>OY747704.1:36695000-37295000 GCA_963556495.2 Valencia hispanica
ACTAGAAGAGATTCATATTACCTCTAGCAAGTTTTCATTTTTCCCCAAGTGACTTCTTAAAGTGGGACATGCCCAGCAACACTCTTAATGCAGACGCACAAACTATCCTGATCAGAGGCCCTAACCACCTCAACTCCTTTTGATGTGGAGGAGCTGAGACCCTACCTCGAGGTCTCCTATGATTGAGCACCTGACCTTATCCTGGGATGGTTCAGATTTTTTTTAACACTACCTTGTGAAGAAACAACTTCACAACTGCTCAACTGGCAACAGAGAGATTCAAGCTTTTTTGATTCCAAATGAAATGCTAAAGACGCAGTGATATCAACTAGCTAGCTAATACTGTATTTATGTCAGCTGAGTGATTCCAAACACTCAACTCAATTAGGGAATTTGAATATTTATTTGATCCAAAAGCACCTCATCTCCTTGTTAGAAGCTCTAAGCCTAGCACATGTTCAAAGTGATATTATCAGCTTATTTACAAAGATCCCATGTTTTTGCCTATTACAGATCCTTGTTAGTGTTGGCCTGTTACAGATACTTCCTCATCTCCTGTGGGACAACTCCTGCTGTTTTCTTGCATGCTTGAGATTATTGTCACACAATGTTAGCTTCGTCTGCAAGTTAGAAGAGCTTTAAGACAAGCCCCAGGAGCTGCAGTAAGTTACTACCAATGAGAGAATGATTAGAGCTGGACCTTGAAGGTAGCATGATATATAAACAGGATCATCACAAGCATCCATTTTGCAGTGTGTGTAATCTTGCTTGGGGTTCTGTGAACATCAATTTAAGATGTCTTAGAGGAAAGAAAAAAACAGGGTTGTAATTACTCGTGAACCTCAGCTTTGCTCTGTTTTGTAGTGTGAGCTTTGCAATAATGTCAGTACGGTGAGAGCCATTTAGTGATTTGGGAGTCTTTTAAACTTGTATTGAGAACATTGTAATGCACTGTTACCAAAGTTTTTAGAAGTAAGGTTTCATCTAGGTATTTCAGTATCAATACATGTATTGGTCACTTCGTGCTTCCTTGTAAGAAACGAGTTGCCTAAAGACCTACCTAAATTATCCATGCAATATATTTATAAAGGTGTCTTAAGTCTTTCTCCAACATTTTGTTCCATATTGCCATTGTAGCATCATGCAATTGATGCAGACTTTGTGAACCACTGAATACACATTTTTGACTTAGTTATAATATATTTGACAAAGAGTTACAAGCTAAACATTTGGGAACAAACCACAGTGCAGTGAGAGCCACTTAGTGTCTTTTAAGTTTGCATGATCATGTTGTAATACTAGAGTTGAGGTTTAGTTTGTTACAACCAAGTTGGGACACTTGCCTAAAGTTAGCTTGGGTTTGTAAGCGTTTCTCCAAGCTTTTGGTCCATATTGCCATTGTAGCATCATGCAATTGGTGTGGATTTGTCAGCATCACATCCATAAAGGGAAGCCACCACATCTCAAAGATGTTCTATTGGATTGAGATCTGGTGTCTTTGGAGGCCGTTGGGGTACAATGAGCTCATTGTCATGTATATGAGTGCAGTTTGAGATGATACGTTGTCCTCATAAAATTAGCCATCAGAAAATGCATTCAGTGTGGTCATAGGGATGTGAAGCACATCAAGAATGCTCAGGTAGACAGGTGTTCAAGTTGGTACTAAGGAGCCAAGATGTGCCATTACACTAAGAGCAGCCTGAACCATTGAACAAGCAGGATGGTTTCATGTTTACATGTTTTTTATGCCATTCTCTGACCCCACTATTTAAATGTTGCCTTTAAAATCGAAACTCATCACAAAAGGTAACATTCTTCCAAACCGCTGTTGTCCAATTTTGGTAAGCCTGTGTGAATTGTAGCCTCAGTTTACTGTTCTCAGCTGACAAGAGCAGCACCCAGTGCAGTCTTCTGCTTCTGTAGTCCATCTGCATCAATGTGTTCGTGTTTTAAGAGATTTCAAATACCTTTGTTGTAATGAGTGGGTATTTGAGCTACTGTAGCCTTTCCATCATCTCGAACCAGTGTGCTTATTCTCCTCTGAGATCGGCAAGCCAATTTTGTCCATGCAACTGCCATTTACTGGTATACCTAATAAAGTGGTTGGTGAGTGCATATTTGGCAAAATAAGGTGTCCTTGACCTAATTTGACTTGCCTTAAAACCACCAATTGTCACACCATTCTGGAGAAGAATATCACTAATTTAGCCGTTTTGATATATTTTTCTCCCTAAACAAATGAGAGAGATAGGCCTACATGCTGCCTCTTGTGTTCATGGCCTCTATGGTAATGTGTTAATGACAAGGCTGCATGAAACACAAAGTAAACATCTGCAGAGTGAACAAATCTTTAAAGAAAACAGACATAATAGTTGTCCCTGCCAGTGCTCCACTCTATAGATTATCATGATGTTTACTGAACATGGGTACCACCCACTAAATATGCATCTGTCAAAGCCAGCTTCAAAGCACAATGCTAGCAGCTTGTTTTGTTCTACCCAGATTTTTTTTTCAAGGAGACAGTGAAGCAGTTGCTACTAGGAGCAGTAATGAAAAGGATGGAGTAATTGTAATACTAGCACATTTATTTTGTGGCACTCTGTTGTTAACTGCCTCAGATAAACAGACCATGAGAATCCTATTTATTTCCCACAGAATGTGCTGTAAAGGTCAGGCTTTGAGCAAAATGCAACTGGAATAAACAAAAGAATTAATTGCTTCTTGATAGATGCTGTTCTCACAGTCATTTTTTACCACAGAATTTTAATTAATGTACAGTTGCTAAAAGAAGTGTGATGCATTTACAACTGCCTAAAATTATTAAGGTACAATATATGAATACAAAATAACTTCAACATAATGAAATAGACCTTTTGTAATCACTGTTCCCTACCCTGGATCAATGCAGTTTAGAGTATGCTTGTCAAAAAGTCAAAAGAGAGAAAATGTAGATATGTTATTTAAAAAACAGTGTTGCAAATGACTAAATTCACCTAAACATTAGTAAATGAAGATTATTGCAAAGTTCATGTGTGTCAACTAGGCCTCTTTTTACCATTATCTCACTGCAGATCTCCACAAGCCCTTAAGTTAGTATAAAAGGAAATAAGTTAATGAGTAATAGGTGGAAAAACGTAGTCCCACGTATGTTGCAGTCGTAATGTATTTTATGGCAAGACCTTTAAAAAAAGAATATGAGCGCTACTTTAAGAACATTTCTACTACATGTTGCTTTTGATATTACCATGAACCTTTAGGGTAGAACTATGTGTAGGGAGGATGCCAAGCATTTTAGAGAGCAGAAATATTAATGGAATTATACTTTAGCAATCCCAGTTTAGACTTTCAATTTTTTGGCATCTTTCCTAACCACACATTTCTTTTCGTCCTGACATGATGTGAGTTGGTAACATGACAACACATGTACCAGAAATTAGATGTTACAGTGAGTAAACAGATATGGTATCAATCTATATTATGTGGCTCCTGTCATGGACTAGACTACTGGTCACATTTTATGATAAAAAAATAATACATTTAAATAGTGCTGTGTTGAAAAAATTGATTCAGTAGTTTAACATTGTTTGCCCATTGTTTGCCCTTTTTACAGCTAAAACAGGAGGGAAAAGTCCAGACAGGCATTTTAAGGCTTAGGTCTGAAAGGGTTAATACGATTTCCCACAGTGAACTGTAACCGCACCCAGTGTTGAGTCTTTGAGCTTGGGCTTCTTTCTTGAACAGTGAGAAATGTTCAATGATTAATCAGATGAGAGAAAATGCACTTAGGCATTCAAGCTTATAAAAGAAATAGTCAAGGCTCTTAGCCTTTGAAAACATTAATGACTTACTGTATATTTCACCACAGTTTTGATCGAAATTTGTTTTTTCCTCCAACAATTGAAATTATATGGCTTTATCCTCTAGAAAACCCAACACAATTGTTTACACTAAACCCAACACAGTTTACACTAAGACATCAACTGATGTAGTGTCAAGAAAGTGGGTGGCAAACTTTGAATGTTGTTTTGAAGATAGAAGTGTAAAATAAGATGTTTTTCTAACCAGTGTGAAAATCACGGATGAATAACAATGACTCACTAATGTGCCAGCTCAGTCACTTGGATAAATTGTTGACACTTTATGTTGCTGCAAAGCAAAGATAAATATAATATCCACGTCTCTTTATCAAAAGTCCCAGCTAGACACATTCTGACAGTTTGTCAAGAGGATGCAGGTATTTTAAAGATTGTATTTTAAACCAAACTGCAGTCTTCTCCTAAGACGTTTCACTTAACATTCCTTATAAGAAAGTGAAAACTGGCTACAAAAGTCTCCAACAGCACTCAAACTCAGATCAGTCAGAGCTCAGAAGGCATATTCAATTTCCTTTACTGTATGTCACAGCAAATGCATCTTGATATTTGCAAATTATAGTCCACTTTAGATTATTACAAATACAAAGACACATGCAGTCTACTTACATTTTGCAAGAGGAAAATGTCTCCCTTCTTTGTAACCTCAAATGTATTGAAGTGCATTAGACAAAAACAATATGCATTATGCTAATCAAAACCTCCCAGATGGTAGTCTAAAACCTTTCAGCAAAAGCCTTGATTTATGCTTAAATATATGTTCTTATTTAATGTTCTGACCACATAAATCCTTGCAAAAATGAAGATAGGTATGCAAAAATTATGTTATGTGGCATATGACGGAATGTTTTCGTGTAATTATAGAAAGCTGTAAATCTCGGAGAACTTCCAAAATAAGTGTTTACGTATTGTCCTTGAAAAAATTGAGAGGGTGAATAAAGCAAGAAGTTGGGGAGTTGTGGGGTACAGAATGTGGGTCATGAGGTGTGAAATATTGAGGATGACATTGTTAAAATTGAATATGAGCGACTCAAACACAATCACTATCAAATGAAAGGTCTTAGAAGGTGCACACGTACCCATGGACTTGAGTGTGCGCACAAGGGAAAACACACTTGCACACTTTGTACCAGTCAAGGGAAAATTGCTGAGAGAGCCATCTGTCAGAAGTTGCACTCAGGGAGGCAGCCCTGGTCTTATTTGTGTGCTAGAATGGGACACACTTTGAATGCAGTCACCTGTAATGAGAGTACAATGTAATTTGCATGTGTGTTTGTGGAAGAGCATGTCTGTGCAACTTTGCAAGCTTGATTTTAAAAATGGGACCGTGAACTTGTGAAGGTCAGTTTCGTTCCACTCATTTTAGGAATTCAGGCAAAGCAGCTAAAATTACTGTTACTTTACAATGTCTTTGTATTTAGTATTATAGATACTGCAGGGGTGTTCATTTTGATATCACATTTTAATTTAGCTGAACACATTTTAAAACTAAATTAAATAACTTTTTGTTCTGCAGTAGTTTTATTTTTAGTCGAGGTATATTAATTTTAGTAAGTTACAGTCAACAGTCAAATAAGTCATAAATGAATGTTTTTTAGGACTTCTCACCTTTTCCAGCCAATTCCATTTCTTAAACTTAGGAAAAATATTTATTTTAGTTTGAAAATGTTTTGTTGAAATTTACTTTTGTTAAAACCTAAATAGCATGCATACTGTATACAAGATATGTACACACTCAAGGCAGGGGCACAATCTGAAACAGGAAATATAATATTTAAAAAACCAAAACTACTGGATTAAAAAAAACATGCATATGCAACATATGAACAGATATGTGAGATCTGAACAATGAGGGTATATATGAAATGTCATCTTTTTTTTTTTTTTGCAAATACCATGTTGCTGGTAAATACTCCAGATAAAACATGTTAAATAAAAAAAACTTTATTATACTATCGGGGGTTTCAAACTAAACAAATAAACTCTGTAAATAACATTTCTCAAACCCTGACAGAAAAAGGCAGTGTGAATTAAAAAAGCAACGAGAAAAAACAACAACTTTAGAAATAAAGAAGCACCCAAGGATGAAGCAGTCTTCTTTGTCCACAAAACAATGCTAATGGATATCTTCAAGGCATTTACAAATATCCCTTTGAATGTTTGGATTTATTAATCAATCAGATTTTGTAACATAAATTGTTATTTCTTATCTCTATCATAAAACAACATTTTCATCTATAAACAATACTGAAAGGCAATCCTCTTCTCTCAGTCCAATTTTGCAGTGGCCTCCTCTTTGTTTTGATGCTCTCTAGAATCACTTTAGCACTTTGGAGAATTTAAAGGAGAGGCTGAAATAATCTGGGATGCTTTCCTCCATCTTTTGTTGTCCACGGTTATCTGACATTTTTCTGTAACTGACTACATATACTAAGATACATTTTTTTACATTTAAATAAGGTTATTAAGAAATGACCAATCTGACATCCCAACACAGTGAAGTTTATATTAGACTACATGGAGTTGGTTGCTACCATCAACTCTCCTGTTAGCTGAAGAGCATTATTTCATTTCCTAAGTCTCACAAAAAGTTCAGCCTTATTGGCTATTCTTGGTATTTATCCCACCTTTTGACATGACTAAAGATGGATCTGATTGTATGTAAGTTTCTTCCAACAGTTTTGTCTTAGTTTTATTTGTAAGTAAATATGTAAGTTATTTTCACCACATTATGATTCAGAATCATTTTTTTTTTAAATGTGTCTTGTTTCCATCTGGAAAAAAAGCCTGACTCTTTTTTTGTCAACAAAAGTATTGCTTTATTACAGATTTGAAATAGTATAACACTTGGAATAGATTTAATTTAACTACTTTAGTTGATTTTGTTACTTGCTTTGAGATTTTGTGGTATTCTTTTCAAAAACGGCATGCCCATATAGTTTGAGTACCTAAAAGAATGGTGCAGTGCACAGTATTTCCAGTTAATGATACTCTATGATGTACAGTATTACATGTATTTACTGTCAGTTTGTAATAACCTACAACTTTATTGATCAGTGCTATCTTCATGTGGGATTTCCATTTTTTTCAGGTTATTTCCCTTCATATTTTATCCCCTTAAAGAACAAGAACTTAGAAAACTGCCACATGCAGATTGAGACAAACACACACAGGCATCCTTGGCTTCCTCTCGACTCTTGTGACCCTTACATTCCACATAGTTTATATTGATCCATTTATGGGAGGTGAGCAGGAGAACATGGTCTGTAAATACGCTCAAAGAAATTTCTGCTGATTTAATCATTTCATGTTCCTAACAACTGTGAAAAGGAGGCAAAAGTGCTGATGAGGCAAAGGGGAGAAAGACGAAAGCCAGACTTTAACAAATCCAATGTCAAGCACTTTCTGCATATGATACATACATAAATCAGCACACACAAAAACACCCTCAGAGACCCATTTAGTGAAGGGGTTTTAGCCTTTAGCTATTCTGCAAGGACAGTGGGAACTTACAACACCAAAGCACATACACTTGCATGCAAATGCAAAAGCCTTTATACATTGGGAATAGAGTGGGGTTTATCACCAGACTCCACTCATCACCTGCCGCAGCCTCAAACTTTACCGGCTGCTGCTTTTTATTCATTTGAGAGAGTGACAGGTGAGCCATGTTAATAAATGTTTACAAGTGATGATGCTGCAAGTTGGTCGCTCTAAGGTGGGAAAAGAGTAAGATAATGTGTCTGGCCTCAACTCTGAATTTTGTCAGTGTGAGCTAAATTTAATGATTACTGTAAAAACAATTTAAAAGCTGTTTCTAAAGTGATGCTATGCCATTGTATTTAGAAGCACAAAACTCAAAATAGATGTCAATATTACATAGATGTCATTAATGCACAACTTTTATTTACTTTCAAATTATTGCACTACAGCTTTGCTTTTTATGTAAGCCAGAATCTTCATTTAAAAGCTGTGTATTATAATAAATCATTGCCAACATTTTAACTTGTGTATCTAGATAATACTTAACGTTCAGTAAAAATAAACTAGACTGAAAACTGAACTTTGCTGTAACAGTATAATTTACTACTACGCTAGGAAAATTTTTTATGTTTGGCAACTTGTTCTCTCTGTTATATACCATTGCAATGTTCTGCTGCATTACTTTGTCATATATCTATCTATATCTTTGTCTATATCTATCATCCCAGCTGGATGTCTTAAAAGGTAAAAGAGAACATTCAATGTGACCGAGCTGTAGTATGAGAGATCACTACAGTGGAAGTTCAGGAGCAACATTCAAATGAATTGTGCAATAAAACGTTCAATAAAAGTTAGGGGGTGAGATTAAAACTTTTGCTTTCAGTGTCTGGTGCTTTAGTTTAGTTTAGTTTTTTTTTAGAAAAATTGTATTATCCTATTATTAGTATTATGACCTCAGAAGATGTTCCAAATTACCTTTAGATTCACCATCTGTTTGTACCTGCAGATTTTGGACTAATCTTTAGTTTATCTTAAAGGGGGGGTATTATGCTTCTTCCAGGCACATATTACCCTTCTATAGCACACTCCAATATAATTGCCACCTTAAGTCTTTTAAAAGTCCGTCATTTATCCAAATCCACCTTAAAGAAATTTACTTCCGTATTGGACGCCTTGATTTTCGCCTGTGCCTCTCTAAGACCCGCCTACTCTTTCTGACACTCCCCCTTCAGTTCGTCACATACCGTGCATCATCGCAGCATGCACGGAGTCCGAAAAAAAATCCCACAAAAGATGCGCAGCTGCAGCTGGTGTGTTATAATTACAGCACCTGGGACTCAGCTGGAGTTGTGTGAGGTGGGGAGGGGCAGGGAAGCTCTGAAGGGGCGAGGGTCTCGACTGAGTACATAAGGTCGGAGGAGGAGATGGGTGGAAAAGCCGGGGATAGGTGGGAGCAGGCGTTTCAGCAACCCCGAGAACTACCAGCAGAGACTCAAAGATTACTCTAACATGAGTGAATGGGTCAGAGCAACACTTCGGGTATGTTTTTAATGAGGGAATGACAGGTTCTCAGGATATCAAGCTTCAGAAAGTCAATTTGGCATAATACCCCTCATTTAAGTTTCTGGAAAATTCAAGCACAGTAATCATTCACTTGACTTTTTTACATGTCTATATGGAGTTTTTCTAAGAGTACAGAATTTGATACAGAAAGTATTTAAATTATATTTGCTGACTGATACCATTTTAGTTTTTGAATCAGCAGTATTTACCTTTGACCAAGCATAAATCTGAACTTTATTCCAGTTAGATGTTTGAAAAGAAACAGCTTGATAAAATCTGAAACATCTTTTTGAAATCTTGCAGGAACATTGTCAACAGTCAAACCAGACCAAACCCAACAGATAAAACATTTTTTAAAAGCTAAGACTACAGCTACAGTTATCCAATGAGCTTTTCGAAGTTTTCAGTCTGATATGTTACTAGCAAAAAATCTCCTCCCACTCTTTCAAATACTTAATGGATCAGTAAATGTAACTTATGTAACATTTTTGGTTTTGTAATAAAGGTGAGGTAAGCAAAGATCCCTCAAACACGTGCCCATCAAATGTACAGAGTCTGAACATGATGTCATGGTACTTTTCATCAGAAACTATCTCAACCATGTGAGTTCGCAGACAGCTCAGGCAGGTACATAGCAGATCTGATCTGTAGCATTTGTAGGATTTGTTGATTTTGTAGCATTACCTTAAACATATCAGCTGTGTCGTAATATCAACAATACATCGCAACATGCTTTATTGAATAGTTACATATTTCATCTTAAACAAGTTTTATCTGCTCTTTATTTGTCAACAATTTCATTTGGGTAAAGGCCATTTTTTACTTTTATTAAAATACTGATTATCTTTGAGCCAAACTGTGTAGGGACAAAATCAGATCCTTATGCATCTATGAATAAAATGAGTAATTATATTTCTGTATTTTGCTAAGGAACCATGCTTCTAAGGGTTACATTACCAAAAGTGACATTAGCTATTATTTTTAATAATTTAATTGCTTCTTTTTTAGATATGGCTAAAAGTTATTTTACTGTAGTTGCACTGGTGCTTAACACTGGTTAAAGTGGGGGAATTAAGAGTGTGATCGTATGGATTCGCTGGTACTGAACAAGGACATACATAAATTCTCTCTTGGGACAGCATTTCCTTCTTAAAAATACAAATAACGATTAAAGACGGCACTGAAAATTAGCTTAAAAATGCATAATGTCCAACGACAGGAAGAGAAAAAAAAACTCTGAAGCTTTCAGAATGTCTCAGGAAATAGTATTATTAACACTTTGAAAAATCCAAGAATAAATCTGTGCCCTTGAATATAACATATTCAGAATATGTACGGCTGATAGAATAAGATTTTTTTTTCTTAATTGACCTTGTGAAAAGGATTTGCTGAAGTCTGAGGTCTGTTTTTATAAATAAACTATCCAGTTGTGTTATTCTTTCAACTATATGAGTAAGTATAAAAATGATTAAATGTGTGAGCTCCAACTTTCCAAAGTGGTTCAATTTTAAAAATACATATTTGCAAGCACAATTTTAATTTCAAAGTAAGGGAGAACCAAAAGTAGCCTGTTGGAAAATTCAATTCATAAAGTTTTCTTTTCAGTTACATTAGACTTAAGAAAAACAGGAACACACACATTGATATCACAGTATTTCTGCCTGTATGGTCTGTAAAGCAACAAATACACAAAATAAGAGAGAACTGCTCTTATTTTATGCTTACTCCATGTCTGTCTGTGCAGACACAGCTGATATTAGCAGTTTTAAAGCTGAACTAAGTCAGGGAATGATTTGCATTTCAATGTTTATTTTGCCTTTTTTAAATTATATGGAGCTGAGATTCACAAGTTAACTGCAGTAAAGGCAAAATCCCTTTTCAGCTTTCCCCTGGAATGATTCTGTAGATTTTCAGTATATTTTTTTTCCCCAGTGGACCTCATTTTCAATCTCATATTTCTATTACACCTCACTCTCATGGGTTTTCACCATGTTCTGAATAAGTTGACTCAACAAATATAGAGTTAAGCACAGATTACTCTTTCTGTGTTGACTAATTAGTACAATAAAATGCTATTGCAATGGCCTTTTGGTTTAAAAAAACAAACCCTATAACCACATAACTGCTATATAACTACATTTCTTTGATCTATGGTTTTCTCTTTATTGTGCTTCCTCTTTGGCCCTTTTCGTCCTACATCTCTTTTTGGACTCTGTCTACTTTATCTACTCTTGATTTTAATTTGGAACATTCTTAATGTTAAAAGAGACCTTGAAGTAAATAGAAAATAACCATTACTTCTACTGATTTATTTCATCCCTAATCAGTGGGGAGCTTTGTTTTTGACAAATCTATTAATATCTCCACATATGTATTTTTATCTAAAAAATAAATTTTCTCAAGGTTTCTTCTGTACATGCATTAATTACTGACTTGAATTTAGTATTAGTTTCATTTGTATTCACATTTAGTCTTACTACAGTTGTGTGTTAAAAAATCAGTATGTCATTGGTTAATTCTAGATGTTCCAGCAAAGCAGTTTCCATAGTACCAGTGTTCTTCTTGTCATTGTAGATGTATATAAAAAAGATAATTAGCATAATGTCTTGGATTTTTCTTCTTTGAGTTTTATGTACAACTGTCAACATAGTAAACTTGGGGCCATGCAGTAGCGTTCAAGTCTCACACAAAGAAAATAAAATGCTGCTACTGTGGGTTAACATGCTGAAGGAATGTCAACATTCCTGTCAATGATCGATTGACAGCATAAGAAACATAAAAGTGAAATCTATGATAAAAGAAAGTGTTTTTGTACCTGATGAAATAACAGTTATGCCTGAGGTCTCCTCATTGACGTGGCTGTTTCCCTCCTGCTTGAGATATCTGTTTTTGCAGTGGCATAAACTGTGATTTTGTTGTCTTCCCTTACCTTTTTGGTTGTTTTCTCACCTTAGATCTAAAATTGGAAAAGTGTTTCCTTGGACAGATTGTCTTTAGAGGTTTAAAAGAAATCTGGCTTTTACTCCTGTTTCATGGATCTAACACATGTTTACAGGAAAAATCATCTTTGTTGCCAAAGTGTTCAATATATTCTTTTTTCTGTGTTGCCAATACATTAATTCCACATATTTCTGTTGGAAATTTGTTGTTTTTCTTTTCTTTGGTCAAGAAAACAGACAGATGATATGCTTATATTCATATAGCCCAAAGTTATTCCCGCAGCAGATCTAAGTTTAAAGTAATCTTTTAATTTGATCAGAACTGTTCTTTTAAATTCAGGTAATAACATTTAGAAGTGTCTCAGCCAGAGTTTTGATCTGATACAGTATTTGTGAAAGGAGCTAACAATTAAGGTGACAGCAAGGAGGCCTTCAAGTGTTAGACTTGGAGTTCATCGCCTAAGATATAAATAAAATAACAGTGGAAAACTGAACAAAGCTGGTTAGCTATTAAAAGAAGATTATAAAAAGGGTTGGATTTCTGCAGTGCTAATACCATTTTTTCATTAGTTAAGTCAATATAAATATTTTGTGACCTGCTATATATTAGTAAAATGTCAATAACAGGTGGTTTTGTTTTCTAAATTGATGTTTCTTTTATGTAGTTTCATGATGTTTAAGGAAATGTCTCTCATTTCCTATCCGAAATCAAATTTTTGGTTGATTGAAAGCTATTTTACATTTAAATCTTATAGATTAATGAATAACTGTGGGCTTAACTGTGTATGAAAATGCATATCCTGCTTTAACAGTATGAACCAAAGAGCTTTCAGTGTCCAAATGTTTTTTAAAACAATCTTTTTTATGTTTTCTATCTCTAAGACATGCCGATATTTGTCCTTTATTATTTGAATATCGTTAATAGATTTTTTTCCACAAGTTTTATAAGCGGAACACTTACTTTAGTGTCTTGACTATCTGTTTATGTAATCCAACTCAGTCACCCCAAGTTATTTGATCCATAACTGTGAACATATGCATGCTCTAAAGTTCTTATAGGAAATTAGAAGGCATGCTGCAAGTGAAGATACCATTTTGCACATCTCTGAATCGGAAACTTCATGCCTCTCAGCTCAAATCCTCATCTTTACTGGCTTGCCGGATCCTTTTAATGGCAGCCCTTGATGGCGTGAAAAAATTGCTAACCACATGGAAAATCCCCTTCAGCTCCGGCTGATAGCCAGCGGAATTAGAGGTGGCACACATACAATGGAGAGATTGAAAAGCAGAAGGCAGGAGAGCTGCTGGAGGAGGGATGCATGCCCTCTTTCGTCCTCCTCCTCCCCTTTTCTATTCTCGTACTTTTTCCTCTTCACCCCGGCTCTGGCTCTGTAATATGTCTCTTCCAAGTTGTTTATAATCACCGGGACACCGGCGGTCGAGCGTGATTGAGGTGCTAGAGAAGAAAATGATGGTAAAAAATATATATATAATCATTCCTGCAAGTCATCAGACGGTAGAGGGTATAATCTGTGGCAGTGGCGGTTCTTGCTCAGTGATGAGATTTGAAGCTTTACAAGAAAGTCACACATATATAAAACTCTTCTAGATGTGCCCACCACTCGACTGGCTTCAAAGCTGTACTCATCTGCAGCTACCTTCACTGCTGAATGTCAACAAGGGTGTGGAAAAGAGGGAAGGGGCAGGGGAAGAAGGTAGTAAGATATGAAGCAAGGCAGCAAGAGGATGTGAGAAGGGAAGGCGGGCAGCGATAGATAGGCTGTGTTTGATGCTGAAGAGTTGGCTTATGGAATATTTTAGCTCATCAAACATGTAGAAGTCCACAACTCTTTTCATTTCTGTTTCTTGACGTCTCCTCCACTCTTGGAGAAGACAGACTGATGTATTTGGGTTTTTTTCAAATGTGTTTGTATAACTTTCTTTCAATTTTTCAATTTTATTATCCTATAAAAGAAGTGATAGCAGTAACAATATGGTCTACATTCAGATATACCAGAGGTATTTTACTGTCATGTAGCAATATAGTTCTCTACATATGACAACTATACATCCCTGTATGCTTTTGATTGAACCCGATCCACAAACTTGGCAATCGCTGATGAAAAATACAAGCTGTGCGGAATACATCATTGTAAAAAGCCGATCGTCACCTGGCAATATTGCAAAATAGAAGTTACAGTTTTAGATGTAAGCCTGCCAGATCACTGCCTTCCTATTTTAAAATTTAAGGCTCAAAACGTGATCAAGAAGCTCAGTTGTTTTAGCTCTGGGGGAAGTTCTCTATTTTAATGTAGTCAAAAATGAATGAATACCATACAACGCTTTTTATGTTTGTATCAAAATCTAGATATGCTAGACAGCAATATGTGGTTACAGTGCCATTGTCACGTTATCATGGGAAGTTGCACTGTACTTAATTTGGATTTTATATGATAGACCAAGACAAATTAGTACACAGTTGGTAAGTGGAAGGAACAAGATCAATAGTTTTAAAATATTTTATGAATAGGGGTGTCGCATGGCGCAGTGGTTTAAGATGGGCACCCTATGTTCAGAGGCCTTAGCCCTCGATGCGGCCGTCCCGGGTTCAACTCCGGCCCGAGGACATTTGCCGAGTGTCTCTACCCCCACTTCTCTCCCCTTTCTGTAAACTGTCCACTATCAATAAAGGCCACTGTGGCCACAAAACCTTTAAAAATATATATAAAAAAAAATAGAAGTGTGGTATGCTTTTGTACTGTACCCTATTTGGTCTTTTCCATTGTGCCTCCAGCAGCTGTGTGCATCCAAAAACTAATATCTGTACCCATTCCTTTTTGCAAGAATAATCAACAGGCTTGAGAAATGAAGATCAGTAATAGCAAAGAACCAGTATTTAAAAAATATCCTTAGAAAATTTGAAAAAATGTCCCACAACAACCTTATGCAGGACTTGGGAGATGAACCATGCTTCAGCTAACTGATTTGCTGCCCGCCAGGTTTTCTGGTAATTTCCACGTGCATGGTTTTTTATTTTAATTTTCCTTTATGGCTGTAAGACTGTGGTATTGTTGGTATTTGGTAGATTTCACTAAGCTGGAGAAACATCAGGCTACTAACTGCTAACTGAACTGAAAGATAATTTAGACACTGTTTAGACACAGTGGTTCATCTCTTGAGTTCAGTCATTAATGATCCATAGATTATAGTGAAGTGCTTGCAAAAATAGTTTTTGAGTCCTTAAAAAGGACATTGACTTGAGAAACAGAAATTGTAAACAAACAAAATGTTTTTATGTGATGGACCAAGTACTGTTGAAGGAACATTCTACATGGTTTTCAAATATAACTTTATAAAGTGTGGTATGGATATGTTTTCCACTCCCTTCACTCTGAGACCCCAACTATCATTCAGTGCATCTAGTGGTCTGTCACATAAAATTCCCATAAAATACATTGAAGTTTGTGGTTGTATAGTGACCGAATGTGAAGGGTATGGGAATTTTTGCAAGGCACTTCATCTTGGCCAATTTGCAAATTGTGTGTAAGACTAAACAACAGTCATACCTGTTATTGTAGATATTGCTACTTTTCTTGTGCTGACTGAGAGTTAACTAACATGCACAACATAGTGACGGTTGTCATTTGTTCTACGTGATGTTTTTCCTCTATCTTTTTTCTTTCGTCCTTCTAATCTAAGTAAACAAAGCAAAACATTGAATCCTGCAGTTTTGATTCTGGATGAATCATCTCCACACTTTAAAAGGGAAGAAGAACCTTCTTTAATCAGATGTTGCTTTGAACAGCCTCCTCCATTTGATTCAGAGTTTGATAGACTTTAAACATAATTATTTTTCTTATAAGGCCCAAAGCTTTGAGAAGACATCTGTACAGACTCCTGAGGCATGAAAAACTGCCTTCATTGTCTGCAAGATGGATGATAAGTTTATTATGTGAAAGTGTTTGCAATGCTAAAAAGCTTGAAACATGTCATAATAAAAATACAATGAGTTAGTGCTTCTGCTTCATAATTACAGACTCGCATAACTTTATTTTACTGTGTGCATGCGTGTGTGTGTCTGTTCCCTAACCTTTGAAGGGCAAGGAGTTTTCTGACCTCTAAATCCTTTTTTTTGTGTCCCTCCAGCATGCATATTCAGGTCACAAAGTGAAACATAAAGGTTGAAAGGTTTGACGACAATGGATCAAAAAAGTAAAGACTAAACACTGTTGAAATGTTCCGAGACTCCAACCTTGCAGCTTTTTATTTTAGTCTTTGTAATTGTGCGAACCTCCTGCTGTACTATTCAATCTAAACCTCATTCGAATGGACATTTTTCAGAGCTCTGATTTATTTATTTTTTGCCAATTTGTTGTTAAAAAGGACTTTCATCACTAGGCAGTGAAAACGCAGGGTTTCTTACTGGGAGTTGACACCAGCACAACTTTCTCAAGCATCTATAATAAACCAGTTTTGAGTAGAAAATGCAGGCTTTCTTTATTCTCAGAAGTTGGAAAGGAGTTGTAAGGAGCCAGTCAGATCATCCAAAGATCTTCTTGCTCATGCAACTTTCTGAGATTAGCATAGACATGCAAAGGTTCCTGGGGCATTATCTTTCAACTACCACTCTCGATTTTTTATAGAAAGTAATTTGACTGATTTCGTTGGCTAACTGTGACATCATGCAATTAGGAATAAAGACACCGCTGCACATGCTAAATAGAAAGACAATCAAATAGGTTCACCAAACATCTTGTTGGACAAAGTGTCTTTGCTTAACTTATGTTGAAATGTTGAGATTGTTGAGACAAAAAACAAGAGCAGCTTCTTCTTTATCTGATGTAAAATGATTTTGCATTGCTCAACATTCAATCTATTAAAGGTCAGCCATGTTGAACAGCATGTTACAACTTGTCACCCACAGCTACAGTACTGCACTTTGACAGCCTATTGTATTGCTGCACACTAACCCCCAATTTCCACTGCATGCGCTCCGCTCCGGTCCAGTTCCGGCACGCACTCCGCAGCCGTCGCAATTTCCACTGCATGCGCTCTAGATCCGCTCCTGTCCGGTCCGCAGCCCAGGGGTGGTCAAAGAAGAATGCGCGGGAATTGCAAGATCTCGCAATAAAAGCCATTAATAAATGTGGAAGTCAGAACAAAATTCTTCATTCCGTGGAAAAGAACAGTTATTCTCTGTCAAGATATTTTGGACAACATATGTATAAATATACGCAGGCTTATATTAATATAGCTATTCATACAAAAAATGTCTAGTCAGTCTTTATTGATTTATTTTGAAAAAACACCTGGAAATGTGGTTGTTCTCTATCTGGTTGGTGCTAGTTATTTGTGTAGATTGACTGCGGACTTGATCCGGCGTCCGGCAAAAATAGAATCGATCCTATTTTTGCCGGATGGTGAAATGGCGGCCGGCGCCCTGCGCCGCTCGGCGGCGGCTGTGGAAATGCTCTCATTGACTACAATGGGAACGTTTTTGCTGCGGAGTGTGTGCCGGAGCGGAGCGTAGCGCATGCAGTGGAAATTGGGGGTAAGAAAGTGGAGCTGGGCAACTCGGCACCAGTGGTATTGCACTGTATTATTCATTTTTATAGTTGCTCAGACCAGAATGTAAAATGTGTTGAAAGACTGAATTCAAAAAAAAAAAGTGTTGTTAATTGGAATCATTTTTTTTTTAGCATTTTTAAGATTTCTGAGGGGTAGTGGTCTTTATTTATTGGAATCCCTCTTATTCTGTCAAAAACATCCTTGAAAAACATGCTTTAATTTTTTTTCTTATTCAGAGAATGCAAAGAACAGACTTGAGCACTTTAGCTCTAAAAATTTGATGACTATTATACAGTTTAGAAACTATGAAATACAAAAAATATTTCAGCATTGAAAAAGTACTTTGGCCTGCATTTGTTTAGTGCATTTGTGTAGCCTATCTTTTGTATAACTACTGTACCTGCTTTGAATATGTTTTGCCTTGTAGTTGTCTCATCACACTGACTACATGAAGGAGGAAGTTCTTTTTGGTCTCAGCATTTTGGCCTCTAAATTAAGTCTGACACAGCACTAATGGTAGAGGTTCATTCCTGGTGCTCCTTCTGAGCAGCATGTACAACAGCTCCTTAATAGGCAAATGTGAGAGTATTTGTATCTGATTAGACTTTTTCATACTTTAGACTTTGGCTCTCTCAAGTGCAATGTGACATTTGATGGAAAGGACCTTAGGACAGCTAATGCACATTTGTTAGGATTAAACATTCCAAAAACAGTTTGGAATCACTAGTTGCCCTCACATACTGTACCTATTTTTGTTTTGAAGGACAATATCATGAAACAGAGAAAACCCGAAAACATGTCAATTGTGTGATTTGACAGGAACACGCACAGAAAAATAAGTCTAAAAATTAGAAGTGTTTTCAAATACTTTTTTAAAATTTTATTCAGAGAGGTTAGTGGTAATATAAATTAGTTTCTCATTGCAAACTTCTCAATAGCCATAAGAAACGAATGTTTCAGTATATGAACAGCTCTCAGATTTCATATAGTTCTATTCATCTTAAATAATTACAAAAGAGAAGACATAGATTATTATAGTAATACTGTACATCTTGGGAATAGAACAGAGAAAATCAGTCATCAAAATGTGATGATATATTTAAAAAAGTGATTACATCAGCTATCAGTCTAAAAATCAGAGACTTGGATTCAGACTAATTACAGAGTAACTGAATAAGAAAAGGAGCAGCAGAAATGGCAGTGTCAAAAGTCACTAAAGGGGAGAAAAGGCAAGGGTTTTTATGGCCTGCAATGTCAATCATTCTGTGAATGAACAAAGCAGTCAGGTATGTTGGCAATCTACCAACTACATTACATAGGTACCTGACAGATCCGTTTCAATCAAATGAGAATGAAAGTTAGTCACTAATTAGGATTTTCCAACTGATGCCCTAAACTACCTTAAAGTTTGACAGAAGTACTCTCAAACCCAAAATTGTTCATACCCCTGACATATTTGGGTTTAAAGAATCTTTTTTATTTTACAAACATATTATTTTTTGACTGGAAGTAAATTAGTCTAGCCAGAGTTGCAACTTGAATCCCATAGAAAATGGGTGGAGGGAATAAAATATTCTAGATATGGCAAAGAGGCCTTCCAACCTGAAAGACTTGGAGTTGATCATCCAGATAAATCATCAGAGGCAATTGGAAACATGCAAAAACTTGTCAGCAAATGCAAGAAGGGTTTGATTGCTGTAATGATGAAAGAGATATTTTCTTTGATTATTTAGAATGGTATAAATTTTAGGTATACCATTTTTAATAAAATGTAAATCAAACCAGAATATTTAAAGAATTGATGCATCTTTTACACTGTTCTTATCTTTTGAGAGGTGCCGGTCTTCTTTCCAGTAAAAAAACACTAGCTTTAATAAAAATAAATTTTAATATAAATCCCCTAGTTGTGTGGATAATTTGGGGCTTAACCATATTACTGTCTTTACTCCACTTCCAATTAATACCTGGGATACCAAAAGAAGAAGCAGAAAAACATATACATTTTAGGAAAATTGCCTTTGTTTGAATAAAACAAAAAAAAGCAAAGCAAAACCTCAGATTTAGAATGGTTACACCTTGTACAAAACATAAGCTTTATCAGATGTAATAATTGCAGAGACATGTATTTTGAAGGACAATGTGCACCGAAGCATTAATACCAAACAAATGCTAGCCATGCTCAAATAACAGCTACTTTTTATACCATTTTCAGCATTGCATCTAATTGCTTACATTTGGATCTGAGGCAGGGCTTTAACTGGTACCATTGGAGTTAATTTTAGGTACAAGTCATCTGTCTCCAGTTCAGTCACTAGGCTGAGAAACAACCACACAAAGTAACAGCAGCATTTGACAGGAAGATTTCACTACAGTGTTACCCACAGAAATATAGCATATACTAAAATGAAAAACATACACATCTGGGAAAATATTATACTTCAAACTTGCATATTGGTTAAGAATGATGAACTAAGAGTTGAGAACTGCAACATCCGTGGTGAGCATTTTGAGCAAAAGTTGCAGACTTGATTCTTCATCTCGAGGAAGAAGGAGCAGAGAAGGAGGAAAACCATAAATAAGAATGGAAAGCTATATTGAGAAGACTAAGCAGGGTTCCTTTGATGCTGCCAAGCTGCATTCACAAAGACACGACGAGCCTGCTCTAAAATCCAGAAACATTCAAACAGACTTTCTTTTTTTCTATACTTTTTTCAGATTTCTAACCAACGTAAATTTGTATGGTGTCTTGACGAAACAGAAGCTCTGCTCTTTCAAGTTTAAGTGAGAAGAGAAGCTTCACTGTGAGAAAGAAACCCTGAAACTCTAACTTGGTGTTTGTTAAGCTGCCAACACAATCAACAACTTAAAAGAAGGATTTTATCACTACTGACCCAGTTATCCCAATCAACTCTTGGTGATCATTATTACTTATAATCAAACAAACTTGATTTATCTTCCAACACCATGCTTTTTTTAAAGAAAGTTGGGTGTTGCAAGTCAGCTTTAAGTTGAAACATGTTGATTTCTTGCTGTTCAAAGGTTTTTATTTATTTATCAACCTTATTCTAGACTCTACTATACCTAAATTTTACCTGCTTTATCTTTTAGAGGTCTCCAGTCCCACATTCTTGCACATTTAGGCTGAGATCAACGATAAATCACAATTTAGACCGACATATTTTTTAAATTAAATCCTAAACCACATTCTTTAGGATTGTATTTCATGGGAATTTCTGATACACATCTATGAGTGGGAGAGACTAAATAAATAACAATCTAGGAACATCAGTAAAATGTCACACAGATCCTTATACTTGCACTTTTAAACGTATTACAATAAATACACTTATTACAACTTAATACAATAAAAAATATATCTGATCAGTAAAAAAAAAAAAAAAAAAAAAGATCTTGAAAAAGATTTTGCAGGTTGACTAGGTCCCAAACTGCATGTTGAATTCCAGCTTATACGTTGGCATTAATTTAGGCATTTCTTGATGACTTCCTAAGAGACACACATTTATACCCAATACTTAAATTTATAAGGGGAAAAAGATTTAACTCGGATCCTCACAATTTCTCCTGAAAATTGTCTAAGAACATGTTTAGAGAAATATATCTGAATGTTTCTAAAAAAAAAATGTACTCATTAGAGGTGTAACAGTATGCCAAAAATATCGGTTCGGTACGTACTGTGGTTCATTTTCAAGGTTCGGTTAATTTTCCAGTACAGTCAAGAAACAAAGTGGAAAGAAATAGTTTTTTGTGTAAAGACTAGGGCTGTCAAATGATTAAAAATTTTAATCTAATCAGTCACTGGGTAGCTGTGAATTAATCACGATTAATTACCATTCCTAAATAGGACTGAAAAATTACAATTTTTGGTATAAATAAAGGACAAAACTGGATGCTTTAGCTCTTTTTTTTAAGGAAATACAGAGGAGATCCATGGAACTTTTGTTTTAAATTCCACCATCGCATTTAAACGTGCCCCCCACCCCTTTTTTGGGGGGGGAATACTTTATTTTTAGTTTTCAGTTTAACACAAGAACAAAAACAACCAACACCCCCCTACCCCATCCCAAAAAAAAAAGAAAAAATGAGTCCTCCAGTAATTAATACATGTGGCCCTTTAAACCTATTTATCTTTTAGCCAGTTGCTAAAGGTGAACTAACTTGTAAAGCTAACCATTTCTTATTAATATTGGACAACCCTGAGCATATTCTTCATGGGACTATCCTAAAATAGAGTGTTTTCAAAGTCAAAGACTTTAACAGTTTTGCTGCAACACAAACTGCTACAGGAGATCCTTCCTGCCCACACCCATCAGGATATACAACAACTCCTTGAAAAATGTAATCGTATGAGCTACAACAACACTTGTTTTCCCTCTGGGATCAATAAAGCAATTTTATTTGAATTGTATTCTTCTGAACAATAGAGGGATTATTTGCTTAGCAACATTAGCGCATATAGTGTGGAATCAAACTTTTACGTAACTCCGGTTCCCACTGTTAGTTGTGGTTATCTTGCAACAGCAGTGTTGGTTAGCTATGTTAGCTTGTTTGTTAGCCTAGGCTTATCTGATGTGAAGTTATCGCTACAGATTGTTGCATTTTCAATCATCTGCTCCTTTCAATCGCTTCTTCTGATCGTTTACAACACCTGATCGTATCTCTTTCTGCAAACCTCACACCTGATCTTTGCTTAGGATGGTAATCCTCCGGTCTGTTTTTCGTAGCTGAGGTAGAAGTGAAGTCTAGTCTATTTTTAGCTGCACAAAATGGACCCAGACACGGAAGAAAGTGCCATGTTTTTTTTGTTTTTTTAAACCTCTGGACTCGATGTCCTGACAGGCTGGTGACTGTATAGCCTCCAGAAATACAATAATTGACAATTTGTAAGAAAAATTAACGTAATCCAGAAGTAGTGAACACACTGACTCTCAATGACATGAGCTAAGAGCAACCACCAACGCTACCGGAAGTGGGTAACCAGTTACCATGACAACGTTTTCTGTAACACCGGGAAGCCAAAGTGTTCCCAAACGGAGGCTTTCATGATGGAAGTGGGTATTCCAGCTCCTGCGCTAAATTAAGCAGAAGGCTGGACTGGGCTGTTTGTTTACAGAGGCGCATCTGCTGCTGACTAAAGTGCAATGCAATTATGCGTCCGAGTGGAAATTCAGTAGACGTATGTACAGAACTGAGGGGCGTGTACTAAGAAATTTGAATACAAACCAGTGTACCGACACCCCCCATTTCTAACACATTCCAGAGTTCACTTGGTAACATATTCTGACTGACTATTTATACCACTTTTTGAGATTCAAATTAATGCTGAGAGGACCACGAACACGTCACAAATTTAAAATAAATTTTTTATTAAATAAAATAAGTGCAACATATAGTATGTTACATCAGCCATGCACAGGAATTATGTGAGCTGCATGAAGTAAAGTGCCCATAAAAATATAGTGCCTTCAGACTAGTTGTGAAACCTGATGTCAAAAGCCAATCTACAATATAAAACCCAGAGTGTGGAGAGATAACAAACTTAAATTGAAGAAAATGTTTCTAATTGGGCAAAAGAAAAGCCTTGGAGTAAAATGGCAAAAGCAGGAAAATAGCAGAGATGGAAAAGCGGCAGGATAAAGGGAACATGAGAATATGTGGGTGTGAAATATGTGTTGGAGTTTGGGTAGAAGATAGGAGTAAGTACTGATATTAACACTCTTGAATGGGACTAAATGAAAGCTCACAGACTGATGATGTAACACATTTGTACATTTATTTTTCTGTTACTGTATGTCCTAACCTTTCAGTTTTTATTTACATAAAAATGTCATCTGATCCTTAATGGATATTAAAACAAGGCAATTTAGTTATTTATGCATGTATTTGTTTCTTGTGTAAAATTTTAGGTATCGTGTAACATTCTAGGCATGTGATATTCAGTCTGCAGCAGTGTTTTCCTCACTAAGATCAGTTTCAAACCAAAGTATCAGATCCAATTTCTTTAATCCAGAGATAATCCTTCAGGATGTAAATCACTGTTTCAGCAGCTTTATCTTGTAAAGACATGCTTTATATTTGTTAATTTTATACTATTTTTTTGCATATATATTTAACTGTTGCCTCTATTTTCTTCTTCTAGGTGGAGAAATCCCATACACCACCCTTGCAACCAGGATGATGATGGGTGTTTGGTGGATGTTTGCTCTCATTGTCATCTCTTCATACACTGCCAATCTAGCAGCTTTCCTCACCATTTCACGAATAGAAAACTCCATACAGTAAGTATCCAGTAAATTATGTCCTAGGCAAGTGAAAGAGGTTGCTAAAAAAAATCAAACTGAAACTTTTTGATGTTGCCAGCATTTACCGGTCTTAGATCAGCAAATTTGGGACAGAATCTGAACTGCAGCTGGTGTCAGAACTTCAGGAGCCACCACATACGGACATATCCAGGATATGGTCTCCAACCATCACATTAGTTAGGTTAAGCTGTTCCTAAACCAGAAACAACCTCAGAAGCATCTTACTGGTTTTAAGAAGAACATGGCCTTTTGCTAAGTGATTGTTGTGTAAAGCTGTAGCTTCTCAATGACTCCAGTCAATTTCATATTTTACTGAACTATTTTAATAGCAGATTTCTCTTTAGTTATGTTACAACGGCATGTTTTCTCACCGGAGACAGCATTGCATCGGTCAAGCTCTGACTCAAAAACAGTAACAGAAGTACTTCCGGTTCTACAAAATAAATCATTTCCTGTTGAAGTGATTTCAAAATAAAACAAGTTTATGGTATTCACAGAATTTTCCTTAACAAATAAGCGGCAAATCAAAATGAAAATACCAAATAACAAATTATTATTCCTGAATCTTAGCAGTGAAGTTTAATAATTCATAACAGTGATCAATGGTTCTCTTTTCAGATGAAACCGTCTCTTTTTAAATCAAGCTCCCAGAGTCTAAAGGGAGAGTGGAGAGTTTATTGGATAGTGTTAATGTTAAAGTGTAACTGAACCCCCTGAAAAGGCATAACCCCGGCCCCAGACAACAGTAAAAAAATTCTACAAAGTGGGGGGTGCCAGGAAGAACAGAGGGGTATGGCCCAGTGTTGAGGAAAAGCGGAGGGGGGAACGTGGGGGTGTGTTCAGGAGGACAGTGACAGCTCGCTTAATGTGACACTGAAACATGGACAGTGACCAAAGCGACGTTGGCAGTTTTGCGACTGATCAACATTCATCTGTTTTGAACGTTGGCCTATGTTAGCATTACCACTCAGAGACTGGACTCCTCCTGTCTTCCTCTGCCTCAGCAGCACCGAGCTCGGGCGGCACTGGCTCGGCACCCTGAACCAGCGGATCTCCTCCGTCGTCACCGGAGATAGAGGAGTAGAGGGAGGCTTTATGGAGCTCAGCGGCCGTGAGCCATATCAATTAGAGCCGCTGGCTCGGGGCGCTGAGTCAGCGCTGCCCGAGGCTGGCGCTGCTGCTGAGGGAGAGGGAGACAGGATGGGTCCGGTCTCTGAGTGGTAATGCTAACATAGGCTAACGTTCAAAACAGTATGCTAACTAAGTGCTAATGTGATAATAATGGTAACCTGAAAAACCCAATCCCACTCCAAACTCGCCACGAGGGGGGGGGGGGGCGCGGTATGTCTGATAGCTTTATACCCAAACCCACGGGGCGTGTCTGTGAGACCATGGCTGCTGTGACATAGGCAATGCCTGTGTCGTAGAGATGTACCGCTCTCCACCAATCACAAAATTCAAATGCAGTAGCCACCGTTCAACCCTAAGAGGGCAGCACTAAGACGTTTTTAGACCAAAAGGTGTAGAATTAAACAAGTTTACACCAAAATGTAAAAAAGTCCCCAAAAACTGAAAGACTGCATTGGTAAAGACCCATTTATAGAGTTTAGAAGCAAAAAAAAAGTTGTTTTTGTTACTCTTTAAATACTATCGCAGTGTTTATATAATCCTTATCAGTCCAGTGTTAAAATTACTCTTTTAATAGTGTTAATACTTTAACTCATTTGTAGTGGTAATTTTCTGACACTCACTTAAAGTGTATTCTTAACACTAATCTTTTAATTTTTTAATTGTAAATTTCGTACAATTTCACAATATACACTCTTTTAGTTGAACCATTCACTAAAGTGTTTGCACTAATGTCGAATACACTCCCATAATTAACACGATACAATTTTACAATACTTCTAAATTCATATGAAAAATGCAAAAGGAAAATGTGAAAGAAAAATACCATCAATCTCTACCAAGCTTTAATGTGCTTACCTTCGAGGCTCAAGAAAAACAATAATGCATACTGTACTCGGCTGTGACGACTGTGGCTCAGGAGTTAGAATTTCGCCTTGTAACTGGAGGGTGGCCGGTTCAGTCGTTGTGTCCTTGGGCAAGACACTTCACCCTTCTGCCTACTAAGAGGGTCAGAGGGCCCCGTGGCGCTAGTGTTTGGCAGCCTCGCTTCTGTCAGTGTGCCCCAGGGCAGCTGTGGCTACAATGTAGCTTGCCATCACATGACTGGGTGAAAGACTGAATTTGATGTGAAGCGCTTTGGGGTCCTCAAAGCTAAATAAAGCACTATACAAGTACAGACCATTTACCATTTACATTGCATAGTCTGTTTGGCTCTGTCAATAGTGCCAAAATGGTAAATGAGTAAATTAGGTAAAGCAAAGCTTTAGTGATTTCATTTATTATGTCTTCAATGCACTGTAACTGGGGTATTAGGTATTATGATAGTTGGAATTACAGGACCTTTTCTTATTAATTATAAGACAAAGTTGGAATATTTAATTGTTACCAGTTCACATGCCTAAAGATGATACTGGTGCTTCTGGTGGAGCTGCAGCTACACCTCCTCCCTCTTTAGGTCATATCTCCTACCCTCTACAAAATCATGACATCAGAATTAACCATGCAAAGTACAGTGTGATTATTCTAAACTAATAATACAAAACACAAACTGAATATCTTTAGGCAAAAGACTGGGCTACATCAAGTCATGATGCATCAAGAGTGTTACAAAAGTGTTTACTTGGTTAGCAATCTCTAGTACAAAAAAATTCTACTTAAATAACTGTGACCAATTTGTTTGGAACAGCTCTGATGCGGCTGGCTCCTTCTCTGTCTCTCGCTCATCTTTGCTTCCTTCTACAATTTTTTTAAAAACAAACCTACATAAAACAAGTCACACATATGGTGATATATAGTAATACAATAATGCAATACAAACAAGCAGAGAATTAAACCAAATCAACAAGTTCAACAACAATAGAAGCATTCAGCCTTCCTATCTAAAGCAACAGTTCTCAAATCGGGAATACTGTTTGCAGGAGGATTGTGAGTTAAAGAACATATTGCAGGTTAAACCCCTCCTTAAACCACTGTTAAAATTAATATATTAGGAACTGGTTCTAAATAAAAAATGACTCGTAAATAAATTATTTAGACTTCTGGAGTTGTTTTCTGAAAAAATCTAACCTCCACCAGACCGAAAGTCATGTAGGCGAAGGGAGACCCGTCAGCTCCATCGATAGAAAACAATGAATTTTAGGATCCCCTGGTCTCTCTCTGCTCTCTGGGGTGCGCATCTGGCTCATAGCTGTATGGTTGCGCTCCATCATATGTGTAATTGTAAACATTTACGGTTTCTTCAGTGTCGGATCCAGCATTAAAATCCATTGTTTTCTATTGATGGAGTAGACGGATCTCCCTTTGCCTACGTCACTTCCTGTCTGGCGGAGGTAAAATTTCCTCACACAAGAACTCCAGAAGTCTAAATAATTTATTTATGAGTCTTTTTTTTAATTTAGAACCAGTTCCTAATATATTTCTCAAAACAGTGGTTTAAGGTGGGGTTTAACCTGCAATATGTTCTTTAAACCTGAGTGTAACCGTATGTACTTCTTGGAGCTTTCGTATTTGACCTTCAGCAACGTAACATCTTAAAAGAAAAAGCCAATAGGAGAAGATTAGCCGTTAGTGTTTGACATGTTTAAAATGTTATGTGAATAGTTATACAATTACAAAAAAATTATAAAAAGCCATTTCAGATAATCAAACCAAGCCTATTAAAATATCCACATTCAAAGCAATGGTTAAATTCTCTGGTGACTGCACTAGAGAAAGCTAAACCTGTTTTTGAGCAACAAAAGTGTTGCGTTTGTCCATTTATGACCAATACATAATGTAGCATGAAGCTAATTAGCTCCCAAAGCCTCAAACAGCTTGAAGAGTTGCCTAAAATGCAGCTGGTGTGAGGGGAATTCCCCTGGCTGTTTCTGTGATTTTTTGTTGTTGTTTCTTCCTAGCTAAACTCTTTGAGAACTGAAATAAATCTCAAAATGATTCCCCCACATTTTGAGCTACAACAATTACCTGTTCATTTTTTCGGGATTTTGTGCCAGCCGAACTAGATTCTTATTTATACAGTGAAGCCTCTTCTTTTCCAGAATTTTAAAATGGCGCCAGTCTACGGCCATTGTTATCGTATTGCCAACAGCTAATTTCCTCTGGGGCCACCAAGCATCGTAAGCTAGCTTTAGCCGGTTTAGGTATAATGCATTATCTTTAAAATGCATAAAATCAGAATTACATTAACGTTTCATTTTATGTGGTGTTTATGGGTCTGCATTAATAAATATATGTGTTACTTGCCATTTTAGGTCAAATATTTTACACAGCAAATCTTGTCCGTGCTGCATAGAACCTTCCAGATCTTCCCTTTTTCAGAACGGATGTAGAAGGAGCTCTGCAGGAGGATTAGGGCTTAACTCTGGCTGGTAGCTCTGCCCCAAGAGCTATTTGGACACTGGAGATGTTCAAACCACACCCAGACTTAACAACTGTCAACTCAAAATAATTCTCACCAGGAAATTGAGTCTAATTAACACTACAGAGTGCTGTGTAGGTCTGGTTCACATGGTAGGATTTTTAGGGCGATTTTGCCCCAAAGTTCCCCTTCCGACACGCCCCGATTCTCGGGATGGCTTTTAAAATAATCCTAACAGATATTCCTGCCGTGCATGGTCCACTCGTATAAATAAATAGAAATAAAACACGAACATACTCCAATTCAAGGGTGTCCAACCCTGGTCCTCCAGATCTACCATCCTTTAACTTTTAGATGTATACCTTCTCATCACAGCTAAATCAAATAAAGGCATCATTACCAGGCCTCTGCAAAGCTGACAGACTGCTAATGAGGGAACTGAGCCATTTGATTCAGGTATGTTGGAGCAGGGATGCATCTAAAGTTTGCAGGATGGTGGATCTCGAGGACCAGGGGGCACCCCTGCTCTAATTTAATGAGATGCATCTACATATGTAGCTAACACATTAAAACAAACTGTCCTTCCTTGTATTTGTTGCTCAGAGTGAAAATCCTTTCTACCAGGCAGATAAAATGCGTTTTAAGCAGGACACATTTACATGAACACCTAACCACACAAATACACAATAACCTTCTTAATCCTGTCTGCCATATCTTTACCACATTGTGAGGTGGTGTCCTCTTTTTTTCAGAAGGTCAGAGTGTATGTTCCACTGATGAGGAGGGATAATAAGATAGAGAACTAGATCTAGGTATTGATTCAAATTTTAAGAATCAATTGGATTCTGTTTCTTAAAAGATAAAATCAATTATTACGATCCAATCCAATCTGTTCCAATTCAACTTTGATATGGGTCCGTGGTATTAAAAAGCACAATTGAGCGGTTACCTTGATTGCATGACTGTAATTCAATGACACAACACTGGGTGATGTTACAGTTCACTAGGGGAAACAGTATTTACCCTTTCAGACCAAAGCCTTAAAATACCCTTCTGGACTTTCCCCTCCTATTTTAGCTGTAAAAAGGGGAAACAATGTTGAACGATTACGTCGATTTTTGGACATACAAATCGATTTTTAAGAATTTTAAGAATCAGAGAATCGATTTTTTTCTCAACACAGAACAAAATTTGTCATAATTTAAAGGTGTTGAAGAAGTTATCAAATCTTTCTTCTCTTACTTTTCTTTAACTCTCACACATTATTTCCCACAAGTGTCTATGCCCTCTGTTTGTCTATCCTTGTGATAATAAGTCTTCCTGCTTCTCTGCTGATGGCAACAGGAAGTGCTCATCTCTCAATGGACTAATAAGGATGTCTAAGCATCCGCTAGGCCCGGCAGTGCCACAGTTAATTGTGCTTGGCTTTGGAATAAACAATATTATTTCTCTACATCTAACCACAATCAGTCTTTTAAAATAAACCTTCTTTTGTTTTCTCTTTTTCTTGTTTGGCATATTTTTGTTTACTTTGGTCTCCAATTTTCTTTGACTATGAACACTTCAGTAACACATCATGCTGACAAAATAAGCCCAAATGCATTTGTATAAGAAAGTGAGTGAATTTGTTTGTTAGGAAAAGAATAAAGAAGCAAGAACACAGGCAGTAAAGGAAGAGAAAACCAGGAAAAGATGGAGACATGACTCTCCTTAGTGTCTTCCATCAAGACAGGCAGGCTTTTTAAGTATTAATGCCCTTGTTTCATCCTGAAAATGAAATAACAAGTCAGCGTCAAGAACCCTCTCTGGACTATTTCACGCTTGGATGTTTTCCCTCAATTTCGGTGTGAATCCTCTAGGAAAACCGTGAAAGGTGGCAGAGAAGAGTAACAAAGTGAAGGCACACATGAGCAATGCACAGAAAGTGAGACAAAAAGGCAACTTAATGAGGAAATGAAGTGAACAAGAAGGAACAGATGAAGGTGAGAGAGAAAAAAGGCAATCGAGAGGGAGAGAAAGGATGTAGTGAAGACAAACGGGAGCGGATATGAAATAATATAACAAATCTTAAAACAAATGCACATAAAAAGTTCCTGTTTTTTTTTAAATAGTGACATCCAGGTTTGAAACTTTAATTATGTGAGCTGCTTAAATTTGCAGGGTGAAGTATGTTACACATCTATCTCAGATTAGACTGAAGTAACCTCCAGACTGATAATTAACTAATCTAAAAACTAATTGGAATCACGTGAGGAAGACTTGAGAAGTGGGCACGCCTCAGAAATGCTACTGCTCTTTGCCTATAATTAACAACAAATTAATTATAACAATCAATCTCCCCAGAAGAGTCTAATTAATGCAGTAAATAGAACGTGATACCTTATGACTTAAAGTTACAAGAAGATATACCTGCTTGAAAGCATGATGAATCAAGGAGAGCAAAATCTTCAAACTCACCTGAAGACTTCAAATACCATAGAAGCTAACCCTGCTAGCCCCGTTAGCAGCGAAGCTAGCCAAAGAAACAACATGGGAGATGTCGCAGAAATGGCAAAGATGAGCAGAACTCTAAATAAAGTGACAAGCGACGTGTCAACGATTAGATCAGAAACAGCAGAGCAAAAATTCTGTAAGTGCTTTGCAAACTAGACTGGAGGAGGCAGAGGCTCCCATTGCTAACATTGAGGATAGCAATGCTAGTGTAATCAACAAAAACAAAACACTGAGACAGAAAGTGGAGCAGTTTTGGAGTTGTGCTGATGATCAGTAGAACTGAGGGTGATGGAAAATCATTAAGCAGATTGGACTGAAAATAGGAAAAGAAACGGGGAATACCATGAATGATTATGGAAAGAAGGTACTGAGGGACTACAGGGGGACGAGATCGAGAGGAGCTACAGAAGTAGGGAAGCACGGCGAGAGGTCAATCGCTCACCACGAATTATATTGGCCAAGTTTTTACGCAACAGAAAGTTTTGACAGCCATGAAGAGAATGAGAGGGATCCGGTGGGAAGACTGCGCCCCTCTTCACTCAGGAGTGCTCTGACCTACGAAGACAGTTGCCCCTCTTCACTCAGGAGTGCTCTGACCTACGAAGACAGTTCTCTCCAATAATGAAAGTTCTGTGGGATCACCAGGTGAAAAACACGCTAGCACATCCTACAATTTTAAGAAGAGAATTTGAGCTTCAATCTTTTAAAGAAGGCAGAGATTTTTGTTTGGGAAAATATACAACTCGTGGAGAACCACAGGGTGTTTTACATGAATAGAAAGGAGAGTGGAACTTTATTTTGAAGGCATGGCGGATGTGGAGACCCTGAGGAGTAGAAGGTACTGTCCGTAGGGGACCAGAATTGAATTGAGCCCATGGATTACTAAACTGTTTTGTTCATTATAAAGGCAGTGTTTTTTCAGATATTCTTATTTGGTATTGTGCATATCCCTGTTCTGGGATACAGATTTTTGAGATATTTTTATACTTATTTTTGGTCTTATTCATTTCTGCTTGTTGGCAGGATCAACCAATGAACCGGCCAAGCACAAAACATACAGAACAGGAGATCAAGTTGAGTGAACTTTTTCTTTCAGAAGGTAGAACTACCATAGCTCTCCTTGGAAGACAAAGCTAGGTTAGATGCTCACATAATCGAAACTGAAGGTAGAACTGCAATTAAGGGTATGAAGAATGGGAGGTCGCCTGGTGAAGATAGTTTCCCGGTTGAGTATTATTAAAGAAATTTTGATATTCTTTGCCCATTCCTTGCAGAGGTTTTCCAAGACGCACATCAATATGGGTCACCTTCAGAAAGTTTTAGTAAGGCCATCATATCACTGATACCAAAGAAGACAAGGACTCAACAGATCCAGACAATTATAGATCTGTAAACCTTATAAATGTTGATCGCAAAAATACTGTCCCAAACACTAGCATTAAGATTACCAAGTTCTACCTAAAATTATTCACAAATACCAAGTGGGATTTATAAAGCATAGACCTTCAGATAATAATATGAGGAGACTGATGCATTTAATTTGGATGAATAGTGCTAACCCTTGTATCAGATATATCACCAGATGTCTAAAATTATTTGATAAGGTGGAATGAGCTTTCTTATTTGCAGCTCTCTCAAGTTTTGGGTTCAGGGATAGATTCTGCAGATGGATAAAAGTTTTATATTGAAGTCCTAAAGCTGCAGTCTTTACGAATGGTACGATATCCCAGTTCTTTAATATAACCAGGTACACTAGACAGGTGTAGTTTATAGGGCTGGGTATTGCTAGGAATTTCATAATTCGATTCGATTTTGATTCTTGACGCTTCGATTCGATTTTGATTCAATACGATATTGATTTATTAGCTTCAATATCGATTCAATAATAAGTAATGTTGGAAAGGTGTTTTTTCTCTAATTTAAAGCCTATCTTAAAGGAACAGACACACATTTAATTTATGACCCTGGGCTCTCTCTGAGCTCTCATTTTCATTCTCATTCCGGAATTGCGCCGCTCAAGGTGGCAGCATGTTGGAGTAGCTCTGTTACTTTGGTTCATTTTTTTTTTCTTTTTTAAAACTTTAATTCTTAAATTTTTGGTAGAAACATTGTTTTTGTGGACAACTGTTCTCTCTGGTTTTGAATGCTGTGCAGCTGGAAGGATTTCTGCTGATACTTTTTATTTTTGGACATTTGTTATGATGCATAACCATGGCAACAAGGTGGTTTACAACTGGCAGCAGCTGATTAACATCACAAAAGCTCAAATAATACCTCAACTACAGCCACAAAACCCTGATGAGTTGAAAAGAAGACGCCATAGATCCAGAGCATCCTCTACATCAGACTGTCATACAACTACAGAGCGTCTTCAGTCAGAGGCTTCTTCAGATCTGCAGAGAGCTACAGGAGATCATCCCTATCCACAGCCATCAGCATCTACAACACATCTTTGAAGGAACTTGCATAATGAGTTACAACATTTAATTTCCCTTTGGGATTAATAAAGTAATTTTTAATTTAATTTAATTTAATTTCACCTTCCCGCGTGCTCGTTCATTTCTATAAAAAGGAGCAATAAGAACAACAAACAACAATTATATATTTTAACAGCGAGACGTCGTTCACTGGACTCAGTTCTAGTAACTGAGCACAGCTTTATCTTAGCATAAGGTTTTTATTGAAACAAGAGTTAGCAGGAAACTCCTCCCACATAGATCTTCGTTCACAGAATGGTCACAGCTTCTTCACACAAGGCACACATGATGTACCACATTCCTCTTGATTGTTCACTGTTTCTAAGTGTTGCCACATACACTACAGAATTAAACCCTCATACAACATTAACATAATTTTTATCTCTTCAGTAAATACACAAGTAATTAAGTACCTGAGTATATTTTTTAATAAATGAGCCAAACGTCGGCTTTTACCGTTGGTGGTTCAGGCTTGAACGGAGTGCAGCTGCTGTCTGCCATCTTGCTGTTTTGGTAATGCGCGTCTTGTACAATGCTGAACGCTCTCACTAGAGTGTTGCCCACAGCGCCGCCAATGGTCGGTGGGCTTAATCGATTCATAGGATTTAATGAATCGATATTGAATTGAGAAACAAATAATTGCAATGCATTGCTGAATCGATATTTTTACCCAGCCCTAGTAGTTTAAGTCCACTACTGTTTACCATTTTCCTAGAACCTTAGGCCATTTTGGTCAAAGCAGAAACAAAATTAAAGGAATCATGGCAGGGAGCATAAATAGCTTCTTTACGCTGATTATATTTTGGTACGGAGTCGAGATCCAGCCAGTTCTGTATCAGCCTTATTAGAAACTATTGAAACATATTCTCAAGTGTTGGTTTACTGCATTAATTGGCATAAATAAGAAGCTATGCCAGTGTCTCAAACTTGTTTGCATAACCAACTATCATCTTTTAACTTCAGATGGCTCCCAAAGGGGATAACATATTTAGCTATAGGACTAGGCCCAGGCATAAAGAATATTATGACAACTAACAAGGGAAAAGTATTAAACAAAATTGAAACTATTTCAGACTAAAGCAATAAATTACACCTGACATTATGGGGTATAGAAAATAGAATTAAAATGGTTGTGGCACCACAAATAACCTATTTAATGGGAATGATATCCATGGATATCCCTAACCAATTGTTCGAGACAAATAGGACCATGATAAAGCAATTTCTTTGGGCTGGGAAAAAGCCTCGAATCTGGTTGTCTAAATTATGTGAACACAAGAAGAGACGGGGTCTATCTTTGCTGAACATAAAAATATTACAGTGCCTCATTAGAGATTGCTAAGCTTGCAAAACATTTGTCTGGTAGCAATGCCGATCTGGACTGGGTCCCGATTGAGCAAGAACTCACTGCACCCTTTAGGCCTATTAAGGCTTTAGCACAAATAGTTAAAAGGGAAGAAAATACAATCTTATCCTAGGGCACTTGAAAATGGTTTGGCAAGAAATGCACAAGAGGTTTAAAATTTTGCAATATACTCAAAAATATGCCTCCATATAGCACAACACAAAAATAAAGATAGACAAGCAGCCTATCTACTAGGCCCATGGTTGAAAAAGGTATCAGAACAATGTACAATTGGTTTTAAAATGGTACTTTTCTTTCATATAACAGACTAAAGGAAAAAATTGCGCTTAGAGGGCAGAGGCCACTTTTGGAAGTATCTCCAAATTAGACACTGTAAAGAACTTGTTTTGACTGGTCAAGATAGAAACGTGGTTGAATGTAACTTACAATTACCCAAGCTACTTCAGAAAGCATCCTGTTGGTATAAGATGTATTCCTAGACAAATAATAATGGTTGTAGTAATCTTAAGAGGATATGGGGAAAACGATTTATCTTGTGTACTGGATGAAAAAAACATGGGAGGGGATTCTTTCCAACACTAAAGAATATATAAGAGAAACCAGATGTAAATTTATTCAGTATAAAATAACTGATTGCTGTTATTTTACTCCATCAAGACTTAACAGAATGGGCTTGCTTAGTAGTGGGCAATATAAACTGTATTGGTAAAAATGAAGTAAATGTTGCCAATGGTAGAGATTTGTGAGTATACAAGTCATGAAGCTGTGCCTACTTTATTATATGTTCGCAAGGAGGATCAGTACTCATGTTCAGTGTTCATATTTATACTAGATCTGGTAATCTTCAAATTTTTCGACTTAACGGAAATGAAACCTGTTGAAGCGCTTTTATTACAAATATGCAGTTTCATTTATGTGCAATTTTAAATTCATAAATTAGTTCTCAGGAAAGCAGGAAGAAATTTATTTTTATTTTTATATTTTGCACTTCAGTCTGAACAATTTAAAAAAAAATTCCCCTGTGGGAAAAGGTTATGAGCAAGTGGTTAAATTGTGAACTACCAATGTTACAGAGACTTGGAGACAGAACTGTGGGACCCCAGATGAACAAATATACTTTCAAAATATTAAAAACTGGTTTGGTGACATGTGCACAGACTATTCTGAAGTGCTGGAGTGAAACCCAAGCTCTCACTTTGACAGTGTGGAAAACTCAGATGATGGAAACCGTGGCATGTGAGAAAATGTTGGGGAGACAGTGACAATGATATAATGAAAGAAAAATGAGAAGGTTTTGGAGAACAGATGTGTTAAATGGCCTACCATGCCTATGTTCTAACATGTTTACATGCCTGCTTGATTTTATGTTATTTTTATTTTCACTTACTCATTTGTTTATTTTTATAATTTTCTTGTTCCCCCAGTATCTCAGCTCGGTTGGGCATACACCTGTTTGTATAATGATGAAAATTCAATAAAAATTTAGAATTACAAAAAAACAAAAACAAATTCACAATTAGGAACATGGCCCTGCTGACTTCACACTGTATGGTTTTGTCCAAATTCCCAGAGTTGGTTTCTTTTGATTAAAAAAATTAATTAGAAGATTCAAATGCAGACAGGAGGCAGGATGTAGGGCCAAAAACCTTTTAATGAACAAAGTTAAAAACTCCAAATGTTCAAAACAAAACACAGGCCCAGGTTGTAGGCATAAAACCTGTGGACCAACACTGGGCAAACCCATGGGCATGAAGGAGTGTCAAACCATGTGACATTTAAAGGGGGGGTATTATGCTTCTTCCAGGCACATATTACCCTTCTATAGCACACTCCAATAAAATTGTCTCATTAAGTCTTTTAAAAGTCCGTCATATATCCAAATCCACTTTAAAGAAATATACTTCCGTATTAGACGCCTTGATTTTCCCCTGTGCCTCTCTGAGACCCTCCTACTGTTTCTGACACTCCCCCTTCAGTTCGTCACATACTGTGCATCATCGCAGCATGCACGAAGTCGGAAAAAAAAAATCCCACAAAAGACGCGCAGCTGCAGCTGGTGTGTTATAATTACTGCACCTGGGACTCAGCCGGAGTTGTGTGAGGTGTGGAGGGGTGGGGGGCTCTGCAGGGGCAAGGCTCTCGGATGAATACGTAAGGTCGGAGGAGGAGATGGGTGGAAAAGGCGGGGATAGGTGGGAGCAGGCGTTTCAGCAACCCCGAGAACTACCAGCAGAGACCGGCAGAGACTCAAAGATTATTCTAACATGAGTGAATGGGTCAGAGCAACACTTCAGGTATGTTTTTAATGAGGGAAAGACAGGTTCTTAGGATATCAAGCTTCAGAAAGTCCATTTTGCATAATACCCCCCTTTAAGAAAGCAGTCGACTGAGAGGTGACACTTTTGAGAAGAGCACCAAATGGAAGCAGTGAATGCAACTGAGTTCACACTATTCATCCCGCACACTTTGGTGTACCATTTATGCATGGTTTTGTAATGAACTGTACATTTACACTTGAAAGATTTAAACTATAAGACTAGAACACAAAACCCTTACAAAGTTATTAACTGATGATAAATACAAAATTCACCATAAAGATTACTTTTATTTAGATTTGAAATTCAGAAATGGGAAAGTCAATTAAAGTACGAACAGTTCAAAGTAGCCGTTAGTGCTGATTCCATCAGCTGCAAATTGAATAAATGAACATGTAATCAAAAGTATATCAGTTAGTAAAGTACAGCCGACTTATGTATAAAATACTTGGTTTCTGGACTTGTCATGGTATTTTTCTTGTAGTATATACAGCTTTTATCAAGGGTTATTCCTTCCTATAAAAATACAGCTATTATCTCCCACAAAGGAGAAGAAACACCCAAGTATCAAAATTTGTTTAGACGTTGGCTCTTCAAAGGGAAATAAAATATTACTGTTAAAAAAAATTATTTTTCGAGACACCCTGTCAGAATCAAAATGCTTAGATATGTACATACATAGTTATCTAAACTTCTAAATTTTAATTTTTACAAACCTAAAAAAAGAAATTATAATGAAGACTAATCTCTCATGGTTAAAAAGGCACATCTGTCAAGAAGATTTTGTCAGTTCAAGTCCTTTTGAAATTTTCTTGCACCATATTTGGTGGTCCTGAATCATATCCAAGTTAGAAGTACAATAGTTCCTCCCTGTATGTTAACTAAAGGTTTGATGGAAAACTTTTTCCTTGTGATTGATGTTTCTCTTTTGTAGTTTGGGTTGTGTTTGACAAGAGCAAAGACCAACAAATGTTTTGCCTCTAAAACAAACGCCTTGTGTTGTAGTTACTTATAGTGAGGTCAGACTGCGCAGGTATTGTGCTAAACAATACATGCTAAAGTATTCCTACCTCTTGAACCTTTTCCACCTTTTGTTACCTTACAAAAGCAAACTTTGGTGTATTTTATTGCAATTGTATGCAAAAGACAAAGTAGGACATAACTGAAACCGAAGAAAAAAAAATAGGCTTGCTTTTTACATTTTTCTATGAATACACACTTAATTGTGGCGTGCATTTGTTATCATCCCCAACTAGTCAATATCTTGTAGAACCATATTTCACAATGAAACATCTGCTAAGCTTTTGGGATGTTTCTCTACCAGTTTTGCTCATTAGCAGATAGATTTTGGTATGGACTTTGTTTTGATCACAAAACCATTACATTCTAGCTCTGGCTCTTTGTTTCAGGTCATTAACCTACTGGAAGTCCAACCCCCAACCACAGTCTAAAGTCCTTTGCAGCCTCTAACCATTTTTCTCCATATTCAATTCAATTCAATTCAAAAACACTTTATTGATCCCAGAGGGAAATTAAGTGTTGGTATAGCTCATATAATTAATTCTTTATGGAGTTGTTGTAGATGATGATGGCTGTTTGCAGGAAGGATTTCCTGTAGCGGTCTGTATTACAGCGGAACTGAAGAATATGTGATCTATGTTATTTGATCTCTTTTCCTGCTGAAAAAAACTTGCCCACAGTGAAACATGGTAGCAGCAATATGCAGTCATGGTGTGTGGTGCACCGTGTTACTTGTCTGGCCCACATAGTTTTTGGCTTGTAGACCAAAAAACACTCCTATTGGTACTATGTCTAGCTTTCTTTCAACAAGGGCTTTCTGTTTGCCAGTCTTCCATAAGGGCCAGATTTGTGGAACGCCTGTCTACAGACCCTTGCCAAAAAATTAGAATATCATGGAAAAGTTTATTTATTTCCATAATTCCATTCAAAACATTAGATTTCCATAGATTATAGATTCAAGGCCCACAACTTAAACGATTTCAAGTATTTAGTTGTTTATTTGTACATAATTTGGACTTCCAGCTCATAAAACCCACAAAAACAGGAATTCAAAAAATTAGAATACTGTGAAAAAATCACCATTTACTTCTCAGTTTTTGCAGAAAAAAAAGAAAGATATTAGGATCAAATCAATCAAAACATGGTACTTTCAAAATGATATGTCAATCTTCAATACTTGGTAGGAAATCCCTTTGCCTTAATCAGTGCTTCGATGCGCCGTTGCATTGAGAAAATTAGCCTGTGGCATTGCCCGGGAGTTATGGAAGCCCAGATTTCCTTGATGCTTGCTGTAAGCTCTTCGTTGTTTTTGGGTCTGGTGCCCCTCATTTTCCTTTTGATAATACCCCATAGATTCTAAATGGGGTTTAGGTGCGGTGAGTTGGCTGTCCAGTCAAGCACTGTGATGGCGTGGGCATCAAACCAGGTTTTGGTGCTTGTGGCGGTATGGGCAGGGGCCAGGTCCTGCTGGAAGATGAAATCTGCATCTCCATACAGATCCTCAGCAGAAGGAATCATGAAGTCCTCTAAAACATTCTGATAGACTGATGCGGTGACCTCAGATTTAACAAAGCAGAGTTTACCAACACCTGCACCGGACATTGCACCCCAAATCATGACTGACTGTGGATATTTCACACTGGACCTCAAGTAGCTTGGGTTCTGTTCCTCACTCGTCTTTCTCCAAACTCTTGGACCTTGATTCCCGAATGAAAGGCACACTTTACTTTCAACGGAAAAGAGGACCTTGGACCACTGGCCAAAAATCCAGTCCTTCTCCTTGGCCTAGTTGAGATGCGTCTGAATGTGGTGGTTTTTGAAGCTATGACTCCCGCCTCATTCCACTCTTTCTGGATGTCTGCCAGATTCATTAATCTTCTCTGTTTGATAATCCACTGAAGCCCATGGTCAGCTTTTCTGCTAGTGCATCTTCTCCTGCTACATTTTGCCCTTCCACTGGACTTTCCATTGATATGCTTGGACACAGCACTCTGTGAACAACCAGCCTCCTTAGCTATAAACTTGTGTGGCTTACTCATCCTATGGAGGGTATCAATGATGGTCTTCTGGCCAGTTGTCAAGTCTGCAGTCTTCCCCATACAGAGATGGGGACTCGAGTTTTAGACTCCGACTTGAGTGTGACACACAGTGACTTCAGACTTGACTTGAGACTCGTCCTCAAAAGACTTCAGACTCGGACTCGAGCTGCGGGACTCGTGAACAATGTTTATTTTTAGGAAATAACTGAGGAGCTCGCGGTTATTCCCCTCCCTCCTTTACCCATAACCTGCCCACATCAGTGTTTCCCACACATCGGCGAATCTGTGGCGGTGTGCCACAGATTAAACTAAACCCTTAGCAAACAAGCGATTGCGCCTTCTTTAGAAAGTTAACTATAGTCGCAAGTTTGCGGTAAAAAAGTATAGGGTGTTAAAATTTATGTAATACAGTCTGTGTAAACAATTATTAACTTTGTTTAAACTTATTAAGCTTTAGGAATTAGGATATCCCTTTAGGGATCCCCAACCCTCTTTCTTATTTTTTGGTCTGTACTGTACTGTGTGTTCATGCTACAAGGCAAAATACAGAAATTTACTTAAGAGTAAAGCATTCTTGGTGTTTTGGTCATGTTGCAAAACTAATTATATATCAAAATCAAAGCTGATACTGTATGCTAATAGATAAAGGAGTCATAATAACATATTACATGCTTTGAATTCCTTATATATAGCTATGCAGTGTTGGATGGGTCGCTGTGGGTGATGATGCAACACTTATAACCAGAGACTTAATATAATAAAGAGACTTAAGACTTGACTTGGACTCTAGCTCAAAGACTTGAGACTGAACTTGGACTCTAGCTCAAAGACTTGAGACTTGACTTGGACTCTAGCTCAAAGACTTGAGACTTGACTTGGACTCTAGCTCAAAGACTTGAGACTGAACTTGGACTCTAGCTCAGAGACTTGTGAGCATCTCTGTCCCCATATTGAACTTATATGATATGAACTTTAAACAGAAACGATAAGAGTGGTGGTGGAGTGGCACTGTATGTGGATAAAAGCTTGATCTATAAAGTTATTGACAGTATGACAACTGTAATTGATAACCATTTTGAATGTTTAACAATTGAAATCTCTAAGGAAAAAAAGAAAAATTTAATAATTAGTTGTGTTTATAGAGCCCCAGGCTCTAATATAGTTGTTTTTAAGGATTGGCTGGAAGAGGCTTATTCAAAAACTAATCAGAAAATTGTTTATATTTGTGGGGATTTCAACATTAACCTGCTCAACCCAAAGAAGCATAACACGACAGAAGAATTTATCAGCACAATGTACAGCATGAACTTATCTCCCAAAATTACAAAACCTACCAGAATTAAGCCATACTGTGCTACTTTAATTGACAATATATTTACTAACGACATCAAAAATAATACAAGAAGTGGATTATTAATCAATGACATCAGTGACCATCTGCCAGTCTTTGTAGTTTATGATGACAACTATCAGAGATACCAGCAAAAGGAACATTTTAATTATAAACGAATGAAGTCACAGGAAACTATGAGAGCTCTGAGGGATGATCTCGGGGCACAAAACTGGGACATGGTCTTCAGAGAAACTGATGCTGACAAGGCATATGATCAATTTTTAACAATATTTAACACATTATACAATCAGAATTGTCCAGTTATTCCGTTGAATGTAAAGCAAAAACACACAGATCAACCTTGGATTAGTAAAGGATTACAAAATGCTTGTAAAAAGAAAAATTATTTGTATAAAGATTTTTTAAAGCAAAGAACCAAAGAGGCAGAATCCAAATATAAAAAATACAAAAATAAATTAACAAATATTATAAGGAAAAGTAGGAAGGAATACTATAGTAAGATGATAGCTACCCAGATAGCAATGAGTCGGCGGACCGCCGGCGGATCGCCGGCGGATCGCCGGCGGCGCTCCGGCGGCAGTAGAAGTGTCAGAGTGGCGTAATCGCAAACACGTTTGACGGTGCACCCGCCGGCGGCAGCCGCTTTTTAGCAGCGGCAGCCGCCTTCCTACCGCCTTTGTTCCGCGGCCGGCCCGCGGGCCAACCGCCGTCCCGCCGCCGTTATATCAAAGGCGACCCTTCCGCGGCCCGTCGGAGGCCAACGCTATTTTCGAGCGATCGGTCGCCGCTTATATATATCTCATGCAGTTTATCAAGAATAATGATTGATCAAACCAGACAAAATTCCATTTGACGTTTTAATTCCACATTTCAAAGTACAGTAACTGTCATTGAAACATGATGTCAGATCACTGAAATATAAATAACAGAAAAAAGAGAAAAATATGTATACACACCCACACACACAAAAGAACATGCAGGTTTCCAATTAAATTGTAAAAAAAAAAAAAAAAACAGCCTTATCTTACAAAATTATAACAATAATTGTTAATAATATAAAGAGGTCAGCTCTGGGATGAAAAGAATTACCAGTACACATAAGTAATGAGTATATCTGGTACCAAAGAATGTGCAGGACACCAAAAAAAATTCAGGTATAACATCACATTTACAAACCATTTCTAACAATAAGATAAGTGGTAATAATTTAGAATAAAGCTCTGGAGTAGAATAGACCATTATAATGGCATTGCTGACCTGGGGTACAAGATGTCTCTTGTATCTGTGATAAACATCTTCACATATATATAAAAAATACTGAGGTAAAAACAGTAGTAGAACAGATATAACTGCAATGCTGACCTGTGGCACAAGGATTTACAAGCTATTTTTTACAATATAATAAGAGTTAAGCATTATGATAATATCCACAGTGAACAGTGTGGATTGGGTGAGTGCAGTCTGACACTTCTGGCTTCTTTAGGGGTCTTGAAGTTACTGACTGCAGGATTAAGAAAGGGTTCCAGTTGTCAGTGATGCTGGGGTGTCAGTAGTCAGCCTAGGTTTAAGGGGTCGGCTGTGGGTCCCTCTCAGCTGTGCGGCGCCTTTTTCCGCCTTCACGGTCAGATGCTCCTTTCAGGTAACGCATAACGTTAACCTGGACGGCTTCATCAGTGGCATCCTGGGTTGCCGGGTTCTTCCGGATGGCTCCTGTAGAAAATACAGATCTGTCATTCCATTTGAATGGCATAATGCCATACACATCTACTAAAATTATAATTTTTTTTTTTCATCCAACTTACTTTGAACAATGGTCCTCAGGAACATGTCACTAAAACATGCTTTATCCCCAACTCCAGTCCAGGTTGTATTGATGGAAAGGTGATTAGAGAAGATACTTTGAAGCATCCGCCAGACGGTTGTCTTTAGGTCCCTCCCACATTTGAATGTCAAAAACCGAAGCTGAAAAACCAAAAAAAAGTGTTACAAATTACATTTCTCTGAAGCTTATCATACATAAATATAAAATGTGACAGGCTGTGGATTCAGACTGTAGAATATGCAGTGTACAATCTTAATTCTACTTTTTAGATTACCCTATAGAGTTATAAACGAAATCAGCACACTTACAAATCGTTCCTGGAGCTCTTTATCCTGCCTTAAACTGTTGTCAAGCAACGCCAAATCTTCCTGGGTGTCTAGGGGGAGTAACAGATCCCCTGGCAGGGATAACTCTCCAACAGACACATTGGCACTGAAATGTTGCAGCATAGTGTCCATTTTGTTGTCCATGCTACGCACAACATCGCCAAACTCTCCAAGACGTCGCAGCATTAAGGTCTGATCTGCACCTACAGGGGTTAAATAAAATAATAGTCAGTCCTGATCCCTCAACTACTAAACTATGACATTTATATCTAGGTCTACTACATGTATAGGTGGCACCAGTGGGAATTAAACCAACAACCACAGGTGTTGTTTGCAAGTTGTACCTGATTGCCCAGTGCGAGCAAACGTCTTCAACATTGTCCCAACTTGCTTCACCTGCTCTTGAAGTGAGCCGCTGTCATCCGAAGCTACAAAATGAAAGGCATATGGTAATTTTGTACATGCATCACGTACTCTTTCCTAAGTTTGACTTTTTTGTGCATGTTCTTACCTGCTCGTGCAGTGCTTTCCCTCAGAGCTTGGTTCTCCTCCCTCAGAGCTTGGTTCTCATCCATCACGGCTTGTTTTTCATTCTGGAGTCTCTGGAAATCTACATTAAAAAAACAAAACAACAACAAAAAACACCTAAAGGCACTATTTTCAATACTTTTAAAACACTGGACACTAAGACATAGGCCTAAAATATACCTTCATAGCTGAAAACTTCATGCTGTACACGAGATGCCAGGGGAGTCCAAGGGCCAATTACAGAGCGATGACTTTCTCCTATTGATAATCATTGACGGAAAAATATGTTTGAAGTTATTGCATACATTTAATGAATTGGACTTAAAATGGAACACTTAGTTTAGCGCAACATATTACATACCTCCAGTGTTTTCATCCATATGCTGCCAGGGTAAATTTGCTGCTGGGGGTGTAAAGCTTAGTACTTGACGAGCTGGAGGAGCAAACATAACAGCTTTAACTTCAGTGCAGAGTATTGCATATTCAGTAATGAAACTATAATTGAACTGTGCAATGCTAATGGAATGTACAACACACCTCGACAGATATAAAAACAGATTATTATTAAAGGATTCTTTATCTTAAATAGAAGCAATTGTTTCCAAGACAAAAACCGTCACCAATAACATCACTTACTTGTACTCAAAGACTTGGCTCTGTGAAGTGGAGTCTGGATTTCTGGGGAGAAACCTGGTTCTGAGAAAGAGGAAACAGAAATTTGAAAATCTAACAAAGGGTATAGCTTAGTGGCAGGATCACAAATCAAGCATCACAGCAATTTTACATACCACCTCTGAAGTCTACAGATGGCACAACATTTTCCTGGTTTTCTGGAATCGATGCAACTTCTGGAGCATCGGGCAGCACTGAAACCTTGTTACCAGGAACAATGTTTTCAAAGCTCAAAAGAGGTTGTCCAAACGACAGCACTGCTGGTGCATCTGGAAGACTAGACTCCTCTTCATCAGAAGAGGCCTGGGGTCTGTACTTGGAATTTGAGATTCTCTTTCTCTTTCTCTTCTTGTCATCGTCTGTCGTTTCAACGTTAGAACCTGTTTGGAAGCGCACCAAATATCTCATCGCCTCTTGCCAATATTCTAGAGCAGGGAATAATGAATGAAAGTCAGTTATCCACCATAAACAGACAAAGAAAATACACAGATGAAATGCAGGAAAATCAAATGCACAAGTCAGACCCATTTACCTGCTACCTTCATAAACTTAAAATGATGTTTCTCCCAGGTGCTGTGTGGAGGCGTGCAGCGGATGGCTAAATTGTTGCCTTTGTCTTTTTTGAGGAGGTTAAATGGGGGCCAATAGCACATGCCCTCGCTGAGCCACACTTGCGGAACCACTGCAAATGGCTGATGCTCCTCATCAATAAACTGAACAATGGCAAACAGCATCTAAAATAGAAGAAAACTTTATTAAAAAATGTATTAATTTCCAGGCAAAATAAATTATATTCAATTCTCACCCCTTCAAAAAAGCAGTCATTTTTACAAGTGGATCAACGGAAAACCAGCCTTTCCATCCGGGCAAGGAAGAAGATAATATTTCTTCTGCACATTTTCTATATGGGTAAGGCGGAGTGTATCTGATAGGGCAGATAAATGAAAAATGCCTAGCTTGGAAGATTCCACAGGGTAAGTGAAGAAATCGACCATGTTCCGGAACCTCTTGTAGATGACCAAAGTGTTGTCCATTTCATCAACGACGACATTCTGTATAACAACTATGTCTTTATTTTCCAACAGGACACAGTTGTCTCCCTCTGAACGTTTTCACAACAAAGTCTTGAAAGTAACACTCCTCATACTGCTTTTTCACAGAAAGACCGTTGAGAAGTGGTCCATGGTTGTGCTCTCTCAAGGACCTTGTTTTGGAGATGTTTGTTCTTCTGTGCTGACTTCTCTCCGACAATCGGCGAACAACCTGCTCCAGTGGTTGTGTAGGCTTGCGCAACAGTTTCTTCAGTCGCCCAAGGAAGTTTTCAAATGGGAAGCATGAGATGTTATCAAGGACACCATACTTTTTGGCATCTTGGCTGAGGTGCACCAATCCATGCATGTTGTATGTCACATGTTCTTTTCCATAAAGCTTGCTGCAGTGATCAACAAAGAGAACCAATATTCTGTGTGCATAGTCTGCAAGGTCAGCTCACAGGGACACATTCAGTAGGATGGTGATGCCAACTGAAAGCAGCATGAAGTTGTTGTACACTTGAGTTGGTACAAGGCCTTTTAAGCTGACTGGTCCAGTGTACAAGAGGAACTGCCTGAATTCTGTAGCTTTCCAACGCTCAACATCTTCCATGGATCGTTGCTTCCTGTTGAACTCGCACGGAACATGAGGTGTGAAGGTCAGGAGTACTCTGGAGAGCTCTTTTACCATGCTGGGCGAAAATCTTGTCAGCCGCCGTCCCTTTAGCCAAAGATGCAACAACTTTCTTGTCACTCCAAGGCATACCAGATGCATATAATCCAGTGGGAACTGGGTGACCAAACCAACAGACAACAATGCCAATGGCGTTTCTCCACACTGATGATTGTCATCAGAAAGTTCGTCACGGACTGCATGGTCTAATCTTAGAGCAGAATCTCTTTGAGGAAAGGTCATCCTGTTCTCGTAGTGGACCCCTTTTTGAACACACTTGTCACACCCATAATATCCACTGTGACCTTTCACATTTCGAACAAGTGCACGAGCAGGGGCGTCACAGATAAATGTTGATATTTTGAAAGGAAGTGCTCTCCTTTCAAACAGAACTCCTTCCGCTTCAAGTCGCTGTGCCTCTTCTACAAAAGGATTCAAAAAGTGAAGGCTGCTTGGCTTCTTCTTCCCATAATAGAGACCAATGACAAATGGAAGTTTGTTTTGTTGGACATTACCCACGTATTGCTCAATTAAACCAAGAACTGGCCAGAACTGGGCATTTGAGCTTTTGAAAAGTGGAAGTCCATCAACATTAACTTGCATTGAAACTGACGTCAACTTCTGCAATTTAGGAGACACTAAAAACTGCGATAGTATTCCACTTTCAATTCCAGAGTGATGGTATACACCACCTGAGAGTTCTGTTGTTTTAACACAAGTCACTGTTTTCAGAAGGGTTCTTGGGTCTTTAGGAAGGGTTGGATGATCCTTGGACAAAATGGTTAAAAGCTTACACAGAGCCACATGGGGGATCATGTTGTCAATAGCCCACCCTGCCAATTGTGTCCTTAGGCAATCCTCTTCCTCCTCACTATCTTCTGTGCTTGAGGAAAAAATTTCACCAGGTTCATATACCTCATCAACAGTTATTTCCTGTGCTTCAGGGGTTACAGTTTGTCCATGGCTTGTTGGAGCCATTCCATGTTGATGTTCATTAAGAGGAGGATTTACTTGGTCAAAGTCAGGAATAACAGCAAGTAGAGCATCGTTTGCATCTGCAATTTCCTGTTTGTCCCTCTCAACTCCTTTCAATATTCGTCTCCTTTTGGCCCAGTAACTAGACATTGTAACTAACAATGCATTTACCTTTAAAGCCAAAACGATTGTCCAACAGTAGGTCTCTTGTGTGAAGTTAACCAGTTATGCTCCGGTCAAGGTATCTGCAATGAAATGTGAACAAAACCACATTGTTAACATTAGGAATATACAGTAGCATATATGCTGTAGGAAAAAAAAAAGAAAAAAAAGGTCAGCCAAACGTGTAACAGTGAAATTGTTAAAAAATTAAATGTACTCATTCAGTGTAGTGATTCATGTGAACAGCACTGTCCTCAAACATAAAAGTACAGCACTTCAGATAAATATAACTCATCATAATCCCCTTAAATCCTAGAAGTACAGTAGCAACACAGCACTTGCGAGCTAACACTTGCTAGTCACTGTAGCTACATTGTGAACTGAACTAGCAACATACTTTGATCTGACAAACAAAATAATTTAAACAACCTATATCATACTGCTTTGTTAGAAAACACCAAATTTAAGTTATACTTAAGTCTTTCTAGATGTAAAGCTTTGGATAGGCCTACCTACTGTAGCTAGTTACATTTCTACATGTAACGTAACAACATTGCTTAACCTCAGTGTGTAAGTTACTGTAACAAAGCCAAAACAGCATGTGTTAGCTAACAATTGCTAGCCACTCTAGCTACTGGACTAGCAGCTACTTGTTCAGACAAACAAAATAATTTAAACAACCTATATACAACGTTAGTTTTGTAAGAAAACACTAGATGTAAAGCTTTGGCTACGTACTGAAGCGAGACACATCTCAACATGCTTGAACAGTGTAAAAAAGGCGAGCATGTGTTAGCTAACACTCTGAACTAGACTAGCAGCGTACGTGCCGGAACAAACAAAGGAAAACAACCTAACGTTACTGGTATCATCTTCGGTTTAGTTAGAAAACACAAGTTATACTGATCAGTCTTGTCGTAGATTTTGCTACCTACTGCTGGAACCACATTACCACATGGGCGGCGGCATAATTGTCCATACAAGTAACTGTTTATGTAGTTAATTCGACTGACCAAAACTAACTTAAAACACATACGTTCTCACACTCGTATAAACATACGTATCTTAGAAGAAAAGAAAAACTCAACGCCTGGAAGAAACAAAGTAGCTATTACAGAAAGTTAATTGTAACATGGCGGCAACTTTGGAAACAAGGCTAACGTACTTTAGCCTTACTTTAGCTTGACTAGTAAGGCAAGAACAAAGATAACAACAGATTTTACAAAGATAAACTAAAAACATTGTAAACATAATATTGCGTTAAGGAAACATGTACTTACTTAAACGATGGTAGTCCACAGAAACTCGCGATTGAGCGGCGAACTGATGCGAATGTGTGCTCTAGTTATGTTGTTTGGGGAGGGGCCAGGAGCTCAGTGGCTCCAGTGCGTCATCGAGCCACCGTTTTAGCTCCCCCCCAAAAAAAAATCCTGAACACAGCAATGGTGAAAACCTATACATTACTAACATTTATAATGTGTTTAGCTTTTTCTTTTTAAAACACTGTCTTAAACATTTGTACAGGTCGCAATTGCAAATTAATCCCTTATACATGTAAAAAGTCAAAAAAATAAAATAATCGAGGTTTAAAAATAAAATGGCTTTAAAAAATAAATTAAAAAAATAAATAATATGGGATTTAATTCACATATAGGATATGATTTTATAATTGCTTCAAATGTGAAAAGTAGTTAAAATGCTGTCAGTTCCACCTCCATTCTAACTCCCATAGCCATGGCTGCTGGTCGAGTAGAAATCCTTGTATTTCAAAGTGGATTGCCGCCAGCCGGCCGCGGTCCATTAGACGGAGGCAACCGCCAAAGAAAATGAAGCAGTCGGCCCGCCGGATCTCGCAAGAAATGGGAGTGACGTAGTCGGCGGCAAACGTTTCATCCCCGCCAGCGGGACGCACCTATAGCCGACAGCTTACGGCCGGCGGCAAAAAGAAACCGTGCGGATATTTTTTGCTAGCTGGGTAAATATAAAAATAATATAAAAGGATTATGGGATACACTGAACAATATTATTAAAAATCAGTCCAGAAGGCATAATTACCCAGAATACTTTTTTGATAATAATAGTAAGATAGAAAACATGAGGGATATAGTCAATGGATTTAATACATTTTTTGTTAATATAACCGAATCTAAGTTACTGTGTGGAGATATGGGGCAATACCTACAAAACCAACCTACAGCCATTATGCACATTACAAAAAAAAAGCTATAAGAATCATTAATAAGACAGGACACCTTGAACATACCAATCCATTATTTTTTAAATCACATATATTAAAGTTTACTGATTTGGTTAAATTCAAGACTGCACAAATTTTGTACAAAGCAAGACACAATTCACTTCCAGGAAATATGCAAAAAATGTTTATGGATAGGCAGGGTGGGTATAACTTAAGAGGGGAATATAATTTCAAAAAACTCAAAGTCAGAACAAATATTAAAAGTATGTGGATAGCGGTATGTGGGGTGAGTTTGTGGAATGGTTTGGAGCTGGAACTAAATAATAGTACAAATATAAATACGTTTAAAATATTGTATAGAAACATGCTTATAAAAGGATACATGGATGAAGACAGGTAATGTTGGGCGGGGGTGTTATACAGACTGTAAAGGGAGATGTGATTTTTAATGTGCTGGGTTGCACAGTACATGATTTTGGTTTAGGTTTGTAAAGAAATGGTGTAAATAAGTGTTTAAGTAGTGATGAGCATTGAAACAAGGGGTGGGAAGTAATGAGCTTTGGCTTCCTCCTGCTCCTTTTCGATCACATTAATTTTTTATTTAAATATTGTGGATTAATACTTTGTTTGTTTTTTGTTTTGTTTTGCTTTTGTATATGTGCATGAATCTATATATGTTATATTTTATTTTATTTGTCTATTTTTTATATGTTCGAAACAAATAAAGAAAAAAATATTATATGTATAATATTGGGCCAAACTTGGCAAAACAAATACCTGATGCTTCGTCAGTGGAAATCAGTAATAATATTGAGCAAAATCCCAGTTCTATGTTTCTCACAGCAGTGGAAGAAATGGAGATCATATATCTAGTAAATAAATGTGAAAGTAAAACATCAACTGATTATAATGATATCGATGGCAAAACAGTGAAAAATTCTATTGGGGGGATTGTAAAACCACTTACTTATATCTGTAATTTATCATTTCAAACCGGAACATTTCCAAACCAGATGAAAATAGCTAAAGTGGTGCCACTGTTTAAGACTGGAGATAAACACAGTTTCACGAACTACAGGCCTGTCTCATTACTTCCACAACTCTCCAAAATCCTAGAAAAATTGTTTATTAAAAGACTGGATTTATTTTTTGATAAATATATGATACTAACAGAAAGTCAGTATGGCTTTAGAGCCAATAGATCAACATCACTAGCATTAATGGATTCTGTTGAGGAAATTACAAACGCAATAGATCGGAAACATTTTGCTGTTGGGATTTTTCTAGATCTTCAGAAGGCCTTCGACACAATTGATCATAACACATTAATCAATAAATTGGAACGGTATGGGATTAGGGGGATTGTTTTGCAGTGGATAAAAAGCTATTTGAGTCACAGGAAGCAATTTGTGAAGATGGGACAGTTTTCGTCATCATACTTGGACATTGCTTGTGGTGTACCACAGGGTTTAGTATTGGGTCCAAAATTATTTCTTTTTTATATTAATGATATCTGTAAGGTTTCAAAAATATTAAAGTTTGTGATGTTTGCCGATGACACAAACATTTTTTGTTCAGGGGAAAAATTAAATGAGTTAATGGAAATACTTTCTGCAGAAATGTCTAAAGTGAAAAAATGGTTTGATAAAAATAAATTATCATTGAATTTAAGTAAAACTAAATTCATGTTATTTGGGAACAATAAAGTAAATACACAAATTGTGATGGATATTGATGGGGTACTTATTGAAAGGGTGAATCATTATAAATTTCTGGGTGTCATAATGAACGATAAATAAGTTGGAAACAACACATAAAATACATTCACAACAAAACTGTAAGAAGTATTTCCATATTAAACAAAGTAAAACATTTCCTGGATCACAACATACTTCACATGTTATATTGTGCACTGGTGCAACCATATCTGAATTATTGTGCAGAGGTTTGGGGCAACACTTATAAAACTACATTATCACCAATAACATTATTACAGAAGAAAGCCATTAGGATCATTAATAAAGGTGGTTATAGAGATCACACTAACAACCTGTTTTTGAAATCATGAGTACTAACGTTTGCTGACATAGTTAAATTTTTGACATTACAAATAATTCATAAAGCTACTAACAAACTACTCCCAGGTAATATACAAAAAAAATTTTCATATAGAGACAAACAATATAATCTGAGGGAAGAATGGAATGGAACACCCATCTGTGCGAACAACAGTAAAAAGCCAGTGCATTTCAGTTTGTGGAGTAAAATTATGGAATGGATTAAATAATGAATTAAAGCAATGTCCAAGTATAACCCAGTTCAGAAAATGGTATATAAATATGGTTTTCATGAGGTATAGGGAGGAAGAGGGATACTAACTGGACGAGATCCAATGATTGGTGTGGGGGTGTTAATATATTTGTATATATAAGTGTATATAGTATAAAAGATAATGGGGTATGTTTGTAATTGTGTGTAGTGGTGAATGTTGATTGCTGTGGGTGGTGGGTAAATGGGAAAAGGGATGCTGAAATATTCTGTATGTAAAGGCGTAAATGGGACATTTGATCAAAGACAATTTTAGGGAATACCACGGCGAACTGATGTAAATGACACTGTTCCCTTTGATTTTTGAGTAAACAGGAAAAGGGGCAGGAAACTAAAAAAGCTTATGCTTCTCCCTGCTCCCTTTGAACATATCAATCAATTTATTTTATTTTAGTTTGCCGAAATAAATTATGTTATGATAAATATGTTCAAATATGTTCAAATAAATAAATCATTAAATTAATTCAAATCAACTTAACTGAGACAATTGAACCAAAGTGAAGCAATTTAATGACACCTGGGAAAACCTGTGCATGTGCTTTGAGTTTAGTAGATAAATAGTGTGTGACACTCAGTTTAAAACATTCATGCCCTGTAAAAGTTGCGCTGATTTCTTCACTGTATTCTATTTTTTTTTTCCTATTTTCATGGGTTGGAAGACCAAATTATGTACAAATAAACAATGGTTGCATTTATTATGAGGTAAAATTTCCAAAAAGGTGGTTTCTATATACTAACAAATCTATAAGGTAATTGGTTGCACTGTATTTTATTTAGGGGTATCAAAATAAAGGACGCTGAGAATAAATTAAGCCATACTTTAATTTTGTTTTGATAAAAAAAACTAGAAATCTAACACAACAAGTGAGTTTTATGGCTTTAATGTAAATAACATGAGAAAGCTTAGCTACTTTAAGGCACTGTAATTTTTTTTTTCCATTCATCACAAAGGTAATTTTGTTAGCAATAAGAAATTTCTGACAGCGTCTTACATGCTCAACTTAACCTTGTTGTAATTACTCTAACTGTAAACAGAAAAACCAACCAAAATCCTGTACATGTTTTTCATAAAATCTTTGGTTAATGTTTAGTTTGATGCCCATTTCTTATTTATCTTACTCTCTGTTTTTTGCAAGCTAACTGTGAAGAGCAAGCTTAGAAATACCGCATTATGCAACCAAGTCACAAACCAAGAATCCCGGTCAAAGATTCTCCTGATGAGCCAGCAAATTCTCAAGAGAGATTGGTGGGGAGGGAAGATTATTAGGGCCAAAGATTAATTGACAGCAATAAAAGATTCATGTTCACAGCAGAGTTCATTAAAATCCTCAAAGGTTTTTTTTGGGTGGGGAGTTTCAGGATAAATTGGAGCTACTTGAGGACAGCATGAGGAGGAGCTTTAAGTGCTCCCCCTTCCATACAAACACTAACAATATTGCACAGTAAGTGTGTCAACGTGCATTTGTACTGGCAGTTAGGCTTGGAATTAAACAATCTTTGCAAATATTTGTGCCCATTGTTACATCTCCTCCGTGGGTGTACTGTATTACAGCTGAATTAATGACAAAGCGTACTGTACACTTGTTCTTCATTAGGCAGGATATGTTGAGAGAATTTGTGGGCATGTTTTGTTTCCCAGATATGAGGATCTCAAATCCATGGGTGGTGTGTAAGCACGCATTTAACAAACAAACAGTAATTAGTTCATGTAATGGTTCTCGATTACATTTCTCAGCGGCCAAACTCTTTGAAAGGCAACCCAAGCACTGTTGCATTATAATTAACAATAGCTTGTCTCTTTCCCCTGGAGGTGGCAATTTATGGTAACAAGAAGTGTGAAAGAGGAAAAAAAAAGAAAAAAAAGAGTAGGACTTTTATGAAAAGTTCAAAACCGACTGACACGTTGTCGTTTTTTTCATTTCTAATTATTACTAGCGATTCTGTTTTTATAGCTACCCCCCTTACACTGGTTCCACACAAATACAGCTTTTCTCGTTTGGCTTCTTGTAAATTATAATTTTCTGCCTGCAACTATTGCATGCTCATGTATTTGAATCAATCAGTGAATTAAGGACATGAAATCAGAAACTCACAGATTCCATCACAGTTGTATAGGGAACCATTGAATTAACTGCTAATGTGCACATGGACCAGGTTTTCCTCTTTTGAGCTTGTGGTGAAAAGACATTTTCTACCAATATTATTCCATTGACCTATCCAGTCATATAGCACATAATTATCCTTGCCAGATAATTGTTACAACATTTACATATTTCCTCTAATTTCCTGATATGTTTTTAATGCAGAAAAAATTATAATCTTTCTTCCATTAGTTTTATTTTTAGTTCACTGCTCTCTAATAGCCTCCAGACTCACCAGATCTCAATCTACAAAAGCACCTCTAGGATCCGGTAGAAATCAGTGATGTGCAGCTGAACACATCTGCTACAGCCACATGATAGTACCATGTCAATATGGTAAATGAGGAATGTTTGGGTTTATGCCACAAAAAGTTAAAACAGTTTTGAAGGCAAAAGTGTGTTCTATTCCCGTAGTAGCAAGGTTTACCTTGTAATGTGACTATTTTTTCCAGAGTTGCCAAAATGTAAAATTCTTCTAAGTTTCTTCTCCTCGCATCCCAGCCCAGTGTCAAAAATTGTTCAGTATATAATATATATGTTTACACAAGAAAGTACTATTCCACAATTAAATAAAAAAACTGAGGTTTATTGAAACTTTGATGCTACTCACTTGTCACAAAAACATCCAAACTGTCCATTCATTGGGCAAAATTAGTTTACAACTTTTTGCTCACTACAGTATTACAGCTTTTCAGTACAATACACAAACCAACTGAATGTTTCAAAATTTTATAACATGTCTTTATTCCCCCAGATGGTTTGTGTTTCATTTTTTATTATTATGTGAACAAGAATGTCTAAATTTCCTACACACTATATCAAATTACTGGTTTTCCCTGTGGCTGAACGTAATCTAAAAATCCATCTGGGCCTCCACTGGCTTATTTTCTTTTTAGTATGTTGAATGGTGTGAATATGTTGAGCCAGTTTTTCCTTTGTCAGTTCTTTCACTAGGGAGGTTGTGATTGGAAGAATACATATTGAACTAGATTTTCTTGGATATTTGGTAGTTGTGTTTCACTTGTTAGGCTGTATGGTTAAATACACCTTTTCAGAGTGAACAAGTTGCTCTAATTACCTTGTTTTTTTTATTCTAGAATTGCGCTGCTCTGGGTGGCTGCATGTTGGAGTGGCTCTGTTGGCTACATATTAAGTTTTGGTTTTTTGTACATTGGTTCCTCTTTTTTCTTAAAGAAGATGCATTTTTTTGACCTGTATACTTTCTAGTTTTTGGTGCTGTAAAGCTGGAAGGATTTTTGCTGTAAAATTTTCAGTTTTTGACAATTTGTTATGATGCGTAACCATGGCAACAATGTGGTTTACAGCCGGGAGCAGCTGATTAACATCGCAAAAGCTGAAATAATACCTCAACTGAAGCCACAAATCCCTGATGAGTTGATAAGGAGGAGACGTGGATGCAGAGCAGGAGCGAAAAGGAGACAGAGAAAGAAGAAGTTCAAGCCATCTCTTCCATCGATCATAATGGGCAACGTAAGATCACTGGCTAACAAGATGGATGAACTCCAAGCCCTTACAAGGACTCAGCCAGAGTACCGTCAATGCAGTGTTATGTGTTTTACTGAGACGTGGCTATTGGATCATATCCCCGACTCCAACGTCTGTCTGCCAGGCTTCCTGACTGTGCGAGCAGAAAGAGATCTGAAAACGAGCAGAAAAAGAAAAGGTGGTGGAGTAGCAGTGCTTGTCAAAAACAGATGGTGTCATCCAGGACATGTTACTGTGAAGTGTCGTCTCTGCAGCCCAGATATCGAACTCTTGGCAGTGAGTTTTCGTCCATATTATTTACCAAGAGAGTTCACCAGTGTAATTTTGGCAGTTGTTTACATTCCACCTTCAGCCGTTGCTGACACTGCATGTGATGTCATCAGTTCCGTTGTTGCTAAGCTACAGACACACCACCCCAATGCATTTGTGGCAATATCTGGTGATTTTAATCATGCCTCGCTCTCTACTACACTTCCAACATTTCAACAATTTGTCAGCTGCTCTACAAGAGAAAACAGGACCTTGGATTTGTTTTATGCAAATGTAAAGGATTCATACATGTCCAAACCAAGACCTCCTTTGGGACAATCTTGTTTTTCTCTGTTCAGAATATAAACCACTTGTTCAGAGGCAACCTGTGACAAAACGAACTGTGAGAAAATGGTCACAGGAAGCTGAAGAAACCCTGCAGGGTTGTTTTGCAACCACAGACTGGATGACTCTTTGCCAAGCACATGGAGAGGACATCAATGCCATGACTGAGTGTGTGAATGACTATATAAACTTCTGTGTGCACAACATCATCCCCACCAGAACAGTGAGATGCTTCCCTAATAACAAACCCTGGATCACCAGTGACCTGAAGAAACGGCTAAACAAGAAAAACAGAGCCTTCAGTGAGGGAGATAGGGAATTACTGAGGAGTATACAGAAGCAACTTAAGGTCAAGACCAGAGACAGCAAGGAGGCATACAGGAAGAAGCTGGAGAACAAACTACAGAGGAACAATATCAGAGATGTCTGGTCAGGAATGAGAAAGATCACAGGTTTTAGGGACAGGAAGGATTGGATAGATGGACGTCTGGACAGAGCCAATGAACTGAACATATTCTTCAACAGGTTCAGTTCAGGAACTAGCTCTGCATCCCCCTCTCCTGTTCCCAGCCAAACAGATATCCCACTCTCCTCTGACCAACAGCTTTTCTGTTACGCCTCGGATGTTTTATCCTTCACGTCAGCCATGGACTCTTCTAATTCCACAAGTTTGACTTCAACCAAGTCAGGAAATGCTGCTACCCCCTTTGCCTCCCCCTCCCACTTGTCTGTCTCCAAAAGTCAGGTGAAGAGGCAGCTGGAGAAACTGAACCGGAACAAGGCTGCAGGTCCAGATGGTGTCAGCCCCAGAGTCCTGAAGGCCTGTGCTGAGCAGCTCTGTGGGATTCTGCAGTACCTCTTCAACCTTAGCCTAACTCAGGAGAAGGTTCCAGTGTTTTGGAAGACATCCTGCCTTTTTCCAGTACCCAAAAGAACTCACCCATCAGTCATCAATGACTATAGACCCGTTGCCCTGACATCCGACATCATGGAGGTCCTGGAGAGACTCCTGTTGGCACCCCTGAGTAAGGAAACAAGAACATATCAGGACCCACTGAAGTTTGCTTATCGCTGTGGAGTTGGAGTTGAAGATGCCATCATCCACCTACTTCAACCAACCCACTGTCATCTGGACAAAGCAGGCAGCACTGTGAGGATCATGTTCTTTGATTTCTACAGTGCATTTAACACAATTCAGCCTGATTTGCTTTGTCAGAAACTCCTGAAGACACAGGTGGAGCCCTCAACAATCGGCTGGATCAATGACTACCTGACCAACAGACCACAATTTGTGAGACTGAAGAATTGTGTGTCAAACCAGGTGGTCAGCAGCACAGGAGCACCACAGGGGACCGTACTCTCACCATTCCTTTTCACTCTGTACACCTCAGACTTCCAGTACAAATTGGAGACCTGTCATCTGCAGAAATACTCAGATGACTCTGCAATTGTCGGGTGTATCAGAGATGGACAAGAAGCTGAATACAGAGAGCTGGTGGACCGCTTTGTGACATGGTGTGGAAACAATCGCCTCACCTTGAATGTGAACAAAACAAAGGAGATGATTGTAGATTTCAGAAGAAACAGGGATAAGTCAAACACTGTTTCCATCATGGGAGAAGAAGTGGAGGTGGTTGAGGAGAATAAATACCTCGGAGTACACTTTGACAACAGACTGGAGTGGAGGCGCAACAGTGAAACCGTCTACAAGAAGGGACAGAGCAGACTGTACTTCTTGAGGAAGCTTAGGTCCTTCAAGGTTTGCAGCAAGATGCTGCAGATCTTCTACAAGTCTGTTGTGGAGAGTGTAATCTCTTCAGCTGTCATCTGTTGGGGTAGCAGCATCAGAGCCAGGGATTTAAAAAGGCTAAACAACCTGATAAAGAAGGCTGGTTCTGTTCTTGGGACAACTGTGGAACCTCTGGAGATGATAATGCAAAGAAGGATTCTTCATAAAATCAAAAAAATTATGGACAACCCTGAGCATCCTCTTCCTGAGACAGTCATACAACAACAGAGCGTCTTCAGTCGGAGGCTTCTTCAGTTTCGCTGCAATACAGACCGCTACAGGAAATCCTTCCTGCCCACAGCTATCATCATCTACAACAACTCCTTAAAGAATTAATTATATCAGCTATACCAACACCTAATTTCCTCTGGGATCAATAAAGTATTTTTGAATTGAATTTTTTGAATTTTTTGAATTTTTGAATTTTTGAAATTAGATGGGTGTCATTCATAAATGACAGGTTTTAGCAAAGGTTTTGACAATTTAAATGAAGTCTTTATGATGCAAGTGCAAAGAAGCTTCTGCATTTGGGAGAAGACATTACCAAAATATTTTTTTTTCTTCAAACTACTCATAAAAAACAAGCTCGCTAGATGGAAAACAGGCTTCTGTCCTCTGTCAAACTGGTTGTAGTTGAGCAGGCATTGGTTTACCATGATCAATCATGTCTTTTTCCGTCTGCTAATTTTATTTATTTTTATTTTGTAGCTATGCAGTTATAGTGTACTTCTGTTTCCCAACAGAACTAGGAGCATCTACTGTCACCCCCTTAAAGGAGTTGTCTTCTCAGTTTTAGACTGATGCTGCGTGCTATCCCACTGACTGTAGACACAAGTTGCCTTTTCTCTTTTACTTGATGGTGTATGCTATCTCAGGCCTGGGGTCAGGTGGGATGAGAGCCTCGCTGACTCCAGAGAGAAAACCGATGTCAAGGAACATATTTTTATGCCTTGAAAAACAGAGTACACTTGGCCCCAGTGTGCTCAAGGTCAAGCATAACAACAAGTGCCTTGAGAACTACATTTAAAAGTTGCATTTTGATAAAACCACACAACCGAGTGTTCATGTAATCTTTTCTAGAAAGGGTCTAGAGGAAATGCAATGTGCAGTAAAGCACTACTTCTCAATAATTTAGGGTCGGTTTGTTTTGATCATAGCTTACATCAACCTCCTTGGCAGGTCAAACTCTTGGTCTTTCCACTGGAAGGCATACCATTTCTTTATAGGGCACGTGCACAGGGCATGATTTGAAAGCCTGTACACTTGGCCTGAATGGTCAAAGTGAAAGTTTTTTTTAAGATGGCTTGACTGCCATTTTTCAGACTCTTCCTTTTGTGGAAAAATAGCTGCATAGCTTTTATAAGTCTGTTTCTTACAGTGAATTTTTTATGACATGTCAGGGGTTAGGAGCATCAGAGCCAGCAACCTAAGGAGCTAAACAACTTAATAAAGAAAGCTGGTTCTGTTTTGGGGACTGCCCTGGAGATGATTATGCAAAGAAGGATAGTTCATAAAATGAAGAACCTAATGGAAAACCCCAAGCATCCTCTTCACGAGACTCAAATATAACAGAGGCTTCTTCCTCTAATACAGATTGCTACAGAAAATTCTTCCTGCAAAAGCCATCATCATATGCAATGACTCTTTAAAGAAATTTGGATAGTCAGAGTCACAACATTTAATTTCCTTTTGGAATTGACAAGTATTTTTTAATTTAATTGATTTTCATATAATGTTGGGGAAAATCAAGCTCCCAAAGAGCCACCCACTGTCTCTTGTTTTACTCTGTTGTCAATAACATTATCTGACCAGTTGCCATGAAGCCTGTTGTATTTCCTAATGTTTGAACTGGGAATTTAGTTGTGGTAAAGGTGTGGACAAGAAAGGCCAGGGTCCTACTTAAGGCCGAAACCCCTCAAATCTGGTATGGATCTGACTGCGGGCACCCCAAGATGTTTCATGTTGACAAAGTCTCTGACACATTCTTGTCCCTTAATCTACAGATGTTCAAACTGTTTTTATAGGCTCTGGATTGGGGCTGAAGTTCTTAGGAACCAAAAGACAACCAGCGTTCACTATACCAGTGGGCTTTACCAGAGGGTTTTTGATATAGCCTTTAAACATGTGGTGTTGGTTCTCTTTCTTTCATGATTTTGCACATTAGTTTTGACAGTAGTGTGTTGGCGTTGATGCTGCGACGTTATGTGTCATCAGTATCAATCAAACAACTGTTCGTTGAAGGCGTTAAAAGCTTCACAGTGAAATACTGTTAAATTTAGTTGACAATTTTATGGTGATTAGTAAGGATTTATCTATCTAAACAAAGCCATCCTCCTAACAGGAAGGAGCCTCCAGCAGAACCAGGGTGAATATGAGTGGCCATCTGCTGAAACATGCTGGGGGTTCAGAAGACAGAAGATACAAAAAAGCAAAAACATAAGAGCACTGGTCCAGGAGTACTTTCTCTGCAAAAGGAAATATAAGGGGAGTTTACAGATAGCTCTATCAAGGACTTCATTTAAGAAAGAGGCATATCCCAATAAAAGGTGTTGATCCTGGGGTACTTGCTATGGAAAAGAAAACAAAGATTCTACAAAAAGTTAATGTGAGCAAAATATATGGTAGCTCTACTAAATATGGTAACTCCATTCAGGGAAGTGGCACAACTAAACTTGAAATTATTACAAACATGCATACCTGGAGAGGGGCGGGGGAAACAAAGATAGACTAAGTTCATAATACAAGTAAAGGAAAATATTGTGAGTAGCAAATCAAAATAGTGAAGAAAATGGTCAGTATTTCTTCCAACAGCCTTTGCCTTTAGGAGCGTAACTAGCTACATAGAACAAGATGATCTAAGCCACTGTATGAGCTTTATCAGAAAAGATAACTTAGTAGACAGACAAAATGTATGTCTGCCCCCCATTTTACTTCTAGAGACACTAGGAACCTTCTTAAAGAGAAGCGCTCATTTTGCTCTCCTCCTCGTGGACCAGACTTCCCTCAAAGCAAAGTAGGACTGAACCGGTTCATTTATGCTAATCTTGTGTCGGGGCAGATAAGGGAAAATAGAGTTTTTAACGAGTTAGATCTCGTTCATTGTTAGTTTAAAGTGTTTTTAGGCGCTGAACCTGTTGGCTCATTTAGCGTCGCCGCATGTATAAGTTTGAGCTGTATTTGCTGTGCTTTAAACTGTTTTTTTTTATCCTGAGTGAATCCCACTCTTTCTTTCTTTCTTTCTTTCTTTCTTTCTTTCTTTCTTTCTTTCTTTCTTTCTTTCTTTCTTTCTTTCTTTCTTTCTTTCTTTCTTTCTTTCTCTCTTTCTCTCTTTCTTTCTCTCTTTCTTTCTCTCTTTCTCCCTCTCTCAAGGATAAAATATCTGATGTCTCAGCAGGACCTGGAAAAACTAGTCCATGCGTTCATCTTTAGTCGCTATCTTTATCTTTAGTAGTTTATTTTATTTTTTTTTTATTATTATTTTTTGGGTTCATTTTAAATCATGGTTTTTATTTGTATACTTTTGCTTTTTCTGCACCCTGCTGTAATGCTTTTGATGTTTTATGTAAAGCACTTTGAATAGTCTTGTAATATGAATTGTGCTATACAAATAAACTTGCCTTGCCTTGCCTTGGCTTTTCCTCGCTCTTTCTTGCTCTCTTATCACCTGGTTGGCAGAGTCAGGCTCGGTCCAACCTGCTATAGCTGGTCTGTTAGCTGAAAGGTTAACCTCATTGTTCCTTTGTCTGTTAGTTAAAGCTGTGGCCTCCATTTAGCCAAAACTAGTTTTACGACCCTTTGTCTCCCAGGCTATCTGTGACTTGAGCCCCCCTTGAGTGAGGGCCACCACCCTGTAGGATCTGTAGGAATTAGTTGCATGCTTCAGAACAGATGCAAATTATTGACGAAATGTTTTGGCTGTATGGTTGATCTATTTTCTTAATAAATTCCCCTTAGCTTAAAGAGAAGTGGTCTGTGTTTAAATGATATGTATGTGTACAATTATAGTCTATGGCATGTGAATTTACACCTTCAAGAAGAGACTAGATGTCTGGTCTTCTAAACAGAAGTGGTGCCCCTAATATTAATAAATTAAACTTGAACCTCATCAATAATTATATTAATATTACATTATTTATAATAATTATTGATGGTTTTGTAAACCAGACAAAAACTCGCTCACTCTGTGCCACAACAAGGGTATTTAAACATGCGGTTTGAAATGCCTCTCTCAAGAGAGAGGCTTTTTAAACAGACATACAACATGTTAATTTTCATAGAAACAGATATATTTGGTACAATCAATAAAATATTTATTTATGGTTTGTAAAAGGCTGAAGTAGCGCTGCTTCTTACCACGGTAGAGGTGGGGAGCTCTTGATTAATTTATTTATGTAGTTATTATCAATCTGATGTTATGAAAGAGTGCAATGTGTCTCTGCAGTGTAACCCCTCTATCCAAGGCAAAATTCTCCAAAGAGAGACAAATAGAGACTTTAACTTTTACTTTGAATGAAATACTGGAAATTAAAAACAGTTTTTCTGTTGTGTTGTTTTATACTTTTTTATACTATTATACTTTTTATATTTCATACTATTTTTATACAAATTTAGCTGGTAAGCTTCAGGTCCTTATGCAAGTTATTCAAAAGCATTCAGCCACAGAAGAAAAAGGTATTTGACAACCTTTTAATACCAATGGAACATTAAGGATAGTGGGAGATTGGAAATATAAGCAGATGATGATTCATAAACGACTGTTTTAGATCACCACTAACAATGTGCTCAGCTCTATGGGGAGTCCATGGATCAGCGGGAATAGTACTCGTCTTGTACTCAGAAAATTTTGGGTTTAAATTCCGAAAGCCCTGCTACATGGTGACATCCCCTTCCCGTGGGCACTTAACCCCAAGTTGCCTACCAGTTGTAGAAATATCAATGTCTCTCTAGTGTAAAAAGCACTTTGAGTGGTCTGCATGACTAAAAATGCACTACACAAGTTTAGTCCATTTACCATTCTATATTATTAGTTTGCTTTTTGCCCCATTCTTACCACTTTGATCACTATAACACATCAATAGCCACTGTCAATCAAAAAGCTTGTGGTGCCCTAGACATTAATAAATAATAAATTTAGATTAAAAAAAGATCTGATGTTCATAATAGCCAAGATTCATTAGCTTTGACAATTTATGTGTGGCTGCAATATCTCAACATCAATAGATTGATTCATACAGTGACATGTTCAACATAGAACCACAGTTTTTTGCATCACCAAAGCAATGATTAGTACCATAGTAGGTACTGCTACAGCCATGAACCAGAGGGGTTGTCTGTACACTGCTTGCAATAGAGACATGGATTGATTGATTCAGTGATCATTTATTATTGTTTTTTTTTAGGTCTCTGCAGGACTTATCAAAGCAGACTGAGCTGCCTTACGGGACAGTGCTAGACTCTGCAGTTTATGATCAGGTGCGCTCAAAGGCTATGAACCCCTTTGAAAGAGATCCAATGTACTCCCAGATGTGGCGGATGATTAATCGGACTGGAGGAGCAGATAATAATGTTGAGGAATCGAGGGAAGGCATTCGCAAGGTAGGCTTATACCTTTTTTAATTTGTTCTCTGTTTTAAATGAGACAACTTTGACATATGTAAAATCACAGTGGTTATTAAAACAAATATTGAAGTCAAAAGGCTGATGAATTTTCAATTAATAGGACCAGGTGCAAAGAGGAAGCAACATGACTGGAGTTATTTATTGCTCAGTGCAGGGCATTCATATTAAGGGTAGCATTTGATGATATCATTTTTGAAAACATGCAGAATTTGATCTGTAGAAAAATCCTCATGACGTTAATTATAATAGTTATTTATTTCGGGTCTTAGAGTTTTTAATCGTTCATTCTTCCATATTTTTTTGCATTAAAAATATGAATAAATTTTTCAGATAGTGTTCTAATTCAAATTGCAAACAATATTTTATGTTACATTATCATTTTTAAAGACAAAGAATGCATTTAGGAACTGGGGTCTTTTAAGTACGTATATGCCTTCATTTAAAACATCAACACGTATTACTTTCTTGATCAACAGCAACTAGATTGCCTAAGGTAAAATCTTCTCAGTAGAGAATTGTTTATCATATTCAGTTAGCCATGCTTTTGACCTACATTTAACCATTTTTCTTTGTAGTATTTCTGTCATGCAGTGTTGCATTTTGTTCTGACCAACAATGGAGCAAGATATGTGGCAAAATTAAATTCAGTTTATTTATATAGCGCCAATTCACAACAGAAGTCATCTCAAGGCACTTAACAAGAAGTCATTTCAATACATTTATACAAACATTCCAATCAGTTGAAAAGTTTCCTATGTAAGGAATCCCAGCAGATTGCGTCAGTCATTGGCGTGAGGTTGGGCAGACTTTCCAACCACAGCAATCCTTCAGCAATCCCTCATACTGAGCAAGCATGTAGCGACGGTGGAGAGGAAAAACTCCCCTTTAACAGGAAGAAACCTCCAACAGAACCAGGCTCAGTAGGAGCGGCCATCTGCCACGGTCGTCTGGGGGTTTGAGAAGACAGAGCAGAAACACAGAAGGAACAGAAGATCTGATATAAGAGAACTTTCTATGTTATAGAAAGTAAAAAGTTGATAACAGGACACAGTGGATGTTCAGTTACTGGGAGGATCATCCCAGTCGATGCCCCCCGTCCAACAGGGCATTGCAGCCAAGCAGGATCCCAGACCAGGTATATCTTCTATGGAGAGAAAAACACTGAGAGAAAACAAAGTTAAAAGTCAAAATAACAGAATCTACTGTAATACAATTGGAGAGTCGTAGGAGAAAAGGAAGAAGCAGAGTGAAGAAAATTGGTAAGTCAGTCCTCCAGCAGTCTAAGCCTATAGCAGCATAACTACTGAGATAGCTCAGGATGACCTAAGCCACTCTAACTACAAGCTTTATCAAAAAGGAACGTTTTAAGCCTGGCCTTAAAAGTAAACAGAGTGTCTGCCTCACGGACTTAAGCTGGGAGCTGGTTCCACAGGAGAGGAGCCTGATAACTAAAAGATCTGCCTCCCATTCTACTTTTAGAAAACCTAGGAACTACAAGTAAACCTGCAGTCTGAGAGCGAAGTGCTCTGTTGGGAACATATGGAACAATTCGATCTCTGATGTATGATGGAGCTTGATTATTAAGGGCTTTATATGTAAGAAGAAGGATCTTAAATTCTATTCTGGATTTAACAGGGAGCCAATGAATGGAAGCTAAAACAGGAGAAATGTGATCTCTCTTTTTAACATTCATCAGAACTCTTGCTGCCGCATTTTGGATCAACTGAAGGCTTTTAATGGCATTTTGTGGACTACCTGATAGTAAAGAATTACAGTAGTCCAGCCTCGAGGTAACAAATGCATGGACTAGTTTCTCAGCATCACTCCTGGACAGGATGTTTCTAATTTTAGCAATATTCCGGAGGTGAAAGAAGGATATCCTAGAAACCTGTTTAATATGGGATTTAAATGTCAAGTCTCGGTCAAAAATAAGGCAGAGGTTCTTTACGTTATTACTGGGGGCCAATTTAATACCATCCAGATGAAGTGATTGACTAATCTCTTGTGCAGCACAAATTACAAACTGACCCACTTACAGTGGCTTGCAAAAGTATTCGGCCCCCTTGAACTTTTCCACATTTTGTCACATTACAGCCACAAACATGAATCAATTTTATTGGAATTCCACGTGAAAGACCAATACAAAGTGGTGTACACGTGAGAAGTGGAACGAAAATCATACATGATTCCAAACATTTTTTACAAACAAATAACTGAAAAGTGGGCTGTGCGTAATTATTCAGTCCCCTTTGGTCTGAGTGCAGTCAATTGCCCATAGACATTGCCTGGTGAGTGCTAATGACTAAATAGAGTGCACGTGTGTGTAATCTAATGTCAGTACAAATACAGCTGCCCTGTGACGGCCTCAGAGGCTGTCTAAGAGAATGTTGGGAGCAACAACACCATGAAGTCCAAAGAACACACCAGACAGGTCAGGGATAAAGTTATTGAGAAATGTAAAGTGGGCTTAGGCTACAAAAAGATTTCCCAAGCCTTGAACATCCCACGGAGCGCTGTTCAAGCGATCATTCAGAAATGGAAGGAGAATGGCACAACTGTAAACCTACCAAGACAAGGCCGTCCACCTAAACTCACAGGCCGAACAAGGAGAGCGCTGATCAGAAATGCAGCCAAGAGGCCCATGGTGACTCTGGACGAGCTGCAGAGATCTACAGCTCAGGTGGGGGAATCTGTCCATAGGACAACCATTAGTGGTGCACTGCACAAAGTTGACCTTTATGGAAGAGTGGCAAGAAGAAAACCATTGTTAAAGGAAAACCATAAGAAGTCCCGTTTCCAGTTTGCCACAAGCCATGTGGGGGACACAGCACACATGTGGAAGAAGGTGCTCTGGTCAGATGAGACCAAAATGGAACTTTTTGGCCAAAATGCAAAACGCTATGTGTGGCGGAAAACTAACACTGCACATCACTCTGAACACACCATCCCCACTGTCAAATATGGTGGTGGCAGCATCATGCTCTGGGGGTGCTTCTCTTCAGCAGGGACAGGGAAGCTGGTCAGAATTGATGGGAAGATGGATGGAGCCAAATACAGGGCAATCTTGGAAGAAAACCTCTTGGAGTCTGCAAAAGACTTGAGACTGGGGCGGAGGTTCACCTTCGGGCAGAACAACGACCCTAAACATAAAGCCAGGGCAACAATGGAATGGTTTAAAACAAAACATATCCATGTGTTAGAATGGCCCAGTCAAAGTTCAGATCTAAATACAATCGAGAATATGTGGCAAGATCTGAAAACTGCTGTTCACAAATGCTGTCCATCTAATCTGACTGAGCTGGAGCTGTTTTGCAAAGAAGAATGGGCAAGAATTTCAGTCTGTAGATGTGCAAAGCTGGTAGAGACATACCCTAAAAGACTGGCTGCTGTAATTGCAGCAAAAGGTGGTTCTACAAAGTTTTCAGTTATTTATTTGTAAAAAATGTTTGGAATCATGTATGATTTTCGTTCCACTTCTCACGTGTACACCACTTTGTATTGGTCTTGCACGTGGAATTCCAATAAAATTGATTCATGCTTGTGGCTGTAATGTGACAAAATGTGGAAAAGCTCAAGGGGGCCGAAGAGTTTTGCAAGCCACTGTATGTAACTGAACTAGAGTTTTGCTGTATTTTTGCTTAAGAGTGGCTTAAGCATTGTTTGTACACAGGTGTGTTTTTTATAAATTACAACATACAAGTTGTTTTATTTGTTTTAGTTGTTTTATTATCTTGATATATTTATTATCTTGATATATTTAGTGAGAGCTTTCATTTTTACTTTTGATTCCAAGTCTGTTACTGAGTTTGTGTCCAGCTTTGTTTGATTATGTTATGGTAAAATAATGTAATTACTATTAAATGTTATTAATGTTATTCTAACTTATTGACATGTACCTAAAAGGATCTTCCTTTAGTTATTTATGGTGTTACAGACAAGCAAAACACAGCATAAAAAACACCAACCACATCTTAATAAATGTTCAAGAAAAGTGGAAGGTAAAGTTTATTTCCCTAAACACATTCCCTTATTTCGGGAAATGCATCTCACTCCCCCGTCTCCCTAAACTGAGAGTGTACTTCCAGTGTACCTAAATTTCACTCCTATTGCTTTGGTTATAATTTACACAGTAAAACTACACAAAATGCTAATACACAATATGAAATGTAGCATTTGAAGTAAACCTATTGCTATGGACTTCTGTCAAGTCGCACACATCTTTCAACTTTTAAGTTGAAATAATATATTGTATACTGTTACTGTTGTGTTTTGCCATCATGTTCCTATTAGGGAGGCAAACCACAATAAAAAAATAGGCTTAAAGCTGCGGTCTGGAGTATTTGAGGGAGAGATAATTTTTTTGAATTCCACTATTCCACTACCAAGGCCCCTCCCAAAACACCCCCCCCACTATTACACCCACTGTTTTTTTGTCATTTAAAATAAAAGATTATGGGCAATTCATTAATAGTATTCGTAAAGCCTTTACTAGTAATCATCCACTTAAAACTCCCAGTGTATGTAAGATGTACAGTGGGTTTAATATGCATTCCGTATAGTGTGCAGTATGCTTATAATCTACACAGATTAGCCTCTGTCCTTTTTTTAAAAGCCTGTATTGCTGCAGGGTCATTATTGTGGATGTGAAGAGATCCATGTAAATGATGTTAATGATGCACATATAGGATTTGCAGTGCATAATTCCCTTGGTAATTACCCAGCAGCACAAACACCTGACTTATTTACATGGTTTAAGATTACTGTTTATGTACTTTGGCCCGACCATTCAATATCTCCTCCCCCTTCGGAATATATCAGACCTCATCTTAAGTCAGCACTAGAAGTGTTGGGAGGAGTGATTAAAGGGCAACATGGTGGTTTTGATATTGACAATTATTATGCCACAAAAAAAAAAGAATTCAACTAGCATATAGTTTTTCTGAAATATTGCCTATTGATGGTTGCTATTTATTGAGTGTATGCACCTGTTTGACAATTTTTTCCATTTCTTTTAACCTCACTACATTTATTATTTTAACTTCCAGAGTTCAACATGTATTATAAAACACTTTCAGTGATCAATTCATTTGCTTTTACTTCATAAATAAAAAAGGGTTGTATAGGTTCTACAGTTAATTTATGTATTAATTCAGTTCAGTTTATTTATATAGTGCTGATTCACAACAGATGTCATCTCAAGGCACTTTACTAGAATAGTCATTTCAATGCAATCATAAAAACATTCTAAGAAGTTTAAAGTTTTAGTTAGTTTTCTATTTAAAGACCCCCTCTGATTATCTTTTGAGCTATTTTAAAGTTTTCTAAGTGGTATTATGATTATGCTGTTTTTAGCCAAAATTACAAAACCTGTGCTGTTTTCTAGGACATAGCTTCAGAAGAGCAGCAGTAGCTCATTAGCAATTTGCCTCTGTGTTCCCCCTCCCCTCCCTGTTGCTGAGAGCTCTCCATTTACGCTAGCTCTCCTGCTAGTTTACAGCCCCTCACAGTCTCAAGCTAGCATTACCGGTGCAACAAAAATGGTGAGAAATATTGGAACTATCCAGCCGTACAGTTTTGAGCCAGATGCCAGCTTGGACAATGAACAGGAAGACGTACATAGATCTAGTTGTCTCCAAGTGGATGCATCAGAATGCTATTGTTTTTGTAATCTCTTGAATTGACTATATCAGGCCAATAATCCTAATATGTTAGTATAATTCTGGACATGCTCCAAACATTCAGATCAGCCTTTTTGAAGTTTTCATAGTTACAATAACTTTATATCACACAAAGAATAACTCATAGTGCTGCAGAATCGGAACAGAGCGGAGCAGGAGCTCGTAGCCCGCCCAGTGCGCTTGCTACGTCATGAACACAGTCTGTTTTAGACTGCCTTTTAGCGTCTGCTACTGATTCACAGCGATTTGAAAGCAGAAATACTCAGAAATGCAATTTTGAGCTTAATTTTCTTAAGATATGTCCTCTGGCATCAGAAAAATGCTAGGAGAACATGTTAACAACACGAAAAACACGATTTTCATTGGAGTGGGTCTTTAAGGAATCCCAGCAGATCCCACCGAGTCATTGACTTGAGGTTGTGCCCCGTTTATGCAGACTCCATCCACAGCAGTCCCTCATATTGAGCAAGCATGTACCGATAGTGGAGAGGAAAAACTCCCATTTAACAGGAGGGAACCTCCAGCAGAACCTGGCTCAGTACAAGCGGCGATCTGCCACGACCGTCTGAGGGTTCAAGAAGACAGAGCAGAGACACAGAAAGTATAAAAAGAACTGATGTAAAAGTACTTTCTATATTAAAGAAAGTAAAAAGTTGATAACAGGACATGGGGGATGTTCAGTTACTTGAAGCATCATCCCAGTCGATGCCCCCGGTCCAACAGGGCATTGTAGCTAATCAGGATACCAGATCAGGTGTACCTTCTATGGAGAGAAAAACACTGAGAAAAAAAGAGTTAACAGTCGAAATAACAGCAAATAATACAACTGGAGAGTAGTAGAGAGTGAAGATAAGTGGTCAATCTGTCCTCCAACAGTCTAAGCCTATAGCAGCATAACTACAGAGCTAGCTCAGGATGACCTAAGCCTCTCTAACTATAAGTTTTATCAAAAAGGAAAGTTTTAAGCCTGATTTTAAAAGTAGACAGAGTGTCTGCCTCACAGACTAAATCGGGGAGTTGGTTCCACAGGAGAGGAGCAGGGTAACTAAAAGATTTGCGAGGAAGGGTGAGGACATGAGCAGGCTCAGTATAGCAAACATTATCGTTGTCATTACTCGCCTCTCATTGTACTTTTAAAAATCCTAAGAACCACAAGTAAACCTGCAGTCTGAGAGTGAAGTACTCTGAATTTCAGAGAGGTTTGTTGTTAAACTCTTATTACAATGTGCATAACTATGGTATATAGCCTCTTGTTTTGTATTATGTAGCAGATTAACAATGTATATTGACAAGGGAATACCTTTCAAAATTTAAATATGGTCACAGTTGGTGGGAACTGTTGTGAAAGAGTGCCATATTTGGATATGTTTTTGTTCTTTTGACCTGACAAAAATACTAAATTACTTGCCTTTCTACCTCAAAGTCCTCTTCAGCTCACACAGTATACAACTCTTAGAGATAGAAGTGTGGTTTGTTTTTGGCCTCCGCTGCAGTGGATATTTGGTGAGCATAAGGCACAAAAAAGAAGGCCATAGCTCAGATGCTTTCCTCAACGGTAAACAAAAGTCAAACATGGCACTGTTTTCTACTGATTTCCAGGGAGGAATAAACCTTCTGTTTGTGTAAATCATTTAGTTTTTACAGTTGGAGACAAGCTAATATGGGACTGAGTAACCATGCAACAGTAACATCTAGTGGGGGACCCAAGCCATGTTGAAGTCTGGATATTTTGAATTGCTGTGTTTGTGTTGCCATGTTCGATCTGCATTTAAAGGTGCAAACAAAAAAAGTGGTTTTAAAGTGATTTTTTTTCTCATATTTTCAAAAGGTTCCAGGAGTTTTGTTTTTTTTTGCTTAGTAGTGAAAGTGAAACGGCATTTGTAAGTAATTTATTGTTACAATAGCTGTACTCCCCAAATATTTTGTTTTTTGTGTAACGTGGCTCAATGTAAACATCTGACTCCCTTGATTTTCATGGGATTCAAGATATGCCCCTTTTCCACTAGGGCTGGCTTGATCCACCCCTATTTAGTGTGTTTCCGATACATTTTTCTGGGCCTTGCTGATTCCTTTTTTCAGACTACCTCTAGCTCATTCCGAAGCGGGTCGAGGCGACCCAACACACCCACCTATAGACTGATTGCTCCGGTAAAGTGATGTCACTCTTACTCCTACCTACGTAGCGATAGCCACTGATTGCCCTGTCATCATGCGTGTGAAGTGATGTCACAGAAAATAGTGACACATGGCTTCCAGCGAGTTCAAAACATTGCTGGGGGAACTAAAAAAAAACATTAAAGCACTGGAAGTGCTTTGCAGAAATAGACACCATTTATGGCGAAAGGCCAGCGAGCAACGTGGGAGAGTAGGCTAGATACCGGCTCCAACATCTGCATCTGTAATGTCGGGAAATGGTGAGTAATGACAAATTTTTACTGGAACTTTTGCTACCCTTAGCCTGCTCATGTCATCAGCCACTGTCACGTTCCTGAGATGGGAATGCAAACATAACCAGGCCGTTCTGGGCCGAGCTGACACTACATGGCCTGGGCTGAGCCAACCCTATTGGAAAAGGGGCAATAGAGATACACTAAATGGGAGGAGTTTGGAGAGGCCATAGGGGAACGAGTTCTGTGTAGTTTCGAGGCGATTCTGGTCCACCATCCGGTGTCTCAGGGGTGGAAAGCAGTCTGCCACCAACAGTGTTTACAATGGGGATAGTGTGCTTCTGATCTCGACGCAGGACGTTTTGGGTCAGTGGATGGAATACTTCGAAGACCTCCTCAATCCTACCTGCACGCCTTCCAATCTGGAAGCACAGAGTCTAGGGACTTTGGGTCAGGCTCTCCAATCTCTGGTGCTGAGGTCACCGAGGTCGTTAAAAAGCTCCTCGGTGGCAAGGCTCTGGGGGTGGATGAGATTCCTCCTGAGTTCCTTAAGGCTCTGGATGTTGTGGGGCTGTGTTGGTTAACGCAGCTCTGCAATGTTACGTGGAAATCGAGGCAGTTCCCTTGGATTGGCAGACTGGGGTGGTGGTTGAACCTCGGATTCAGGAGGAACAATGCGGTTTTCGTCCTGGAGGTGGAACACTGGACCAGCTCTACACCCTAAGGAGGGTCCTGGAGGGTGCGTGGGAGTTTGCCCAACCGGTCTACATGTGTTTCGTTGACTCTGAGAAAACGCACAACCATGTCCCTCGGAGAGTCCTGTGGGGGGCACTCCGGGAGTATGGGGTACTGGGCCCCTTGATACGGGCTGTTAGGTCCCTGTACGACTGGTGTCAGAGCTTGGTTCGCATTGCCGCCAGTAAGTCGGGCTCGTTTCTGGTGAGAATTGGACTCCGCCAAGGTTGCCCTTTGTCACCGATCCTGTTCATAACTTTTTTGGGCAGGATCTACAGGTGCATCCAATGTTTTGAGGCGATCTGTTTCGGTGGCCTCAGGATTGGGTCTCTGCCCTTTGCGGATGATGTGGTCCTGTTGGCTTCATCGGAACGTGATCTACAGCTTTCGCTGGAGCGGCTCGCAGCCGAGTGCAAAGCGACTGGGATGAAAATTAGCACCTCCAAATCCGAGATCATGGTCTTGAGCAGGAAAAGGGTGGGGTGCCTTCTCGGGGACGGGGATGAGGTCCTTTCCCAATGGAGGAGTTTAAGTATCTGGGGGTCTTGTTCATGAAAGAGGAAAAAATGGAACGGGAAATCAATAGGCGGATTGCTAAGGTGTCTGCAGTGATGTGTGCATTGTACCGGTCTGTCGTCGTGAAGAAAGAGCTGAGCCGAAGGGCGAGGCTTTTGATTTACCGGTTGATCTACGTTCCTACCCTCATCTATGGTCATGAACTCTGGATAGTTAAAGAAAAAATGAGATCAGGGATACAAGCAGCTGAAATGAATTTCCTCCACAGGGTGTCTGGGCTCTCCCTTTCCCCTCCTTTCCACTGGACGCGTAAACAGTGCGTTACAGGAGCAGCACGTCATATTCAGCTGATAGCCACCGCTGTAGTCAATAGAATCCTTTCCACTGGAGGCAAAAGCAGCACGAGTCTGCCGCGTCTCAGGAGCGTCATGTCGTAGCACTTTTCTAAATATACACGGCAGTCCTATTTTCTACGCGGTACGCCTCTGAAACACGTAAATTTCTACAGTTTGGATAGGGGAAGACAGGATATAACGGCTCGGCATCCGGAAATTTTCAAAATAAAAGAAACGTGCTGCTCTGTTGTTGCTTTACTTTAAAAAAAGATCACTACCTGTGCGGCCCGGTGAGAAGTCAGTACTTCACGGGAGGGTCTCATTTGTGTGTCATCACACAAATGAGCGATTTTGGATATTCCCTGACATAACATAAACTTATTGGCGAATATAAAACGGACATAAAATAAAACACAAACCTTTTGTAGCTATGTTGTTGTTGTCTTTTCCTGGTTATTGTTGACATAGACGTTTATATATGTCTATAGATGTTGTGTTTACTGAAGAAACCAAGCGTGATTTTGCTAATCTCGCATGATTTCGTGCTCTGACAGCTGCTTTCCTGCTGCTATGCGCCTCATACGTACCCGGTGGAAAGGGCCAAGCAGCAGAATACGCAAGTGAAACGTGCTGCTCCTGTAACGTGCCGCTTACACATCCGGTGGAAAGGAGGGGTTAGAGATAGGGTGAGAAGCTCGGAGTAGAGCCGCTGCTCCTCCACATCGAGAGGAGTCAGTTGAGGTGGCTCGGGCATCTGGTCAGGATGCCTCTTGGACGCCTCCCTGGTGAGGTGTTCCAGCCACACCGGGAGGAGACCCAGGGAAAGACCCAGGACACGCTCGAGGGACTATGTTTCTCGGCTGGCCTGGGAACGCCTTGGGATTCCTCCCGAGGAGCTGGCCCAAGTGGCTGGGGAGATGGAGGTCTGGGTCTCTCTGCTTAAGCTGCTGCCCCCACGACCCGACCCCGGATAAGCAGAAAAAGATGGGTGGGTGGATGGATGGATAATCCATCGACCAGAGAATAGAATCAACCCGTTTTTTTATGCACTGCTCTGATTAGTGATTGGCAAGTCACACACAAAAAATCCGATTTTCTTTTTTAAATGCATCAAAACTGGGCCTAAATGGGTATAATCAAGCAAACCCCTGTTTAAATCAAAACTATGTTTATCAAAAAACTTATTGCACAGTTGTCTCTGTGTATTATGCTGCTTAGAAAAGCAAAATATCTAAATGAGTCTAAATCAGATTCAGCAGATCAGAGCTATATCTAAATTTGAACTCGGTATTGGGCAGGAAAAGCCAGAATGATACAAGTCTAAATTCTACTCTATAAGAGCTATTTTGTTATTTGTCAAAATTAAATAAATTCTATAAAATGAAACATTGACTCTCATGTGGTACCAGTTTACTAATAGTAGTAAATAATATCAAAATGTTATGTTTTTGTTTCGTGTGATCATTTCTTCTAAGCATTATCTTAGATTTTATTTACTAAAAATGTGACTCTAATGTTTTGGGCTGAAATCAGTGGTAGTCGGCCAGTACAGGTTTCTAAGGGTGCTTTCACATCTGTTAGTCCGCTGGATGATTGGGGACAAATTTTGCAACATTGTTGCAACTTTGAGCTGGTGCGGTTCGTGTTCACATTGCACTTTTGACAAACTAACTAAACCGTTTACATGTTGTATATCCCCCTTGCGTGTGGTGGCGCTGTAGCTAAGAATTGTCGAAAGAAAGTCCAAGAAAAAGACAAACAAGAAACGGATGCATGATGTCAGTCATTCCGTATTGGTCCAGCAGCAGACGAGGTGAAACTCCGGGAAATAAACAGACATAGCTTTGCACATATTTTTATATATACACAGATGGATTGCGCTTGTCTTCTTGTTGTGGTGGTCGTAATATATTTGCTTCGTTCATCAACCAAATCTCGATGAAGCAATGGACTTCCTCCCGACTCCACATTTGACCACGATTCATTGTTGGCGCTAATGCTAACAAGTTACAACACAGAAACGGTGCCTCCCACAGTGCAAAGCTTTATGTGCAAGCTTTATGGATGCCTACATGGAACACAAAGGGCTTTTATCAGGAAGTTGGACCGAACAGAGGCTGATTCGTATTCACACCTGAAGTGAACTGCACCAGAGTCTGTTTGGAAGCAGAACGAGACCACCTCAAAATGTGGGTCTCGGTCCGGTTCGTTAGTCCGGACCAAATCTCACTGGTCCGCATTCACACCAGCTCAAACGAACCGTACTACCAAACGAACTGTACTTGAGTTCATTTTAATCGAACCAAATGCTGCAGGTGTGAAAGCACCCTAAGTTTGATTCAACTGTTGTATATTTAGAGTAACTGTCCCCTTGGGTGGGTGGTTCTTTCATTAGCAACTAAGACTGAATGTTCCCTGAGTAAGAGTTGGAAATAAAGTTTGGTTTCCAGTAATAACAAAGCCAGATAAGGTAAGCCAGACTACCAGAAGAAGGAGAGGATCTTTACATTATCCCTTACAATATTTCTGGGATGTTTTTTCACAGTCTCTCGTTTTCCTTACTGCTGAATATTTACAGATGTCTGTTACTTGTGCTACTCTGTGACATAGCTCTTATTTATTCCACTTGACCCCCATCCTTCACCCTTTTTTCTCTATGTTTTTCTATAGACTTTCCTTTTCATCACCACCCTTTGAATCTTTAGCAGTCTATTATGCATCCACATTTTGTTAAAGGCTACAGGGTGCACTCTAGTGGTTAATTAATTCATGTTCTAACGGCAGTACCACAAGCTGTTTTTTTTTTTTCTGGCTAGAGCAGTACTGTCAGGGACACTGTTGTCCTTAGGATTATATGTTTGAAGCTCCAGTAAATGTAATATGGCCGTCAAAACATGTCATTTAAATCACTCACAAATACAATGGTTTTCTGTCTTCTGTTTCATCAAAAGATTTTCAGATTCTTCAAATTGTGCCTTTTAAGCTGTTAGGATTTACTTTCGTTCAAATTAAATACAATTGAAAAGCACTGTACAGTGCCTGCAATTTTTTTCAAGCCAGAGGCTTTTTAGGAAGCCATTCTGTTTTTAACCAACACAATAATGGACGTCAGTCTCATTTTGCTATATGTGGATGTGTTTGTATTCATGAATCTAGTCCCCATTGCCCTATTTGATTCCTGTGAGGTTACATATTTTTTTCTCTTAGTGTAGTTTCCTTCCTCCCCAGCCTCCCTTCCTTTTAGCAGCCTCTCAATCTTTCAAGCTTTTTCTCTTTCACAATAAACCTCTTACTCCTCTTTGTCACTGTTTCCCACTGCACACTATAGATTTTCTTCCTTTTAGGTTTTGGTCCCCTGCAGCAAAGTGATATCATGTCAAAACTGGTCAGTGTCTGAGATGTTGGGAAGATTGAAGACACACAATGTGTGCACAATTATATGTATTTACTTTACATCTAGGCAAACTCAATAATCTGTTTTCATCATAAACATTACACTGTACCCAAAAACATAAATGTAAAGCATGTTATAAAGTTGGAACTCTGGGCCAGACTTGTGTTGCAGGTTGCACCTGCACCAGGGTTATATAAGTGTTTTTTCATTTACATTTTGACTTCCAAGTCAAACCGTTGGCCCCTAACATGGGAGTTAAGACCAAAGACCTTCTGGCAAATGTGATATCAAAAGAATACAGATTAATTAGAGAACAGAATTGACCAATTTTCATTAACTGGCTATGATTAGTGATTTGTAAGTTAATTAGTGAAAAATCTTATTTCTTCCTCTTTATTAAATGTATGAAAAGTAATCCTTACCGCTTTTAGTCTCTAAACATAGCAATCAACAGTGTCGGGCACAAAATACCTCCAATCTGATTTTTCAACCCCAAAGAGCTGCTTCTTTCAAAATGTCCTCGATGGACCACAGTGTTAGCCACAACAACCTCTGATTCCATGTTAAGGAATAAAATGTTATCCCTTTGTATTGTAATGGGCTTGAGGTGTTATTTGTTAAAATAAAAGTTTCTCTGTCAATACATGTGAAATTATTTCTAATATTCTCAATTCAATCTTATTTTGCTTGTTTAGATTTTCAGATAGATTTGAGACAGACTATCAGGGTTTGACCAGGTGCAATTGAAACATTTGGTTAAAGTGGTTTTCTTTTCTTTTTAACAGAGACTTGTTACAAAGCAATGATTCCATCTCTACAACCAAAACCTCACTAAAACTAAATTACATTATTTTAATAAACGCTAAATAGAATAATTCTTAAACTGTAAATGGACAGTGTATGTAAAAAGGATGTACTTGAGACTGAGTTTAACAAGACCCTGTGGCACAATCTCGCAAAAAACAAAAAATAAAAAAATAAAATTCATGAAGCCTTTGTTCTTTGCAGCTGTGAAGAATATAAGGTAGTGTAATGAGCTCCAGTTAACATATGTGCTTTAAACTTGACACCTTTTTGTACCTACTTGAGACTTTTATGTTGATGGACAACAGTAGCTAGTTCTTTCTTTCCCCACTGTGTTGGCAGAATTGACTGGTCAGGTCATCGGTTAGTCCGCTGGACGATTGGGGACAAATCGAGTCAGTTAAGGAGCGCTAAAAGTTTTCTTCTGATTCCGTATTAAATGTGCCATGGATTTAACATATGATGTCTGTGAAGACACATTTTGATGCTGAGAAAGCGCAGATTTTCGACAGTGTCCAAAAGTTACTTTAGGTTTTGTGTAAAAACATGTAGTGGACCACAACTGAATAAGAAGAGGAAAAGATGGCCGTGAGTTTAGCAAGCTTCGCATCCATCTTCCAGGACAAAGAAAAGGGCATTAAACGTGGAGAATAACTATAGATCAGGTCATGTGGAGATGACAGGTATGCTGGGGGAGAAATAGTCGGTCCAGTGAGAGCCAGTGTGCGGTACAAGCTCTACAAGGTCTGGGTGAGTATTTCAAGTGCTAGCTAGTGCTAGTTTTGTGATGTCATATATGCAACCTCTGATTTGTAGCCATAAATCCTAGAATACATGACAAACACAGTCAAAAGACACATCATTAGTTGTCATTTAAACTGAGGTACAGCATCCATGATTCAGGGCGTAAGGCAAAGTGGACCAGAAATTAATTTTCTTATTGCTCCATTGACTTTCATTCATTTTTTCCAGTCAGGGGACCCATGGGCCGACCAGAAGGGGAGGAGACTTAGGCTCCCTATTTAAAGTAACAGCAAACGTTATTACCAAGCTCAATAGCTTAATGCTAACAAGTGGGGAACAGTAAAATTATTGCTAATGATTAGTATTGTGCCATAATAATAAAGTTAGGCACCATCGACACAGGATTTTTTTTTTTCTAAATCGGGAAAGTTTTAAACCATTTTTGCCTTGCACCTACACATACAGGGTACTCTAAATGCTCCTTTTTGGGGGAGTACACTGCAATGTACGCTCATGTTTTAATCATTTTAAGTACTTTGAATTGTCTTGTTGCTGAAATGTACTTTTCAAATAAACTTGCCTTGCCTTTGAACAAGCTCACGGTGATTTATCTTTCCAATACAGGTCAGTGATTTACTATCAATAACTTCACACGATTGAACTTCAAAAATCCAGACTAACCTATTAACCATCATATATTAATATTTACTGAACATTAGGGTTGTATTTAAATACTCAGAGGCATATATTTCATATTGTCTGAACAAAGAAGTAGCTGCATTTCAATTGCTACTTTGTAACCTCAATGTATTAACTGAGGATATCCACCTTTGACATGCACCTATTGAGTCCATCTCTATTACAAGTCCAGACATCTCATATTACTATTTTAATGATGTAAGAGGTCTAAAATATAGTAGGATACATGGTGGAGATTTTCTGCTGATAAAAAAGCTTGTTTTGAAGTAAAAAGTATTTTTTTCTTCTGGCGCAATGCTTTGGTTTTTTGGGTGTGACATGTTGGTCTATTTTACACAAAGCTTTACCTTTTGGGTTTTCCTCAGCTTTTCTTCAACGTTTAATTTTTTTTCATGCAAGAATCTGGGAACATTTTATAAATCTTTATCAATTTTTCAAAATAATTTGTCTCAGAAAACTGAAACTAAAGAAACTGTCCCCCTTTATGAGGAATAATTTGTGAGCACGTTGAGACTCCAACAAAGCTGAAGTTGGCATTTGCTGTGGAGTGGTCCATTGGCAGAAAGTCAAAGGGCTCTTTTACAGATTTCTTTTGGGAATGCATTTGAAAAATACTTGTTCTAAACAGATCCAAGTCTAACCATAATATTTCCTTATTATCAGTGCATACCCCTCTGCTGTTTGTGACAGGCCTAGAAAGGAGCATTTTCAGTTCTTTTTTTGGAATTCAAACCCCTCAGAAAAGAGAGCAAACAGAAAAAACAGCTTTTGTGTAAAAACTAGTTATTTGTGAAAACAAAAAATTGTTTTTTTTGTTTTTCCAAAAATATTGCTAAAATCTCATCTTGTCGTTGACAGTCCAATATCACATATCATCTTGTCTCCTGAGCTGGGTTTATCCTTTCACCTCTGCTTCATATGGATGTAAAAACAGAACTGTTTAACATAATGACGTTAGTGATGTTGATGAAGATTAGTCAAATTGCTTTCTCCCATAGAGATCAGGGTAAATCAAACAAGAGCTGTTTAAGACCTCAGCCCTGAATACGGTGATTATGGAACTCTAGAGGAGAAATAAGACAAAGCAGGAACTAGTGGAAGTTGATATGGGCAGTGAATAAGTGCTCAGGAAAGAGGAAAATTTGAATTTTGAAGATGATAGAAAGAGAGGGTTCAAGGAGAGACAGCAGCTAAAAGAGGTATGTGCATTGCTGGCACCTCTGTTAGATGAAGAAGGGCTACTAAGAGGTGCAAGGGGAGAAAAGGATGGATAAAGGTGTACAAAGAATTGGTACACAGGGACCTAGGTGAAGTTAAAGAGCAGCTCACCCCCAAATCAACTTTTTTTGCTGATAAACTATATAAATGAGTGTCTAATAGCGCTATCTACCTAGCTGGTCATTATTTTTTGTTGTTTTAGTACATCCATCCATCCATCCATCCATCCATCATCTTCCGCTTATCCGGGGTTGGGTCGCGGGGGCAGCAGCTTAAGCAAAGAGACCCAGACTTCCCTCTACCCAGCCACTTGGACCAACTCCTTGGGAGGAATACCCCTCCGGATGACTGAGCTTCTCACCCTCTCTAAGGGAGAACCCAGACACTCTGCGGAAGAAACTCATTTCAGCCGCTGTATCCTACCCTCTCGTTCACCAGGGTAAACTCCAACGTATAGGCGCCAAGATGGGGGGCAACAAGTATGCCCACCTCAGCTCGGCATACTTGGGGTGGGCAACTGTATTTTAGTACAGTTTAGTAAAAATATTAATTTTCTTCCAAAAACAATTAGCGTGGCGCCCTCTTCAGGTTAAAACTTTACACTGCATTTGAGTTTGAATCAGGCATTGTTACTGGCTCAGCGATCCTGCCGCTGTGGACAACAAGCCCAGTCTCAGCTACGCCTCGGTACCGAGTTGGAATAGAAAAGGTTGAGTAAGGAAGTGCAAGTGGGAATAGTAATGCCACATTGTATCTCTTGAGTCTTGTTGAAAGTCTGGTCTTTGTTTTCATGCCTAAAAGGTATACCTTGGTATTTTCTTATTACTCTTAATGATTTTAAGATGAGCCCTTAATAGACAATTTTTTTTAAATAGCATTGGTACTAATAATAACTAATATTACTCAGTTAATTTAGTGTATTTTTGAATTGCATTACTTCACATCAGTAGACTAAAGAGAATACAGACAGGAGACTGCAGAGAGGAATTTATTAGACTTTCCCAAGCAACCTAAACCTAGTAAGCCTTTACTTTAATTTCTGTGTAAAAGCAATCATTTCAAGGTTGCTGATCTCTAAGGAAAATTGTATCTTAAAATTAACTACTGTATTTTGGGTATATTGTTCCACTATACAATAGCTAAAGACTACTTAAATTGGCTTTTAGGTATTCTAGGAACTGCAAAGTAAGAAAGAAAGTAATTTGAAATTCTGCGACACAACTAGGACCGAAATGGGTTCCACATTTTACCCCCGGTTTTTCATCAAAACTAAGGAGGAAATGAATAATGGGTCATTATGTAGAACATAGATTGTAAAATCTGGGGCCCATTTGTTAGCACATTTGGGCCCCATGTTTTAAGTGTTTACTGTGAATCAATTTAAATGAAATCTTCCTATTCTTCCAAGAACAGATCGGAAAATGATCTTCCAAAATTGTGTCAGACGCTTGTTTACGACTACAAAGGACATGTGGTTATGGTGCAACTTGCGAAGGAGCATAAAACCAAATATAAGTAAGAATATGTGTTTATATTTTAGGCTGTATGGGACTTTGACCTTGCATTAATTAGAGAAAACCCAACATTTGTAAGGCCCACTTTTTCACTTTGTCATATGGTGTATCATCTCTGCAAGTTGAAAAAATTGCTTTTTTTAGTAGTCAGTGAAGAAGCAGAGGTGTTGGCAAAAGGGAAACAATGCTGTTTGGACAGAGGACAAGAGTAAGAGTTAAGCTTAGTCCAGTAGCCTCCTGTTATGTCTTTATATAGGTAAAGATGTGTGTGGGGGTGTAAGACTTTGTTGGTGGAAAGCTCCACTCACAGTGGCCAATCTTAACACGGTTTACCCGTTCAAATCAAAGGTAACAGTGGATCTGTAGGCAGCATGACTCTCTGACTGTGTGTGTGTGTGTTTGTGTCAGTGTCACTATTCTTAGAGGACCTCCTGCCAAGCAGTTATTGGTCAGGGAGTTGCCAAGGTTACTGAGCAGGGTGGCCCAGCTGAGCTATGGTGACAGATCTCAGCATTTATGACTTCTCTCCCCCTCTGTTTGAAAGAGTGGGGTCGACTTGTCATGAGCTATGCTTTCAGATCTCAGGGCTGCCTTTAGCTATGTGACATGTATCTTTTCCAATGAGCATGATAAAATCCCCCCTTCTTACTGCTCTTCCTCTTTCCACCCCCCTTTTTTTCCTGTCTTCCTTTTTGTCTTCCCATCCCTTTTTTCTGCTGATGCAGCTTGAGCTTCTAAATTCATGAGTAGTACTCCTAGAATTTTGTGTCTGAGCCAGTTTGATGACATTCGGCTGTTTGAGAATGGCTAGAGTAAAAACTAATTTCATTTTATTTAGAAAAAAATGATGCCACATTCATGAGCTTGTCATGTATTACATTGGATTTAAGTAAAATCTTGCAGAGGCATAAGCTGGTGATATATATCTGTCACTGTGCATCAGTTTGACGGCTGCAATATCCTCTTTAATAACCTAGCATCTGCTAAAACCAGAAAATGTCATTTTGGCTGTTGGGTTCTTTCATTTTGTATTTTCTTGTGCAAAGTAGTGCAAATCACCCTGACAGGAAAAAGAGAAAGCTTCTTTCCTGCAGAGTCTGATAGCTCATTAGGATTCACCGCGACAAGCCCAAACAGCAAACATATTTCCCTGCTGTTACAATTCTGTGGCTGTGTGATGACAGCATTTCTGTGTTGAGACATAGATTTGGGGAGAGCAGATGATAAGAGAAATTCAGAAGAAGAAATGGAAGAGAATTTCTCTGTATAAAAAGTGGAGGAGGGGAAGATGGCGATATTTGAAGTGTGGCAAATAACAGAGCATAATTGAGAGTATGGTGTCAATAAAGATGTAGAAAGCACCTTTATCATGGCAGGGCTTGATTAAAATGTATAAAGTTCAGCAATATATCAGGCAAACTAAACTAGAGCGTAAGGAATGCATTAAACAAAGTGGCAGGTTGTTCAAAAAACAGCTGGCATTTCAATGGTTCTATAAGAATTAGTTTTTAAAACATACATGTTTTAACTTAGTATTGATCACCCTTATGTAGAGTTTAATAAACCAAGATCTATTACGTGCTAAACAAACATACTGTATTACCAATCTAACATGCACCCTAGTTTTGAGAAGAGAAGACAGTGTTTACTCAAACAACAAATGAACCCAAGATAAAAAAAGATTAAAATTCCATTATCTATTTTTTAAATACAAATTCTAATTCTGTATCTTGTAATATAGCTACATTGTTTTTATCTATTTCGTCCTCATATGCCAACAGAGGCTGGAACCATCTACAAATTTGTATTCTTGTGCTCAGTGCAGCTTTCCCTGCCTCCCCTTCACACCTCTAACTGTGCCTTTTTCGTGGAGTCTTTTTTTTTCTCATGTTGTTAGTTCTGTGCTGTACTTGTTGCTTCTGTTGATAATTACAGGTACAAACATGGAAAAGAAAAACAGTGAGGACATGAATCAAGAATTCTGTGTTTGGAAACCTTCACCTTTCTCTTTAATATTGTATAATTGTGCAAATATCCATTCATTTCACTTATAGTTCATGCATACTTTATGGTTATCAGGGTCTAAACCCCCCAGGTGTAAGATACCATGGATAGATCACCAGTTTATTAAAGCACTTGCAAAAAGTGTATATTTTACATTAGTGAAGACAGTAATTTTTTCGATAACTGTGCCAGCATAAAAAAATATCACTGATGTCAGATATATTAAAATTTAACCGGCACATTTTCTTTCCTTGAGCTGTAAATTGAATTAATAGGTGACAAACAGGGGCAGCACATTTTTTGGGGGGATTTGTGGTTGTCAGTTTTTGTGTGTGTCAAATGTCTAAAAGTGTGTTTACATCCTCAATGTTTGGCAAAGCCTTTATTTAAGATCAGAGCTATTAAGCCTTTATGATAATTGCTAATAAACTTTGTGCATGACCCCACTTGGTCTTTAGGTTGTTTAGCATATCAAGGCAGATACTACACTAGGAACTTAACATAGCTGGCATTCATGGATGCCAACTAACTGATTAATTTTGCCAAGAGAGTTACACAAACACTTTCCAGGCTGATGCAAAAGCCCCACTGATGTATTTTAAGATGACTGGTGACTCTAAATTGCCTGTAGGAATGAGAATGAACAATATGTGTTTTTAGTCTCTGTTTAAGACCTTTAATGAACTCTTGCATATTAAGCTCCTGCCTGCTGGTAAAACCTTTAAAGAATACATAAAAACACAATAAGCATTTTACTTAAGAAAGATACCAATGTTTTGTTTCTCTGCCACAAGAAATAATATTTGGTAATCAAAACAAAAATCTGGAATAATTCTGGATGGATTTTTAATCACTTCTTGTGATAAGTAGAGATCATTTAAGTAGCTTGATTTCCTGTCATGGACCCATACCACATAGGCCATACATTACCAAAAGGGTTCAGTTTGGATATTTCAAAATGTCTAATGCTGTCCTGCTTTATCCATTTCAAAACCATTTTCTGATCACTAACCTTTTGGAAAACACAAGAAGTGTCCAGGGCCCAACCCTCTGCAGAGCTCTGGACTAACGTTTTGCACTGGTTCCACTCATGCAACTAACTTTTTTTAGGCATTAAAGTACCCAAATTGTTGACCGCATTGCATTTAACATCACTGTTTTTCAGGTTCACTTTTTTTTCTTTTTAAATCACTGCTCATAAAGGAAATAGTAACTTGAAAATGATTAATAATCTAGAAAACCAAAGTTCTTTATTTGAACCAGAATTGTACAGGACAGGAACTTTATTAAGACTTACAAAAAATTGTTCAAAGTGCTTCAGTAAGCTGAAATTTCAACTTTAAGATTAAATAAATGAATGAAATGAAATGATGAGATAAAAGAAAATCTACATTATAAAGGCAAATGTTTTAAGGGCTTAACATCTTATGAACATCTCAAATTGAACATTGGCGTTTCTGACAATTTTAACTGTTGTTAAAAGTGTGCTATACAACTAAAATTGCCTTACCTTATGTTGAAGCCAGATTTGGTTATGTATAATTATTTCAGACTGGATCTTAGTGAGGGGAAGTTTTTTTCTTGGAAAATTGTAGTTAACATTAAATTTGATCATCATCTTGGCCTCGTCTGATGATCTGTCTGCTGCTGCTTGCTGCAGAAAGGCACTGGGGACACCTGGGCAGTGCATTCATCCTGGCATGTCATGTGTTTTATTGGTGTATTGTTCTTTTCCAGCATTTTAATTTGAAATGCATCAGAACCAGTCACAAATGTGCAATACATGCAGTGCATTATTATTGTATTATCGGTTATATTTGTATCTTAACCAGGGAAGCTGGTCAGACCACTGTCTTCAGGATTAAAGGCAGACATTGGGCTTGGCGCGCGCAGAAGGAGAAGGAGAAGGATAAGGATAAGGAGAGCCAGAGTCGAGCGCATGTCAAATCACATATTGAACGAGCATGTGTGAGATTCAAAGGCACAAATGATAAATCATTGTTTGTTTCCCCTAGATATGAGTTTGCATCACTCACAGCGCGCTCAGGTTGGGGAACAAATATAACGCCATATTTAACAATACCAATGCGGAGGAACCAGACTGGACATGCAGTTTATTAGCAAAACTGTGGGATCTTGCAAAGGTTGGGTTTTTAAAACACCCACAACTTCTACGAGTGTGACACACATAACCTGGGAGGTTGATGGCTATGTGTGTGAGCATTGTTAATAATTTTCGGACAGCTCAGAGCTTAACTTTTCTATGTTTTTTTTCCTCATCCACGCTACATCCACTCTAGCCTAGCCTACTTGACTGCTGAACACAACGTAGCCACGTACATGAGTAGCAGTACAACAGCCAGAGGGGGGGTACACAAAGTTGGTGAATAAATAAAGGTGACGGCCTGAGTCCACATTCTTAAACTTGACCTCAAAATAACAGATTGCAGGGGGAGGGGGGCTAAAGTCAAGTCTAGACTTCCTCTAAATAAACATTAAATTTAGGGAAGTTTATTACCATTAAAAAATTGTTCCCTGAACCTAAAAGTCAGGTTTGTGCCAGGGAAGTAATCTACAAGTTTGAAAATAAGAATGGTTAAAAACTCCAACCAGAATTGTCAATAACTTTTTGATTACTTTAGAGGCGTTTCACCTAAAATTAAGGGAAGTGTATGAACATGTACCCACTAAGTACTTAATGCTTAACATGTCTGAGTTACCTCTCTGGTTATACTTAATGAAGCAAATAATGTTTTAGAGCTGTGTACAACTGTGGGTTGACTTTCTAATTCTATGATTAGGTATGAAAACCTTTGTTACATAACATGTGTAGGCAGCAAAAGTTGAAAGCTTCTATTGAAATGCACAGGCTGCATGCTGTACTCCAGTCAGTGTGTGTACACACGTTGCTGAACTTTCAGCTTCCTCCACAGCCCTTTCATATTGTGTTGCTTTGAGAGGTTGCTTTGTCGGGGGTTCTGTAATTCATGGTTGATGTGATTCAAAAACCAAAGACTAGAGGCTTGAGATCGTTACCAAACAGCTGTCATGTGATTTTTTTTCTGTTACCCTCTAAGAAAGAATAGAAAAGCACTGAAAAAGCTTCAATGATTGAAACTTACTGTACTGACATGAATTTATACATGTGTGTCTAAGACTATCCTCTAATTATGTACTAATGGCATGCAAATGTAGTAAGTCATCCATTAACGCTGAAGCCAGTATGCTTTTTGGATTAAATTTTTTTCTAATAGGAGTTGATTGGTGTGAAAAAAGGTTTTCGGTTTATTTTGTGACAGCTGTTTTCCTAAAACCTACCTTAGGGACCAAAAATATTCAAATGGTAGGCACAACATGATTTGGATACAGAGCTGTGCAAATAGAAAGTCCTTTAAAGAATTACCAAAGCAGGGAAAATACCGTGCAGCTGGTATGACACTAGTCTTCCTACCAGGGTGAGCATATTACCATTTCCTGTTGATGGTGGAGAGCATTGCAGTCTTCATTTGTGCTAAGCTGTAAAAAAGAAAACATAAGGTTGTTCTTTTTGAGAGACAATTTAGAGTGATTTGGCTTTCTTTTAAGCATAGCTAAAAAGAAACTAGGTTAGGGGTTTCCATATACTTTTATTTCACCCCATTATTAATCTAAAACCTATTAGTCTGACTTCTCCTCTCTAATAAAATACCCCCAGTAAGGAGGTTTATGAACTTAAAGGCATTTCTCACACAATCAATGAGACAAGTCACCTTAATATCCCACAGATAGCTGTGAATTACAACAAAAGCAATCACTCCCCCCAAGAAAACATCCTTCTGCAGAACAATTGAGAAAAAGAAAAAACAGTATTACAAATTAGAAAATTCCTAAATACAAACTAGAAATTAGATCTTGCAAAACAAGGGATCCTGTTAACTGAGAAGAGTTTGATTTCCATAAAAGCTGTTTGCATATGCTGAAAACATTTTAGGCATGTCTTTCTTTGAGGCTATACATCTATTCATTTTCTAGAGCAGGGATTTTTCAAGCTATATGTTCAAGTGTCCAAATCGGATTTCTAGACTAAGGTCAAAGGTCAGGAGTAACTATGTAAATCTCTTGAAGTAATTGCTTACAACTTGCAGGTTAAAGAAATTGCACCTAATGACATTGTTGTGACTCTAATTCACAGTGAAATGTAATGAATACCTGAATTTTGGCAGATATTTTAAATAAAATGTCATTAACTTCATTTAAAAATAAACAAATTGAACTTTAAGGACAACAACACAATATATTAACAACTATAATATGAATTACTGAATTTCTCTTAGAGGATGATTAAAGTATGTATCTATTTATCCCTATCCACTGTATCTATTTGTCATTATATAAAGTCAGTCCCATGCGTTTTTGAGAAGCTCAACAATTTTAGCCAGTCAATTATGCATCAATGTTTTTTGTTAACAAAAGAATGTTTTAAATCATGTAAAAAAATAATAATAATATGGGCCCCAGGGTGGACGTGCCAGCGCCTTCCTCCCTTGGTGGATCTTGGTGAACAAGAGTGCCTATTGGAGTCAGTCGGGGAGCTGGCTCCCTGGGAAGACGCTCCATCACTTCACCACTCATGTAGGGCCTTGGGATGTGGGCACGTCACTGGGGTGCGGAGAGGGATTTCCATCTCCACTACCCCAGGTCAGCCTGGGTCCCAATTGTACTGTACAACTTCGACACTCTCACATATAACATTCTCATGAGACACACATGTAGGGACTTTGGGTTGGGCAGACTTTTGGGCATCCAGAGGAGGGGCTGTTCAATCAGCTTAACCTCTGATGCCGATGTTCACCTTTTTAGCCTAGCTTTTAATTGATTATTACTTATTAAAGTGTGTTTCATTGCTTTGAATGTTTTATTTGCTTATATTTCAACAGAGTTTTATTAGCTATCTTTGCTACTATATGGTTAACTGTTTTTACTATTATATTTATTACTACTTATTTTACTTTTTTACTTATTAATCCTTCTTCCAGTGTTTCCTCTGGGAGCCCTCTGCCTCGGGGGCGGTGTTCGGCTGCGGTGGCCTGGGTGCTCACCAGGTAGTGCTCAGGTGGAGGCGGGGGTCTCTACCCTCCCTCCTCTGGGCGCCCTGTGTCGGTGCCCTGGCTGCTGCAGTGGACCTGCTGCTGTCGGGGCAGAGGGTTCTCCTGATGGCGTTTTCCTTACGTACCTGACTCATCTGAGCTCAGCCCAGTGTTTACCAATGATCTTACGCGTTTTGGGAAGATGTCTATGTGTGTTTGTGGGTGGATGTGTTCCAGTGTGTGTCTGTGTATGTCTGGGAAATGGGTTTGGGAAGGGGGAATAACTGTCTTTTCGTTTTTATAATTGTGGGGAAGGAATGGGAATCTGGGTTATGTGGGGTGATTTAAATCTGTAAAGCACTTTGAGTTGCATTTTTTGTATGAAAGGTGCTTTATAAAATTAATAAAGTTTGATTGATTAATTGCTTTGATTGGTTAAACTGCATATAGACACTGAGGGCTCAGTGTCTATTCCCTTCTGTTTTAAATGCACATTATAATAATACACACCCACACTATAGGCGAGCGGGAGGAGGGAGGCTAGGGGTCTTTCCACATTGGGATGTCGGCTATGGGGTAGTGGCAGCGTATGTCTGCTTGTCATGCCCCCCATGGTCTGGCGGCGGCGGCCCTGGTCGGGTCCCTGCTCAGGTCTCCAGGCCCATGGCTGGATCCACCCTGGCATAGCCGGTTGCCAGCAGAGCCCGTGGGTTCATTGCTGCGGCCCCCCCACGTCCCTGCACTGTAGGGATTGAGATTTGGGAGCTGGTTGAGCTCTGTGTCCAGGTGCTGGCTGGTCTTAGCCTTGGGATGCTCTTCGTTCGCTGGGGATTTTGGTGTGGTGCCCTGATATGAGGCGGGTGGGCATTGGGATGTCGGCTATGGGTTGGCAGCGGCGCATATCTGCCATCGGCTGGCCCTGACCCCCACAGCCTGGCAGCATCCCTGGTGGGGGGTGGGGCATCCTCGCGTCTCCAGGCCCATGGCTGGATCCACCCTGGCGTAGCCGCTTGCTGGCAGAGCCTGTGGGCTCATCCCTGCGGCCCCCCAGGCCCCTGCATTGTAGCTGCTGGATATTCCCCTGGGGCTCTTCTCTGCTTCTCTCTTGGGGGGTGTGGTCAGCCCTGCTTGAGTCTGCCTGGGGCTCCTGTGCTCTGGGGGTCCTTTGGATGTCTATGGCTCCTATCTCCTTCGTGTCTGGGTCGATTCCTGGGAGGCAGATTGATGGCTTCTCACACCAGCTATTAAACACTTACATTGAGAAACCTTATGTACAGCAACAGGCTCATACACACACACAGGTGTGGGGATTCCTGTGTTCACAGATGCATTATTGGGCTTGGGTTACCATTACTAAATCTTTCAGTGACGCTGTTACTGTATTTATATATCGATTTGTGGGTTGTGGTTGTGTAGTTGTGGGTTTGCATTGTTTGATTTGTTTTGTCATTTGTTTCCCTCTCCCTACTGTCCTGCAGGTGTGAAGGCGGACTAGGATGTTTTCTTGTGTTTCCCTTCCTCTCTTGTAGCTTCAACTTACCCTCTCCCTCTTAACTTTTTTTTCCCTACTTCTCTTCATCTAATTTCTTTTTTCCCTTTACTTTCCGTGTCCATGTCCTTAATATCAGAAAAAAAAACCCTTAGCAATTTCTAATAAAGATTTCTTACACCTATATATCAAGAAGAGTACTACACCAAAACTCGTAATGCTCCACTTGTGAAAGTAAATATGTTAAGCTTCTACTTGGTACTCAGACACCAATTCTGAGTGCCACACGGCCAGACAGGACACGTTAGATTAGATTTACGATAATTTTCTGACTATAAGTCACTACACCTTTTACACGCTTTGGACCCTGTGTCCTATGGAACGATGCGGCTAATTTATAAACTTTTTTACTGGCTAACGGCCTCTGGGAGGAACTATAGATGAAAGTGCAAAAGTGAGACATACATGTGGGAAAAGATTATGTGCTGAAGAAGACACTACCGGTAGTGTTGGGCAGTATTTTCAGGCAGAGTTTGTGCTCTAACAGAGAGTGGAGATTTGGGGCTGCTGCGTGAGGGGAGCCACTTGTGAGCTCTCTGACACGGGAGAGGAGTGGGAATAGCACCGCTGGTCAGTGGGTGACGTGCTTCATGTCGAATCAACCCCAAAATTAAATCGGTTGTTCCTGATCCCATTGCGGACGTATCCTGAAAGTTTCATCAAAATCTGTCCATAACGTTTTGAGTTACGTTGCTGACAGACAGACAAACAGACAGTTGGGCACAAAAACTTTTTTTTTTTAATCTTCCGTGTACTGTCTTTCTGTGAAAATATCTCATGTTACAACATGAAAACGTGCGGCTTATATTCAGCTGTGCCCTATATATGTACAAAATGTATTTTGCTAGTGCTGCTTATATTCCGGTGCGTCCATAGTCTGAAAATTTTCTTACCTATTTTTTTTAAAAATACATGCAGCTGCAGCTGACAGACTACTTGATATGTTCAACTTTGTTGAGATTATGGATTTATAAAATAAAGGAGGTTGTACTATAATTTTTTCAATTCAAGTTAGTTTATTTATATAGCGCCAATTCACAACAGATGTCATCTCAGTTATGTGGTTTCAAAGCAGCCACACTATCTGCAGTATCTTTATTAGGCAACTTTGCTTTACTTTAATTTAGCTTGCAGAAAAGCAAACCCTGAGCATAAAACAAAAGCAGAGCTGCAACATGTACTACATCCTATTAGCATGCATAACCTGACAATGAGGGAGATGTTCCTACCAATTCCTACAACATTTAGAGCAGCTCTGTGCCTCATCAGCAATAAATGCACAGTCCAATAATTTAATATGCTAACTATTTTCTGAGAAATATTTTAATGGGGTAAAAAATAGTGTTATCCTGTTCTATTGACACTAAAAATGTAACAAACAGATTATGTTGTGAAATATACAATAACAGATGAGAGAAGATCACAACCCGGTTCTAAACTATGATTAATAATGGGCCTAATATGGTGTAAAAATATATTCATGACTTAAAAAATAAATAAAATTTGGACCTGATATGACCTCTCCATGGCCTATTTACAGAAGAAAAAAAAACAGTCTAAAAACTATTCAGGTAAACTCATAAGGCTAAACTCAAAAGGAAAACAATCAGTGAAACCAATGAGTCAGAAGCTACAGATCATATGCTAACTTCAGCAGGACATGCCTGTTGTTTGCATGTTGTTTAGCTCAACTGTAATATGGAACAGCTTAAAAAGGCTAGTAATCACTCAAACACTCTGCAAATGTATTTAAATACAACCTAACTAATTTAAACACTGCTTTACGTACTTACATTGCATCAGCTAATTGTGGCACATTGGTAGGTTTAATTTTCCTTTCCTGTGTATTTAATTGACAGCAGTGGGGGGTCCGTCAGAATGACGGAAGGGGATTGTTTTTTAGAGTTTTTTTTATACAGAGCATAAAAAATGGGAACCAGTTAGGGTTGCACATTTATTTCATTTGTGCTGCTGGATTTTAAATACCTAAAGAGGACAAAGTGGTGGGATTTGAAAAAAAGGGAAAAAATTTATGATATAAATGGTTTTTTTGTTGCGGAATATCGCGTTACAACTGATAAGCTCTGTCTTATCCTCACTGTACCTACAGATTATTCCATGTGCCATTGTTCTTATCTCTTTCCTGCTTTGCATCTTATAGCAATGTTTCCCCTGACTTCTTGCTCTTCTCTATTATGCTTATATTGCAAGCTCAAAGACTTTGTTCTTGATTCTTTCACTCCTCTCTCTTTGTGCCTCTTTCGGTTTTTGTGGCTTTTCTTTCACACTGTCACCACATTCAACACTAACACAATGCTGCAGGCCGCTATCAAAGTGTTTTCACATCCCTCCTTTACTTTTTTAATCTTTCTCTCTATCACCCATGTTTCCCCCAATCACACTCTTTCCTTTGCCCTCTCATTTTCATGCAACTCACTAGGCAACCACACTCTGGGTTTTTATCTCTTTCTGTGGGAAAAGAAGTAGCCTGGTGCCAGCAGCTAATGGACTTTTGGAGAACTCAGACACCCATACATCAGTCTGGAGAGTGAGTCGGAAAAGGAAGAGGGATTTGGAGAAAAGCCAGAAGAACAGTGATGCTGGGGAGAGAGGAAACAAACAAACAAGAAAGAAATAGTAGTTACAGGAAAAATAAATAAGTAAATAAATAGATAGATATTTATAGTGCCTGGAATAATATGAGATCATACATTGTGATACAGTATCAGACAAGACAATATGAAACTATTTTATTTTCAGATTACAATGATAATTTGCAACAAAAACGACTCCTGTCAAAGTTTGTCAAAGACGGTCTCATAATACAGAAAGACCACTTCCCAACTTCCCCCTACCTTATAAGTGTTTATCTATACTTTTCATATCAAAGCATTTGTAAACTAAAATGTCTAAATCATTTCTAAAATACTTCTTTACGGATACATGTGAATGCTCAATTTCAAAGGACTACAGTCATTATAAAACATTATTCCAGAAATTATTCCAGAAGTCTGAAATATATAATGTGTTGCTATATGGTACAGACTGTATAAATTTATTTCTTGAGTTATATTTTATTTTATACTGATTTCCTTTAAGTAAAGTGCCATAGATGATTTTTGTTTTGCCTTTATTGAATTCAAACAGTAAGTCCACCGTTCCACTACTTTAATACAAATCCGTCCATAGACCTTATGAAATGTTTGACATTAAGATTGTACAATTAAGCACAGTGCACTTAGAAAACACTTTGCAGAAAACAGCATAAAGGACAGTGATCTTAGCGTTGAAAAAAACAAATACCACATGTGGACAGCGTCGTTTTTCAAAGATAGTGATAAATTAACTATTCGATGTTTCTGGATCTATTTTTAAGTCCAAGTAATTGCTCTAAAGAAGCAGTCTGGTTGTGTCCACGTATTTGATAACTTCATTGGCTATCCTGTACCTTGTACACAGAGACTCTAAAAGCCTTGAAATAGACTCCAGACACACTGATGAGGTGGGTGCACCACTGAGCAGACTATGGGCTCCAAATTGTCACATAAATGGCTGCTATTGATACAGTGTAGTGCTTATATGCTGAGTTAGCATAAACAAAAAATACTGAGAACATACAATCCTGAGTAATGCTCCCAAACTATGCCAAATAGTTCTCAGCCAACCTACGTTTTGTATTAGCACCTGATTTACACCCGTGTGTCCACATGCATACAACAAAAATCATTTGTATTTTAACAATTTTAATAACTTTTCAAATTTTGTGAGTTTCAGTCTCTGCTTTAATACAGCAACAGTGAGGTTTTACCAAGCAGAGGCTAACTGAGACCCACTACAGTGGGTCTAACATGACACTATATTATATTATGTTTTTACACTGGGGCAAAAGGTTGTTGGCAGTGTCATGTTTTGTGGAATGAGGACTCAAATGCAGCGGATTAAAAGAACAATGATTTAATTAAACAAAAGAACATGGAACCTACAGAAACTCAGGAGGACCAGAGAATGTAGTGACGGGGAACACAGGAACCAAAAAGGGATGTTTGATGACCAACCAGTGGAGAGTGACTGATAGAGAAGGGCTTAAATATACTGAGGAGGTGTTCAAGTGGCAGGGAGAAGGCTGAGGACTAATTAGGGAAAAGCAGTTGCAGGTGAGAGGGAGAGAGCAGGTGGAAACAATCAGTAGCTGGGAAGGAATGCAGAATGGCATGGAAAACAGAGAAGGAAAAGAACAAAACAAAACATAAGAAAGGACTAAACAGAACTATATTAAAGAGGAATAGGGACAAACTATGAACCTAAGAGAAACTCAAGACCACCAGAGTTGATAAAACAGAACTGAAGGAAATAAACCTACAAGGAAAGGATTCTTTAAAAGAAGACTGACTAATTAGAGAAATTAAGTATAACAGACCTAACCTGAACAAATAATGAAAAGAGGAAGAAAGTGAGTTTCATTGATTTTGTATTTATTCCATTTGCAGAATTGCTCCAAGAGTTGATCTCTTCTCACTCAGTTGCTTGCCAATGTAGATTGTCTCATCTCAGTCTTGTGCAGGTTTACAGTCTTGTCCCTTGTGTCCTTCGACAGCTCTCTGGTCTTGGCCATGGTGGAGGTTGGAATTCTTGCTTGTTTGTAGGTGCTATAAATACCTATTTTCTGCACCATTATACAAATAAATTATTTAGAAATCATACAATGTGATTTCCTGGATTTTCTTTGTACATTCTGTATCTTACAGTTGAAGTGCACCTATGATGAAAATTACAGACCTCTTATCTTTTTAAGTGGGACAACTTGCACAATCGGTGGTTGCCACGATAATATATCAGTTTTGATAGTCTTTGTACATGCTGTGAAGGTATGTTTTAAATTTCTCTTAAAACATAATACACAATTTTCACAGGAATCATTAGCTCGAGATTTATGGCTTTGACCCCTTCAGACACACTGTCAACCAACTCGCATTATATGACCATCTGGAGCTTTCAATGCACAAAGTGAGATTTTTATAGATCATGAGGATATAATTTTTTTGTCTGGAGACATCAAAGTACAGATATATGTGCAACCAGCAATTTCAGCCTCTGTGAAGCCTTTGGGCTTAGCAAAATTAGCAAATTCAGCAGGATTGGGCAGGCTGGAAAAAACGTTATTCATCTTCACATTACTGGAGCGAATGATTCCATCCAGTAACTGTTACAACATTGGATGAGTCTGTTGTCCCCGGCTGCTGTGGATATGCTTTCCCTTCTCTTTGGCATAGCCCTCTCTCAAATTATACTACTGCCTTGCTTTATTTTTTATGTAATGACTAAGACCAATTTCTTTTGTTTTTCTGTACATATATTTTTCCTATTATGTATTGACTGATTGTTATAAAAGTAAATGTCTTCCTCCTTTAAACAAGTATGAAGATGATCTGCGTTTTCTTATATTTTATTACTCAGCTTGGCCAGTCTTATACATGAGCCCGTCTGGGCAAAGGTTCAAACTCCCTCACACCCCCGATCATGTCTGCCTTCTCTGTAAGCAGCTTCTGCCTTCAATTCAATTCACTCCGTTTATTTCTAATTTTAGCAATATTCCGGAGGTGAAAGAAGGAAATCCTAGAAACCTGTTTAATATGGGATTTAAATGTCATGTATTGGTCAAAAATAAAGCCGAGGTTCTTTACGTTATTACTGGAGGCCAATTTAATGGCATCCAGATGAAGTGATTGACTAAGCATTTTCTTTTTTAGAGCTTCTGGTCCAAAGATGACAACTTCTGTCTTGTCAGAATTTAAGAACAAAAAGTTTAGATTCATCCATGTTTTTGTGTCTTCCAGACATGCCTGTAATCTACCTAACTGACTGGATTCATCAGGATTTATGGATAAATATAGTTGTGTATCATCAGCATAGCTGTGGAAATTTATCCCATGCTGTCTAATGATTTGACCAATTGGAAGGATTTATATAGTGAAAAGAATTGGTCCAAGCACAGAACCCTGTGGAACTCCACAGGTAACCCTTGAGTGTGAAGGAGATTTATCATTTACATGAACAAACTGGAATCTGTTGGACAAATATGATTTAAACCAGCCTAGTGCTGTTCCTTTGATCCCTGCAACATGTTCAATTCTTTCTAAGAGAATATTGTGATTGACTGTATCAAAAGCACCACTGAGATCTAACAAGAACAGAACAGTTACAAGTCCATTATCTGAGGCCATGAGAATATCATTAATAATCTTTACTATTGCTGTTTCAGTGCTATGATGAGCTCTGGAACCTGACTGAAATTCTTCAAACAGTTCGTCACTGTTAAGATGGTCACAGACTTGATTAGCAACTATTTTCTCAAGGATTTTGGACAAGAAAGGAAGGAAGATATAGGTCTGTAATTAACTAAGTCATCTTGGTCGAGGGAAGGTTTTCTTAGGTAAATGTTTAATTAGGATAGATCCGTCATATCTAAGATGAGGCCAGGAACCAAATGGAAAACTTCCTTAAATAATTTGGTTGGGATTGGGTCGAACATACAAGTTGAAGGTTTAGATGAGGCTAATATTTTTTATAATTCCGAAAGCTCGACTGAATCAAAACAATCCAAAAACAAATGAGGCTCTACAGTTCTCTCCGATGCTGCCTCACTTACTGAGGAAGATGGAGTCATCTTGGGAGGATGACAATGATTTTATTTTTAATAGAATTAATTTTATTTATGAAGAATCCCATAAAGTCATCAATACTAAGAGCTGGGGGAATAGTTGGCTCAACAGAGTTATGACTCTGTGTAAGAGAGTCATTTCAATACTCTTCAGTCCCCACAATGTTGTCTTTGTTGCAAAGTTAACCAAACACTTCTCACTGCAGCTAGAGAGTAGGTGAAAGGCCTCCCCACTGACATCTATTGATCTCTTATATGCCACATTCCCTGCTTGCGTTTACTAATATGTAATTAATCAATTAATTCACATAACCTTGAAATAAGTCTGCAACACTAATGTATAAGATCGACATTAGGAGTTATAATTACTGTTAAAAACAGATGTTTTAATAAGTTTTAAAAGACAACCTTGTTTTTTGTCCTACAATAACTAGACTTAGACATTCCTGTTTAAGGCTAATTTGAATGATAAAAAGGGGCTGCACAGTGGAGGAGTTGGTTGTTGGTTGGCTTCTTCCTCTCTTGACTGTCCTTTCATCTCACATTAATTTGGAACTTGTTTCACTCTGGACAATGACACTCTTTCACTAGTTCTATCCAACATCTTCACATCGTCTTTGCTTTTAATATGGGGCTGACAGGCATCCATTTTACCAGAGCAGTTTCATATCTGGACACAGAGCCCATTTCCTTTGCAATGCAATATTCCCATAGTGTTTAATAGGAGATAATTGTTTGAACTGATATATGTGGCACCTTCAGCCATCTGCAAATTCTACCCAAGGATGAACCAGACTTGTGGTTGTTCAGCTGTCTTCCTGATTACTTATTTGAAAGCAGAGTGTTTGAGACATTACCTGAAAAGACTTCCATAGACGTGCTTTCAAATAATAAGAAAATTACAGAGTTGTGACATCATCGAGTTTTGGATTAAACCCTGAGACAGATTTGTTTCAACACTATTTGTAATTTTAAACCTGGTAATCTCATCTCTGATTTTGTTAGTCCTTTGGAATCACTGAAAGAGAAAACCAAAGTTCACTTCTACAATTCTCTCTCAGTTTGTTTAAGAGCAAGAGTGGACCTTTTTATGGATCAGTGTTAACATTAGCATTAAGTCAAACAGGTCATCAATTGTGAAGGAATAACACTCAAGCAACTTTACAAGGAATGACACTTTAAGTTTAAAAATGCTAGTCATAAAAAAAGACCAATTCAGAAGATTAAGAGACACCAGCTGTTCAACAATTTTGTGTGAGTGTAGTTCAAATATAAATTAATAGAAGTATTGAAACATTGGCACAACGTGTCAGTTGCTCTGCACAATTGAGCAAACTAGCGATTTCCTGTCCTCTGCCAGCTCTTTTGACATGAATCAGGCTTGTTAATTTACTTGCACAGTATTTTCAGGTCATAGAGGTAAAAAAAATTCTCCTGATCCCCAAATCATTGTGAGATGAAAATGAGTTGTTGATAAAAAGCCACTTTGTTTAATTACATTGGGGAGACGGTTGCACATTTGACCCAGCCAAAACCTGCAGTTGGGACACTTGAAAAAAAAATTTTCTTCTTACCTTTGTGCCATTTTTTTCACCTGTTAATATTAATTTATCGATTTCATATAATAATTTGCAAGGGTTTTTTTCTTTACCCATTACTCACTGGGGATATGCAAGCTATTGAACACTGCACTCAGACCATTTGGCACCAGATCTTACCTCTGAAGCAATCCCTAATGAAGTTAGCTTTGGAGGCTTGGCAATTGTACAGTGGTGGGTTGAAGGCAAATTTTTATTCCTCTTATATTTTCAAAACTGCTTTGGTGCTATTCAAACTGGGATATGACCTAAAGGACAATGTCTCAAAACTTTAGTCTGCAGAGTGTTACAAATGGAAGCTCTGTGATTTAGGGTGAGGTTTGCTTCTGCGTTTATAATCTTCCAGGTTCCCTTGTGAGTTTTGATGATTTTTCTTTTCCATATGAAAAAATACTTTAACTTCTATTTCCACCAGGTACCTGTTCTACAAAGCAGGATAATCTTTTCTATCAATGTTCCTATGATGTTTCCATATCAAAATTCTATACTTTTCCAGGGTGAATTTTTAAGATACATCAGTTTTTCTTTGACATTATGGACAGTTGAGTGCAAAACATGTGAATAGTAGAGTTTTTTTTTTTTTTTTTTTTTACCTCAGGTCATGCAACCAGACACTGCTGCAGTTGACTTCAGATTTATCAGTGTTGTATTTAGCCATTTAACTGTTTTCCTTTTTTGCATCTGTATTGCATAGATACATTTTGACTGGATGAACCTACAAAAAATACAGATAATGTAAATTCCATTTTGTGTTCAGTAATTAAATAAAAATAAAATAACATTTTTATGTTGTGTTTGGCATCCAAGCCTAATCCAATTTAAAAACCCACAAGTAAACTGTAATATAGACCATAAAAGACCTTTTTTGATTTTAGATTGTGTGTTTATCTGATAGTAACTGAAATGGTTAATGATTTGGACTAAAATTCATGTTCTGATCTAATAATAAACTTTATTTATAAAGCGCTTTTCATACAAAAAAATGCAGTTCAAAGTGCTTTACAGAATAACCCCCCCACCCACCCCCGACAAGTTTAAGCATGAACACAATTATACTACCCTCCCCCCAATCCTATCCCCATGTGCGGACACATTCAGGAGCAACATTAAAATGACATTAAAATAGAAAATAAGGTGGGCAGTGGGCCGAGTACATATGAGCCAGGCAAATCCAAGTGAAAAAGGCCATCAGCTTAAAATAAATCATTTATAAAACCCCATTATTTTTCCAGAAATGTTTGATTTTTTTGCTTTTGGATATTTGGAATTAGATATAAAATCTGAAAACAACTTTCTTCCAAAATATTGTTTAGTACCTATCAAGATTTGGAAAATAACACAAAAGGTTACTGTTTTTTTCTAGACTTTTCAAGACTACATAAGAATGGTGACGTAAACTCCATGTTCAGCTTTCTGTATACACATTTAACCTGTATTTGTCACCATGGTAACTTATGTTAGATAATTAACCTACGTCATTAAAGGAGGAAGTTTCCAGGTAGGAGATAGAAACCATGAAAGCTCTGTGTCTCAACAAATCAATGCACTGAGATAATCAAAAATATAAATAAGACTGCAAGTTTGTGAAAGTATCTTTTTTTTCTTCCCCTCTCTGAATTATACTCTTATACCTCACTATGGCCAGTAAATGTTTTTTAAAGGATGTCTATGCAGGATTTACCCTTTTGTACCTAAGCAAAGACTGATTACTCAAAAGTGTGTTCGTGTTCCAGAAGCTGATGATTTAGATGCTGGCAATAATTGCATTTCCTAATTAAAATGCCTGCTGCACAAAACAGTATCTTCATCATTTATACAGGAGAGTATGAATCCCAAGTGCTACATCCCCTAAAAACTGCTCTGAATTGTATCTAAGTTTATACAGCAATTGTTTAATTTATAAAAAAAACTATATGGTTTTCAAACGGACTATAATGGTGTTTATGTTATATAGAACATAGATGTTAGAAAATAACATTGGACATTTTAAATCTCTCCCCCCTGCTTAATTTTTCTGCTTTGTAAATTTTGTGCAAAATGGTTTTTAACCTAAGATTAATGTTTTAATGTTCTATTAAGTCCAACAGACAACAAACACAGCATTTCATACATTGAAATTTGCAGCAACAAAATAATATAATTTTTCTTTCATATCTAAGCTGTGATGTTGACCTAAGTAATATGTTCTGTCTCTTGTGATTGGTGGTTTAATTCCCACTTCTCCTGATTTATGGAAGATGCTTTATTCTTTCTCGGGGTGGGGGTTGGGGGGATGTGTGGCTGCCTTCCCCACATCCCACCCCTCTGTTTTAAATGCACATTATAACAACACGCATCAACACCATACTCGAGCGTGAGGATGGAGGCTAGGGGTCTTTTCACACCCCTGTTCGCAACAGGCCATCAGGGGTTGGGGTCTGGAGGAGGAAAAGGTGGTCTGGTCGCGGTCCTGGGCTGTCGGGCTGCTTCGCCACTGTGGGTGCCTTGGCGGTCTGCTTCTCTCCATCCTAGAAGGTAGGGGGTCCATCTTCCGGGTCTGGGGGCTGGTTGCTCTACTAGGGCATCGGTACCTGGACCTTGGAGTATAGAGTGTGTATGGAGAGTATGAGTGAGGGTACAGCGTCCTTTCTTGGGTGTCTTGGTGTGTCGGTGAGAGTGTATGTGCTTAAGAGGGAGGGAACGTATGACTGTGTCTGTATGTCTCTGTCTACCTGTCAGGTTGGGTCTTGGGCTGCCCTCTCGCCTGGCGCACCTCAGGCCCTACATCTAATGGGGTACCTATTTCCCCTCCGTCACTCCCTGGCTGTGACTGATTTCCGTACCTGCTGGTACATTGGTGGTCAATCCGGCTCGGACCTGGTGCGTGCCTGGGTGGGCCTGGGTGGACCGGTGTGTTGGTCGGCCGATGTGCTGGGCTGATCTCTTCCCCTTGTTGGTTGGGGCACCTCTTTCGGGGGTGCCAGTTTTGGGATTGTTGGCCCGCTGCAGCTACTGGTGGGGTGCCCCGACATGGGGCTGGGGTGGGGCGCTGGGGTTCCGGCGGTTGGAATTGGCCTGAGGTGTCGGCGGCGCGTGTCGGCGGCGCGTGTCGACCGGCCGTGGCCCCCGCGACCGGGGCGGTGGCCCCTCGTCGACCAATTCTTGATCGGTTCCCTGGTGGGGGGTGGGGCGCCCCTAGGCCCCGGATCTCCGGGTCCATGGCTGGGCCCACCCTGGCGTAGCCCGTGAGCTCGCCACGGCGGCCACCCCGGCCCCTGCATTGTAGCTGCTGGGTGTTCTCACTGCTCCTCTCTTGGGGGATGTGGTTGGCCCTACGCTGGTCTGCCTGGGGCTCCTGGACTCTGGGGGTCCTTTGGACGTCTGTTGCTCCAATCTCCTTCATGTCTGTGTCAATTCCTGGGAGACACATCGATGGCTCGTCACACCAGCTATCAAATACTCGTATGGAGAAACCTTATATGCACCAGCATGCTCACACACACACATTGGTGTGGGGTCTTTGGTGTTTAAAGATAACTTCTTGGGCTGAGGTTCTCATTACTAGATCTATATTAATCGATACAATGAGCTTTTCAGTGGTATTGTTGTATTTTTATATCCATTTTTGTGTGATGTGGTTGTGTAGTTCTTAGTTCACATTGTTTGGTTTGTTCCTTTTGGCATGTTCCTTTTCGTTTTTGTTTAGTTTTTTCCCCTCTTTCTTCCGTCCTGTGGGTATGGAGGCAGACTTCGATGTTTTCTTGTTCTCTTTGTTTCCCTTCCTCTCTTGTATTTTCAACTCACCCTCTCTCTTGACTTTTTGCTCTCTACCTCTCTTCTTCATTTTCTTTCTTTCTTCCCCTTTATTGTCCCTCTCCGTGTCCATAACATCAGAAATTAAAACCCACAGCAATTCATAATAAAGATTTCTCACACATATATCAAGTGGAGTACTTAGCAAAAGCTGTAATGCTGCACTTGTTGAAGTAAATCTGTTGGGCTTCTACTTGGTACTCAGACACCAATCCTGAGTGCCACACTGCCAGACAGGACACGTAAAAAAAAAAATATTATTAGTGTCTTCACAAATGGAATAAAGGTTTTACGCATCTTAGCTCTAAGCAACGTCATTCGGAAAAATATGTCCTGTCCAGATTTGATCAGTCTAGCTACACCTTCTCGGTGTCAGTAGCTAGCTGTGCTGTACAGCCACATTTTCTTAGTGTTTACACTTTTGCGCACAACACAATCATTGCCCATTCCCCATAAACTAGACATTGAAAGATGGTACAGAAGATTAATTTGCAGAACCACTAAAGGCAAATTCTGTAACTTTATTTATTTCAATTGATCCCTCAACCCATAGAACTCCCGCCCCAGCCGACATATAATTAATATCAGAATTGTGGCACCATTCAATTTCTAAACAACTCGATGTATTTCTTAGTGTTTTTTTCCAATTGAATCTCATGAAAGACACTATTTTCCAAAATCTGTGTGAGATTACACTACTGCAATAAAGGGTGAATTTAAGACTCTTTACAAATCTTTTTTCGTGGGTGCTAATAAATGTAGAGGGCACTAAGTTTTCACTACTTATTTGCATGCAGGCATGTGCAGAGCGAAGGCAGAAGGGGCTTGGGCACCTGCTGTGGTGCCTGGAGCGCCCTTTTTGATTTTATGTTCTTCTTTTTTTACATTTTTTTATTTTTGTATACATTTTTTTTCAACAAAGTGTATTTGGAAGCCTGCATGTGCCCCTCAACAGCTACATTTAACTATTAATAAAATTTTAGATGCATAAAAAGATCTGGCTGCTATCAGTCACATGACAGTCAAACAATGCTCATCCCTGACACGCCTCTGCCTCCTCACTCGTCATCTGCTGCTTTGCTAGTCAGTGAGACTGCAGTAAGTCCAGTAAGTAGGGTGTACACTATAATTCACAGGAGTACAAGATTACATACGTTGTGAAGTTGTCTTGTGGCAAATAAATAAGTATAACAAGCATGCTGTGTGTGCACTGTGCAACTGCACCCCATAACATTACCTCTCTTTTGACTAACAAGCACAGCCACCGATGCTCGGTCTGCTACAGGCTGGGAGAAAATAAAAATATTGCAGGCTCAGTAAGTCGCTCTTCTCTGGAACAGGCAGCCTCCATTACTTTGATATAAAGAATCGGCACTACTGACTTTCACTTGAGGAACAGACATCAAAGCGGGGGTACAGCCGACTTTTGGTTCGCCCTTCTCTCCTTTCACCTAACATTACTATCAGGTGCGTCCTCAACGCTGCACACATGAATGTGGATGAAATGATGTTACACTTGTAGACCCTCATCTGCGAAATAAAGGTTTGGCCCATAGCCTTTGCAGCTCGCATCTAAAAATGTTACATGAACAGTAGACTTAAAATATTGTACGAACAATTCGGACCACAGCAGGTATGGAAAGCCAGACGTTCCACAATTTGATAAATAAAAATGTCCCGAAATGTATATTATTACATGTGAAAATTTAAAAAAACTTGAAATGCATTTGTCAAATAAATGAATTTATTCATATCCTAATAAATACATAGTTCTAAATTATTTAAAATGGGGGTCTCTGGTTACAGACAAAGCTAGCAACATAAAATTGTGTTTATTTTATGTTTATTCAATTTAGGTATACAATCTCAAACATTATTGGGAATATTTTTATTTAGGTTGTTTAAAAAGTTTTTTGTTAAAGTTAGCTGAATGTTATGGTGCTGAAGATTTTAGCTCAAAATAGCCATAAGTCCACATTAGCTAGGATATGACGCAGCATATAGCATGAGAAAAATAAGAAATTAATATATTTTTTGAAGACAGTTATTAGCTTTTTCAAAAACTATAAAATATTATGTTTCCATGTAACATTGTTGAAAGGTTGAGCTTGACAAAGTCAGCATACTCTCTTACCTATATTTTATTGTTTTTCTCATCAAACTAACATTTAACTGTCTTTACTGTATGAGTAATATCACTTTCTGGGTGCTGAGGAAGTTTGACTGAACAGTTATTTTTAAAGGAGATTTCTATGCTGTTACATGCCTGAACAAAACTGTTGGGACATGATTAAATTGTGCTATTTTATAGATTATTGTTCTAAATCATCATCATCATCATCATCATCATCATCATCATCATCTCCTTCACCAACAGGACCTAATTAACATCCTAGCATCTTTCCACGGCGTCTGCGTTTGGGTCCATGCACCACACCGCACTCCCTGACAGAATGATCCAGCCGTAAAGATGGACCCAGCACTCGCCTGGGAGATCGCCACCCTGCATTGGGACGTCTGGACCAACCTGTCCAGGATCTCCGCCTCTTCTCACCCTTCTCTATGCATCTCCGGAGCTGAGGAGATTCTCAAGGTGCTCTCTCAGTTCCGGAATGTGTTCACCGCCCAGGATCTCGGCACGCTGCGGAATGAGGCCGCCTCCACCATCTAACCTCAGGCGGAGACCTCGCTGTGCTGGGACTGTTTCCGGAAGCAGGGAGCAGAGCACCTCTACTTCACCAACTGCGTGCGCGGCCGTTGCTCCCTCATCGGGTCCTCTGTTGACCGACGCAGCACCCTCGCCTGCCTGTTCAGTCTCTACCTGTCTGACTGCGTTGGCCAAACCAACATCTGAGGCGGAGGATTACTCGGAGCAGAGGTCTGCGTTCGTTGGGACAAGTCTGGCGCTCTGTTCCCCAGGCTCTGGTCCTTGACGGCATAAGCCTCCTCTACTGCCTCACCGCAGGCAGCGACGCCGTCGAGGTCGGGGCTCTTCCGGGGTGGAGGTGCGAGTTGTCCGCTTGCCTCCGGTCCTTCCTGCGGGAATCTGCGCACCGGCCCCACCCACTCCTGCCTGTGAGCCAATCAGCCCGTCGAGATCAGCGCCCCCAGTTCCTGAAAGTGAGCCAGTCAGCCTGTCTGATCCTCCCAGTGAGCCAGTCTCAGAGCCAGTTCCAGTCTCAGAGCCTGCCACCATCATGACTACTCTCCAGCGACCGATATTCCCCCATGGGTCGCTAGAGCTCCCATGGAAGGTCGAGGAGGACCCGTCCCAGTCGCTAGAGCTCCAAGGGAGGCTCAAGGAGGACCGGTTCCCGTCGCTAGAGCCTCTTTGCCGGCGACTGCTGTCGGTTGAGCCTCCAGATTCAGCTCAGCCGGCCTCCACGCCGCCAAACTCATCTCAGCCGGCCCTTCGCGCCGCCAGACTCAGCTCAGCGTGCCTCCGCACGGCCAGACTCAGCTCTACCGGCCTCCCCACCGCCAGTCTCAGCTCTACCGGCCAGGCATCTTCATCACCACCAACTAGTCAAGCCCCTCAGCCACTGCCTGGCCCTCAGAAGAGGAGCACCGGGCCGCCCACCCGAACTCAGTCGGGCATCGAGACGTCCATCTGGCTGTCCGACGGATATCCAGGTCCTCATGGGAGGACCATCGGGCCGTCCGCCTGACCGCAGTTCAGCCAGGGGACGCCGTCCGCTGAACCTCCATCCTGTCAGGGGACGCCACCCGGGCCGTCCTCTGGACCACCGTCCTGTCAGGGGACGCCACCCGGGCCGTCCTCCGGATCCCTGTCCTGTCAGGGGACGCCACCCGGGCCGTTCTCCGGACCGCCGTTCTGTCAGGGGACGTCACCCTGGCTGTCGGAGGACCATCGGGCCATCTGCTCGACCGCTGTCCAGCCAGAGGATGCCACCCGGGCCGTCCGCCCCGCTCCCATCCTGTAAGAGGACGCCTTCCTGGCCATCCGCCAGACCTCCTGGTCCGCAGGGGCCGCCCTTCTGGCCGTCCGCCAGACTTCCAGGGTCGTACCCTCAGAGACCCGGTCCTGCCGTCATCATCATCTCCTTCTTTACCAACAGCACCTAATAAACATCCTTGCACCTTTCCACGGCGTCTGCGTTTGGGTCCATGCACCACACCGCACTCCCTGACAATATTTCATTCACTGAAAAAACAACTTTGATAAATCGGGACACGCTTATTTGGCTGACGTCTACTCAGAAATCCATAAAACTTTTCAAAAACATAATTTTAAAGATATATTTGTGTGTCATACTGCAAAGAAACATAGATCATTCCATTTCTTGTTTAAAATGTATTTTGTGATTTACTTTAAATGAAAATCTTTGTGGTAAACCTGCGGGACACAAAGTGCACCGAATTCAGAGAATCACCCAGGTGTTTTGATCTTTAAAGCTATCTGCAGTTAAGTTGCCGTGTGGCTAGCTAACCAGTCAGATATTATAGTTTATTGAGTGAGACACAGCTTCAAGTTAAATTATTTCATTATGCACTTTATAACACTTGCTTAAAAACAGCTACCAGCTCTCTATTGTCTTTTCCATGTGCACAGTCTCGGATCAACTCAACCCAGCAGCAGTGTCTCAACAGAAACATTTTTTCCCATAAGATAAAAAAAGAGAATACTTTGGATTTGCAATGTCCCCATCTGATGACATTAACACAGCAAAAATGGGTGTGAATCTGGAACAGTTATCACATTTCATTCACAGCAGTCCCCAATAAATAATAAACTAAAGATAATAAAGAGTCCAGTCTAGAGGTGTAGAGGAATAGATGCCTGGCATGCATTGCTTAGGCAGGTCCCAATTATTTACAGGCTCTATGAGCTCGGTTACTGTCTGCTGTTCGTACTTGGAAGCTCACTGGGAATTCTTACCAAATATGGTGGACATTTACTTTTAAAGATAGGGCACTTCCAGAACATGTCCAGAGTATTTTTACAGTTTTAAGGACTGAGTGTGTGTATGTGTGTGTGTGTGTGTATTATATTTTGTATCCTTCTAACTGAGAAGCTCAATGGTCAAAAACAGGTTTTGACGATACCAGTGTGCAGAAATGTGTGTGCTGACAAATGAAGTTGTCTCCCATGATGTCAGGTCTCATTGCTTTTGACAGGGTGAGAAGCTGTGTAAATTTGTGATGACCTCAAATTCAGTCTGTGATCCTTTCCATTGAGAGTAGTAAGGTGTCAGTCACAGTTCAAATGTTTAATCCGTCCACCGAGCCTGATTGACCGGAAGGAAACAAAGGGGCATGCTAACAGGGATAGGACCTTTTTAATTGGAAAGAAGATGGATGAGAAATAGATGGATGGCAATGGTGTTCAACTTACTGTATAGAACATGGTGGTTTTATAGATGTTTGTTCCATATTTTGGGTATCCAAACTCATTATTGAGACTGTGTTTCTCTACTGGAATAAAGCAAAAGCATGGACACTATAAGAGTAGTAATTTATTTGCATTGGTAGGACATGAGCTTCAAAGCATATTCATATACTGAGAAATAGGTTGGCTGGATGCTGTGGAAACTCTAGACCTGCCTTAAAGCAGTTATTTCTACATTGGATGCCTTTGGCAGCTTTATATATATATATATATATATATATATATATATATATATATATATATATATATATATATATATATATGTATGTGTGTGTGTGTGTATGTGTGTATGTGTATGTATGTATACATATGTACGTATGTATGTATGTATGTATGTATGTATGTATACATATGTATGTATATATATATATATATATGTATACATATATACATATATATATATATATATATGTAGTGTGTGTTTGTAAATATATGTGTGTGAATGTGTGTAAAGTGGAAGCAATTTATTGTTCTTATGCATAATCCCTTAAGGGTCACTTCTTAGTAATCATATTTTTCACATGTTAGTGAGGGGCCTACTAATGAGTTATGAATTTTAAAGCTATAATAATCTGTGTTGTGTTTAATACTGCATCTAAATTGTATGCAAGTCTCACATTTTTTGTGTCTTCATATTTAACTTGTTCTTACATCTGCCTCTGTCTGTTACCATCTGTTTGCCAGGGACAGATTTCACCTCCCTTTATGTCTTACTATATAAATATTTTTTAATTTCCTCTTTCTCGGACAGCTTGATGATATGAGGATCTTTCTAATAAAACAAAAAAGCATTCAAAATTATTTAAATAAAACAAATTTGTTTACTATTTTCTGTCTGTGTGTATATGTTTGATTTACAAAAACATTTTTTACATGTTACCTTAAAGGGATCCGATTTGGCATGCAATGTACATAATGACTTCAGGAAAATCATTTGATGTTCTCCCTTCGCAGAGGGGGTGGCTTGTATGATTGCTACAGCCATCCTACACATTCATCTCAAAGTAAAACTTTTTTTTTCAATTAATAGTTTGACATATTGTGTTTTCTACCCAGATTTGGGATTTATTACATGTCATTACATAAAATGTTAACAAGGAGTTCGGACAAATTAAAGGCAGTGTGAAATAGATTTATAAAGTGCCCACTCTATAATGATTGATTAAAAGGAAGGCTTTATTCTGTGTATTCAAAAGCAAAATACCCGAATAGGATGAGAATAAACTGAAAGGAACAGAAATAGTGGTATTTTAAAGTCGTTTTCACACCTGATAGTCCAGTAGACTCTGTTCAATTGAGGACCAAAATTGCAACATTGTTGCTTTTTTTCAAACAAACCTCTCCATTCTTCAACTGTGGTGGCACTGCACCAAGAAGCACTGTCCACAGGGACACTTTATGTTATATGAAATTTAAACGAACATGATGGAGTGGCATCAGATTTTAGCGGATTTAGGATTTTAACAATGGGCTCAGCATGAGCAGCGAACGAGGCAGAGTTGTTGTTTTGTAGTTGTTTTCGTTGTACATACCCAGAATGCCCTGTACTATAGTCCACTTCCTGCTTTTGGAGCATCCCCCGGCCTGCTTGGCATTCACATATGCAATCGAACCTCACTAGAGAACACTTCAACCAAGCGGAGACCAAGGTTTTTAGGGGGACCAGAGTTCACTTTTTTTGGTCCACATCGGAGTTCGATTGTGCATTAACACCTCAAAAGTTGAGGTGCAGCTGTGGTACGCAACAAAACTTTCGTTGGCTTCCTTTATTTAATCCCATTCAGCTATTGAAAACTCAGTACTAAAGCACACACTTTGTTCTCCATTAATGTTTTCTAAAGCAACAGCTCGGACAAAGGCATCCAATGACTGGAGCCAAATTCCACGAGTGTAAACAATGCATATTCACACGCCCTCACACAAAACCCAAGTACTCCCAGGGACTTTCTTTTCACACACAGCTTTATGGTGGAAACCTGTGGATTTTGTGTTAAAGTTTGAGAAAATAAATGTTTTTGAAATTGATGATTAAACTCCTAAAAAACTAGGCCAACTAAAAAAATTGGTATTGACAGATGATTATAGTAAACATTCTCGCTTTTGACGACTAATGCTAGCTCCCCTAATTCAAAGGTGATCATATTCAATGTTGTAATGTTTTATCAGGCAGGATGAACCCTTATTTAATTTTGTACACATACAGTATTTTGTCTTTGTTTTTATAATGCACTAAGACTCAGATGTAGGTGTTCCTTTCATTTAAATTGGTCTTAGTAAAAATTCAGTTTTGAGCACAAAGACAACCTATTAGTCTTTTTTTATAGATTCAAAGTTTAGGGTCCACAGATGTAAACCAGGAAGTGGATTAACCTCTCTGGCCACCAGCCACTCATTTGCAACATGTGCATGTCAAAATAAAGACGAATAAGAAAATGATGGACAAGATGACACAAAAAAGCAGCAAGCCAATGAAACATCAGAGTCCATTATGAATAATACAGTTAAGGACAGATAAAAAGAAAAGGGAACAGAAAGAAATTATTTTTGTGTTCAGCCAGATCCTATTAAGGGTGGCATCTTAGTTTTGGCTCACTGATCCGTCTCGGATGATCCATCTCTCCAACATCTGTCTCCAATTACGCCTCTCTTTCACTATCGCATCTCTCATCGACTTAACGGGGTCTGGATAAAGATTTGCATAGAGCGTGGCAATAGGCGATTAATTCCTTTGTTTTTTTTCCCAAGTCCTTCTTCCTGAAGAGACAAAGACAACTGATGACAGTCGATGGTAATTAAACAACTGAGAAAACAAAGAGAGTAAAGGGGGAGAAGAAGTTGTCATATTGTGTCCCTGGGGACTGAGGCTGCTGGTGCCACTAGAGCTAACAGCTGGACAGAACTCCTCCAGAGGAACTGATGCCTCATGAGGACTAGCCTTTTGTCGTCTAAGACTGTGTGTCTAGCTTTTTGGTGAAAGGAAAATTATTCTTTGTTTGTTACAAGAAAATAACAGGTGGTTGTAATAGAAAAATATGTAAGTAGATAATGATGTGCTTGTTTTGGAATTAATACAGGAGAAAGCCTTTTGCCAAGACAATTTGGATTTATTAACCTAAATTCAGTAGTTTTTTCCTTTTAATTCAAGCTCCATCTAACAAGTATCTAAGTTTCCTCAAATTCAACTTGCAATATAAAATAAGTGAGGGTGAAAACATAGCTAACATACCTACCATTTGTATAGTATTTACATTACCTATTGTGATTATAGCGTATTTTCTCAGAGTTGAATTCATTGCAGAATGTGCGGGGACATAAAGCAAAAAGAAACTTACTTAAACACAGTTTTCTCTTCCTACATGAAAACCTGTCTGAAAATAACTTTCCTCATGTATATTGATGCAGTACGATGCACAGAGGGGGAGGCGCTGTCTCTCTCTTTTTCGCTTTGATTGATTTCCCTGCACCTAATCTTATCTTTATTCAGATCTGCACATATCTACATGAAGCAAGCCAGAGCAAAGAAGGGGGAAAATTTGGCTAGGGAGCAGTCGCTCATTGTAATGCTCTCTGATTTGTCAAATAAAACCCAAAGAAAGGCAGCACAGAGCATGAGGGAACCAAGTACAGAAAGAGCATGGAAGCACAGAGCCATAACTAGCTGGCTTAATCATACGCAGAAATATTTGTAGATATGTGAGTACTGGAGTTAAATAGCTTTTTTGTCAAATATTTTAGTTATTAACCTCTGCCTTTGTTGTTACACTCTCTAAAGAAACATAAAATCCTCTTATCTGCTGTCTGTATCATTTTACTTACAAGAACAAAGGGAGAAAGAATGAAAAGTCAATGGTACCATCTCTTATTCAAGTCCAACAATAAAGCAAAGTAGGCTCCACAGTTCACAGCCAAAAGTGTCTTATATCATCTAGTATATATTTAAATTGAAGATTTGTTTTGAGGTGACGTCACTCAGACAGAGACCGACTGTAAGGTTTAGAAAGGGAGCAAAGCCTTAGATCTATGGTGGTTATTGCATGACACGTATAGCGATAGCTCTCATGCTTGGCTTTATTCTGCCCAAGCCAGCCTCACATCTCAAAAAAATAAAAAAGTCAAAGGGGAGTGATGCAAGAAAAAAGGCAGAATTTTGCAGTTAGTGTGGCTTGTGAGGAGACATCTGACATGACAATGATGTAATTTCTTAAATATATAGACACGTTCAATAAGTTAAAACATAATTGAAGAGCTCATTTATTTGAGTAACTAAATGCACTAAGTGAAAGACATTATATAAGTTAAATACACACAAACTGATGTTTTCAAGCTTTTATTTCTATTAATTACAATGATTTTCAGCTTATAGCTGATGAAAATACATTTAATATTAGAATATTCTGTCTGACCAATATAAAAAAAATTTAATACAGAAATGTGTGCTTAATGAAAAGTATGTTTAATATCTGCTTAAAGGCATACTCCGCAACTTTCACGATATTTGCTCTCTTTCGCCCTCTTCAGGCTTGCCGCGCAACATCACTGTCGTAAAATCAAATCTCTCTGTCGTTCATAAGAGGCATGTTTCAGTGGCTGCTTTCTATATCGCTTGCCCAAACAACAAACAAGCGCCGTTTCAGTTTGCAATTCAGCTGTAACAATCAGGATAATTTAGAGTAAAGATCTCACAGCTAGATATTCAGTTTGTGGGGGAGGTCGGGGTAATTGGAAAAACAGTGGGATTAGATACAGAGAACATCTAAGCGCCACGTAGCAAACACCTCCTGACACTAGAATCAGCCTACATCTTTAGGTGTTTTTAGGAAAAAATCAAACGACAAAAATATAACTAGCTTGACAAAACCAAAAGAAAAAAGTTTGACTTATATACTGAAATACAGCGACTACGCCGGAGTTTGCAGCTTTATCTACAGGACCGAGTCTTACACGTTAGCATCACGTTAGCCTCTAGATGGCTAACGGAGATCGACTCGGTTGTGTAATTCACATTACTACTGTAAGGCATACCGTGCAAACTATGTTCATCCTCCTCCACACATTGAATAAATAGCTTTCTCAGGAATGTATAACAACATCATGCCAGACCAAACACTATAACCCCGGTGAAATCATTGATTACTTACCTATCCATTAGCAGCACGGCTAACTCGACATCCGTAGTACATGACGTTCGTTCCAAAATAACTCTCCAACGAGGAGAAGCCGGCCCAATATTTACTCGGGTCTTTGCTCTCTCTCTATCACGTTCTCTTTTTCTTTTTCTAGCTTCTTCTGATATGGGATTTCTTGGTCTCTTTGGTGGATCAGCTATCTTTACAGTCTCTAAACAGCGAGGTCGTATGACTCTGCCGTAAAGCAGAACTCAGTCGGTACTTCCGGCGGCGGGCCGCTGCTCAAAAGTTCGATAGTGCAGAAAAAAGCCAAGGACCCCTTATAGGGGTCCTTGGCTTTTTTCCTTGAACATAATAATAATTTAAAAACATTTTCCTTGAACATAATGTTTCCTTGAACATAATAGATGATAAAATTCCACCATAACTTTTGAAAAAAAGATTATATTAAGGTGTAAAGGTTGTGGAGCATGCCTTTAAAGGTTATTTTCAAAAGTTGCTTTTCATTTGACAAACAAGCCTCAATCAAACGCATATTGTAATTTATTGAATATGACTGTAAATAATTGTTCTTAATGTTTTGTGTTTTTCTCAATTATGGTTTCTGCCATTGTCTCTGTGTCTACCAATAAAAAGTAAAATTTTCAGCAAGCTGTTGGTTGACTTTCTGTTGGTATTGTTTCTAAGATGGGGATGTAACACTACGTCCAGCTAACAAGATGGAGGGAGAAGTTGTATTGGTTTAATACGAACAAGAAATTATTCTAGTAATATGCTTGGGAAAAGGCTTTTCTTTTTTCTTTTTTTTTGGTCTTCTCTCCTCGTCTTTGGGACAATGCTGATTGGCTCCTTATGGATTGACTGCCAGTCTGAGCTTTGGCTAGCACTTGCAGGTTTTGGTGAACGAGCCAAAGCTGGGCTAATCACACTGGTGTTTTGACATACAGCGAACATTGGGGTGCCAGAGTATGTGTTTATGAGCTTGCTTTGAGAGTCACAACTGATGCTGAGGGTAGTCGTTTCTCTTGAAAGGTCAAAGACTTTATGTTGCTCTTATGTGTATTTGTGCACTTTGCCTACTTTTTGTGATAAAGGTAAGAATTGGAATTATCATCTTAAAAAGTCCTTCAAACTTTTACCAGCAGAATGAGAAATGTGGGGAAAAAGCAACTATGTTTCTTTTAAACTAACAAAAAAATTTTTTTAATGATTTTTGGTTTGAAACATTTCTCCAACAAACACAACAGTAGATTCCAATCTACATTAACCTTTCTTTAAATATCCAGGAGATATTCTTTAAATGTATTTGTCCTGTGTGCAACAGCTAAGTGGGACTCTCTAGCACATTTTCAACCTTAGCCCGAGTCAGAAGGATCCAGTGGTATAAAAGAAATTCCTGCCTTCTTACAGTACCTTGTAATTTGCCATACTGAGTTGTCATTCAGCATCACATTCATCGGAGAGAAATTTAGGCCCCTATGCAATGTGTTGTTGTGTGATTCAGAAATTCAATGGTAAATAGCCTTGAACGTCCCATTCACTCCTTTTTTCAATAAATTTGTGAGTGGTTTTCTGTGGAACAAATGCTCTCATGCCCTTGTTTCAGGGGGTTCAAGTTAGTCAGAGCAGTGGGTGGGGGGAAAACAAAAGGATTATGAATCTTACTCATTAGTATTCATGATATGGAAATGTATGACTGGCTAACAACAACGCAACTCTTGCGCTGCCTTTGAACAAATTACTAACTTAACTTACTTCGCTGGTAGTGTGCCAAAGACAAATTCCAACCTTTTCTTCTTCAGCTCTTCTGTCTTTGGTAAAAAAATGCAACAAATAATACAAGCCCGAACATGTTCCACCATGTTGTGGATTTGTTAATGGTTAGCTTCTCTGTGTTCTGCTCTCTTCTGGCCACAAAATCAATACAGCCTTCCCGTGGGTGGTGGAAAGCCAAGATAGGTGAGGCCATGAATACTAATTCTCCCTGTGACGTAGAAGAGACTGGCCTTTTCCCACTCACTCGTTTTTGCTATTTATTTGCTTTCTGCAGCTTATGCAGACAATGGGGATTGGAGAAAAGATTTAATGTGCAGAATGCATATGCAACTCAGACTGACGAAGAAAATAAAAAAAACAAGTATTACATGGTTTCTCAGTGAACGCGACCCTTAATTACTGTAATGCGAAGTGCATAAAATGGTTAGTAATCCTCCTTACCCAAAAGTGAAATATTTAAATATTAAAGAAGAAAGCATTTATATCCCTAAAAATTCTATGTGCTATGTAAAGATGCCTTGATTATATAAAAAAATTTAAGAATATATTATATGAAAATACACAGTATAAACATGTAGTTATTAAGCCATTTATTAAACCTTGAGGAAATAAAGGAGGACCTGTCTAATTGACTAAAATTAAGGAACTTCGATAGCATACTTTAGATCTTCTTTTTCTAATCCCTTTTGCTTGTGTTGTGTGTGATAATTTCACAACATTTCAAAGAAAATTGCAGTGTGGTCTTTGCCAATAATGATCTACACTGAGGAAAAAGGAACTTATAACAAAGTACTTGGTAATTCGCTGCACCACAGGAGCAGACTGGCCTTCAGGACATCACTTTTATGGTGCCAACCCAGCTATGACTGTTATCTTCAGTAATTAATCAAAGTTAAGTCGATATTTAAGTGATGCTGTGCATGTAGAGTAGTTGTTCTGATGCATGAAATCAATGCTCCCTTTTTTGCAAGCATTTCTCTGTTTATGAAGCACTGCTGCAGGTGACAGCATTTTCCTTCCCCAACTTCACTACAATCCTCTTTATTGGAATAAGTAATTTTTTGGATTATGCTCATATTGATGTTGCTATAGGTCTTATTCCAGACCTAATCTAATTACAGAATTGACAAGAAACATTGGACTAATCTATGTCAAGTCAAAACACCTTTAGTGGTATAACAGATTTAATATACGCAGGATAACAAGACTCATTTCAGTAACCTAATAAACACAGCCACCTATTTAAATGTGTAAAACCCATTTCACCTTACCAATTCTGTGAAGGGAAAAGATGAGTCTTTAAATCAGAATTAAATTGACCAATGTTGGAGCAAGATTTGATATACAATTCAACATGGTTTTTACATTTGGGAGAGCATAACTTGAAGAAGACTGCCTGAAAATGGAGCAAAATTAGATTCAAAATAGAAATCTTCATGGTTTCAGGCTACACTGCCTACTACTATACCTCTCTGCAGCCTTTCTTATTATATGGTTAATTCAATTCAGTTCAGTTTATTTATATAGTGCCAATTCACAACAGATGTCATCTCAAGGCACTTAACAAGAAGTAATTTCAATACATTTATACAAACATTCCAATCAGTTAAAAAGTTTCCTATTTAAGGAATCCCAGCAGATTGCGTCAGTCATTGGCGTGAGGTTGGGCCCCGTTGATGCAGACTTTCCAACCACAGAAATCCTTCAGCAATCCCTCATACAGAGCAAGCATGTAGCGACGGTGGAGAGGAAAAACTCCCCTTTAACAGGAAGAAACCTCCAACAGAACCAGGCTCAGTAGGAGCGGACATCTGCCACGACCGTCTGGGGGTTTGAGAAGACAGAGCAGAGACACAGAAGGAACAGAAGATCTGATATAAGAGAACTTTCTATGTTACAGAAAGTAAAAAGTTAATAACAGGACACAGTGGATGTTCAGTTACTGGGAGGATCATCCCAGTCGATGCCCCCCGTCCAACAGGGCATTGCAGCCAAGCAGGATACCAGACCAGGTGTATCTTCTATGAAGGGAAAAACACTGAGAGAAAACAAAGTTAACAGTCGAAATGACAGAATGTACTGTAATACAACTGGAGAGTCGTAGGAGAAAAGGAAGTAGCAGAGTGAAGAAACTTGTTACCTGGCGACCATTTCATATGAACCGGTAATAGATTAGCATGGTTATTAAAAGTATAGCAGCTGAATTTTAAACAGCTTGCTAACATAAGAAGAAAACTTTTGCTCTTGTTCATTACAATACAAAGAGAATTCTCTAAAACCCGGAGTTTTAAGTAAATTATGCACAAGTGTATAGCAGATAAAGTGATAAATGTGAAAAATGGCTCTATTTAATTAAGATTAAATAAACAAAAGCTAAAGTGTTGTTATGTTGGGTTGTCCTATAAAAGTGACAAAAGTGAACAGAGGTACCATCAGCAATCTGTAAAAACATACTGCAAACAGTGAAAGGGGGACAATGTAACAAAATTAATAAAATGTATATACAATACTACAATTTGCAAATAATGATATAAAAACATAACCAGCATGTAAAAATATTGAATTATGTACAATGGGCTGGTCTAATGTAATAGCAAGACGGAAGGGTTGTCATGGAAGGAGACAGGTCCAGGTCTAATCAGCATTTTACACCGGAGTTATATATTTTGATGCCAGTTTGAACTTAGAAGTGACTTTAATACACATTATTTCCACATTGTCTTTTGCTGTGATACAATAGGTGTGTTTTGGCTATGAATAATGATGAATAATTACTTAGGGCAATTATTAATAATTTCATTTCAAAATTACCAAGTTTGTGGCAACATCCTGTTATCCAGGAAAATAATAATAGCCAAATAGTTCAGTCTCCGTTAATGTTTATGATTACCTGCCTGAAGGCTGAAGTAATTGAACAATAGATAAAGGAATTAGTTATTGGTGTTCTTTGAACAGAAAGTTAGTTTTGAGACTGAAGCTAAGTTAGTTTTAAACTAATTGTGATTAGTTTATAACTAATTAGCTCCTTTTGGTTTGTGTTCAAACAACCAATTCCCAATGCAAAGTAGAAGTAAAGAAAAACATTATTTGGAGGAAGTAATGTTTCATAAAAAAATTAATTGGCTGAATTCGATTTTATGGATCAGTCACCGCAGTGATGGGTCTAATTTTAACATTTTGACATACTTTGACATGGTTTCAAAAACGACATATAAGATTATTTTTCAGTGTTGAAACCATCTATTTTAAAGTCGACCTGTATTTTGAATACCGTAAAAAGCAATCCTTATTTTCTATGAACGCTGGCGGTCTGCAAAAGACCTCACTAAAGAGAAACAGTAGGTGCGTTTCCACTATCAGAACAAGCATGCGGAGCTAATGTATGTTGCGCAAATAAGAGCCACTTTGTTAAGGTTCACACCAAAGAACAAAGGAAAAGGAGTAACTCATGTTGCAGGTTTAAAATTACTTTTCCGATCGGTCAGTAACCTTTGAAAAACACTGTATAGTACAAACAAATGAAGAAATAAATCTTACAAATGCAGCAAAAACACAGTGAAATGGAAAAATAAAACTGTCCTTAAATTGTTTCATCTAAGCAAATTTATCTCTGCTCAGACACAACCTTACTTGAACTATTCTTAGATCTCCGTTGAAGGTAAATCTGTTGGTCAGGGAAACTCAGCCATAAGGGAAAGTAGCTGTGGTTAGCAGGTTGCAGCTAGCAGCGGGGCCTCGTGGATGTGTGGCTAGTGGGGCTGCAGCTAGCCACAGTTAGTTTGGACTTCGGGTTGTCCTCTTGGCTTGACTCGGCTAAGTAGCAGTTGGCTCCTATCTTCTCCCACTGGCCGGTCCTTTTTCAAGGGCAGCCTTCAGCTCAGCAGCGTTGGGTGAGTAGCTCTCTGCTCAGTGGCAGGACAGCAGAGCGTTATCAAAAAGAGGATCTCTCTCTTTTTGGTGGAATCTGTCATTCAAAACATTCCTATTGCAGAGTTTTGAACAAGTCAGGTTCAGGACTTATTCCAACGACCGGATACAGTTACCTGATCAATGATCAGCAGACTGTACACATTTGGATTCAAAAGCCCCCCACCAGCGAAGGATGGAAGTTTAAAGCGTGCACCTCTCCCGACGCTGGCCGGGCAACGACTGGCGGTTTAGAGAACGAGAGCAGGCGGAACATTGCTTAAATATGGGTGATGATGCCACATTCATGAAGTTCCCCTTTTTCCTGTTGGAACAAAGTGCATTGGTCATTACGACTGGAGGTCCATGTTTATTCCAGTAATCATGGCCTTGGCACAACACTTTGGTTATAAGACCTCTATTCTATATGGTGAACTGTCATGGATCTGTCATGATCTTAATGTGAACAACAGTGTGACAATAACCCTAAAATGCAAGGGACAACAATAAAAATAGCTTTCACTTTTAATGTAAATTGACGTCATATTATGAAGCTTCTATAACAGCAAAGTCTGTGTTATTAATGTTTACTGTTGTCAATAACCTCAATGCGGATCATGATGCTTAATCAAGCAAGTACAATAATTTTTTTATTTCAAATTTAATTTATACTATTAATAAAATTCAAGATGTCTTTGAAAGTATAATTGCAATATGTCTCAGATTATCAAAGCTTTGAGTAATATTAGCATATCTTATAGTAGAAATTACCACATATACTGCTCAAAATGTTTTTTAGGCCATTTCAATTAAATTTTGCAGCAAAGTGTCCCTTATGCAGAATAGTAGGCAATTTAAATATATTTTTTAAACCAATTTCTGTGTTGCAAAACCTGTTAATCTTTTCAATTCAGTAGCAATAATGAGAAGGCATGAAATCATTCTTCAAAACTAATAGTAGTGCTCTTCCCTTTCTTTTGAAGGTTGTAAAGAGCAATATGAGACATTTTGATATCCTGCAGTGAAATGCTGAAGACATTCTTACACACACATATCCCAAAATACACATACTAACACAGACACAGACACTGCAGCAGATTAAAGGCTGTAAAATTACCCAATCAGAAGGCCTTGTCAGCCCTCAGACATTTGTCATCATGTATGAGCCAAGTGAGGCAACACACAAACACACACATGTGTTAAAACACAGATGGGTTTGAAAATGTGATAAAGCACCATTAAAGTTAATGATACATCAAGTCTAAAATAATGCATTATGAAAAACGTGTGTATGTGTGTGAGTCTGTGTGTATTCTCCTATGTCAGGTTGTTGTATTTATCACTGTTTGAAGTATCGAAAGGTGTTTTTAAGAGAATTTCACAGGCTCTCCATCCTTATTTTGTTTTTTTCAGGAAAAAAAGGCTTTGTTGAATGTTCACTAAAGGATGTGGTAACAACAAGCACCTCGACTGAACTTAGCCGAGATTCCCATTTTAAATCCTTTATGGTTTTCTCAACAACAAGCTCACACAAATCAGAGATACCTACAGTCAGAACAAGCACACTGACAGGATGGATATGTTCCCAGCATTTTTGTGAAAAGTTAGCTTCTTAGTTGGTGATAAACATTTGAAAAAGGCTGTTTAGATCACGTATATCTAAAGCTAAGAGAATATGGAACAGTAAAATTTGTTTGCAGTGAAATACACTAGTCCACAGCACATAGAGTGCCATCAGAGAGGAATATTACGTTTGTAGACAACATAAATCACTGATAGAAAGCAGTTAGGAGGTCTCTTTGCATTGGGATAAATTTCTCTCTACTTAATGTGTGTAGCCATGACTTTGCAAACAAAAAAGCTTTCAATTGGTTAATTTTCAAACTGGGAATCCAGCCATGGGTATCAAAATAATTCAGATACTCTATAGGATTTCAGCTGTATGATTAAGTACAAACACAAGTTCTGAACACTGGAACCATATATTGAATGTCTTCTTTTTCTGTTTCACTTTCATTAAGGTGAAATATGGTCGCTTTGGCTTTGTTTGGGATGCAGCAGTGCTGGAGTATGTGGCCAATAATGATGAGGATTGCTCATTCTACACTGTAAGCAGCAATGCGCCAGACCGTGGATATGGTATCGCCATGCAGCACGGCAGCCCCTACAGGGACGTTTTCTCCCAGAGGTAAGAGTCATAACAGTAAACAACATCCTAGCAACATCTATGCCCATGTTTCATTTGTTATTTAAGTGAAGTGAATGGATTAAATGTGCATTGACTGAGGTCTTTTATTTCTTGCTCTTTATCCCAGTCCTTCTACATTAATTTAAGTTTTAGAAGTACACTAATAAGTTATGAATAATGTATTTTTATGTTCCTGCTTCTCCTGATTTATTTCAGTCAAGTAAATTGGCCACCCTATAAACAGGGTATTTCACACAAATCTGACAAGTTGGCCTAAGAAAAAAATCAACAATAGATTGTCACAACTGTTTGCCCTAACTGTAAGGAAATGGTTGGCTTTTTCTTCTGAGAGGAATAGGGTTTTGACCCTATGATGATGAATGCCCTTATGACCCATGTAGTTATTCGGGACAATGAACAAACCTGAATTGATTCAAATGTTTCACGTATTCAAGCTGATCCTAGTTGTTTATCTTGTTTGGCCAACACAAAGTCGGGTCTGTCTCTTCGATCAACACAGCAACTGAAATTATTCATTTATTCATTATCTTCCTATTCCCTTATGGAAACAAGGAAGCATGGTAATTTTTGCAGCCGCTACACAAAGGTCATTCACTCATTTTCTCTCAGCAATTGTGTTGTTCCCCTCAAATCTGGAGGAATTTCTTGTTTGTCTGTTTACATTAATCTTTAATGTTATGCTGCAACATAAAACCATGCCGCCAGACTGCAACCTCAGCAGGTGCAGTTATTACTGTAAGGGCCCCATAAGGATCGCCTTCTTCCCAACCGAGTGTCGTGCTGGCTTCGTTTGCAATCAAGTATAAGATAATTCAAAATGAAGGGGAAAATATTTCTAATGCCCTCATTGAAAGTCACATTACATAAAATAGATATATTTGTATTGGTGTTTGTGAATATCTGCATGTGTGTGGTAAATGACTTGAACACAATTCAGTGCATGGCCATTGGAATATGTGAATGTCGAAATATCTTCATAGCTTCATATCTGATGAAGCATTGCACTTCAGAATATTGACTATCATGACTGTTATAAATAAACAAGCAATTAATTGGCAAGCCATGTCTACAATTTACTTCTATTATTCTTTTGGTAATGTCTCACTCTTGGGAAGGCAGGTTAAAACAGTGTCCGTACTTGGAGCTAATTCTTCAAAGTAAAACACAGAGTGGAATTATCAGGGGGAAGAATATTGTTGCGGTTGTATAATTGTTTTGTTTCTCTTTTAGATCTGTCATTCTGACATTCTCTATTATGCTGATTACTGAAGCACAGCATTGGGGTTTAAAATGGATTATATTAGCAGTCTGTGCCTTTGCTCCATGGAGACAAGCATTTCACATTTAGTTTTCTTCTGTGGTCCGATCATAACAAATCTTGAGACTTCTTGATGTCTCCTTTAGTTGGTTTTGTGTTAATCAAACAATTAAGAAGTAGTTAATTATATTGCATGGTATTTTCCCCTCTGAATAACTAACCAACCATGGTTGTATATGAGCAGAACATCTGATTTCATAATGAATAAATAATTAATTTACAAAGACCTCCAAATCTACTTTAGAAGTGTTTGCTTAAAGAGGAATATTAGATATTCTTTTCATGCTTTGAGACAATTTGTAGAGGTTTTAGGGAAATGCCTATAGTCATAGTTTTCAAACTCCTTAATGGTACTCAATTTGCTTTGTGTTTACCTTGAAAATGGTTGACACTAAATGTATTCTACCACTTGGTACCAACCATTTAAAAGCTAATTAACACAGATGAAGACCCCATAAGCCACAACCAAAAGAATGAGCTATTTAATCAAAGTATTATCTTTACACATGAACAGAAACACTTCAAGAATAAGCATAGCGGAAAATGTTTCATGAACCCCAAGGGTGAACAAGAACAAGTCTTAATTGATCTGGGAATAACCAACTGAAATTAACCATGTACGAGTTGCAAGGTAGAAAACCATGGGATAAGCAAACTACTATTAGCAAGATAAACTGACAGCAATATGACTTTTTTTTGCATTTTGTTTGTTCCAACTACAAAGAAACTTAGAGTTCACCAGAAATGGTTATACAGCAATATCTGAAAGAGCTGTTAACATATATAATAGAATAGAATAATCCTTTATTGTCCCACAAAGGGGAAATTTGGTTGTAACACCAGATAATAGAAGCATTCATGGTCACACAAGAATGGTAGAAAATGTGTAAAAACACAATTAAGAACTGTATATGTACATTAAGGACTCAATCACAAAAACCGAAGTATTGTGCAGTAATAAAAAATAAAGTGGCATACTCAGATTAGAATGTGCAACTGAGTAGGATAATTTAAAAAACTGTGAATATTTACAAAATGTGCATGTGTTGTTATGCAATAGAAAGTAAAAAAGTAAACATATTATTTACAAGTAGTTGACAGAACATAAACTCAGAAAAACAGATTCTTCTAAGCTGTAGATAAACTGCTGCTCCAACATAAGACACCATAAAAGATGGATGATGCCACTACAGAGTCAAAGAGGGTCTTCAGGAGCGCTCCCTGGAATCAGAAAGACCTCGGCCTCCTCAGCAGGTAGAATCTGCTCTGACCCTTCCTGTAAAAAGCATCAGTGTTGTGGCTGCAGTCCAGTTTATTGTCCAGGTGAACACCCAGGTACTTATAAGAGTCCACTATTTCAATGTTCAATCCCTGGATGTTCACCGGTGTTAGTGTAGTGGTTCAGCACATGCAGAAGTCCACCACCAACTCTTTGGGTTTCCCTGCGTTGATCAGCAGGTGGTTCTGCTGGCACCAGTCCACAAAGTCTAGAGTCCACTGTCTGTAGTCTGAGTCGTCCTCACCTGTGATGAGGCATACAATGACAGAGTCATCAGATAACTTCTGAAGGTGACAGTGTGGGGAGTTGATGAGAAGTCTGCAGTGTAGAAGGTGAAGAGGAACGATGCCAGCACCGTTCCCTGTGGGGCCCCTGTACTGCAGACCAGCCTGTCAGAAACACAGCTGTGTCCTCACATACTGTGGGTGCCCTGTGAGGTTGTCCAGTATCCACTGAGACATGTGGTGGTCCACTCATGATTGCTCCAGCTTGTCCCTTAGAACTGAAAAAACAGCTTTTAACATGGGCAGCTGTATTACACATTAAGAATGGAGTTAGCGAGAAGTCTCAGTAGAAATTTAAATGTGACTTTTCACAAAAACAAAAATTAAGCAAAACTTTCATCCAAACATGCAGAGTCAATTGATAAAAATATTCTTGTGTTTTTTAAAACTCAACAGATTAAAATACTCCCAGCTCCTGAGGTGATTCTGGATATAAACAAGCTTTATAACAACTGGCGGCTCGATTTGATATGTTTTATAAAATCCCTACAAGATCTAGAGTAATCTTTCCAAAGCTTAATAACCCAATTCAGTGAAGTTCTTTTTTTTTCAAATTCCCATTTGCCTGCTTTGAAATGTTATACTCATAATTTAATTTGTACATAAATTACACTAAATACCTTTCAGTCTATAAATACTTACTCACTGCAGTTTAGCTGCAAATTATTCTCACTGACTCCTGTCTTGAGTGAGATCTATGGTCAACAGATGCCTAGAGTTCCCAAAATGGATCAAATTGATCGATGACATGATAATGTCATGCTGACAAATCAACAGTTCTTGTGCCAATGGGGGTTAAAGCAATTCCCTAACAAAATTGTCCAGGAGTCCTTATAAGCTCATTTTAAATCCTAGTTTTACGATATCCATGCGACCCCAGACCCATCGTTCTGGAGAATGTTGAAATTAATATCTTTAGGTGTTTACATAGCCTTTTTGAGCTTATTGTTTATGTACTCAAGTATTTGTGTGCAATCATAGAGTAATAAGCCAGTTTTTTATTTAGTCTTTAATGGTTTTGGATTTAAGACCTTTGGGTTTTTTTGTCCATGCTTTCTTTCATTTCTTTTTATTCATTTTTGCCTTACTTTGGAGGGAGTAAAACCATTAAATTGTGGATTATCATGCAGTCAGTAATGGCCTCTGTAGGAAACAGAAAGTGCAGACTGCTATGATAGACCCATAACACCGAAGGGAAATGTTGTGGAACTGCAACACAAGTCTCAGTATATTACATCCGACAGGCTATGTTATCCACAGATGTGAGATGGGTATGATTTTGATCTGTTGAACATACTCTGTAGTATCAGTTTTATCTGTAAAAGTGGAATTTAGAAACCTGGATGTGCAAAGTAGGATACATGAGGCTTACCAAGCAGGACAGAATTGACTAGAGTCAGGAGCAAGATTTGCTTAAATAAGCAGGCAGCATCCGTTGCTGGCATACCTCTTCTCAAATATTAGTAAATGTGTTATTTGGGTTTTGGACAGTGGTCTCCCTCTTAAAAACTGCAAATTCTTAATGTTCACTTTTTGCATATTTTTTATGTTTAATGTCTTTATATTAAAACGATAGTCATAAGGTATTTGTCTATTATCTTTTATATATATAATATATATATAAAAATAATGGTTGTTTTGTATTATAATTTGTAATAATTGTATGATTCTATTGCACAATTCAAAAAATATTTGGTTGTTTCTCTCCTTGGCTTTTTGTATTTCAGAAAGATTGTACTTGGTGTTATTTTAAAATCAACTCCCATCTCCATGTACTTATATTTCCATATTTTGGCCCATGCACTCCACGTTCCTTACATTCATGTATTGTCCAAACCATGTATTTGTGGCAGTACATATCTTTATTGGTATCTTTTTCGATGCCGAACGCATGATTTTCTTATTCAATATAACAGCAAATGTTTCAATGCAAGGACGGCATTTTCTCTGCTTTATACTGGTGATGAGAGTGTGGCATCAATGCATGAAGAATCTTCCAGCACAACCCAAGCATTCCTAATATAGAAGACTCCATTCTGTAGTGACAAATACATTTCTAAAAGTGTATTCTAAATCTTCCTAAACCAGTTCTCAAAATTTGGGTCAGATAAAGACTTAGTTATCTTGGAGATGCCAATCAAAACAAATTAACGGAAAAAAAAACAGAGGAAAGGTAGTCAGTTGACCAATATTTTCAGACAAAAAACTAGAATATCATGGGAAAGTTTATTTATTTCCATAATTCCATTCAGAACATTACAATTCCATAGATTATAGATTGAGGGCCCACAACTTAAACAATTTCAAGTATTTAGTTGTTTATTTGTACATAATTTGGGCTTCCAGCTCATAAAACCCATGAAAACAGGAATTCAAAAAAGTTGAATACTGTGAAGAAATCACCATTTACTTCTCAGTTTTTGCAACAAAAAAAAGAAAGAAATTAGGATCACATCAAATCAATCAAAATATGGTACTTTCAAAACAATATGTAAATCGTCAATACTTGGTAGGGAATCCCTTTGCCTTAATCACTGCCTCGATGCATCATGGCATTGAGGCACTCAGCCTGTGGCATTGCCTGGGAGCTATACAAGCACAGATTTCCTTAATGCTTGCTGTCAGCTCTTCTTTGTTTTTGGTCCTGATGCCCCTTATTTTCCTCTTGATAATACCCCATAGATTCTAAATGGGTTTTAGGTCTGGCGAGTTTACTGGCCAGTCAAGCACTTTGATGGCATCAAACCAGGTTTTGGTGCTTGTGGCGGTATGGGCAGGGGCCAGGTCCTGCTGGGAGATGGAAGATGCTTCCTACGTTGGCTCAGGCCCCTGAAGTGGTTTGACCCGAGGAACCTGACAGTTGAAGCCCATCTCTTGGATGCGTCTGAATGCTATGAACTTTTGTGGCTTACCTATCCTATGGAGAGTATCAATGATGGTCTTCTAGCCAGTTGTCAAGTCTCCAGTCTTCCACATATTGAACCTAACTGAGACAATTGAACCAAAGTGAAGCACTTTAATGACACCTGGGAAAACCTGTGCAGGTACTTTTTGGAAAGGGTCTGTAGAATGTAAATGAATCCAGGCCTAACCAAGTGATGTAATCTAAGACTACAAGATTACAGACTGTTTTTTAAAGCACATTTCTTAAAAGAACTTTTTATTTTTACCTGTGGAAATTCCTACTTCATTACTTAGCTTTGTTTCTGTTATTGTTGTGCAGTAGTTATTAAAATGAATTACATTTCTGAAAATATCTTTAAAACAAACAAAAAAATATTATTCTTGCAAAGAATACTCAAATCAGTATTCTAATACAAAACGTTAATGGCTTTATCAATCTTTTAAACCGACAGCGTTTTTGGTTGATCCCTCTCATGCTTCCATCATACATGTGGATATTGTCATTATTTGATGGCTATAAATTAGAAAAAAATTACAGTTGCTAGTGGCACTTCCGTATCATCTTCTTAACCCCGTTTGATCAATTGAGATGCCACCCCACACTTCATGGGGTCCTACGCATCTATTGTTACCAGTCACCTCAAAACTCTGATATCCTCTAAGTGTCTGCTGTAACTGATCAGGACAGTTTGATTGAAAATGTGAGGCCTACGCCATATTTTGCATGTAATAGATTTCTTAAGGCTGAATATTGTAAATACTCAGTGGTTGGCTGGTGCACCTGGGGACAATCTCTGCAACTTCTGAAGAGTATTTATTCCACATGTTTGCATCAGTGTGTGTGTGCTCTGCATACTTCAAGAGTGTTTGGTATGTACACGTCCCCAGGGATAATATCAAAGATGAAAAATAACTTCTTTGCTTTAACACTTTAAAGAGAACACGAGCAGGGCAGCATCTGTAGAAACAGACAGACTGCTTTAACTTTATTGTTTCCAAACGCTTTGTTTGCCATGAGGTTCCATTGCTGGAGTTAAAGTGCAGCAGCACTTCATGTCTGTTTTTCTGTTTGTGTGTGCGTGCAAATCTGCCAGCATTTGTCAGCATTGTGGAATAATCTGGAAGTGTTTTCATGATTCTGTGTGTGAGAGTGTGTGTGTCCTGCTCCATGATTGATGGAGACAGCCTGCAGATTTACCAGAGTCAGAAAACAGTGCTATAAAGGGCTGCTCTGCTAATTTAAACTGACAGCTACTGACAAGTTGTTTTGAAGTGCTGAAGGGGCAAGATAAAAAAAAAATCCTTTCAGGGGAATGCATTATTTTTGTGTCTGCTGGTTGGCAGGCATTGATATGAAAATTTGAAACATAAGATCTAATTCACAGCAGATGGACATCTTGAGGGTGTTGCTGGCCATGTATTTTATTGCACTTGTGGAACATGTTTTAAACTTTTGCCACAAGATGGAGATACCTTTGTAAGTGTGATTATGAAGGACAAATCAGAGTGTTAATGTTTATGAGTGTAGCGAGAGCAGAAAATTCAGTTTGAGCACAAATACCAATATAAAGCTCAGATAAAATTAATAACAGGCTCATTGTTACACTAATGCCATTCTGTTTTCATTTGTTATTACACAGTTGTGCTAAGCAGAGGGTACCATGTCCATTGTTTGATTTAGGTCCTGCTCTCCAAGAGATATATTGTTTTATTACCTGGCTGAAAGCGGGTGTTCCGCTATCAGCTTGAGGGCTGATGGCTGAATGGTTCTAAAACAGAGCCACAATATGCTGTATATGGGGACCATGGCAGAGCATGTTCTGTGGCATGCTTGAGGGGCCAAATAACGATTACTACAGTGACAAATCTCTGTCACAAACACAGAAAAATCACACCTCGGGGGCCACAGGCTAGATTGCGGTGGTGAGCACACACCAGAGGAGATATTCACTCTCAAGAAATTATGTTAGATTGTTCAGACCTTTTTACACACTGGGTACAAAACGTTAATGGTTTTATCAATCTTTTAAACCAACAGCGTTTTTGGTTGATCCCTTTCATGCTTCTGTCATACATGTGGTTATTGACATTATTTGATGGCCATAAATTTGAAAAGAATTAACACAAAAAACACATTTAGAATGTATTTAAGAAAACTAAAATATGACATACTAAGCCCTCTTCACATCAGAAGACAATCCAATGATGCCCACAACCTTTATGACCACTGAAAGGCCACTGGATTATCAATTCAATTCGATTTCACCTTATTGTCAAACTGCCATATGTACAAGAGATACATGGAATTGAAATTGAGCTTCCCTCATATCCTTGGGGAAAACAACAATATATATAAAAATATAAGAATAAAAATATGGACTAAAAGCAAAATATCTAGGAAGAACACACGGCAGCTCTTATGATATAGTATAAATCTAATATAGTGTATTCAGAAGGAACAGTATACACATATGGTCTGCCTTTTAAACTTTATGGTTATTCTCAAGGGTTTAGGGAGTCAAAGGACAGAAGGGAAACTGAGGAGAGCTGGGAGGGAGTTCAGCATCATCACAGCCTGATAAATAAAACTGTCAGTCTGCTGGTTCTTGCCCGGAGGCTCCTCATTCTCCTCCTGGAGGGCAGGAGACTGAACGAGTTGTTGGGATTGGTGGAATCACCCACAATGCTGAGTGCTTTGCAGGCCAGGTTCTTTTGGTAGATATCCTGGAGGGAGGGAAGAGGCCTACCAATGATCTTCTCAGCTGCTCTCATTATGCATTGCAAAGTTCTCCGGCATTATGCGGTGCAGCCGCCGTATCACACAGTGATTCAGCTCGAGGAGAAACCCTCAGTGGGATGCACACCCAGAAACTCGGTGTTGCTCACTTTCTCCACAGCAGCACCATTGATGATCAGTGGAGATTTATGGGTGGCAGCTCTGTGGGAGTTGACAATAATCTCTTTTGTCTTCTACAGGTTGAGAGAGATTTGCACCACCTGGCCATTTGGCCCATCTCATCCCTGTATCATTGTTATTGTTGATTCATAATAAGAAAACATTAAAGGCGGGCCTGCTGCCCAGACATTTTTAGGGGACAGAGTGGCTGAAACATTATGGCTGCTGCTAGTTTTTCTGCCATGCAGCACGAAATTTACAAAATACAAAATCTTTTCTCCGGACATTTCCACTTTTCACGTGCTGTCCATTTGTTTCTGTGTACGACAGATGCCAATCATCCTGTTTGTCACACAGATGCAAACCAATGAAAAGGCTGTGCAAAGTTAGACTTCATTTAGGGCTGGACGATATGGCCAAAACTTATATCACAATATATTTCTTAATTTCGGTCGATACGATATAATTCCGATTTCGATATATACTTTATAAAAGCCTCAGAAAAACTGCCAAGAATGCCCACAACAGATGTTTAATTATATACTTATTAAATGGCATTTAACAAATACCCCAAGCATAAATTGCACACATTAAAAATAATATAAAAAGTAGTGCCTTTGGATATAAACATCCTATTTTGTGTGAAGCATATTGTATTTGGTACAGAAATGATTTTAGTAATAAATCCTCATACCATACACAAAATAACGTAAAACTCAGGTGTGTTTTAACCGTGTAACTTACCAATAGTGGAGTTTAGTCGGTGCCCGAAGCATTGTAGTCTTGTCCATGCGTTCAACTCGGCTCAACGCGTTAGGAGCACTCATTTTGTTGATAAAACTTGCCTCGTTGAGATTAGCCTAGTTAATCTGTCTACCACGTCCTGAGCACAGCCAACTGCTGCTGTCGGGCTCCTGACTGTGGTGTACGTAATCACTCACGTAGCCAATGTGTCGTGGCTCTTTCTGTTCGCCTTGAATCGTCTGCGCTGTAATTATGTATACTGTAATGTGTATTCATTCTCTGCTCTCTCTGACCCCTTTCCTGTCAAGTAACTGTCATATAAAGGCCACTGGAGCCAAAAAAAATCCTTTAAAAATGAAATAAAAAATTACTGTAATGTATATCAACTTACCGGAAATGTGTTTAAAACTCATATCACCGTTATTGAATAAAAGTATACCACGGTAAATATTGATATTGAATAATTGTCCAGCCCTAACTTAATTTATTAAATTGACAGAAAAAAAACAAAGACTGGAGTGTACAGTTTAGGTGTCTTTGGGATAATGTTCCTTTTTATTTTTATTAGTTTGAATAGAAAATAACAGTTTTAATAATCTCAGATTTGGTGTAATTTTTGTCCTGTGTGACTTAAAAGTTGAGCTATTATTGTTATAGGTTTATTTTCTAATTAAGAGGTATTTTGTTTTAGATTTTATAGTCAATTCAGTAATGCTTGACTTGTAAAAGCCTATCTGAAGTTTATTTAATTATTCTTTCTAACCACATAGATCAGGAATACTTTAAATATGTTCAAATCAAAGGTCTTTAACTAAACAGAGCATGATTGAAGTGTTTCAGAATTGGACCAAGTGTCCTCTTTTGTGGAAATCTAAATATTATCACCCTATATTATACTTCTAGTGACAACACACATTTCCTTTAGCTTTCATTGAAAAATATGACCTTGATATGATTATGAAACATATTTTGGACATGTGTTGGTATTATTTGAGGTTTCACATAAATAAAAGAAGGAACATAATTTTTTGGGATACTTCAATGATTGGAAACTGAATGGGTTTAAAAGTAGAAAGTAACCATGGAAGGAATGAAGAAAAAAAATAAACTAAAAGAAAATATGGAAGAAAAATAATAGTTTTTTAATGGAATCGTAGCACCCGAATCGTAATCGAATCATAAGGCACCCAACATGGCACACCCCTATTTCCTATACCAATTTTCAGAGTGGAGGCAATCATGTTGCTTTTTTACTTTTGTTATGGAAAAAAAAGTATCTCAGGGTTTCCATAATAAAGAAGACTTCAGTCCCAGAAGGCTTTTAAGTATTTAATTCAAACATGTCTGGCCAGACCATGGAGGGGACAGAGTTACTTGTGCATCACCCTAACCAACCTTTCTAACTAACCGCTTAAATAGTATTCAGCAATCACTGTTTATCCTTGTAGATGTCTTCTCCAACCTTCACGCCCCGCCTCCAGAGTAACCGCTTCATGCGAGCCATAGCAACGCATAAAGCAGCTCATCTGAAGGCCAGACTGTTATCTTACTGCCCCGGCATCTGTCTCTCTGGTGACCTGACACATATATATCATAAACATTAAGTTGGAGCAATAACCTTGTCATTTTACCCTAGATGGATTCACTAAACAGAGAATATACACTTAATTCCTAATTGCATAACAATTTTCCACCACAATTCCCTGCTTTTATTAACTTAATTAATATCATAAATATAAAGGGAAAATTCTAAAGTGCTATCACAAACTCCCTAAAAGGTTGGTAGGTTGATAAAAAAAAAGACAATGTTCAAAACACAAATTACAATCAGACATGAGACATGCTTGGACATGGAATTAGCTCACAGTGACAAATATTAGATCCTTCCAGATGACTTTGCTGAGACTCCTGTGCATTGAGACCGAAAACCCACTGGGTCTTTTTACGCCATTTTCTTGTGGGCAAAATGTCATCTCAACAGCCCCTCGCCCCAGAGGCGGCCATCCACAGGTCTTGTCATTGGTCAGGATGCTCTAGATAAAACACAGAACAAAGGAGAAATTATGTAGCATCTTCCAGTACACTTCAGAGGGTATTACATCAACACTAGGTGTTGAAATGTGTACTCTTTCCTTGTTGTCTGTTGCCTTGAAGTCAGCCTCCGCCAGCAACCAGTGACCCGTAGCCTCCGATCAGTCCTTCTCCGGAAAGGAGAGAGTGGTCATCCCTCAGAAGGTCCTCCAGTGAGAACCTCCCAATGCGACCCTTGGGAGATGAGCTAATTAGGTATTAGAGCATTGATGTTCAAACACAGGTGAACCAATTCACAAAAGATGAATAGGATGATTATGACAAGTGATTAAGTAGAACCAACACCCTCGGAGTATGGTTTCAGATCAACCTGATGCAACTGTGTGCAAAAGCAATTCTAAACAACTCACAACCTGGTTAATGAGCCGAACCTCATCAACTGAAGCTAGAAAACAATTAAGGTAAATGTCTCCAGATCACTCTGTACTAAATCTATGCCAAGAAAAAGACAACCAACCATTCCAACTTGTGAGAGCAAAAAATCCCAAGAACCAACTACTCCCAGCAAGAAGTAAAGAAGGTTTTCAGATCAAATTAAAACTTTGTAAAGTTCCCAGACACAATATGTACTGTACTACAAGTCTGAACCCAAACTGAAATGGAATATGAAGTCAGACGTCAAGTCCAGGTAGTAAAAAAACCCATTAATTTATGACAGAGTTATGATTCACAAGAAACCCAATTACCTGCAAGTTACAGTTCTCTTCATAATCCCTTAAAAATCTGTTCCAATTACTATCAAATCCCATTCCCCCCCTTTTTTAAGGCATCGTCTTGCACATGCCTTAAAAAATCAAGAAACAAGGAAACAATAACTTCAACTGCTTCTCCAATGTCAAGAAAAGAAACATAGTAGGTTAAAGGTCATGCATAAGGCATAACCTCAGAACCTGTGTATCCTGCTGCTGTCACCGCTGAGGCATCTTCAACCCCCAGATATCCCAATCATTTAGGTTTGCAATTAGGTTCTTATATTTGAATTACCTTGTTGTTGAAAGTGTGCTATACAAATAAAATTGCCTGGCCTGGCCTTGCCTTGCAAAACCAAAAAATAATAATTTCACCACATAGTTACCTAATGTATTTAAGAATTTTTGTCCTACTTGCATTAGCTACAACAACACTTCATTTCCCTCTGGGATCAATAAAGTATTTTGAATTGAATTAGACAACTTCTTCAGACCCTGCTTTTCCAGAATCTAATTGATGTTACAGTAAGGATTATCTTTGCAACCACCTTAGTTAAAATTGTTTTACTCAGGACACAGTTTATTTACCTAATTAATATCTCTGCTGCTGTTATTTGCTCCTCTGTTTCCTACAGTTTATTCTCTGTTAACTCTTTAAAAAAAAAACATTTATTCTAAATGCACAATTTTATAACCTGTACAACTGTAAAACATCTCTAATTCAATTTATCTAACTCCGTTGCACATTCAGATTTGAGTATGCCACTGTATTTTAATAACAACGATGTCAAGTAACCTTTTTACCTGTACCTGATACTCTTGCTTAAGAAAGAAACTTTTCGTCATTGCAGTTTCTTTGTAGGACTTGAGTTATACTTTATACTTCACCGGAGTAATTATCTATTTGCCAACTTTTTACCTCTACTCAGTACTTTAGACTGCTTATATTTTAAAATTAGCCTTGCTACTCCTGTTTCATTTAGTCTTTTATTAAAAGGAACACACAAAAAACCCTCAAACATCAAAAAGTGTTACAACTGAATAGAATTACCTGCGGTTTGATAGTAGTATTCTTAATCGTCATTTGTCTTAATGAAGTAAACTAAATTTTAAAAATAGAAACCAAGTAATTTTAAACCCCACTGTGTGTGTGTAGGTCACACCTGTTGGCTTAAAGATTGCACAAAATGCATATTTTCACATATGCAGCTGAAACAGGTAGCCTAGTGTATCCCGAATGCGTCCTTATTATTTAACATTTTTATTAAACATTACTATCATTAAGGAAAAGTTTGTTTTGGTCGAGGTATGGCTAAAGCTTTATTCTTTATCATTTAATGTTCTAATCCTAAATTTGTTTTATGCTTTCTACCTCCTTTGTGTAAATCTAAATTTATGTACAGTCTATGATCTAAATGCTTCTACTATCTGTGACTTTGCTGCCGGTACAGCAGAAGTTCCCCTTCTTGGGAAAATAAAAGGATTATTCATGAAGTTAAGCATTACCGTATTTTAATTTGGAAAGCTCATGTTTGAAACAGGAAGTGGTTTTTCGCAAAACAAACAGTTTGACTAACCCGGACTCGTTAACATCCAGGAAATAACTGAAAATTCAAGACTAAACTTTTCATCAAAAACAAGTCTTTAAGTTTAAGAAGAGCGCTATTAACGCTTCATCAGTGTCGGGATCTGTGATTGTTTACAACCAGAGAATCGGAGCACATCGGTCGTAAGAAAGAAGCTTGTGGCTCAATTAGCTGATTAGCTACAAGAGAGTCGCATTAAATCTGCAACGGACTTTATTTCAGATAATTTTTACCACATTGTAGTTAATAACTCGCTGGCTAAGATTAACCCTAGAGTGTTTACCCGCGTTGTTTCTGATTCGTTTTCTGTAAATTACTCAAAAGACTGAAATACTTTCATACTGCTACTCGCATCTGTATCAATATATATATGTCCGATTCTAACCGTGCGTTTTCCGTGTTATTTCTATTTACTGCTGAGTAGGCTACGTTTATCAAAAGTATTAGTTAAACATAGAAACCATCATTCATCTAGTTTATAGCTGAATTGCATCGTTTCTCATAGAATTTTAAAAGAAAGTTTTCAAGCTAAGGTTCCTGGGCCAAACGCGGCCGCCCCTTATCTCATGAACACAGAGTGTTTATAGTTTTAGGTCGAACCAGTTTTAATCAGTTACAATAGTTCAAATTGTATATTACCATTTACCTTTGTGCATTATTTCGACCCGAGGCTTTTATTGATTTGCGCAAATCTAACAGTTGTAACTCATTGAGTACAGCACACCCATTTAATAGGCTATAAAATTAATATGGATTCAGGTTAGAAAATACTCAAATATTAGATTGATGAGATAAATACAGTCAGATGTCATTTCCATCTCACATGAATTTGAAGGATTGCTTTGGAAAAACCAGCATAATAAATCAAATAGACTAAAGAATGTTTATTGATATTTGCAGAAAAATATAATTATTAATGATTGTTGGAAATGTGTTCCAGACAATATGTTTTCAAAAATGATGTAGGAATGATGTAGGAATTTATTCTCCAGTAAATCACTGAGTCACGTTTAGATAATTAATCATTATTATATTATCACCATTAAAACTATAGCAGGTTTTCAAGATAATATAGTTTATTTTAAACATTAAATCTGACTCATATGCACCAATCTAGATCATAATAATCATCCATCATTCATTATGCTTTAAATTGGAATATTCTCTGTTTTATTTGATATATTTATATCCAAGATCACTTGATGTTAAGATTGCAGTTTCCTAGATCTGTTGCGTTTAGTTTTTCAGATAGAGCGATGACATATTTATAATCCTGAGATCCCGAGCAATCCACTGATACTAAATGCATGTCAAATGCATTAAAAAGCCTATTATGGAAATATTATTTAACAAGGATGAGAAAAGATAATGGAGTGGTTCCCACGTCCTTCAGTCAGCATGCAGACACATCTCACAAGTTGGTGACCCAAGACACAGAGAGTATCCTTGAGCGCTCACATGTTGGTTCAACATAACAATACATATCTCAGTTAACACAGAGACTTAACCTTTAACATGATCATTATATTTTTTTCCACATTAAGCCATTCAAATCTTCTTTTATAAAAAATGCTACGCAGAAAAATTCTCACAACAGGCCTCAAATAATTTAGGCTGTGATAAAAGCCAAGAGAGCTACAACAAAACTAACTGTGAAATCTATAGTTCAGGATTTGATTTTTACCCCTAAACACCAAGTGATAATATATTATTTGCTTTCTTAATTTGAAAAGTGATATGTCACTGTTGACGAACAATTACGTTTTAAGTTGGATTTGCTTTTACTAAAAGAAAGTAAAACAATTGTCTAAACAGTGTCCAACATTAGTAATTCAGTATGCTCAGTCATTTGGAAACAAGCAATTAAATTCCAACATTTCATGTTCTCATTACGTTTCATTATTTATTACTATTTTTAAGAAAAAGGATCCCCAGAGTGTTTTTGCAGCTACAGGGGATCACACTTCTGAAGTCTCCCTTGTAAGGTCTAAGAGAAAATGTTAGAATTTGAATTCCCTTCACCATAGCCCCAAATAAGCCTAAATATATAAGCACCCCCCAAACTCAGGTACGCACAGGTAACCTCCCAAGCCACTTGTCCATACCTTTTTGGGCCGAACCTCGAACATTACTCCTTCCCTGTGGACAAAGTGGTTAGTCCATTCTAGAAAAAAAGCAAAAAAGAATGAGAACCAGCCTGATTGGCATTCTGGTTCAGTTGAAATTGAAAATTGCATTGGTTGTCATAAGCAAAATTCCAAACTCACAGGACCACTGTATTGTTATAATTGATGGCCCCTAAAAAGCATTTGAGGTATATTAATATTTACTTAAAACAGTGAGACGACTTCCCTTTAATTACAAAATCAGGTGCCTTATATTAAGACCCAGTTATATAACTTCCTGTGTTTACCCACCAGAGTGTGACAAAACCATCAGATTTCTAGGATCAAACCTTCTCTCATGACCTCTTGCCCCTTATCCTGGAAGGAGACACAGAATACTTCACAGCTTGAGATCAATTCAGTAATTTTCCAAGCAAAATTTCTAATAAGGCCCACTAACTGCTCTGACGCTTGAATGTTCCCCAGATAAGATTAGTATTTACCTTTTTTCCATTTATTTAAGACCTAAGTAGCTTAAGGTCATCTTTATTTTAATGATACCCAGCAGAAACCTAAAGTTTTATTTATTTTTCAGTTGTGTTCAAATTATAGCCTAAACAATGTTGTTTTACTGTTGCTTCTCACAGCAAAGGCTTGTTATTTTTTAGTCTCGCCATTTTCTGATGTCAGTAAGAGATTGTTTACATTAGCGCCTTGTAAGCTGATAAAAAATTCGTCGTTCACAGCTGTGGCGAAATCTAAGCAGTGTTACTGTAAAGGTCCAAGTTACTTCAGTTAATGTTCACAGATCTAAGATTTATTACTTTCTTATAACATAAACCCCAAAATACAAGGAAAGAATTAACCCCAATTGTCCCAGGAAGAAAGGAAAATATGTTTTCACTGTCAGTCAGCTTAGTAATAATCAAGTTAGTCAGGGTATGATTCACAACCTACTCTAAATGCCCCAATCAACTCTGCTATTTGTTCTAAAGTAGGAACTCCTGTTTCTAAGTTAGTGCACACAAGCTGCGATAGCTAAGGAAACTTGTATTTAGTGTAATAACAATTCCATCAAATAACTTTCAACCAAAATGAAATAAATGTGGACTCTCCTGACAGAGAGCATTAGGAGAGAAAAGAAAAGACTTCTTGACCATTTACCAGATAACTCCCCAGAAGACAAATGATCAGTTCACTCTCTTGCCCCCCCAAAAAATAGATGTGCAACACAGTCTTTAATCTCTGATTAGACTAAATTCACCGGATGACGAGTCATCACCTTTTCAGAGCCGTAGCAGTTTCGCTGTCTGCTTTACCCCGTCCGTCTAAAACAAACAAATTAAGTTTAGTTGCACATCAACTTTTCCTTACAAATTACAACACAATAACAAAACATATCAGATCAACATCAAAAATTGAAAGAATCAGAAATTATGGTCTGCTTCCATCGAGACCCCTTTCGCTCTAAGAGTCCTCTGACAGAAACAAAATAAAAACAAAACAAGATTTACTTTCCTAAGGGAGTGTGTATGTGTGGGTGTGTCATAAGCAGGTGTCACAAAGATAAAATACAACTACATCAGTCGGCAAGCATTTCCTAATTGCATTTGAGCTGTGTGTATTTTTGTCCTGCCTGAATTTCGCTGGGTCATCTGCAGGCTGGCCGGCCCAGGGCCCCCCCTTCTCTCGATCCAGCTTATCGCCATGTTCCAGGGACCTCAGCCCCCAAATAACTCATCTCACCTGAGCAAGAGTTTTCCCCTCTGCCCACTGGTCAGCCCGTATTCAGGCCGGAGTCCGGCCTCCGCCTTTGTTATGGCTGCCAAACCCCTTGTTCCAAGGGTGGGGGGGGGGGCTAGGCTCGCTGTTTCCCTCCCCAGGCGCCGCTGGACCGAAGGCAGGGGTCCCAACCAGCCTGAAGAAAAACACAGGACAACTCAGCAAAACTCATCGCAGTTCTACAATGGAATGTGTAACAACAGTGCGTGTGTGTGTGTGGCATTCTGCATTATACCAAGCCATCAAACAAATGATCTTGATGCTCAAACACTCCAGTTCTGGAAGAAGCAAACAAGAGTAAATAAAAGAGAAATAAACAAAATCACATAAATAAGCGACAAATAAATAACATAACTTTTAGATTTTCTATCAGATTATCCAAATTCCTCCCCCTGGGCCCATTAATTATTTTATTTTTATTTTTCTGTTGACATATTGGACTGTCTGGAGGTGAAGTGTTGCAAGACTACAAACCCGATTGTCTGCCTGGGTACCCAGAATTGATGAAGGATGTCTCCCCCATTGCTTTCTAGTTTCCTTAAGTGAAACAAAAGCCTTAAAAAAAACCTTGTCGGAAAATAATCAATCAATTTAATTAATTTACCACTTGTCCAACTGCCGTGCTCCCAGGTAAAACCTGGAGCAAAAACCGTTACTTTCTTTAACATTGATTAAATAATTAACCATACAATTATATATAAGTATATATATTATATTAATTAATCAAACAATCAACCAACTGCTTGTAAGTAAATAAACACGAAACTGCTAGCAAATATTTCACCTCCTGAGAGTGCAAATAAAATTCTGTTATCACTATTTATTTAAAGGACTCAGTCTTACCAGGTTCTGTCTCAGGCGACGGCAGGGCCGACAGAGACGCTTCAAGGCCTCCATATCCCAAACAGCTACTGGAGGTAAGAGGCTGGGAGAAAATTTCCCAGGACGCTAGCAACTCCCTTGACCCTGTCCCTGTCGGTCCATTCCGTTCGCTGAGGCTACGTTGGGCGCCAAGTGTTATAATTTTTTGGGATACTTCAATGATTGGAAACTGAATGGGTTTAAAAGTAGAAAGTAACCATGGAAGGAATGAAGAAAAAAAATAAACAAAAAAAATATGCAAGAAAAATAATAGTTTTATAATGGAATCGTAGCACCCGAATCGTAATCGAATCATAAGGCACCCAACATGGCCCACCCCTATTTCCTATACCAATTTTCAGAGTGGAGGCAATCATGTTGCTTTCTTACTTTTGTTATGGAAAAAAAAGTATCTCAGGGTTTCCATAATAAAGAAGACTTCAGTCCCAGAAGGCGTTTAAGTATTTACTTCAAACATGTCTGGCCAGACCATGGAGGGGACAGAGTTACTCGTGCATCACCCTAACCAACCTTTCTAACCAGCCGCTTAAATAGTATTCAGCAATCATTTTTTATCTCTGTAGATGTCTTCTCCAACCTTCACGCCCCGCCTCCAGCGTAACCGCTTCATGCGAGCCATAGCAACGCATATAGCAGCTCATCCGAAGGTCAGACTGTTATCTTACTGCCCCGGCGTCTGTCTCTCTGGTGACCTGTCACATATATATCATAAACATTAAGTTGGAGCAATAACCTTGTCATTTTACCCTAGATGGATTCACTAAACAGAGAATATACACTTAATTCCTAATTGCATAACAATTTTCCACCACACTTTCAATAAATCAAATCTTCTATTTGATTTGACAACTGTATTTTGTATTTATTTGAGGTAGTTTTGTAATATATAAAATTGGGTTTGATGAGCAAAACATTTGTGTAAGAATACTATTTCACAGTGCTTGTACTATTTCAGTAGCAAAAAAGCTCTAAAAACTATATTTTAATTTTTTAACAGTTTTTAACAGATACCTCACCTAAACAGATGTCCCTCATAATCCTGAACGGTTTATTTGCACAAATGCTGAGTAATATAGCTGTGCAGGTGTCACTTTGAAAGATTACAGCTCAGAGAATTGAGAATTTTTTTCTAAAAGGGTGATATAGTTTTCTATTCTAAATGAGTGAATTAAAAAAGTATTTCAGCTGCCTTCACGACCATTTTGTAAAAACTAAGTAGCCCCTTTCATTCTGGTTTTTAGTGACTGTTTTCTCTTCAGAGTGTGACACTCTAATGTGAGAGTGTGGATAATTTAGTGGTATTTGTGATAAGAAAAGTTCACACTTGTAAAGAGTTGAAGATGACACATATGAGGGACTTGCACTGATACAGACCGAAACTATTTCAAAAATGTTATGAGAATATGATCAAGGAAAGCATTCACACATGACACTAACATGTTCAATTCCCATTTGAATAATGGAAAAACCTTTGATTGTGTGAAAGGGGCTTTAGAGTGTGGAATTTCATTTCCTGGCATGGTTTAGGGATTTGGACTTTCAGGGAGTCAGAATGGATTTACTCTTTATTATTTGAGAATATAGCAAGGGTAATATTTAGTCAAAAAGACATTTCTAAAATTGATCTGAACAGGCTTTTTTTGTTTTATTGCCATTTTGATTTTGGGTTTTATGTCAGTATCTTCACATGATCTTGTTTGGATTTGATGCAGTTATAGATTTTACAGAATTCCTCAGCTCTCTCATTCTCTTTATGTTGGTGAAATTGTTGTGGAAGCGAGGGTGGGATGCAAATATGTGTTCAATAACAATAAACATTCATTCCCATCTCCTTTCCTTATATATATTTTTATATATTTTGAAGAGCCTTCATTTCAGCCCAAAATCAAGCAAAGCATTCATACCTTCTCCATTGTTTCCTCTGCAGCCCTAGCTCACTCATGTGTTGATTTAATTTCCTCTTCACACCATGAATTTAAGACCAGCCTCAGTAAGTGATCTGTCACTAATATGAAAGAACTTCTCAACTAAAGCTTGCTTTGAAGTGATATTTAGGTGCTGTGAGTCTCAGTGAAGACACGGTAAACTGTATAAAGCTCATAAATAGTTTATTTGTGATGCTTTCAATAGCTTGGCAAGCTTTTATATTAGCAAGTCTCGCTGAACTAAAATTTTTAGCTACAGTTAAACTGACTCCTGATGAACTGACTTCTGAAAGTTTGGTTATTGCAAACCTTTAATAAAATGTTACGAATAAAATAAACTCTCTTTGCAAAATGTACAAGATAGAAGTAAACTAACTTGCATATGTCAACTCACAAATAAATCGTTTTTAAAGCTGCTTTTGCCCATGTAGATCTTAGATTTTAATCTCAGATGGGACTGAACAGAACTTGGGAGTGTTACAGTATGTCATGTACTCTCAACTTAAGCAAGCTGAGACAAAGTATAGTCTAGGCTCTTGTGAAACTGTACAAATAGTGAAGAGCTTTCAGATGCAAAACATACATTCAACGGGTGCACTGTGACATCTGAAATAAGAGTCTGAGCTATGAGCTAACAATGTCTTGGAAGATTTGGAGGAACACAGGTATCTTAGAAACAGAACCTGAAGAAGAAAAAAAATGCTACATTAGACAAGATTGATGATTGCTGCACCTACCGAAAGTACAAACAGGATATTGTACTGTAAGGTGTTCTAGGATGTGCCTTTGAATTCAGTTGTCTTAAATTAAATTAATGTAAGACTAATTCAGGACTGAGGAAGTTGGTGATCACAACATTTTTATTCAGTCTCCATGATCCTCCCTCCAGCTCCTGTTGAAGCTGTTACTTATTTCTCACCATTAAAGACTTAATGGCAAGATTGAACTAGGTTTTCCGTATCAGAGTTAATGTTTTAGCAATCGGAAATTAGAAGTAACTCTGCTCATTTCAGTCTGAAAAAATTACATTTTAACTTGGAAACTCTGTGGGAACTATTCATTTTTTAGCTTTGTCTAAACATATTTTATTTGTCGACCATTTGGCTTTCATAAAGAACAGGTATAGACTATATAATTCCATTATGATTAATTATGTGAAAAAATGAGGTCAGTGAAAATTGAGATTTGTCTTGCAAGAGAGCAGCAGTCAGTCTTCTAGATTTTGAGAGTTTCTTGCTGCTCTTTTTCTATCTAGCGGTGTGTAACTTATGACCCGCAGTTTGTGTCGCACTGTTGTGAATATTGCTGCAAAGTGTAGGGTGCCTATTATGGTGTGTTAAGAGAATAATTGACATCCTGGAGCTGTATCAGAGAACAAAATCTTTCTTGGAGAAATGTTTCCCTTAGATCCATAGCAAGAAAAGTGACTTTTCGCTTTACTTGCTGTGCCGCTTTTTGTAGCCCCATGATGCCAACGAGAAATCGACTTGGTTATTGACATTTTTGTCAGGGTTTTATTTCCTTTTTCTTATCTATGTCTCTTATTTTCTTTTTTGATTTATTTGCTGTGTAAGAAAGTTATGTGCTGTTGGACTGTGGATTGAGATTTTCCTATGTGAAAGACAACAATAATGGCAGTGTGTTAAAATAAGTATGTAGCAGACCACAACACAATTTAAACATTAAATATTTATTGTCTTTCAAGAGTTTCTAATTAATCTAAATACAGATTTTTATTGACTTATTTTAATATTTAATATTAGTTGGATATGAGTTTAATATATTCCTTTATTTATTCCAATCCAAAAAGATCAAGCATTCAATTAAGACGAGCCCCATGGGTGCTCCAGGTAAAGGAGCCAAAGATAATCTTAGTTATTTCTCAATAAGATTTATTTTCCATGTTGGTGAAGACATCCTTCTTAAGCTGCATTTACATTGTTTCCTTTCTTCCCATGTATGTTGGCATATTGAAAAATGAATTACCTCATTCCATAAAGTAATGTTTTTTAGAACTAGAGTTTTGTCACATCATTGATGTGACAAAGTTTAAGACTATGAGCTCTCCCAGGTGATTAATACTTAACTGAATTAATAGGAAAGCTAGACAAGGCAATTTTATTTGTATAGCACACTTCCAACAACAAGGGGATTCAATGTGCTTTACATGATCAGGGGATAAAGTAAAAACAGCAATGAAGCATAAAACACACAGAGCATATGACACGTAAAAACTTTACTCAAAAGCAGACATGAATTTAGGATATAATAAAAACAGCAATAAAGCATGTAACATACAGAAAACATATGAAGCAGGTCTCATCAGTTAAACATTTTAGCATGCTGAGATAAGGGAATGTTCATCACCACAGACTGAGCATCAGCAAAGCATAGCATGAGATTAAACTACGTTTTCATTGCAACAAAATTTGCTAGGCACTCAGTCATATTCAGCATATTAGAGTATATGTTCTGATGAGGCTTCGTTGTCAGATTATATATATCTTTTGAAAATATCAACCTTTGAGCAGTTATTAAACATACTTTTCATTTTTAACCGTTAGCAGAAAAACATCAGAATTAACAGAAATAAAGGGTTTAAAACATCCACCTGTGTGTAAGTAATTTACTTGGTGACTTACTGAAATAAATGAACTTTTCTTCAATAATATTCAAATTTATTGAATATAACTACTGCGATGGACTGGCGACCTGTCCAGGGTGTACCCCGCCTCTCGCCCCGTGACTGCTGGAGATAGGCACTAGCCCCCGCGCAACCCTACATAGGATGGACGGGTACAGATAATGGATGGATGGATGAATGGATGGATGGATAAATGAATATAACTATATATGGTGTCTCAGAGTTGCACACCTGTATTGTAGATTTTTTCCAACATGACCACGAAAATATGTGGCAATGTAATTTAGCTGGAGATCTCATTGTGTGTACATCTTTCAAATGTGCAAGAACCCAGTGCTGGAGGGTTATTTACCTTAGTAGCATATCTTCTTGTGCCATTTAAATCCATGGCAATAACATGATAGCGTGATAGCAGTTGTTAGTGTTTGTGTGTTTTGGAGTCCAAAAACAGAGACGTTGTTCGAGTGGACGAAAACAGTAATGCAATGTCATGTGTTGGTGTTTTCTGTTCTCTATTTCCCTGTCTGAGCACTCCCATTGCTAAGCAGATGGTCCTTCACCAATTTGTCAAAGTCATTCCACACACTTTTATTCAATAAATCTTTATTAATCTCTGTTAATGACATCAGTCTGTCTCTCGCCCTCTTTTGCTCTTTTGCTCTCTTGATCTGCTTCTGTCTCACTTCTGCTTTTGAAATGTTTAATGGTGGTTAATGGTTGCTGTACTTCTGTGCAATGTTTCTCATAGTTCAGCTTGATAATGTATTCCAGATCACCCACACACTGTGGCTTAATGATACTTAATTGAAAACTTTCCTGACATAGTGTATGACATTGAACCCAGAAAGTGCTAATTGGAGTAATTAAGCTTTGCAAGCTTTACTCATGGGACCTAAGACCCCAGGGTAAATAACCTTTCTTCTTCTTTCTTTTTGTCCTATTGTTAACTGAAAGGTCAAAAAGCTTTGGAAAAGTAGCTGACATTCAGGGTTTTAACATTTGTCCTCTTTTATTTCAGTTTTTTTTTTTGACTGGTGTTTAAAATTAGTAGATATTCTCCGATGCACAGTTAGTACTGAACAATCATGTGTGTAACAGGTCAAGAAGTGCAAAAAATATTTGAGAGACTTACAAGATGTGCTTTTATCTGAACGGATGACAGAGTGAATCCCCAGCTGCTTTAATCTATCTTTTCATTTTCCTCACCCACTAAGTCCTTGCAAGGTTCTTTTGATCACATCCCGCATTGGTCCTCATAGCTCGCTGGACACCTTACAGCATGCTACAAAATTTACAAAAGAAACATTAGTGATTTAAAATCAGTTCTGTATTGCTTCAGTTCCCCAATAATTTCAGCGAGTAATTGGGTCACGTATGTAATCCACTGTTTTTTATGTTCTGACAAATTTCATTGTGCATACTGTGTAATGTGCTTGGACAGCATTGTAGACGTCAAGGCAAGAGAGGACCATGCCTTGTGAAAACAGTTCGGTGGCATCTTGATTTAGAAATAGGGGATTTTTTCTGATCATGCAAAATGTAAAATTTCTTTCAGAATCCATACTCATGGTGCAATCTTCTGTGATTGCTAGTGCTCTCAATTTTAATGTTACAAAGCTTCCAAACACTCCTGAATGTATACATGTGCAAGGCTGTAGGTGCTGCCATGTTTGAGTTTACAGTATGTCACATCAGTGCTGCTTACTTTTCATCTTGGCAGCCATGTTTGTGTCACCTGCAATCACCTGCATTATTGTCACAAAAGTTACTGTCTAAAATGTACACAAGAAAGAGGATAATTCAAACTGGTCTTGCTGATTACTGTACAGAGAGCAAATGTTTTTTTGAGAACAAAGACTTTTCCAGAAGTTGAGCACATTGGTAGATCAGTCTTAATTTGATATAAAAATATTAGTGTTTTGGAAAGCCTAGGTGCAATTAAAGTGCAGTCTGGAGGCAAGCACCATTTGTTTAGATGATGTAGGTGATGAAGTACCGGTAGTATCAAAAAATAATGATTTATAGCTTTCCAGGGCTCCCTTAAAAGTTGTATTCTGATGGGTTTGCTATAATCTCTACAATACCCTGACCTGACCATTATTAAAAATGTATGGATTGATCCCAGTTGAGCAGTTCATACAGCGAGAGCTTTAATAGTGAAATAATTTACATCCTGTGATAACTGCTAAAATGGGTGTTAATTTAATGGGTGACCAAAATTTAGCTTCTGTCAATTTGATTTGTTATATATTAAATTCTTAAATGAATAACGATACAAAAAACAGAATTTTATATAGTTTCCTTCTTGACTCTCCTTGCTTGTCAGAATTTGAATAATGCTCCATGGGTTAAATTTAAAATGAGCAAATATTCATGCTGACGATATGTTGACTACCCCCTTCGTGGCTCATAAAAACATAACCCAGGCTTATCATCTTTAAGGGCTCTTAATGTGCATGACATTTGATGTGTTTTAAATGTTTTAAATGTGCAACACAGTGTACTGATGTTTTCTTTACTGTTTATTCAAAACAGCTATGAGAGTGGCTGTTTTTATTAAATATGCTTTAATCAGTCTTTAGAATCTAATCTTCTAAATGTGACAGATTAGATAGATCTGTTTCTTTTAGATAAAAATACTGTCTATGACAAGAAAAAGTCTTTGGTTTACTTTTTTGTTTTATATGACATAAATAATACAAATAGATTGGTATGCACAAAGGTTCCTGGAAAAGGATTTTTCTGTGCTTAGAAAAAAAAAGCTTTTCAGACTTTGTGTCACTGCTGGCCGGACTGCCTCAGTCTTAGCTTTTCTTTGAAACAGTCAGAGAATAATGTCAGTTGTACTGTGCAGAAGACATCATTGATGTATTTTACATTTTTTCGTTTCTAACAGCACTGCCTTCAAAAGCGATGAAGTGATTCGGGCAAAAAATGTATAATTACTTTATCCATTGAGATTTAAGATCTCATTTATGAGTGCGACTTGGACGGAATAACCAAAAATACAAAGCAAATGTATCAGAGTTCAGAATATCCATATTTTTTCATGCATATTTAGAAAAGATTAGTTTGCCCTTTAAAGAAAAAAATCCCACAACATCATATAATACCTGTGATCATTTCTTTACAGTTTCCGCCCGCTTCCTCTGGCATGTCAATAATCAGTCCCAATTGAACTTTATCCTGAGGGGGATATAGCACTCAACCATATTTCAAAGTTGTTTCCTGACAATGGTGTTTGTGTAAAGAGCTCCAATTATCTTTCAATATAATTAATACATTTTCAATACTATCTCACTGTACTATAAACTGAAATAAATCAACAATACGGCCTCTGTCAGATGATGTTTGGGACTCTGCAGCTCAGGATCATACTTTCCCACTTTGCACTAGCAACATCAAATACCAACATCTAATGTCTCCCCCCCAGGCTGTAAGAGTGGTTTAGTCTCAATTATTCTCCCCTTCCTAAGACAATAGAAGACAACAATAAGCACTGGACCAATCTCCCACTTACACTCATTGGAAGAATTGCTGCAGTCAAGCTGAAGACCCTACCCCAGATTAACTATATTTTCTCTATGATTCCCTCTACCCCTACAGACAACTGGTTCAAAACATTAAATCCATTAACTACAGCATTTTATTGGAAATAAAATTCCTCCCACAATTAATTTAAAAAATCAAGCATCTTTAACCCAATTTCTATTTCAACGGCTCTGACAGCCTGGTGGAAAATTGACCGGATCACTAAATCGTCACTAGCTCCACATGAGTATACCCCACTATGGCACAACCAAACATTCATGTTACAAAACAAACCCATTCACTTCTCCACCTCGGAACAGAAAGGAATCACACACCTCGGCCACCTATTTTCAAACAATCAATTTACATGACCTGGATCTTTCTCCCAACCCCGATCTCTGGGAATAAATCTGCAAAAAAATATTCTCCATGACCACAAACACCAACCTGCAATTTATACAATACAAAGTCATTCACATAACTCCCATCACTCAAAGCAAAATGTTTAAAATGGGTCTGGCTCATTCAGATATCTGCACACAATGCACCTTAGGCAGCACAGACAACTATTTTCATGCCATCTGGCTTTGCCAACCAGTTCACTCACTATGGATCACTGTTACTAAGACACTTTCCACCATCCTGGGCTGCAGAGTCCCAGTATCAGCTTCACTCTGTCTTCTAGGTGATCTCTCCAAATTAGTCATTCCATCTAAATTCAAAAATCTGTGGCTTATTTCTCTAGCTGTCGCTAAGAAAGTGGTCCTCCAAAACTGGAAAGCAAAGACTTCATGTCACATTACTCACTGGATTCATTTAATATATGGCTATATTACAATGGAGAAAATTAAGGCTCAGAAAAGGAAGCATATGTCAGCTTTTGAAGAGATCGACCTATAGGTCAGATTGAAGAGATTATAACTTTTCTAAACGCAAATAATATATACACTACCGTTCAAAAGTGTGGGGTCACCCAAACAATTTTGTGTTTTCCATGAAAAGTCACACTTATTCACCACCATACGTTGTGAAATGAATAGAAAATAGAGTCAAGACATTGACAAGGTTAGAAATAATGATTTGTATTTGAAATAAGATTTTTTTTTCATCAAACTTTGCTTTCGTCAAAGAATCCTCCATTTGCAGCAATTACAGCATTGCAGACCTTTGGCATTCTAGCTGTTAATTTGTTGAGGTAATCTGGAGAAATTGCACCCCACGCTTCTAGAAGCAGCTCCCACAATTTGGATTGGTTGGATGGGCACTTCTTGCGTACCATACGGTCAAGCTGCTCCCACAACAGCTCAATGGGGTTCAAATCTGGTGACTGCGCTGGCCACTCCATTACCGATAGAATACCAGCTGCCTGCTTCTTCTCTAAATAGTTCTTGCACAATTTGGAGGTGTGTTTTGGGTCATTGTCCTGTTGTAGGATGAAATTGGCTCCAATCAAGCGCTGTCCACTGGGTATGGCATGGCGTTGCAAAATGGAGTGATAGCCTTCCTTATTCAGAATCCCTTTTACCCTGTACAAATCTCCCACCTTACCAGCACCAAAGCAACCCCAGACCATCACATTACCTCCACCATCCTTAACAGATGGCGTCAGGCAGTCTTCCAGCATCTTTTCAGTTGTTCTGCGTCTTACAAACGTTCTTCTTTGTGATCCAAACACCTCAAACTTGGATTCATCCATCCACAACATTTTTTTCCAGTCTTCCTCTGTCCAATGTCTGTGTTCTTTTGCCCATCTTAATCTTTTTCTTTTATTGGCCAGTCTCAGATATGGCTTTTTCTTTGCCACTCTGCCCTGCAGCCCAGAATCCCGCAGCCGCCTCTTCACTGTAGATGTTGACACTGGTGTTTTGCGGGTACTATTTAATGAAGATGCCAGTTGGGGACCTGTGAGGCGTCTGTTTCTCAAACTAGAGACTCTAATGTACTTATTTTCTTCCTCAGTTGTGCAACGCGGCCTCCCACTTCTTTTTCTACTCTGGTTAGAGCCTGTTTGTGCTGTCCTCTGAAGGGAGTAGTACACACCGTTGTAGGAAATCTTCAATTTCTTAGCAATTTCTCGCATGGAATAGCCTTCATTTCTAAGAACAAGAATAGACTGTCGAGTTTCAGATGAAAGTTCTCTTTTTCTGGTCATTTTGAGCGTTTAATTGACCCCACAAATGTGATGCTCCAGAAACTCAATCTGCTCAAAGGAAGGTCAGTTTTGTAGCTTCTGTACCGAGCTAAACTGTTTTCAGATGTGTGAACATGATTGCACAAGGGTTTTCTAATCATCAATTAGCCTTCTGAGCCAATGAGCAAACACATTGTACCATTAGAACACTGGAGTGATAGTTGCTGGAAATGGGCCTCTATACACCTATGTAGATATTGCACCAAAAACCAGACATTTGCAGCTAGAATAGTCATTTACCACATTAGCAATGTATAGAGTGTATTTCTTTAAAGTTAAGACTAGTTTAAAGTTATCTTAATTGAAAAGTACAGTGCTTTTCCTTCAAAAATAAGGACATTTCAATGTGACCCCAAACTTTTGAACGGTAGTGTAGTTCATACCACACACACAGACCCATGCACATACACACATATACACTAATAACTACCTGATGTCAAGCTTAAATCTTGATCTGTTTAGTCCATCTGATCATGTTCATATCACTAAATCCCCCTCTTCTTTTTTTCTCTCCACACAATTGATCTAATTAGCAATATATTATTGTGCATTGTTATGTCTGTTTTGTTCTGTGTTCTTTATGTTATGTGTTCCACATTTGTATACTTTAGGTGACCCCCCCCTCCTTTTATTCTTTACTCACCATTGCTCTGTATACAACACTGACAATTATTTAAGATAACACCTCTATTATGTATGATGTTAAATGGTTAATTTCTATTGATACATGAATATTAATTGAAAATAAAGTTGTCCACTGAAGAGGGGGGTGGTGGGATTAAAAAAAAACTTTGTGTAAAGAGTTTAAGGTAAAGCCTGACATCACTAATAATCAGTGTGTCAATCTAACCCAATCTATACACAATAATTGTAGGGCTGACAGCCATGCTTTTATCTTGAAAAAAAACTTGTTGGAGCTTGTGCTTCTCCATGCATTTCAGTCCTCATATTTCTGCATTTAAGTCACACACCCTGACATAAAACTTATCTGACCCTGCTCTCATCAGAAGCTGCAAAACTTTTTATACTTTATTATTGGAACATTATTTTCTCAATCATGTTTTCCTAATGGACGAATTCAAGTGATGCAGCCTGAGAATGCTGATGCTGCCAGCTTTTTGTTGAGCGAGTAAGTGAGCTGTCAACCCGGTGTTGTTCTCATTTAAGGAGCTGACAGTCAGCGGCTGTCTCAGTACAAGAAACCCATTTTAGCATAACACCTATGTCTCTCATCCCCTTCTTTATTCCTTCTCTGCTCATTGTATTTGACATTCTTCCTCTGGACACTCATCACATCCATTGTTTGTTTTTTTTGCTTTCTTTATGCTTTCCAGCCATCTTCTTTTATCCAGTCTCCTCTAATCTCTCCACTTACTTTCCACAGCTGTGTGTTTGTTGTCAGCCATCCATTCAGCCTTAGCACACTGCAGTGAAGTTTCGTGCTCAAAATTCTCTACTGTTTTTCAATTCACTTAGCTTGTGCCTCTGCTCATTTGTTCTCTTTTCATCTATCTTCTATTGGCAAATTCAACTTTTCATTTTCTGTAATAGACTTTTTTGCAGCCAAGATATCAGGGAAGGAATATTTGTGTAACTGTTAAACAGATAGTTCCCTGTTCTTCAGATGACACCGTATACCTTGACACCTTTTACAGAAACAGTTCAGTTCATTTTGCCACTTCTAATTCACCAAACCATTTTACATTCTGCTTAATCATCTAAGCCACTGGGACTGTAATTTACTTTCTTACAGTTGCTATAAAACTTTAAGTAAAAAGAAGCCTAGGATATCACCTTCATTTATTGTAGCCTCCGGCTGAGCCAGGGGAAAGAATGCAAAATCAACACAATATCTGGAGTTATGGTGCATTTAAAGAGCTATATGTGAGATTTTTACTGTCCTGTAGCAGAAAATAGCCCCAATATATCGAGAGGTTGAAAGCGAAGCTGATCGATACTAGTGACTCAACAATCTGTTTGCCAGGTGCTGAGATAACTGGCTTTCAAACCTCACTTTGTTGCTTGTAGTCTCTTTTTGCTGCAGCCTCGTCCTGTATCTGAGACAGAGAGACTTTCCCCCGTACCTCAACAGTGGTGTAGAAACATGGTTTTGATATCGCCTAACAGTCCATTTTTATTTAACCAGGGCCGTTTATATCACCAGGAGCAGCTCATAATGAAGACATAGGTGCTAAATTGCTGTTATATGTTGTGTATCCCTGAAATAATTGACTTTTTAGTTGTGCGCTGTAGTAGCTAGTCTACTTATTACCAGGTAGTAATAAGTATCTAAATACTGATATTATCAATCCATCAATTCAATTCAATTCAATTCAATTCAGTTTATTTATATAGCGCCAATTCACAACAGATTTAATCTCAAGGCACTTAACAAGAAGTCATTTCAATACATTTATACAAACATTCCAATCAGTTAAAAAAGTTTCCTATTTAAGGAATCCCAGCAGATTGCGTCAGTCATTGGCGTGAGGTTGGGCCCCGTTGATGCAGACTTTCCAACCACAGCAATCCTTCAGCAATCCCTCATACTGAGCAAGCATGTAGCGACGGTGGAGAAGAAAAACTCCCCTTTAACAGGAAGAAACCTCCAACAGAACCAGGCTCAGTAGGAGCGGCCATCTGCCACGACCGTCTGGGGGTTTGAGAAGACAGAGTAGAAACACAGAAGGAACAGAAGATCTAATATAAGAGAACTTTCTATGTTACAGAAAGTAAAAAGTTGATAACAGGACACAGTGGATGTTCAGTTACTGGGAGGATCATCCCAGTCGATGCCCCCCGTCCAACAGTGCATTGGAGCCAAGCAGGATCACAGACCAGGTATATCTTCTATGGAGAGAAAAACACTGAGAGAAAACAAAGTTAACAGTCGAAATAACAGAATCACAGGGAGCCAATGAAGGGAAGCTAAAACAGGAGAAATGTGATCTCTCTTTTTAATATTCATCAGAATTCTTGCTGCCGCATTTTGGATCAACTGAAGGCTTTTAATGGCATTTTGTGGACTACCTGATAGTAAAGAATTACAGTAGTCCAGCCTTGAGGTAACAAATGCATGGACTAGTTTCTCAGCATCACTCCTGGACAGGATGTTTCTAATTTTAGCAATATTCCGGAGGTGAAAGAAAGAAATCCTAGAAACCTGTTTAATATGGGATTTAAATGTCAAGTCTCGGTCAAAAATAACGCCGAGGTTCTTTACGTTATTACTGGGGGCCAATTTAATGCCATCCAGATGAAGGGATTGACTAATCAGTTTCTGTTTAAGAACTTCTGGTCCAAAGACAGCAACTTCTGTTTTGTCAGAATTTAAAAGCAAAAAGTTTAGGGTCATCCATGTTTTTATGTCTTCCAGACATGCCTGTAATCTACCTAACTGACTGGGTTCATCAGGATTTATGGATAAATATAGTTGTGTATCATCTGCATAGCTGTGGAAATTTATCCCATGCTGTCTAATGATTCTACCAATTGGGAGCATATATATGGTGAACAGAATTGGTCCAAGCACAGAACCCTGTGGAACTCCACAAGTAACCCTTGAGAGTGAAGAAGATTTATCATTTAGATGAACAAACTGGAATCTATCAGACAAATATGATTTAAATCAGCCTAGTGCTGTTCCTTTGATCCCTGCAACATGTTCAAGCCTTTCTAAGAGAATATTATGATCGACTGTGTCAAAAGCAGCACTGAGATCTAACAAAACCAGAACAGACACAAGTCCATTATCTGAGGCCATGAGAATATCATTAGTAAACTTCACCAGTGCTGATTTCAGTGCTATGATGAGCTCTAAAACCTGACTGAAACCCTTCAAACAGCTCGTTACTGTTTAGATGCTCACAGACTTGATTAGCAACAATTTTCTCAAGGACTTTGGATAAGAAAGGAAGGTTAGATATAGGTCTGTAATTCACTAAGTCATCTTGATCAAGGGAAGGTTTCTTGAGTAAAGGTTTAATTACAGCTATTTTAAATTCCTGTGGTACGTATCCGTTTACTAAGGATAGATTCATTATATCCAAAATGGGGCCAGGAACCAAATGGAACACTTCTTTAAATAATTTGGTTGGAATTGGGTCCAACATACAAGTTGAAGGTTTAGATGAGGCTAATATTTTTGATAATTCCGAAAGCTCGACTGAATCAAAACAGCCTAAGCACAAATGAGGATCTACAATTCTTTCCGATGCTGCCTCATTTACTGAGGAAGAAGTAATCATGTTTGGGAGGATGCCAATGATTTTATTTTTAATAGAATAAATTTTATTTATGAAGAATCCCATAAAATCATCACTGCTAAGAGCTGGGGGAATAGTTGGCTCAACAGAGCTATGACTCTGTGTAAGTTTGGCAACTGTACTAAAAAGAAACCTAGGATTGTTTTTATTCGCCTCTATTAGTGATGAAAAATATGCTGTTCTGGCTTGTCGAAGGGTCTTTTTATACAGCATTAGACTGTTATTCCAGGTTAAATAGGAATCCTCTAGATGTGTAGAGCGCCATTTTCTCTCCAACTTCCTAGTATTCTGCTTTAAAGTACGCAACTCTGCGTTAAACCAAGGAGTCAGCCTCCTATGGCTAGCCACTTTCTTTTTTAAGGGGGCTACACTATCTAATGCCAAACGCAATGAGGACGTAACGCTGTAAACCAGATCATCAATTTCTGAAGGGTTAGAGATAGAATTGCTGCCATCCACTGTGTTACCCTGAGACACTAAGGAAAGTAAGAATGGAACAGATTCTTAAAAAATTGTTACAGCATTGTCTGATAAAGCTCTACTATAATGAAATTTTCTTTCAGATTTAAGATGGTCAGTTAAAGTAAATTCAAAAGTTATTAAGAAGTGGTCAGACAGGACCGGGTTATGTGGGTGGACTGTTATTTCCTCACACTCAATACCGTATGTCAGTACAAGGTCCAAAGTGTGTTTGCCCGAGTGGGTCGATCCCTGTACTTTTTGAGTAAAGCCAATTGAGTTTAAAATAGCATTAAAGGGTGCATTTAGGGTATCACTTTCAGTATCCACATGAATATTAAAGTCCCCCACTATAATAACCCTATCAGTATTTAATACTAAATCAGATAAAAAATGTGAGATCTGATCCAAGAATTGAGAGTAAGGGCCTGGTGGACGATACAAAACCACAAACAAAAATGGTCTTAATGTTTTGCAACTTGGCTGAGGAAAATTAAGGGTTAGATGTTCAAAAGAACTGTAGCTATCAATTGGTCTGGGACTAATTAATAAATCAGAACGAAAAATGGTTGCAACTCCTCCTCCTCGCCCAGTATTTCTAGGAATGTGAAAATTTAAATGACTGGAAGGAGTTGACTCATTTATACTGACATAATCCTCCTGCTGCAACCAGGTTTCTGTGAGACAAAGGAAATCAATGTGATTATCACAAATCAAGTCATTTACTAACAAAGTATTTGAGGAGAGAGATCTTATGTTTAATAAACCACATTTAATAGATTTGTTTTTCTGTTCAGTCAAAGTTGTATTTATTTCTATGAGATTTCCATCATTTGCTTTTATTGGCTTAACTTTTAATCCATTTAATTTTGACCGTGGGCAAGACACTGTTTCTATAGGGTAGTGGGTGGGTAACAGTACAGAAGCAGCAGAGAGGTGGGTTAAACTACGACTCTGCTTCCTGGTCTGGACCCTGGGTTGTCAGTGTTTTGTAGGACTAATAAATGTGGCCATATTCCTAGAAAGAAGAGCTTCTCCATCCAAAGTGGGATGGATGCCGTCTCTCCGGATCAGACCAGGTTTTCCCCAAAATGTTCTCCATCCCATCTATCCATTATCTATACCATCTATTGCTGGTGGTAGGCTGGTGCCTACCACCAGCAATCATCGAGCGAGAGGCGGGGTACACCCTGGACAGGTCGCCAGTCCATCGCAGAGGCTGATATGAATTATTAATAAAATCCATTCTGCTCATCTTTCTAGGGTCATGTATAGGCCATCTCCAGGGGTCATTGGGCTAGAGGTGGGATACACCCTGGAAAAGCCGCCAGTCACATCGCAGGACAACATAGAGACAGACAGGACATGCACATGACATGCAGAACAACCATTCACGTACACACTAATACCTAAGGGCAGTTTAGACCAGCTGACCTGACATACATGCCTTGGGACTGTGGTTGAGAATTCACTCATGCGTGGGGAGAAAATACAAACTCTATGCAGAAATCTCTGGCCTGGATTTGAACCCTGAAACCTTTTGCTGCTTGGCGATAGTGCTAACAACTGTGCCACCATGCAACTCATCAATACAATTTTTATTAAAATGACAAGTCCAAATGACAATCAATAAAATTAATAGTGTCTTGGGGCACTACTTTGAAATCAGGAAGTAGAAAAATAGAATAGAAATATTCTTCATTCAGGGGCATAATTTTTGGTTAACGGCAGCAGGTTAAAGGTAAATGGAAACATACACATTCAAACTAAGATGTGTGGCTGATGTGCCAAGTTAAACAAATAAGGGTTAATTGACTTGCAAAACTCTGTTAAGCACAAATTATAGCTCTCAACAGAATATTCATAAAGCCAAAATGAATTACAATATGTTACTTAGTTTACTATGCTTATTAGTCGTACCTAGCTGTGTGCTTTGCACTAATGTTATGCTACAGCCTGTTGGTTTCTTTCATAAGGGGGAAACATGAACGTTTTTGGAAAACAAGGAGCACCTGAAGGATGACACTTGAGAAATGCAGGTCTAGGTTTCTCTCTTGGACCTGTTAGCTCTGCAACCCTTTAATGATGGACGGACGGACGGATGGTATTCTTTTTAAGTTGGCGCCAGTTACAGTATATAAAATCCCTATGTATCTTCATTGAAATAAGGCAAAAAATTTAAATGTATTTTTCTTTAAATATTTGTAGAATATTTATGTGTAGTTATCTTTTTTTCCTTGTGAATGTGTGGCACTCTTTCTTTATTCATCTGTGAATCCTGTTTTATTTTTGATGCATCTTAAACAATTTTCCTTTTCATTCAACCTTTTTTTCATTCTAGCCTTGTGCCCTTTAGTCCTTTATTCAAATCACTTTGATGTTTCCTTTTTCTGTTTCGAACTGACTAATAACGCGTGATCATCCACCACCAAGGCTGCAGCCATAGAGTTGCCATGGTAACATCCAGTCTAAACGCAATAACGGCTACTGCAGAGAGAATGTTGAGGCAGCAATAGTGTGTGTAGACACACAACAACAACACAACACCTTCACAACCTGCCTTTAACACATGAGTAACCCATGCTCATTTGCTTTAACGACCAGTGGGAGACTTGTCCTTGTATATCTCCAAAGGGAAATGCAAGCATCTTAAAGCAAGGTGATAAGTCCTTACATACGCCACTGATGCACACTTTCACCAAACCAGCTGTTTCAGCAACATATATGTGCAACACCCATGGCTGCATACAATGTTCAGCTAAACATATTGGTGTACAGTTTACCTGTGTAATTATTCACATGTAAGACAGATGTTACGCACAAAAAGAACTGAGACTTTAAGATGGACTATATTAAGCCTGTAACCCTCTTAACCCATTATTTATGGCATACATTTTAATCTATTATAAAGCATTTAAGTTGCTACTAATGTAAAGCTGACATTTTTGTTACAACATACCTCTTTTATATAAAGTATGTGACATTCTGAATTAAGTGATCTCTTGGCATAAAAGTATGTTAATAGACCGCCAAATTGCAGCATGAAGCAAGAAAAGATAAATCTTTAAGGAAATAACACAAATCAGTGGGAAGGAGAAAAAACAAAGTATAACTTTTTTTCTGTTAATTCAGACAACTACATTAAAAGATAACAAAAGGAGAAGATAGTGGGGAAAATAAAATTATTTATTTTGGCTTGGTTGGTTTTGGTTTGTTTGATCAAACCAAGTGTGTTAAATAGGGAATCTAGCAATAATGTACAAAGCAGGAGACACAGTTTAAATGATGACTTGTAGCTTTCATTATAATTTTCCGTTTTAATTGCATCAATTTCTTTTCTATCACAGTTTCACCATTGAGGTTTAGTTTTTTTAGTTCAATGTTTCTTATAGGCATTAAGAGGTAATGCTGGCTGTCACAGTTCTATCTGTGTTGTATGTTTACTTGTTACGGTTTTTGATGCCTATGTGGGCATTTATTTTTTTAGGGAAGATGGGTTTCTTTGGTGAGACAGTGACAGCCAAATTAGAGAGCCAGACAGATGGTGTACTGCAGGAACCCTTTGACTCAACCAGTGTTTTTGTCAGGCAGAGCACAGTGGCCTTTCATCCTGCTGTCAGCCATGGCATAGAGACAAATGGAGAACAGTGGTAACTGCTTTTGTGTATTAAAAAAAATGAACATCAACATGCTCACTTTCTCCAGTGCTCCCACTCACAGCTGTGAAAACTTAGCTGTAAGGAAGAAAATGTGTCAACAAAAATCTCCTCTCTTCTTGTTCTGATATGGAATTTGTCTTAATTAGTATTAAGCTATTCATGTTTTTTAAATTGTCAGTACTCAGTTTGGCTTTTGAAGCCATGACATCCCAACCTAGAGGGCCTGCCCAGTTTTTTGGGTGAGGGTATACTAGAGGGCTCAGGATAATATGTTTTCCTTATAAACAAAATGCTCATGAAAATCTTGATGAAGAGTTAATGCCATTGAGCTCCACTTTTAATTATTTAACTGCGTTGTCCAAATAGGTCTATGGGAAAAAAAAAAAAAAAAAAAATATATATATATATATATATATATATATATATATATGCTGCATTATATAATACATACTTTTTGATACCAGATGCAGCATTCGAAATCAAACATTACAGTGAGAAAAAAAGTATTAAACAATTTTTCGTCAGTAAATATATCTCAAATGGGACTGATGACGTAAAATCTACACAAGAGGTTGGTAAAAATCCAAGATATCCACACATACAAAGAAATCAGAACAAATTAATAAAGTTGTGTGTAGTGAAACAGTGTAGTCAAACAGGGATTCTGAGAGGAGCACATAGAAAAGGTTGCATAACACACTTATGCCTTTGTTCACAGACATATTTCCTGATGTTCCACTGAGACTCTTTGGGACCATATTGTGGAAACTATATATAATTATTTCACCAGAACCCAGCCACTACTAGGTGCTCCTCACAAGATTTCTGAGAATGAAGTCAAACTAATAATTAGAACATTTGTCCGATAGCCAAGACCATTCAATTAAAAAGATCTGGAGCTAGCTGTTTCAGCTGTTTGAAAGACTAATTGCCATTTGCTAATTGACCAAGTTGAACTGTTATAGGAAAGCCAAAGTATGCGGATAAACCTCACAAACGCATCTTGAAATGAGTAGCTGCAGTATCCAAATGAACAATGTCTGGTAAGTAAAGCATATGCCCATATATTTTTAATTTTCCCTTAACTTCCTATACTAAACAGTTTTGCACATTTTGATGTTATGAAGTGTAGAACTTTAAGCATCAACCACACTTTTCTCATTACTGTCCTCTTTGTTTTTTTCTGTATAACAGTGAGCAGGATTAAACCAGTGAGACAAATGTAAATGGATCCAATATGTGTGTGAGCAGCTATGTTCTTGTCAGTGCATGTAAGTGTTCTGGTTTGATTCAAGAGCCCATCAGGGAAGCAGCCTTTGCATAACTCTGATAGACCAATTAGTGCAGAATGATAGATGATGAGCTGCACTGGCAGACAGGGTCGTAATAGAGGGCTGAGTGGAAGCACTCTGTCCTGAATCTCAAATCTGTTCCGCTATGTCCTCTCTCCTAAACGTTAATGATACATGAAGCTTTAGACACACCCAAATAATCCCACCAGGGAAAGAATAAATATTTGAAATGTTTGTTTTGATCCACATATACATCTTGGCCCATTTCTGTTTGCTGTTTAGCTTGACACCCTTTTGATCTGTCTTTTATGAGTTAAATATTAAACTTATAGCCCTTCGAAATCATATACTGTAGATTTTCATGGATGGTGTCTGGCATGTTAAGTAATTTCACCTATGCCTCTTTTAATAATGATTATATTTTTCCTACAAATGTCAAAACTTCTTTACAGAATCTATCTGCAGTTATACTAGAATATTACAATGTTATAACAAAATTCGAAACATTGAAGTACATGAAACATGAGTGGGCTGCTGTTTATTAGTGTAAATTGTAGTATAAATTGTCAGCCTATGAGTATAGAGATAATGGGCAGCTCTCTAAAACATATAGTTATGCTCTTATTTTGACAGGCACTTAAAATAAAAAAAGGCTGACTAGACTTCTTTAAAAGATGGATAATTTACATGCAAGAAATTATGAAACATTTTTGCAAAACCCTGGATGTCTTCTTTTTAGGTGGTATTGCTCCTATTCCATCTCATTAAAGTGCATGTAATGCGTTTTTCTGTGAAGCTGTTTGTCAGAGCACAGGGTTGTTTGTGTGTGTAAATCATCTGTTGTCAGACTGACAGATAAAAAGGTCAGATCTGGGTAAAAAGCCCAATGTTACTTTGAGGGAAAAGCAATCGTGTTTGAACTTGCATGAATTTGTCTGTGATTCCTCTGTGATACTTTCAGTAGAAACAAATAGGCAAAAGTGCATTTCAGATTTTAGAAGCAGGTTAGCTGCTTGGTGCTGAAGCATACTGATATGGGATTTTTTAATTTCTTTATTAAGGACAAATGTGTTTATATTTTAAGGCACCACAAACAAATCTGGTGTAAATTTGAACTCTGATGCACAAATATAAAAGTAACAGGCTGAAACCTCATAAAATTTACCTGAGCTGTTTTTTGTATTAGTAAATGTATGTATTATTGTATGACAGAAACAAACTATTTCTCAATAATCCATAAACAACCAACCAATTGAAAAACTGCAAAAAACTTTAAAGGTAATAGATTTTATAACAACGTCAAACTTTTTTTTTTTGTTCTGAAGACTTCTGTTCATAAGAATAGCAAACCTGTTCAAACAGAACATTTCATTTGAAAACAATAAGAGTATCTTGCAGTTAAAAGTAGTCATCTAAAAAAAATATTTAAGGAAAGAGTAAAAAAGTATTTTGTGAAATGACTAATCAAGTTTTAAGTAACTATTTGATTATAATGTCTGGTTAATTTTTTATAATTATGTCATCAGACAGATAACAATAACATAGTAAAAAATTGGTTTGAATAAAAAACATCTTTGTAAAATAACTAGAGCACAAAAAAATTCATATCCCGCTTTTTCACTACATTAAACTTTTCAAATCAGCTTATATAGTACAGGTGTGCTTGTCAAAACTACTTCTAGTGAGAAGACATAAATATATATTGTGTGTGTGTGGGTTTGCATGTGCGTGTGTGTGTGTGCGCATGTTTGTATATCGTCGTGCAGCCCAACCTTTGACAGGCCACCTGGATTGTGTGGACATTTATCCTGGTCCACACAATGTTTAACAGGCAACTGAGCTCTACTAGTTAGGTTTAGAGGTATGGTTTGAATTGCGTTTTGGTTAAGGTAATGGTTAGGCATGTACCACTAATGGTTAGGGGAAGGGTCTGGGTTAGGCACAGTAAAATCCATGGAAGTCGAAACAATGTCCACACAAGTATGGAGAAACACGTAGGTGCGTGTGTGTGTCTGTGTGCGTGTTCAAGTAAAAAGATAACATGCCTTGGTTTTTCTAACAAATAATGGACATTTCTTTAGTGGTTCTGAAATTTGCATCTTTTTTTATTGTTTTTTCTGCATGTTTAAACTTTTTATATGATAATTTGTTAAACAGACAAATGCATAAATCTGCCATGATAAGGAATAAATTATCTAATTTTACATCCCTAAATAAATTGTGTATTTTATGAAGAACCCTGATTTCATAACAGAGTTGTTCCTGCAACCAAAAAGTGGAAACTTTCACACATATCCTAATTTGCATATCTAAATAGTTATAACGACATCCACTTGATAGTGTTCAAATTTATGTTTGCATGGTTTATATTTTTCACTTTTTGTAAATATGTTGTTTTTTATTACACATATACATATGCACATCCTGTAAATATTTGTAAGTTATCCTCCTCAGTTGCACATTCTTTAAATCTGAGTATGCCATTTTTTATTTTTGGATAACCGCACTGTACTTTAGTTATGTAATTTTGTCCTTACTGCACATATTTAATTCTGTTTTTAATGTTTTTGTTGTGTGAATCTAAATCCTTCATTTACCTGTCACTTTGCTGTTTTTACTGCTAATTTTCACTCTATGGCACAATAAAGGATTATTCTATTCTGTTCTACTGTCTAAACATTAGTAATGAGTAGGTTTCATTAATTCTGAAGTGATATGTTGCTTTTCCTTTTTTCTTCTATTCCTAAAAGTCTGCTTGGTTATTATTGGAAATCATTTCTGTATTTCTGTATTGTTAGATTTGAAAGTCTGTGTCTCTGTTTTCTAAATTGTATTATCAAAAGCATTTAAACTCCACTCATCCACAGAGAGCAGTAACACCCACAGAGGGCATCAGATTTATTATATTTTCCAAAACCACTCAAAAGATCAAACGAAACCCACTAAGGGAATCCAAGTCTCTTATCTCAGTAAAGGTCAGTGTTCATGACTCCACTGTCTGAAAGACAAGGGCAATAATGTCATCCATGGGAGAGGTGGACGGTGAAAGTCACTGCTAACCCAGACAGATATTGAGGTTCCTCTGAGTCTGGGAGCAACACATCTTTATGACTTTCATCCTTTTGGGAATACCAGTATCAATTCATGACATGAAATCTAAACTGCGGAAGAAGAGGATGTACCCAGAGTGGGTCTGGTCTAAATCAAGCTCTACATCGCTCAAAAGGAGACCAGCATTCCTGATATCTGCTACTGCTTTAAAGTCAGAGGGGTTTGGCATAACTAAGAACAGATCTAGACTCTAGTCAATAAAGAAGTCAGCTTTTAAGAATATTATAGACCAACAATTTGAGAGCACCTGTGTCTTCATTATAGTAAAAAGGTATTTTGATCCTGACAATGTTAAAAGTTTGCACAATAAAAGCTGAAAATTGATCAGTAAGCTCCAGCTCAATTTCCCAAGCTAGGGGCGCTTCATGTTTTAAGCACTCAATTCAGCCACTGTCTTCTAGAAGATGCTCAGAAAATCGTGGTTTCAATCAAGCTACTAGTCTGGGAAATAAAGCTGAAGGACAGCTGCACAAAGTGATGTTCCCATTCATAACAGTAACTCCACCTTTATAGGCAAAATCAAATTTAATAAGAACATTTCGCTACCCTGATATCAGAGAGCATTTGCTTCAGATTTTCAATAGCCTTGTTTTCTCAATTAAATATTTTTTTATACTTTGTGTTTGAATAGAAGTATTATGCTATGTAAGAATCACTTCCTTTTAGTCTGAGATGCAGAAAAAAATCTTATAACATTTGGAGGGAGTTGGTTTCTGTTTCGTGCGATTGTCTGTATTTTTGTTTTGTTTACTGGTCTAATTTTAGTGCCAAATGCTAATATCCATCCATTTTCTATAAACTTGCTAAATTCTTGCAAGGGGGGCAGGTGGGATGGGTGCCTATCTGTAGTTAAGTCGACAATCCAGCACAGGACAACAAAGAAAACATAAGACAGACAATCCATGCACATACTTGCTCCTAAGCTCATTTAACCTAACATGCATGTATTTATCTGTGGGAGAACATGAAACCCTGGGATGGACTGCTGGCGACCTGTCCACACACACAAACACACACACACATGGAGGAATCCTTATTAGGTTTGCTTGGACATGTATGCAATCAAGTTTGTGACTTCATGTCTTAGAGCACTTTGTTAATGCACAGCCTTTGTGCATTAACAGCCACTGTGCTGGCTCACTTTGCTCATGCTGGATTATATCCATCTGTATTATTATGAATGTGTCTGTGAGGGCATTGTATTCCTCTTTTCTCATTTTATGTGTTCCTTTTTTATGTACCCTTCTCCGTTTCATGTCAGATCTCCTATTAAATATAAGCTGTTCTCAGAGTGTCTGCATCTGCAGCTCTCCTGCAAACCAAAACGAACAACCCAGTTAAATAATAAACTGAAGGCTAACAGAGGGACCCCATCAACCTCTGAGCTGTATCCTCTCTGAAGCCATCAATCGTGTGACTAAAGCTAAGCTGCATAATGACATTGTGGCAGCGCACTTGTGCTGTGCTGCAAAACATATTAATGTTAACCATAATGAGTTTGACAGCCCAATATGGGTATTGGAGGTTCCTGGGGAATTTTAGCTGTCCAACACTGCCCTCAAATGGTGCAGAGGAGTTACAACAGCTGCAGTGTTTGGTGTTGTGTTGATGATTCATGCAGATAATTTATTTTCCCTGGCTGTTTTTGAATGGGTAAGAACTATTTGCCACTCTAATCATAAAAATGCAGTTCAAGTCTCATCAATTACTTGATTATTTTTCCTCTGAAGTCTGTTGCTTGCTTATTCACTTGTATGCTTTGTTTGCTTTAATAAAAACCTGACATTTTGTTTCAAAATAGACTTGTTTATAGACTCTGTTTGAAAAAGATGCTTTACTCTCTTCATATATACTTCCATCTCACCTGCATTCTAGAATCCTGGAACTCCAGCAGAATGGTGACATGGACATCCTGAAACTCAAGTGGTGGCCCAAAGACAGCCCATGTGACCTCTACAGCTCAGACCAGATACGGCAGCGTGGCAACGCACTCGACATACACAGCTTTGCCGGAGTTTTTTGCGTCCTGGCAGCTGGCGTGGTGCTCTCCTGCCTCATTGCCATGGTGGAAAGCTGGTGGTCACGGCGGAAGGGATCCAGAGTCCCTTCCAAGGAGGTATGGGAGAGAATGACCTCAAAAGGAATGATACAGTAGTCCAAGCCATACTTTAGACATGCAGTTCTTTGTAAAAAAATAAAATAAAATAAAGAAAATCATAAAGATTGAATTTGAACACACCTAAATGTTTTTCATGGTATGAGATTGACACAAATAGCACATCATTTTGAAGTGGAAGGAAAAATATGCATGTGTGTAATTTAATCTCTGTATAAATACAGCTTTTTTGTGGAGGCCTTACAGATTTATTTGAGAATGTTAGTGAACAAATAGCTTCATGAAGACCAAGGAAGAAAACTGTGGAGTGGTTTAAGGCATCGTCTAAAAAAATCAAAGATATGGGGGCACTGCAAATCTACCAAAATATGGCCTTTAACTAAACTGACAGTCCAGGCAAGGACAGCATTAATCAGTGATGAAATACAAAAATCCACAACTGTTGACATTACAATTATTAGTCAAACATTCCACAAATCCTGCCTTTATGGAAGCGTACCAAAAAGAAAGCAGTTGTTGAAAGAAAGCCATAAAAAGTCCAGTTTACAGTTTGCTACAAGCCATGTATGGGAGACAGCAACGTGTGAATGAAGGCTTTCTAGTCAAATAACATAAAATTTGAACCTTTTGGGCTACATGCAAAACTCTATTTGCTCTCTGAGAATATACCATCCCTAAAGTGAAATATGGTAGTTGTAGGTTCATGCTGTGGGAATGCTTTTTTTCAGGAACTTGGAAGCTCATGTCTCTCTTCTGCGCCTCTTGGGATTGCCAACTCCATTTGAATTATGGAACACTTTTTGCGGGGCAGGCATGAAAACAAAAAAGCAATGTCCTTTTATTTATCGTTTTCATTAAGTCACAGAATGAGCAATAGTGGAGAAGAAGAATTTAAAAGCAGTTTGGATGATTTCTTATTCATTTTATATGAGACAAAATTAGCAGTTGGATTGTGAAAATGAACAAGCATTTCTACTAATGCTTTTTAATTTGAATTATGATACAGATTTACTTCCATAGTCCAGACCTAAATGCAGTTGAGAATCTGTGGCGAGACATAAAAAAATCGATGTTCGCAGACACCATCCAATCCATGTGAGCTTGAGTTATTTTGCAAAGAAGAATAGATAAAGGTTTCAGTTTCTGGATATGCAAAGCTGGTGGAGATTTACACTATTTCACAGTTATTCACTACTTTATGTCGGTCTATCACACAAAATCACATTAAAATACACCACAGTATGAAGTTATGTGACAAAAAAAGAAAATATTTAAAGGGCAGAAATTAAGAACTGTTGACAAAAAGAGATATTGGTTGAGATAGAATTTTGTAAGTGATTGAGAGAATGGATGAGTGGATGAGTTCTAGCTCTATGTATAAGTAATTATCATGATTGTTGATTTTGAATAAGGTAAGACAGAAAAGCATTTAGTTTTTTTAAATGACAAACTTCAGTTTGCCATCTCCTGAGCTAATTTTGAATCCATACACTTCATCAATACACTCCAAATATCTGATTATAGAGCTGTTTATCTCTGGGCTTTTTCACATTCTGTACAAAAGCACGTTGAAAACTTTACATTTACTCATTCACATGCCAAGGGCTGATCTCATACACAGACTCATGGAAATAAAGTCGAAGGATTAATTTCACCTTCCAAAACAACCCCCATCTTCTCAGGGCAGTCAGTTTAGAAAGCATGTAGTCATGTCATTAATATTAATTGTTAGTTCATTAGAGTTACCATTAAATTATCAAAGTGATTAACTGAAGAGACATCCTCTGCCAAAAGCAAACTAATATGGATTTAAGTAAATTAAGCGACAAATTGAACTGAACTTAATTGAAGAGGGAGTTCATTTTTTAAGTTATGCATTCACCCTTTTTTCATTTTCATTACATCACGATATGGTTAGAATTTGTGAAAACAAATATCTAGCATAGTATATGAGACAAACATATCCATCATCCCACACCTACATCATTTCACACTGATTATATAACACCCTTAAATTGAGCATTCTGGGGCAGTATTTTGAGCTGACAGTTTTAAATCATTGCCATTTCCTAGTTTTTCAAAATCAAGTTACAGTTTATAGTTTGTTAGAGTTTAATTAGTTGTGTTGTTAATGTGTTGATGAATATGAAATGATGCTGATGATGATGAAGTACAAACAAATTAATCAACCCTTTATTCGTCTCACACAGTCAGTGTTGTATGAGTATTACTGATGCAGCCAACTTTAAAAGTAGAATACAAAACAGCCTGAGGGGGCTGTTGGAGTGCAGTGGAACATGACGAGTCAAAACTACAGACTCACTGTGTTAAACATAGATGTTTATATCAACGTCCGTCCCTCCCAAAACAGTCGTCATAAATTAGCAGCTGCACCACGTGAAATATCTAATCAGGCTACGTACTGATGATCTTCTCAGCAGGCACGCCATTTGAAGCAATTAAAATGACTCCGGTAACATCTTTGTCTGGTAGGAAGCTTTGCGTCTGCTGTGATGCAGTAGCTTTTTTAGCTGCATCATTCTGTCATAGGTGATATCTTGGAAGTGAAACCCAAATGGGGGCATGTTGAGTTGCTTTCCTTTGCATCATGCCAACACAAGCCTAAATATTTTTCATCAGCATTTTTTAAAGTTGTGTCCCCTAAGTTGGGGCTTTTTTCAACCAGAGAAAGAAAATGTGAAAGCCATTTAAACCTGCCCCCAGTACATCCTCTAACACTAACCCTTTACATAGCTCCCTCAGGCCCACTGCTATGTTTATCAAAACACAGAGAGAGAACAAGGGTTCATGTTAATAACTTTAATCAAAACTTCAAAATTGCACCAAAGTGTCACAGATTTGATATGCACAGCATGCCAGTGCAGAATCAAAGGAATGTAATTATGTAGGAAATAATATTTTCACTTCTGGTTTAGAGTTAATCATTCATGTGTCTGCAACAAATTGGACCAGCACATGAACCAGCACAGATTAATTTTTCGTGGAAAATGTTTTTGCCATCAGGTAAATTACTTCTGCTTCAAACAATTGCTTTTTGTCCCCTCTTAGAAAGCAGTTTGATAAAGGCAGGTCAAGGTTAAATTGGGGATAATGGCTTAAGAGAATTAATGAGGAAGCATTTCCTTCCTATTTTATTGAACTGCTGGTCCTCATTGTCAGTCAGAGAGAAGGGGTTCTGAATGGTCTAACAGCCTTTATTACTGATATTGTTGTTTAAAGAGGGTAAATGTTCATGATCACACAAACTTAATTTTTAATGATCTCTTTTTAATTTTATCTTCTTGAAACAAGTGCAATAAATATGCTCCAGCGCTCTAATCTTTTTTTTTTTTTTTTTTTTGTGATTTTAAGTGACATGAACATTAATTTAGAAAAATGACACAAAGATGAGGGATGGAAATTGCGACCATACCGAGGATGATTTAACGGCCGATCGGGTTACTTTTCATTGTAAAAGACCAATAACCTCAGTCATCTGGATAGTAATTTTGGGGAAAGTTATAGCAGGAAAACTCTATTATCTTTTCGTTCCAAATGATTAAATAAGTGGACTCTAGTATATCATGACAAAACATTACAGGACGACTTTACTACAGGTTCTAAAATGTAGGCGAATCCTTTAGTGATTTTTGTAGTGACTAATGCATCCCTTTGACATTAAGTTCACAAATATGCAGCAAGCTGAAATTGTATTTGTTTGCTGTTGCTACCAAATTGTTGGTTTGTGCCTTGAATGATGTGTTTCATAAGATGTGATCACTTTAGTGGGCTCTGGACTCTGTAACAAACCACTTGGAAGTTTTTCTTGGCCTTCTATACTGGAGTCTAATGAATAATCTGCTACTGCTGGCAACGGATCAGCAACTGCCGATGATTAGGCGGCTTTATTACAAATGCTCCAGCCTATTTGTTCATTGATTTATTTGAACATTTAATTTAATTTGCAGTCCATATAGATTATAAATTAAGTTTTAATGCATATAGGATACACATTAAATACCATAGACAAATCCAACATTTAAATTCAGTCCTTTTATTACATAGAAAAAATAAATTCTAAAATAACTGGTAGCACAAATATTGGTGTCCATACTGTCAAAACTTTGTGAAGTAAGACAGCGCTTAGGCCTTGGTATAAGATTTCACAAGGTTGGAGCAAACACAAAGAGGGATCTTTCACCATTCGTTTCTGTATGATCATTCTAGATGGTCCAGAGTCCTGGGTCCTCTCTTAATTAGTGTGAATGCTGTAGGCATTCACACTCTTGAGATCCTCTTACCTTCTTCTGGTTGCTTCCATACGTTTTTTGAACTTCATCTACTTCTGCATACTTTGTGCTACTTTAACCGTTCAACTTTTCAATTATTCTGCTTATTCTGCTCTTTCCGGCCAAATCTTTTGGTATTCATAACCTTTATACTTTTTATAATATTCAACTTTTAATGCTTTTTTTGCTCCCATTGAAATGAATGGAAAACCTCAAACATTCCGCTAAATCTGGCCTGTTTGTTTTGCAAAACTAACTACTTCCACATACTTCCACTTAGAAACACCATTCAAATCTTAAAATGTAGTCATACTCTTCAGCTATTACTGTATGTCTCGGCTTCTTCCTAACTTGTACAGTTTTCATACAATCCTTCCTCAAGTTTCTGGTCCCGAAATGATCAGATTTCTGAAAATACATGCATTCCTATGGGAGCAAAGCAGTTAAGCTAGAGTGGCCCACTCTAGCAGAATTACACTTTTCCACTTTCCCGATTTTCCATGAACAACTTCCGCTCACTCGCTCATATTTCACTCTTTCTGCACATATATATCAAAACGTAGGTTTCCAATTTTTGCTTCAGGAAATGTTACCAAAATTTATGTGACAGTTACAGTTTTTTGGCAAATCGACCAGAAGCAAAGTGGCCGCACCCAGGAGGGACCATTGGAATGCATTGGGACTGAGCAAAAATTCAGAGGACAGTTGGATTCTGACCTATATTCGTAAAGACATATCTCATGAATGATGCGACGTAGAAACATGAGTCTTGTACCGATATAACTTCAGACCTTCCTGACGCTCATGATTCAAAAACTTTTTTGATACCTGTTACCGTTTCTCCATGAGTTTGGTTTGTTCGAGTGTAACAAATCTGCTCTTCGCTAAAACGGCTCAGACTCAAAAATGGCAAAATCATGCTCATTTTTACAAAATCACTGCTCGTAGACAGATTGAGGTACAAACATGAAATGTACCATGATTCTTCATCAAAGCCTGCTGATACTTACAGTGAAAGAATAATTTTGATAGGCCTTATATTTTCAGAGTAAGAGGATGTAATTCGGGACCAAGGAAAGACAGATTAAAGTTTTCACAAAATTTATCAACATATTTGACGTCATTTTATGGCTGTAATATAATATTTTCAACAAATTGAGTGGTTTGAGTGCGTTCCCCTATCCGTTCCGATAAAAACAGTCCATTGGTGACGTCGATAGGCCTTATGGTTCTTAAGTTATTAAGAGTAGTTCGGAAGCTGTGTTACCTGTTAAAACGGCTCAGAAATTAGGAGACATAAGTGAGGTGCTGCACTAAGGCTGTCTCCCCCGGTCACAGCCTGCGTGTGATTGGTCGAAAAATGGCAGGCCTTTTCGTGGCTTTAGGTGGAGCTCCCTCTTGTGGTAGAAGAGAGATTTACTATACATTATGGCCTCCACTGTAAAACTGACGTTTCAGGGTTATTGTAAGACATCTCAAACAACTTTTAATACAAATCACTTCACCAGGACTTTGATTACTCTGGAAAATAGGATGATCAATACAGTCTCATAGGCAACAGCGGCCATTTTACTGTTCCAAGACCTGGAAAACAATGATTACTTTTAAATGGCAGTTACACAGACTTGTATGTTTAGACAATCGTAGGCATTATAAATGGAATAAGATATTGTTAGCTAACTTGCTATTGTTATCCATTATACTAACACTAGCATTTAAGCTAACATTAGCATTTTAGCTAAATTTGACTTAATAGCTAAAGTTAACATACTGAATGGATTGAGATACAGTTAACCAACATGTTAGTGTTTGCCAACATGCAATCTGTGGCATTTTAGCTAAAATTTGGTTTTTGGGTTGATTTTAACATACTGAATATGTTGAGTTATTGTTAACCAATATGTTTATGTTTGCCAACATACTAACAATAGCTTTTTTTACTAACCATAGCAATTTAGCTAATTCAAGCTAACAATGGGATTTTAGATCATTTTGACTTAACAACTAAAATTAATATAATTAATGGACTGAGTTATTGTTAACCAACATGTTGGTGTTTGCCAACATGCTATCAGTGGTATTTTAGCTAACATTAGCATTTCAGCTAACATTAGCATTTTTTCTAATTTTAGCTATCATTAGGTTTTTGGGTTGATTTTAACATACTGAATGGGTTGAATTATTGTTAACCTATATGTTCATGTTTGCTAACATGCTGCCAATAGTCTTTTCACTAACTATAGCAATTAAGCTCATTCACGCTAACAATGGAATTTTAGCTCATTTTGACTTAACAGCAAGAATTAAAATAATGAATGGATTGAGTTACTGTTAACCAACATGTTGGATTTTACCAACATGCTATATCTAGCATTTAAGCTAAAATCAACATTTAAGCTAACATTAGCATTTTAGCTAATGTTCGCTAATATTTGCATTTTAGGAAGATGTTAACATACTTAAAAGGATTAAGTTTGGTAACGAACATGATACTGTTTGCCAACATGCTACCACTAGCATTTAAACTAACACTAGTATTGCAGTTAGTATCAACATTTAAGGTAATTTTGGCTTAACAGCTGTTACCTTGCTAAAAAGATTTTGCTCATGTTTAGAGCCATGTTAATGTTTGCCAACATACTACCACTAGCATTTTAGCTAACATTTGCATTTCAGCTAATTTTAGCTAACCCTTCCCTATAAGCTTAATTTTATTATACTGAATGGATTGAATTATTGTTAACCAACATGATTGTGTTTGGCAACATGCTACCACTAGTATTTTAGCTAACATTAGCATTTTAGATCATTTTCAGTAATATTGCTGTTATAGCTTGTTTTTATTTTACTGAAAAGATTTAAAAAAATTAACCAACATGTTACTGTTTCTCAAACTGCTACTACTAGCGTTTCGGATAATATTTGGATTTTAGCTGACTTTAGGTAACAATGGCATTTTAGCTTTTTCTTTGTGGTAGGGTTGGCACACTATTTTTCCCTTTTCTGCTGATTCTGTTTATTACACTTCAGCAAGTCTTCTACAGTTGACTTCAAATACTTCAGCCATTTTCTGCAAATAAATTCAGCTTACAGCATTCACACTGCATTTTCACAGGAAATGCAACTTTTTCTAGTTATGCTTATACATCTTGCTGGATGGTAGTTCATTGTTTGTAAAAGAAGAAAAATCCGCAATAGTTACCTTGCGATTTATGCGGCACTAGCATACAACTGCCTGCCATCATCTCCTTGTTTGCAGTTTTTTCCCCCTTCAAGCACAAATACACCAAATACCCCCTACTTGCAGCCCCCTGCTCAGTTTACAGCTTTAATCTGTCATTCAGACCAGTAGTTGTGTCTGCCACTGAGCAGGCACAAAGACACCAAACCTTCGGTTGAACCCAAAGTCATGTTAAGCACAGTGTGGCTCGGCTACAACACAAACAAACACACCCACCCCCTGCTATCTTCATTAACCAGGAAGAGCAGCCAGCGGAATCAACCCCAGACTGAGCGCAGGAGTGGAGCCTCATCAGTGAATGGAAGGGACAGCAGGGATTTAAATGGTGCTAGTCTTTGATTCTTTTTGTAGTTCTTGTTCAAGGTTTTGCGCATCAAGGCAGCAGGCAGTTAAAGAGAACAATATCACTGGTATTGATTTGGGAGTTTCAGGTGAATACATTTCCTATTCTAGAATTCCACATGCATCCTCTATCAATATAAAAAAAATGTTATGTTGGCTATTCGGCTGTTTATGCTTTAGGGGATATATATATATATATATATATATATATATATATATATATATATATATATATATATATATATATATATATATATATATATATATATCTGTAAAAATCCAAATAACTTTACAGATCTTCATTGTAAAGGGTTTAAACAATGTTTTCCATGCATATTCAATGAACCATAATCAATTAATTAACATGCACCTGTGGAATGGTGTTGAAGACCTTAACAGCTTACAGAAAGTAGGCATTTAAGGTCACAGTTCTAAAAATGCAGGAAACTAAAGAGACTTGTCTACCGACTGTGAAAAACACCCAAAGAAAGATGCCCAGGGTCCCTGCTCATCTGCGTGAACGTGCATTAGGCATGCTGCAGGGAGGCATGAGGACTGCTGATGTGGCAAGGGCAATAAATTGCCATGTCCGCACTGTGAGACGCCTTAGACAGCGCTACAGGGAGACAGGAAGGACAGCTGATCATCCTCGCAGTGGAAGACCACGTGTAACAACACCTGCACAGGATCGGTACATCCGAATATCACACCTGCGTGACGGGTACAGGATGGCCACAACAACTGCCCGAGTCACACCAGGAACACACAATCCCTCCATCAGGGCTCAGACTGTCCGCAATAGGCTGAGAGAGGCTGGACTGAGGGCTTGTAGGCCTGTTGTAGGGTAGGTCCTTACCAGACATCACCAGCAACAACGCTGCCTATGGGCACAAACCCACCTTCGCTGGACCAGACAGGAGTGGCAAAAAGTGCTCTTCACTGATGCATCACGGTTTTGTCTCACCAGTGGTGATGGATTGATTCGTGTTTATCATCGAAGGAATGAGCGTTACACCGAGGCCTGTACCCTGGAGCGGGATCGATTTGGAGGTGGGGGGTCCATCATGGTCTGGGGTGGTATATCACATCACCATCGGACTGAGCTTGTTGTCATTGCAGGCAATCTCAATGCCTTGCGGTAAAGGGAAGACATCCTCCTCCCTCATGTGGTACCCTTTATGCATGCTCATCCGGACATGATCCTCCAGCAGGACAATGCCACCAGCCATACTGCTCGTTCTGTGCGTGAGTTTCTGCATGACAGCAATGTCAGTGTTCTGCCATGGCCAGTGAAGAGCCCGGATCTCAATCCCATTGAGCACGTCTGGGACCTGTTGGATCGCAGGGTGAGGGCAAGGGCCATTCCCCCCATAAATGTCCAGGAACTTGCAAGTTCCTTGGTGGAAGAGTGGGGTAACATCTCACAGCAAGAACTGACAAATCTTGTCCAGTCCATGAGGAGGAGATGCACTGCAGTACTTCAAGCAGCTGGTGGGCACACCAGATACTGACTGGTACTTTTGATTTTGAGCCTCCCTTCATTCAAGGACACATTATTCTATTTCTGTTAGTCACATGTCTGTGAAACATTTTTTGTTTATGTCTTATGGTGTTGACTCTTTTAGTGTTCATACAAATATTTACACACATTAAGTTTACTGAAAGTAAAAACAGTTGAAAGTCAGAAGACGTTTCTTTTTTTTCCTGAGTATATATATATATATATATATATATATATATATATATATATATATATATATATATATATATATATATATATATATATATATATATATATATGAGCACTTTTATAGAGACAAAAGCGACATAGATATGTTGAGTTGGCTCAGTCAGTGGTAGTTTTTGATGATTGACCCCTGACATATACCCCCCACCCTTCCACAGCTCTGATCTATCGACTGCTGTTGGTACCCACTACGGTTTCCTGAGAGCAACCGCTGAGCCAGAAGTGCTCGTCGCATGATTACACTACATCTAAAAACCTGTCCCACCTCCACTTGGCCCACATGGGAGTCTTCCAGGCTGCATCAACCAGAGCAGCATTTAGATAATCCACAATCCAACAAGCACAGACTCTTCATGCAGTGATTGGCCATCTGTGTGGATATTGAAGTCTCTCTTTCTACTGGCCACAAAACTGCTGTAGTCATTTTTCACGAAAGAGTGAGCAACATGAAATGCTTTGTGGAGATGCTGTCTGCAACTGTACATAAGGAGCATTACTATATTGCAGTTCTCTCAAGGGTTTGTTTCACGTTTCACATATTTTCAACATTAAAAAAAATATGTTTCTATCCAAGAAATACTTTGTCTGCTCAGAGCCAAAAACTCTCATCACTCAACTGATAAAATCACATTTTGCACAGCTCACCTCATGATTTTTTTAGACTTTGGCTAAGATTCTTTGTTTTATGCAATGCTGAAAACTTTATACTCCCATGAACTTTTGCAAATATTCCCAGGTTACAACCCAAAAGGTATTTTGGTGAATATTATGTGATAGCCCAACATAAAGTAGTGAATAACTGTATGGTTTCATATAAATAAAACGTACCCTTAAATAAAATAAAATCACTTTTAGAAGTCACCTAATTGGTAAAGAGATTCCACTTGTGTGTAATTTAATCTCTGTGTAAATCCAGTTGTTCTTTGAAGACCTCAGAGGTTTCTTAGAGAGCATTCGTTAAACTGCATGAGGAACACCAAGGAACACACATATAGCTCAGGGATAAAGATGTAGAGAAGTTTAATGCAGGGTTACTTTATAAACTAATATCGCAAGCTTGAGCATCTCATAAAGCAGTATTCAAGCCATCATCAAAATATCTTAAAGAGTCTGACACACCTCAAACCTATGAAGACATGGTGATCTGACATTACCCACAGAAGCAGCCAAGAGGCCCATGGTAATTCTGGAGGAGCTGCCAAATTTCCGCAACTGAGATGGGAGAAATTATTACTAGGAAAACTGTTACATGTACACTCTTTAAATAATTTATGGAGGAAACCCATTTTTGGTGCCAAGCAATAAGAAGTCCTGTTAGCAGTTTACCGTCCATTCTTACTCAGGTTGATCTATTTTGCAAAGAAAAATTTGCACAAAATTCAGTCTCTACATGGGGGAAAGGCAAGGCAAGGCAATTTTATTTGTATAGCACCCTTTCAACAACAAGGAAATTTAAGGTGCTTTATATGGTTAAGAGCTAAAATAAAGACCTTGGGCCCAAAATACTTGCAGCTGGAAGTGAAGCAAAAGGATGATTCTACAATATACTGACACAAGCGTCTGAATACAGATGCAGGCCACATTTTTCAGATTTTTATCTGCACAAATCTTTTAAAACCATGTATGATGTTCCTTCCACTTCACAATTATGATCAACTTTTTGTTGGAATATCATCAGTATCATTATCCTGATAAAATAAAGATAAGGATTTGAGGTACAAATACTTTTGCTGTATAAAATTACTGTCTCATATCTGAAAGCAGTGGGAATGTGTAACTTTGTGCTCAAATTACCATCTGTGCAAATTATTTCGGATGAGTTTCCAGTTGCAAAAATGGTCCATGGGAGCATAAAAGGGTATAGTCAGCTGGGACCAGTAGAGCACGTCCTGACTCATAGATGGGGGTTGAGGCAGTTCTAAATCAGCTTCAAAGTAACTAATAAGATAAATTGCATATGCAGTAATTTATTAACTGGGGAGATTTCAGACTCCGTATGCAATTTGGCTTTAGTCAGGGCCAGGAGAGTAGGTCTAGTTTAAAGTCAACCTGCTTCCAAAAGTTAATAATGTAAAGGAAACCATAAAGCGTGTAATTAACTTAGCAGATGCTTTTCCCTCTGTCAGTTCAAATAGAGAATTTGATGTCACTCACAGCACTGTCTCCGCAAATGCTGAAACCACTTAAGACCACTGCACTGAGCCAAGAGCATATGGCTCTCTGTGTGGTTTTACAAGCCTTGAATAAAAATAGGAAGGCTTGTCAACCAGGAGTTTATGCGTGGGCCCTGAAAAACTTGGCTTAATATGATGCACAAGCACCTGAAAGATGTACTGGGGGCTCAGACTTGGCATGATGACTGCTTTCAGTACTCCAGTTCTGTGAGCTATTTCTTCCAGTAAAACTTAGAGTATTTAAAAATGTTTAAATAAAGAATTTGATGGATTACCTGGTACTTGGTAGTTTGCATGTCTTTTGGGGGGGTTCCAGTAAATTCGCAAACCTTAAACAAGATGGAAAAATTCTGAAAGCAGTTTTGTCAGCATGATTATAAGATGGGCTTCCCCCTACCTTTCGCAGATGTTTGTTGAAAAAAATGTGTGGACTGTTTACAAAGAACTGCAATTACAGTGCTAATGATTTCCAATTAGACAGTCAGAGACGTATCATTTTCCTCCCTGAAGATGACAGATTCTCAATCTCTGTATCGGCGCTCTTAACAGTTCGCACACCAGCAAGCTTGCCCTCACACCTGCATGCATATGCATCATTACTGCCAAACATTAAGCCCTCCGACTTTATCATTTCAGGCTTGAACTGGAGTAATCAATGCAAAAATATGCCATGTCATGGAGCTCATTCTCGCTATCTTTTCTCTGTATTTAGTTTTCTTTAAAGCAGCTGCAAGATTTTCATTCACACTCATCCCTTCTCTTTACCAGCCCCAATAAAGAATTAGGTTATGTTTCTCTCAGTGACAAAATCCACAATATAGGATGAATGTAATTTTACTTTTATTTCGTAATCTGTGCAATGAATCATGACTACATTCATCCATCAAAACATCAGGTCAAATTTATGATGCCCCATACTGTACATGCTTTCTTTAAAGCAGCTGCAAGATTTTCATTCACACTCATCCCTTCTCTTTACCAGCCCCAATAAAGAATTAGGTTTTATTTCTCTCACTGACAAAATCCACAATATAGGATGAATGTAATTTTACTTTTATTTCGTAATCTGTGCAATGAATCATGACTACATTCATCCATCAAAACATCAGGTCAAATTTATGATGCCCCATACTGTACATGCTTCCATACATACACGCTTTCTGCATACATAACCCACAATCCAAAGTTTCAACTCTAATACAGATGAGCTGTTTGTGTTTGTGTTCGTTCTGAGTCTAACTAAAACATGCACATTTTGTTTAAGTCTGTACATGCCTCTACATTCATGATGTTTGCTACAAGGCTGTGTTACCTGCTTTTAACGTTTAGTTATGTGACTATGTTTGTGTCCGTGCTGTGCTTCTGTGTTGTGGAATGGCTGTTATCTGTGAGCCTGCTTCTTGGTGTGAACAGTTTGAATCAATAATCACAAGCACAGACACACACAAAGTTAGCTAATGTGAGGGACCATTAACACAAAGTTTGGAAGAATGTTGGAAAAGGGTATTGCACAAAGGAGACAAAGGTTATTCTTGCTATTTTGGGATCTTTGAGAATAAATATGATGGCCTTTGTACCCTAAAGATATTTCAAGTTAGCAACATACGGTACTGTAGAAAATATTTTCAGTCATTCCTGGTTTGTTTACTCTGTGCTTCCAAGGACTCACGATATCATGTAATCTTCATATCTTTCAAAAATTTTCTTTGTTGATTGGCTCCTCATTCACTCACTTTCAGTCCTTTACCAGAAAACTTTTTTAAGTCACCCAATGCTGGGTTGTGTTTCATTCTGGTGTCAATATGGGAGAACAATAAATCACCATACATTTCAAAGGTTACAAAAATATCAGACTCTTTGGAAGCAAAACATACAATATTAAACCTTTGCACAACATTGTATTGTTGCCAGACTACCTTAATAATATCATTTATCTTAAAAGTACTTCACCTTTGATGTGCTCAGAAACATCTGAGCTGGTTATAGGTGAGTGTTGGAGGGGGCTGTATGCTAGAGCAGAATGGTTGATTTTAGTTTTTGGGTTGTTGTTTTTTTAGATGCTCCTAATACTCTGGATGAGCAATTTCTGGATTATCCTCATCTTATCCAGGGTGGCTGTATTGCTAACTCCTTTGGCCTTTGTATATATATACATATATATGTGTTCAACTAGAGGTCGTTATGAAAGAGTTCTGTTAGTAGACTTAAAAAAATCTTAAAAATTGAACTTGTTTATTACAAATTACTGTCAGAACTCTTCCATAATGATAACATTTGTGGATTTGACCATATCTTATATCTCATATAGTCCATGTAGATTTATTATGAGGAGAGCTGACACTTCTTGTGTGCCTTGTTTAATAATTTCAAGCCTTTTCTTGATAAATTCAAAAGCTGAAACTAACCTTTTAACATTTAAATTAAAAATGTCAGCTCTTTTCATTCTAACTCTCCTGAATGAACTGTGTCACTGTGACTCAAAGCTCTCATATTGCCTTTTTGTTTTGTTCTTGTAGATAAGTACTCTGTGTTGAGGGGTGTAGCAGGCCAGGGGGAGAGAGAGCAATACAAAATGGCATTTAAACATCTCCCCTTTCCAGGTATATACTGACTCTGTAAATGTCTCTCTCTGAGGGCACAACACAGAGCGACCTGCTTAAACGTGTGTGCTGACTGACTGCCATGTCTTTCTTCTCGCTCACCCCTTCCTCCTCCACCCATCTGTCTCTCCAATTTACTTCTCTTCCGTCCACCCCGCCATTTTTCAATCTGCCTGATCTTGTCCGTCACTCATCCTTTTCTGTCTTGGCACGGCTGTTGTTTGTCTGCCTGTGCTTTTATTTCTTTTATTTTTTTGTTTGTTTGTTTGTTTGGACTTGTTATAATCTTCTCACCTCACACACACAAAAAAAACATACATGTGAATTCCCACACGTCGCATCCTCCTTTCTGTCTCCCCGCTTTCAACCCAAATTTGCTCAAATTTTACACATCATACGACAACGCCAGGCCCAGGCAGACGGCCCATCTACCATGCAAGCTGCCGATCCGTGTCCTCACGGCCCCAACGAGCATCCCCATTCTCTGGGCGGTCAGACCCAGAACCAGACCGTCAACACGGCCAACACTGCCGGCTCCACCGCCACACATTACCATCCCCCAGCATGCTGTGACATTCCCTGCGCGCTAATCGTGCAGCACTCCTACGAACCCACCAACCCCTCTGAGATCACTCCAAAAATGAGAATGACCACCTTCACCACCTCACCTCCCACACCAAGGTTATACATACAATAGAAGATAACAATTAAAATAATTGGTTAGTAAAGCTTGAAGACAACATTGTACATGAATGATCTTTTGTGAAGAGAAATGATGACATCAGGAAATAGGACGTAAAATTCTTGCAAAGCTGGAAGCAAAATTAACTCCATAACTCCATGTTTACCTGGCATGTTGCCAGATGACTATATATGCAATAATGCCTTGCTGCCATTAGAGGGCACTGTCTCCATGTTTGGACAAAGAGAGCCCTTATTCAGCAGACAGTTTAAGTCGCATGGTTTTTACAACATGAAAACTTTTTAATGAGATATGCTTTCTATGTTACAAAGACACATGTAAGCCAAAAGAGATTTAGGGATCAATTTGGGTTTTTATTTTTCAAATTAAACCTTTGCCTTTAATAGGAAAACAGAGTATATAAATATTAGAAATGTGCACTTGTGCTATAGTTCATCTGGGAGGTTCTAATCCTTTTCAGATTCAGGGTTACCTTTTCCTCAAGGATATTACAATAGACTTCATAATGGATGAATATGTATAGATATACCTTTAATATAGCTATATTATTAAAGTATTCAGGTTTTACTGCTTTGATCTTCTATTCCTTAAGGCCACATTGCTCAGTCCGTACAGCCACCCCTGCATTTCTTCTCACAGACGGCAGAATGACCATGGTTCAATCCTACCTTCCACTTCCCTTTTCTGTGTTGTTACCAATTCCGTCTCTTTTACAATCCTTTCCTCTAAACTCCTAACGTGCCTACTTTCAAGACGAACATGAGCAGTCCCTCCATCCACCCCTTCCTACCACAGTGTCTCTTTTAGATAACTGGTGAGGGGGGCCACTGCTGGTTACCCCGCTCTGCTCGTGAGTAGGGCCAGAGAATTCAGCTGAACATACCCCCCAAATCCGAAGGAAACGGTCAGTAAATCTCTGTTTATTCCCAATCCTGTAACTTCCACCTTCAAAAAATCCTTTGCCCAAATGCTATCACTGTGAAATCCAAACCAACCAACCTGTGTCTCAACCCGCTCTGACCACCAGTCCTTCCTCTAAAGACCTCTCACAGAAAAAGCTTGTGATCCCAAAATCACATTGCCCACAAGTGTGTGTGGTAGATGTGAAAATGTAATTTTAAAAACTCTTTACTGACCTTTTTTTCCCCCTACCATAGACCTGAGACCTCTCCACTTTTATATGCATCCCTCATTCATTGGAAACGGAAATAAACCTCCACCCCCCCATAACCCACCCACCCCCCACCCCGACCCCAGCCCTCCCCCCTGCACTCATACTCACCCTTCCTTATGCAGTAAACGCATGAAACACCACTGACACAGCATCAATGCCTTTCAGTAGTTATATGTGAATATGGTCATAAGGGTAAATTGTAATAAGTTTCATTTATTTCATACATTTAGTTTATTTAAAGCTTAAGTAAATCTATTTGCTTCGAATGGCTAAGAATGTTCAGTAATACATGTAAGGTCCTATTATAGATATAAAAATGACTTCAATGAATTGTGGCCTGAAAAAATTCACTTAAGAGTGAGATTTTAATCTCAAAGTGAATGTTTTGCAGACAAATGCAATGATGCAATGTAGTGATGAGAAATTGTTGAGCATTTATCTACAAAGTTACCCTTGAGGTTTATAGATAGTCAAGCTTGCTCGATAGTAATCGATACCCTGGAATGGTAGAGCACACAGCATGTCAGCAGTGTGTCGACTCTGTCCATTCCTGATTATTTGCACTCCCTTAAAGCCCTTGCAGAAGTGTAGGTATGTTTCCTTTTGTTAATATCCTGACCACAGCTCAGAGTGTGCTTCTCTATCCCTCCCTCCATCCCCCCCCCCCCCCCCCCCCTCTTTCTTGTTTTGCTCTCCCCACTTCTTGTCACATCCACTTTTTTTCTGTGACCATCAAACAATCATTTGACGCTGTTCTTTTGCGTCATTTACATTTTCATACTGGGTTTCTCAAAAACTTTTTTGATTGTCCACCCCATCATCTGCATTTGACTTTTATTCCACTTGTTTTCACTTGTTTACTACGTATAATTTTTTACTGGTTGGATGAATGACATCCTTGTTGCTGAAAAACAAATGCACCCCATTGGTTCTCCAAATTCTCTGCTCTGTTTCGTTCATTGCTCTCTCCATTTCTTAAATCTACTATACGCCTCACTTTCACACCATGCTACCTTTATCTTCCTCCTTTCATTTTCCACCCTTTACCCTCTCATTTTCTTTCTCATCATCTCCCTCTTTCCACATTCTCCCTTCTCTTTTATCTACCCCTCTTTGAACTTTGCCTACAAATTATCTATCTAATCTATTTTACCCAAACTCATCTTTTCTCTACAACACTTATATACCAATTTTTCCTCCCATTGATCTCTACTCTCTCCCTGCATTTGTCATCGTCACTTCCTCCTCTTCTCTCTTCTCTTCTCCCCAATCCTCCCTGGCTGCAGGACGATAAGGAGATCGACCTGGAGCACCTACACCGCAGGGTTAACAGCCTGTGCACCGAGGACGAAAGCCCCCACAAGCAGTTCTCCACCTCTTCCGTCGATTTAACCCCCCTTGACATGGATGCACTTCCTGCTGCCCGACAGGCACTGGAGCAGATCAGCGACTTCCGCAACACACACATCACTACCACCACCTTTATCCCTGAGCAGATCCAAACCCTGAGCCGTAGTCTGTCCGCAAAAGCTGCAGCTGGGTTCTCCTCCGGTTTTGGTGGCAGCACCGGCCTTCAGGACCACCGAACTGGCGGGATGGGCCCCTTTAGGCAGAGGGCCCCAAATGGTGGCTTTTTCCGGAGTCCCATCAAAACTATGTCCTCCATTCCTTACCAGCCAACAGGTCCAGGACCCAACTTTGGGTACGGCAACGATCCAGACAGGGGTACCTCCATTTGAGGTGTTGCAATGGATAAAGTTGGTTTGGGAGGAGAAATAGGAGGAAGTTGGGGTTTGTCATGGGGTGTTTGAACAAATATTTTGTGGCTAGGCAAGAAGTCAGAGAATATATATATATATATATATATATATATATATATATATATATATATATACACACATAAGTAGTTTCTGCTCGGGTATCCAGGGGTGTTAATTTTGTATGTTGGGGGAAAAAAACGAAAAAGGTGGAGGTCTGGAGGGGTATTCTTCATCCGCCCACAAACAATGCATCTCTGCTTTATTGTTGTTGTTCTTGTGATTGTTTGGGGGATTCATTTGGGAGTCACATCTAAGAGGGGACCTGTTTTTTATTGATGTTTTAGTTTTATGACATGAGGACTTTCTCGTGTAATGCTGAAATGACCTGACACTTTTTGCTGTTTGAGCGCCCTCTCGGTGGGTTCAGTCAACTAGTTTAACACCAAGACGTACTCCACATTAGCTCCAGAGTTGCCATTGATGAAGGATTTTAGCTCTCTTTATCCATGAAACAATTTCCAGGGGTTTTGACTACTAGTAAAAATGAGGCATTAATGTTTTGAAAACAAAACACAAGTTGTCTTTAAATCAACACTCTACATCGTGTAGGGGTTTGAAAAGGCCCTAGCTGAACAATGAGGATTAGGAATCTCCAGTGTTACTCCTCCTTTTCACTATTTGTGAGGCTGGGCTCATTATTGTCTTCACTGGTGTTGTTGTATCAATGCCTTGGGTGTTGAATATGTAAGTTACTCCAGGATGGTGTCCACATGAGGGAGTCTGACCGAGACATAAGACCTTGCAGCTGAACACATGCCGATGCCTCCACGGTACATTGGTGTGAAAACTGTTGAGATGCCATGGCGTGACACTGTAACTCACCAGTTTCGGTTCATCAATCTATAAAGTTCTTCTGCCATTTTTGGTGCATCAGCCTGAAACTGTTTTCACCACTTTGATGCACATTAAACTCTTTGTCAATCCTTCTGCACTGTACCAGTGCCCACAGACCTATAAGTGATTGTATGTAGATCTTATCTTTTATTTTCGCTCACCTGTATTGTGCTATCTGCTTTTCGAGTCGAGGTGAGACCCTCCAACCAGACTCTCAGATTTATTGGAGAAATGGACATTCATAAAAAGCAGCTGAAAAAGTGAAAAAAAAGACATGCTGAAAGACTTCACAAAGCTTATGCTTATTATGTCTTTTAATGAGTTTTGTTTCGAGAAAAAAAGATTTTACAGCGTGGAATGTGTTTTGGTCAGGAAGTACAAAAAAATTAACATTGTTCTGAGCTGTCTACTTGTTTTTATTTCCTCTCTCTGAACAAACTTTGGAAAAACTGCAAAACAATTGCTGTAGTCTGATTTTGTGTCACAGAGTCATTCAAACTTCTGCTCTTTGATTTTCTCTTTTTTGATTAACCTTTTAGTGCTACCATATCTCTGGTGTTTAAAAGATAAAAGCTCACTCTGCAATGTCATGTCATATCCAAGAATCATTAATTGCATCTTATCAGGTTTGAATGCTGAAAGTAGAATCTGTGTTGGGGCAAAAGCCAATGCGACAACTTCTTCAGTTCAGGCCTTATGTGACAACCAACTAGCTGTTCCCTCCCAACTTCGCGGAAATCCCAAACAACTGCTGGAAACTACTGGAAAAACTTAGAGCAGCAAATCATTGTTGAGCTGGAGGTCAAGGCAATGCTCTGAAGGATCAGTGATCATCAGAACCTAATGAGTCCAAAATACACTTTGATTTCATATTTTTCACATTAAAGATACCTTTTAATAACTTGTTTTTTAAGTGCCAATTAATTTAAACAAAACCATTAAGGTGCATTTTTTTGGTGGGGAGCTGGAGTAGAGCATTTTTGTGGATTACTTTGTGGATTAGCGGGCAGGTTGATAAAGTGGAACCAAACCTTTTTATTTCACTAACACTGTATTAATAATTGGTAATGTTAGTTGTTTAGAGCAAGTTTATGGTTTCTTATCTTTTCGAGCTAAAGCTGCAAACTGTTGTGTGTAGAGAATTCAGTCGAGCCACAGTATTTTGAAACAAGCATTGTTAGGGTTTCTTTTCTTATATTAGACTACAGTCGGGTTATCGAATGGCAAATAGGATACATGCATTTAAAAAGATTTATTTAGTATAAATGAAAGAGACAATATGAAAATGTATATTTTACATGTTGATGCTATTTTTGTTTAACAAAAAGGAAAAGACTATATCATGTTGAGCTTTAGTGTTGAGTTGAGCAGGTAAATTACTGCTTTGGTTCTCCCTGTCCTGCCCATGGTAAACATAAACATATGCATACACACTAATGGTTTGCTTTTCTTTTTATATCATATCATTCAGACTTGTTTCTGGCTAAATAACAAAACTTTGCAAGTTCACTAAAAAGAAAGCATGCACAAACTTGCTGTTTTATCTGTCTGTTAACATTTTTAATTTCTTACATAGAACTACAGGATTTACTTGATAATTTTCCAGAATTTATGATGTACAGTATTTAATATAGGCCTATTTTGTTGTATGTGTTGCATAATATTGAAAAACCGAAACGAACTGGGGCCTCTGTTACAAGTGGCGAAGCTTTCTGTGTATAATTTGTCTAATAAACAGGTTTTCTACAGTGGGATGTATTTCTTCTCTTTGCTTACCTGACAACCAGAAAGGTGAGAAATTTACACCGATTCGAATGTTATCAACCATTAAATGGCCGTTATTAGCGATTATCACTCCCATTCAATAGCTTCAGAAAGTGCCTCCTCTACATCCTAGCAGGCTAGAAGGTGCTCATCTACCATTGTTATCGGTGATAATATGCATTCGAATTTTTTTCAGCATCGCCCACGTCTAAAAGCTTAAGTTTCGTTTTTGTTAACTTTATTTAAAATTGTGTTTGCAATTTAAGTAACGATGGATATTTACTTATAGCCTTACCCCACCTCAAACCCTCACCCCTCCTTTCCACCGGACGCGTAAGCGGCACGTTACAGGAGCAGCACGTTTCACTTGTGTATTCTGCTGCTTGGCCCTTTGTACCGGGGGCGTATGAGGCGCATAGCAGCAGGGAAGCAGCTGTAACCGAAAGAGCACGAAATCACGCGAGATTAGCAAAATCACGCGTGGTTTCGTCAGTAAACACAACAACCATAGACATATACAAACGTCTATGACAATAATAACCAGGAAAAGACAACAACATGGCTCCAAAAGGTTTGTGTTTTATGTTATGTCCGTTTTATATTCGCCAATAAGTTTATGTTATGTCAGGGAATATCCAAAATTGCTCATTTGTGTGATGACACACAAATGAGACCCTCCCGCGAGGTACTGATTTCTCACCGGGCCGCACAGGTAGGGAAATTTTTTTAAGTAAAGCAACCGCAAAGCCGCACATTTCTTTTATTTTGAAAATTTCCGGTGCCGAGCCGTATATTTCCTGTCACCCCTATCCAAAATGTAGAAATTTACGTGTTTCAGAGGCGTGCTGCTTAGAAAATAGGACTGCCGCGTATATTTAGAAAAGTGCTGCGACATGTCGCTCCTCAGACGCGGCAGACTCGTGCTGCTTTCGCCTCTGGTGGAAAGGGTTCTATTGACTACAGTGGTGGCTATCAGCTGCGTATGACGTGCTGCTCCTGTAACGTGCTGCTTACGCGTCTGGTGGAAAGGAGGGGTCATCCTAAAAACTCAGGACAAGTTCCTAAACCTAAAGTCACAAGATAAAACCTAAAGTCACAAGATAAAACCTTAAGTCACAAGATAACGACCTACCAAGCAGGAGGTAGAGGAGGAACATTCTGAAGCTATTGTATGGGAGTGATGACCGCTAATAACGGCCATTTAATGGGATGATAAACAAGTGACAAATTATTCCTTTAGAATTTTTACACAAACAGTGAAAATGCAATTTAAAGCAAAACTAGATATTTTTGTATTAAAATGTGATTTTATGTGAACAGTAGCATGACAAAAGACTGCTGTTTTAAATCACCTGAAACCTCTTTTTTGTCAATAGATCTTATCAATCAATATTTTACAGGATTCTACTTAACTCTCTACAAATGACGTCTTACTGGTAAGTTAAACTACACTGGTAAGTTGCACAGTCAGTGCCTTGCAATAGTATTCCCATTCCCTGTACTTTTTCACATTTTGTCCCATTACAACCACAGACCTTAATATATTATGTCATATAACAGAAATGGAGCATAAAGCAGTGCACATTTCTGAAGTGGAAGGAAACAAAGTTGTCAATATTGTTAACAAATAATTTTTTCTGCAAAGTTTGGCATGCATTTACTGTCTCGAATGTTTTCCATATCAATCTTCTTTACAAGTTTGCTCAAGTTTGGTCAATGGAATGGAGAATATTTTTTAATTGATTAGGATAGAATATATATCTATGTACAGACCCTTTCCAAAAAAGTAGAATATGACGTAAAAGTTGATTTATTTCCATAATTCCATTAAAAATGTTACATTTCCATCTATTATAGATTCAGGGCCCACAACTTTTTCAAGTATTTAGTTGTTTATCTGTACATAATTTGGGCTTCCAGCTCATTAAACCCACGAAAACAGGAATTCAAAAAAATAGAATACTATGAAGAAATCAGCCCACATTTTAGGCAAGTTTAGGCAGGGCAAGTTTATTTGTATAGCACAATTCATGTTACAAGACAATTCAAAGTGCTTTACATAAAACAGCAAAAGCATTACAGCAGGGTGCAGAAAAAGCAAAAGTACAGGAATAAAGACCATGATTTAAAATGAAACAAAAAAAATCTATCTTAAAAGAAGCCGTGCAGATTTAAAACTTAGAATAAAAACCCAATCAAAAGCAGTTGAGAACAGGTGGGTCTTTAACCTGGATTTAAATAAACTGAGTGTTTCAGCTGATCTGAGGTTTTCTGGGAGTTTGTTCCAGACATGTGGAGTATAGAAGCTGAACGCAGCTTCTCCATCTCTGGTTCTGACTCTGGAACTGATAAAAGACCAGATCCAGATGACCTGAGAGGACGAGTAGGTTCTTACTGGGTCAGGAGATCACTGATGTATTTTGGTCCTAAACCATTCAGAACTTGATAGACCAGCAGCAGATCTTTGAAGTATATCCTCTGTAGTATATCCACTGACAGGCAGCCAGTGTAAAGACCTCAGAGCTGGACTGATGTGGTCCACTTTTTTGGTCTTAGTGAGAACTTGAGCAGCAGTGTTCTGGATGAGCTGCAGTTTCCTAATTGATTTTTTAGGTAGACCTGTAAAGACGCTGTTACAATAATCAAGCCGACTAAAGATGAACGCATGGACTAGTTTGTCCAGGTCCTGCTGAGACATCAGATATTTTATCCTTGAGATAATCTTAAGCTGATAGTAGGCTGATTTTGTGATTGCCTTAATGTGTTTTTCAAAGTTTAGGTCTGAGTCCATCACTATACCCAGATTTCTGACGTGGTTGGTGGTTTTTAGGTGTATGGACTGAAGCCCTGTGGTGACCTTCAATCTTTTCTCTTTAGCTCCAAAGACAATTACCTCAGTTTTGTTTTTGTTCAACTGCAGAAAATTGTGGCACATCCAGTCATTAATTTCCTCAATGCATTTGCCAAGAGCCTGTACAGGCCCTTGGTCTCCTGGTGACATTCTAATATATATCTGTGTGTCATCTGCTTAGCTATGGTTACTTATATTGTTGTTATTTATTACCTGTGCCAGTGGGAGCATATAGATGTTAAACAGAAGAGGTCCCAGGATGGAACCCTGGGGAACTCCACATGTAATTCCCGTCTGCTCAGATGTAAAGTTACCTATTGACACAAAGTACTTCCTGTTCTCCAAGTACGTTTTGAACCAGGTCAGTACAGTGCCAGAGAGACCCACCCAGTTCTCCAGTCGTTTGAGAAAAATAATGTGGTCAACTGTATCAAATGCAGCACTGAGATCCAGTAAAACTTACACTGACATTTTTCCACTGTCAGTATTCAAACGGATGTCATTGATGACTTTGGTCAGAGCAGTCTTGGTGCTGTGGTGCTGTCTAAAACCTGACTGAAAGACATCGTAGCAGTTGCTTTGTCTTAAGAAGTCATTTAGCTGATGAAAAACCGCCTTTTCAATGATCTTACTTAAAAATGGAAGATTGGAGATGGGCCTGTAGTTGTTCATTTGTGTCTTGTCCAGATTGTCTCTTTTCAGCAGGGGTTTAATTACAGCTGTTTTCAGGGGCTCTGGGAAAACACCCGACATTAAAGATGAGTTCACAATCTGTAACAGATCTGACTCCAAGATCTTTGAGACCTTTTTGAAAAAGCCTGTGGGCAGGATGTCTAAGCAGCAAGAGGAGGAGTTCAGTTGACGTAAGATGTCCTTCAGATCTTTGCTGTTCATGAGATAAAACTGTTTAATGGTGTTTAAACAGATTTTCCGTGGACACTGTACATAACCTGAACCTGCCGTTGATGAACCAACCGCTTGTCTCATATTTTGGATTTTGTCTGTGAAGAATTTGGCAAAGTCATTGCAGGCCTTGGTGGAATAGAGTTCAGGTGCTACTGACACGGGAGAGTTTGTTAGCCTGTCGACTACAGCCAATAATGCCTGAGCACTATGACTATTTCTGGTGATGATGTCAGAAAAATATGACTTCCTTGCATTCCTCAGTTGTAAGTTATAAGAGTGAAGTTTCTCTTTATAGATGTCATAATGAACCTGAAGTTTTGTTTTTCTCCATCTGCGCTCGGCTTTCCGACACTCCCTTTTTTCATTTCTCACCAGTGTGGAATTTCTCCATGGAGACTTTTTCCTTCCAGAGATAACCTTCACCTTAGTGGGAGCAATAGTATCCATAACATTTCATATTTTAGCATTAAAGCTGTTGACAAGTTAATTGACTGAACCCCCTGACAGGGCAGGTGTTAGAGAGAAGACCTGGTTAAAGATGTCACTAGTGTTTTCAGTTATACATCGTTTTGTGATAACCTCTGTTAAAACATTTATGTGAACCGAAATTAAACTCTCAAAGAAAACACAATAATGGTCAGACAAGCCCACATCACGCACATTAATCTTGGAAATGCCCAGACCCTTCGAGATCAGTAAGTCCAAAACATGACCCTTATTATGTGTGGGCTCTGTTATATGCTGAGTCAGCCCAAAGTTGTCCAGAGTGTTACTCAGGTCTTTAGACCCTTTGTTCTGGGGATTGTCAACATGGATGTTAAAATCACCAACAATAATTCTACAGTCAAAATCAACACAGATTATAGACAGCAGTTCACTAAAATCATCATTAAAGTCAGCACAGTAATTTGGAGGCCGATAAATGTTACGAAATATGGGTCTAGATGAGGCCTTTAGCTGTACAGCACCATATTCAAAAGAAGGAAAACTTCCAAGAGATAACTGCTTACATTGGAATGATTCATTAAATAAAACAGCAACTCCTCCACCTCTCCTGTTCTGTCTGGCCTGATTGACAAAACTAAAGTTGGGAGGGGTTGGTTTTACAGGGCATGAATGTGTCACACACTAGTCATCTACTAAACTCAAAGCACCTGCACAGGTTTTCCCAGGTGTCATTAAATTGCTTCACTAACCCTGGAAGACTGCAGACTTGACAACTGGCCAGAAGATCATCACTGATACCTTCCATGGGATGGGTAACCTAACCCTTATTATTGGGCTACTCTGAATTCTGTTTTGTAAATGAAGATGAGCCATTGCAAGTCTGTAATAGAGACCAAACTTAAAGGAAAATTCCACATACAGGGTAACCTTCCACCTTATTGACCTTGAAAAAGCTGAAACAAAATATTAAACTGATGCTGAAGAAGTTGTATTTAACTTTAGAAATGTAGAATTTTAGCACTTGGAATTTTTTTTAGAAGTAATAGATTAAAGGCAAGCAGTTGACATTTAAAATGGAAAAACTGGTAATACATTTTTTTAAATATTTGTGGAAGTTACTTTTTCTTTTTCTTTTTAAGTAAAAGGTTTGAAGTTTAAGGCTTAGCTCCGTTTCATGGTCTCTCACTTTAAATTCCTCATAACTTCAAAGGCTGTTTTACTGCTGTTCACAGCTGGATAGATCCCAGACATCTGAGAACTGCATGTTGTCAAATTCACTGGGGCGTTATATTGAAGTAGCATTTATTTACCAGACAGTGGCGCTGTTTAGCTTTTCCAGATCTCTCTTCTCTATTAGAGCTTGTTGTGTTGGGAAATAATGTTTACCAGATGCTGAAAACGCAATAATTAAAGAAGATAGTCTGTTTGTTATGAAGCTGAGAAATTTTCAGAAATGAATAACTTGGTTATTAAAACTGACATAACTTTCCTCATCACTCTGGAGAGTTGGCATGTATTTAATCCTGTGTTCACTTTTTTCACTGTGGTAAAAAATCCAATACAACAACAAAAAAACTCTATATGAGTGCAAGTCTGGAATTTATCACTTTTCTTTTAAAAAAAAAATGACAACAGGGGCTGCCCAAGATTGGGGCCCCAAATCTGATGCAGACTCAGACTTGGGAATGAAGTAACATTTCTCATTTATTAACTATGTTTGCATTTACCATGTCTATAAAAATTGACAAGGGGAAGAAATTATTAATATGATGACATTAAATTGTGGCTATTAACTATCAATACTGTTATTTTTCACTGTTATTGCAGCTATTACATCTGTCAGCTGTTTGTAATTCTAAATAAAATAAAATATTGTGTGAATATTAGTAAAATCAACATAAACTTTTTTTTTTGGGGGGGGGACCTACATCTGTGATCTATTCTGCATTCAACCAGGTAAATTGGATCTTAAAAATATGATTTGTGGAAGCCTTTCTTTCAATAAATAAAAAGTCTGTTCCAACCTCCCACACACACCCTTCCAAAATATAAACAGCACAAAGAATGAGTTGTTCTTAGCATAACAAAGTATATTATTCAGTGTAATAATGATGATAGAAACATTGCAAGGATTAAACAATTCATAATAATGATTATGTTCTCTGCTTCTGTGGACAACCACCTGTTTGGCAAGATAGAGAGGATTTATAGGTGGAGGTGTTAGAGGATGGGTTTTTTTCATAAGTAGAAGCTACTTCTATTATGACTGTTGGCAAAACATTATCCGCTGCTCTTTATCATAATACATTTTGTACTAGTAGGTCCATAACCTAATTTTGGCAGGACTGAGAAGCCACAGTTATCTACAGTGGCACTGACCACACTCACATCCTTGTCTTGAAACTTGGAACTAAAACTAAATCAGTCCATAGAGTCTTGCTTCTGTCAGTGCTTTAAAGATGTTAGGCACAGTACTGTGACCTTGCTGTTTTACAGAAGTATGCAGCAGCTTTGTTTTGGTGATGTTGCACAGAAGCTTTGAAGTTCCGTTCTCATTGCACAGGTATCTTAGATATATTTTTAAGAGATTAATTAAATGAAATATCTCCATCTTTTAATTTTTGTTAATATGATTATTATGGCTTAAAGATCATGTAAAACCCAGAATTTAGTGTCTCAGGAAATGTCAATACTACATGAGATCAATTAAAAATGACATTTTAAACAGAAATGTCAGGCTAAAACTGTGTCCATTTCTATTCACTCAATGGTTGGTTGGGCCTTCTTTTGGATGAATTACTGCATCAATGTGGAGGGTGAATGAATATTGAATCTAATCACTAATCACATGAATATTGAACCCCCCCCCCCCCCCACGGTAATGACCTTATCAATATTTAATGCTAAGTGAGATCTGATCTAAGAATTGAGAGTAGGGGCCTGGTGGACAATACAAAATCACTGGTTTTAATGCTTTGCAACTTGGATGAAACAAACTAAGGGTGTTCAAACGAACTGTAGCTATTAACTGGTCTAGGATTAATTAGTAAATCTGAACCTGGGTTGTCAGTGTTTTGGAGACTAATAAATCCAGCAAAATTCCTAGAAAGAAGAGCTGATCCATCCAATGTAGGGTGGATGCCGTCCCTCCAGATCAGACCAGGTTTTCCCCAAAATGTTTGCCAGTTATCAGTGTAACCCATATCGTTTGCATAACACGACCCAGACAACCATTGGTTGGATTAATGACATGTGGCTAAACATGTCATCACTGGTCCAATCGGGCAGGGGACCAGAAAAGATTACGGAGTCCGACATTGTTTTGGCAAACTTACCCACCGAAGCAACACTTATTTTAGTGACCTCTGATTGGCGTAACCAGATGTCATTACCACCAGCGAGATTATCAATCTTACTTTATTTATGCTTATCCTTAGCCAGCAGTTTCAGGTAGGATTTGATGTCACCCGTTCTGGCCACTGTGGTCAATGGTGTCTCTAATGCCACGTTTCTGACTATGGAGCAACCAGTTACCAGGGTCGGTTTCTCAGCGGGTGTGTCACTAAGTGGGGACCATCTGTTAGAAACGCGGATGGGTTAGTGGTGACCCATGGGCTGGGTTCTGAAACTACACTTCCTACGTACCTTCACCCACTTTACCTCCAGAGTCTGGGACCTTGATTTCCAAATAAAATGCTAACTTTAATTTCATCTGAAAAGATGACTTCGAACCACTGAACAACAGTCCAATTCTTTTTCTCTTTGGGCTATGTAAGTCGCTTCTGACATAGCCTTTGGTTCAGAAATGGCTTTACATGGAAAATGCAACAGTGTTAACCCACGTGTAGGATTTGATATGCCAATGCGTACTGGCTCTAGTTAACTTGTGAAGCTCTCCCAAATTCTTGAATTGATTTTGCTTGACAATCATCTCAAGGCCGCAGCTATTCCTGTTTCTGGTGCACTTTTTTCTTACACTCAACATTCTATGATTGTGCTTGGACACAGCACTCTGTGAACAACCAGCGTCTTTAGCGATGACATTTTGTGACTTATCCTTCTTGTGGAAAATGTCCATGACTCTCCTCTGAACATGTGCCAACTCAGTAGTCTTTCCCGTGATTGTGTAGGGCATGATATGGCTAAGTTAATACAATATAAATGCATTTATTTAACTGGTGATATGTAATCTTCTAATTTTTCTTTTAAACAAGTGAAAAAATCTTGCATTTTTTTGGTATTAATTTTTTTTAAATGTACCTATAGCTACATACACCAGCAAAACATGAAGCTTACTGACAAAACGAATATAAGGTTGGAAGAGGTTTACAGTGGGCTGGTGAGCAGGCAAATAAAAAAAAACATTAGTCCAAAAGCATCAGATCCCATCTTATAGTTGTATTTACAGGATTTTTGAAGGATTATTATGAGACCCCTGCCCACCTCCCCGCCTCGTGCCCGGCGCGCCCCAGTCTCCAGGGAGATGGGAATGAGAGGGGGCAGCACGCAGACTCCTCTTGCGCATTGGAATGGGAGCCCGTCCCTCTCTCTCCCCTGAAGGAGCTTCCCCCCTCAGCCGTGACCAATGGAACATAGAGTATCCATTGTGGCTGAGACACTTTAATAATCGCCAGCTACAATATCCAACCTGTCGGTAGCTTCAGGAGCCCAGCCCTGCCGTTGGATGCGGGAGTAGACTCGTTGGTGGGAAGAGGAGGGGGCGAACGCTCGGCGCCAGACCTCCACCCCTAGCGATGTCCCCGCGATGAATAAATGAATAAAAAAGTAGAAAGGACCGAGGTCAAGTTGTCTCTAAAATTGTGCGATTTATTCTCTGAAATTGTGTCTTCCCTTTTTTTTATTGCCCTGGCAGTACTCCTTGGGCTTCTAGACCAAAAAAGACCATTCTCACGCACCATCTGGCCAAGTGTTATAACTCAATCGTGATTTAGTCATTAGGTTAATGTTAAAAGAAACTCTGAGGCTCATGGACAGCCACATCTGCCCTCCTTGATTATCCTCCCTCAAACACTGATCAATTACTGTCTAATCATAAATCCTCTGAAGCAATTAGTCTTAATGGCGAGTTTCCACCTATATCTAGACTGGTTTGCAATTCAGTGAATGAGGTAATGTGTAGGCAACAGGTGCTTCCGCCTATCTGAGCAAAGTTTCCTTTTTAGTCTGCGCAGCTTTCCAGTTTGCTGTAACTTCGTCTGTTGCATATGACAATGAAAATGCTGCACTATCCGTTATATTTAAGCTAGTTTACGAAGTGTCTGAGTTTTTGTGCTGCGTGTGCGTCCTCACCGCCACCCTGCTCCCTGCGCGCCACATTACAGCCCGTTCAGAGCGCAAGAACCTTGGCTCATGTTTCCGTTCCCTGTGAAGCCCTTTTCTCGCCGACAGGGCGTTCCGAGAGCCAGATCAAAAGGTTTTGAACCAGTTACAAAAGAAAAATGGAAACTAGAGATGATCCTGGATTTATTGAATCTACAATTGAGAGCGCAAGCTTAAGAAACCGCAAATATTTTCGCCTTTTTTTAACTTCCTTTTGAGGTTGACTTCAGGGCTTCCTTATCTTTATAGCCTATTCCCAAGTTTTCCTACATAGGGACTTTCAATTCCAAAAACGGACTTTTGTGTCACATATAAAAGCATAAGTAATTTTTACTTGTGCTTAACTGTAAAACTGAATTTTGGAGGATGTTAGTCATTATAATTATTGAAAATATTAAATAAAACAATGGTTTCCAGAGGTTAAAGTCTAACGTTATTAGCCTTTTTTGTAACTTTCTTTACTTAAGTAAATGTATTATCATTAGAAATTAAACCATGGCCAATTAAAACCAGATTAGCAGGATTATTTTATTAATTTTACTTTACATGCTTTGTCTGTGTGTTACTGCTATTTTTATTTGACCCCTTAATCCTGTAAAGCACCTTGAATCGCCTTGTTGTTGAACGTGTGCTATACAAATAATATTACCTTGCTTTAATTAGTAAGAAATTAACCAATTTAGGTAGGCAGGTTTTTGAAAATGGGTATGGAATTCGACTTATACAATGGCTTCTATGAAGTCTCCGTGTGGCATATACTGAATGAGGGAGTTTTTTTTAATAAATAAATTAAATAACAATTTACCACAACATATTAAAAATACATTTTGTATAGAGGGTGAGCCTTAGATCAGTGTAACTGATTGTAAAGCAAAGTGTGACCAGCATGTTTGTCTTCAAGCTGTTAGACTTCAATTATTGGTACTTGCCAAATAATTATTAAATCAAATGTACCGAAATAAAACGCCAATTACCACTTGTATCGCTTAACCTAGCTAGTTTTTTTTTATCAGTGCAGATAAAACCAGATTCAGCTTGGATTCAGCTCCGTTGACTCGCTGTATTACAGCTTTCTTACTATAATCACACTCTGTATTTATTGCCAATAGTTGAGTTCCTAACTAGAGTGGCCAATTGACCCCGTTGAACTTTTCTAGCTACCCCCTTTTTCCTTCTGCCCCACCTCCATGTCTGAGATGCAACACTGGCGCAGTGAGAGGTCAGGTGAGGATTCTGTTCCATCCACGCACGTCTCGCGCTGTGCACCATCCTTGCTAAGCCCCTCACCCCTCGCGGTGCGACTGGTGGGAGGTTCCCCTCCCACCCCGCTAGCGTCAAGCACTCCCTAAATCGTAACGTTATCGTAAACAGTCCCACCTCAACGACCCATAATCACCTCTCGGGCTTTTTTACCGAGACATCTCATTGGACGTAAACACGCGACCAGCGCGAGGAGGGGGGCTTCCAGACGCGTGCCGCTTTTTAAGCCGACGCAGCGCCTTGAGACACCAGAGAAGGAGTCCCGCACGCGACCCGAACCCCTCACACGTACACAAACACACAAACTGTGCAACAACAGTGCAATTGTGTATTCCTCCAGGAACATTTCCTAATACAGTTATAGGAAAAAAGTTTTCTGATTTATTTTTTATTTTTGGGAAAACATGGATGTGTTAACGGTGGAGGAGTGGAGTAAAGGCGCGCGGGAGGTTGCAGTCCTGGGTGCGCTGCAGCAGGAACGCGTCAGCGCCGGGGTGGCGGAGAGGGGAGGGAAGCATCAACTTGAGGTGTCCCGCTACGACCCGGGAGTTACGCTCGTGGACGGCGGCAGTGACCCACGCGCCTGGCTAGCCGACGCCTCTGGCACCTGCGCGGCACACGCCACATCACCCGACTACCTGCGGCACTCGCCGTGCCCGAGCACCGGCTCCTACCAGGGTGAGAGACCTCTTCACACTTACAAGCCTCAGATAGCAGGGATTGATATGAGGGATTAAGTATTGTAAATTGATGCTTCTTTTTAATGAGTTTCGATTTTAGATGTTTTAAAATGTTCAATTATAAATTGGAGTTTTGACTGTATAGCCATACCTAAAAGTAAGACTTGTTTAATCTTTCGTTTATTTCAATTTGTTTTGATTGCTTGCTGTTTTTCCAACTTCAGCATGAGAGGGAATTTAGTTATCATTTGTTGTGTATTTATTTTCGCTCTGTTTATTTCAGAGAGTGGTTCCCCCGGGTCCTCGGGCCATCCCAGCCCTTCCATTCACAGAAGATCTGCCAAGAATCCCTCCTCTTCCTCGCTCAAAGTCAGGGACCTGTGCCGCCTCAAAGGCACCATCACGGGGCCTGAAGAAGATGCTCCCCTGAGACAGAGAGCCCCGTCCAGCAAGCCCGTTGGCGGCATCCAGAGGCAGAGGCGGGTGGCCGCCAACGCGCGCGAGAGAAGGCGCATGCACGGGCTGAACCACGCATTCGACGAGCTGCGCAGCGTCATACCGGCGTTCGACAATGACAAGAAACTCTCCAAATACGAAACTCTGCAGATGGCGCAGATTTATATCAACGCGCTGGCCGAGTTGCTCCAGGGCCCGGTCTCCTCCAGCAATAATGAAAACTCCAGCGGTTCACCAAAGCGTGACGTTTTGCTGTCACCCGCTGATAGTTTTGGAGGGGTGAAAGACAGGGCTGCCCAGTCGCAGTCAGTTACCTGCAGGACAGCGGTGGCTCTGTCCCTCTCTGGTGACACCCCACCCGTTCACATCCACGGGATGCCATTCCGTTCCTCGTTCCAAGAGAACTCTTTCGCTGGTAGAGTTGAAGAAGCGACGTGTTCCCCTTCTTCCTCATCCTCACTTGTTGGGAATGGGAGAAAAGAGTCTCCACGAAGCGACGGGGAGTTTTCCCCGCACTCCCACTTCAGTGACTCGGATGAAATAGCAATGGAGCTCCAGTCAAGTGAAGAAGATGATCTGTCAGAAATCAAGCTACCCAGCCATCGCCATCCCACCGTGTCATTCTAAATAATTATGAATAAAAAGACTATGTAAAAATAGTTCACTGTTACAGAAATGACCAAATTTCAGTGAACCGTGTCAATCATACTTGCAGCCTTGGATTTGTAGAGGAAACATGTTTATCTGCGTTCACTTGGCAAAATAAGAAAGTCAGATTTCCTTAATGACTGTTTCGTTGTAGCCTTTGTGAGAAAGGTCTGATTCGGTTCTGCCTATATATATATATATATATATATATATATATATATATATATATATATATATATATATATATATATATATATATATATATATATATAGTACATCCAAGAGTTTAGTTTCCATAGAGACGTGGGTGGACGACCCCTTTGCCATGTCACGCACAGCACCGCCATGGGCATTTCCCACGTCCCTCCAACCACAATTCTGTCTTCCACAAAAGCGAAACGTTTGGCATTTGTTGTATTTGACTATGTAAGATTTATTTGTAGAAATGATTTTAAATTTTTCTTTATTTCTGTCTTTAACTGATCATTTGTTTGTATTGTGTATTTTATTTAGCAAGTTCTAAACTTTATAACATGCACTTTAAATATTCGGGCCAGAGGCTAAAAAACTGTCAGAACTGCGATATTTGTGTTCCCGTAAAACTTCACAGAATTCAGTTGTGCTTGTTTGTTAGCGTAGAACTGCCAACCTCATACAAATGTAACCTGTTTAATGTAGCCATTATCGCTGTCTTTTTAAACTTTTCTTCCCCTTTTTTTATCATCAGAAGAAGCTTGTGTGATTTTTCTTTCACTGACTGAGAATAAATGATGGTGTTTTTGATGTAGCCTATTTATTGCTCAAATGTTTCTTACTTTTTGCTTTTTGTAACTTTGTATAGTTTAAGTTGATTGGGAGAAAATAAAGGAGCCGTTTTGCCATTCTTTGTTATTTTAATTTGACTTTGAAAATAAAGAAATGTAAACAAACCTCCCAACTGTCTTTAACTTATCTGTTTACAATTTACCCAGCCGAAACAAATGCAGACTTGTATTAAATTATTATTATAATTATAATTATAATTATTATTATTATTATTTATTATTTATTATTTTTATTATTTTTATTAGTAGTAGTAGTAGTAGTAGTAGTATTTATTTATTATTATTATTTATTTTATTGTAACAATACAACTAATACTAATGTTTTAGATGAGGTCTTTAGGCATAGCCTATTTGAACATCTTAACATCTTGAACCTAAATAAAGTCTTGAAACTGGCCTGCAAAAATTATTCATCAAGCTAAATTTGTAGGACTTTTCTCAACCTTTTTTACATTAAACCATGGAAACTTTTAACTCAAAGCCATCAATACTCTTAGATGTTTTTTAAACTAGAAAAATAGCCAAACGTTTATTTTTGCGTCAGCTTAACAATTTAATTAATTTACAAATATAATTTTTATTATTTTATGTATGTTAGTGGTTTTGTCTGTGTTGCCTATTTTTGTTTGTTTTTAACTGAAAAAAAGTTGTCTTTTCGTCTGAACTGGTGCCTTCTCGCCAATTCGGTATATACCAGATTTGTTAATGGTGAAGCGTGCATTAATTTCAGCCTATTGTTGGTTGGCTCGTGGGCCGAGGTGTTGGATGGCCTCAGTGGAGCACGCGCTGTCAGCTGGTGAGCGCTCGCGGGTCCCCACTGTGTCCCCGAGGACCTGACTCGAGAGGGAACACACTTTTCAGAACTAAAGAAAAGACTCCACACACACACGCAGGTACATCCCACGGCCTCTGTTTATTTCCATCCCCATTATATTCACGGTCTATCTTCATTTAACCAGAAGAATGCGCTCATGACAGCAAGTCATGCTGCTTTGAAACATAGTTGTTTTCTCATTTTATTATCTTCTGCAACGCATAAAGTAGCCAAAAAAAAGTAGTGATGCATGGTGCGGACATGTAAAAGACTGTGAAATTATTTATGAACGTCAACAACCTGTTTGCTACCTGCCACTATATGCCCTGTCCCCCACCCACTATTTTCAGCCAATCCCAGCCCGCGCTCACATTCCTGGTTCTTCGGGGAGGAGAATTAAATAATAATGCTGCGTTAAATTATTGACAAAATTAATGCAGAGCAGAGTGTATCTCGGTATGATCGCACATACACATGCAGAAAGTTCGTTCTGCGGTGACAGGATATCAAGTTTCCGTAAACGCACAGCAAAAACACGCGGTTGAAAATGTTTAATCGAGCATTTTGCATAAAAAGTAGATAGCGTGTTGTAGATTCAGTCATTAAGGTTGTTTTCTTTTTTTATCGTTCAATATATGCAAAGCAGTTTAACATGCCAAGCCCCTACGCGGTTTGCACTTTGAGATGAGTTTGCATAAGAATTGTTTGTTCAGTGCAATAATCGTGAGAGACAATTTCAAAATAAACACTCATCTATACATGTTAATCTGCATGCTCTTGCAAGAGCTTCTCTAGTCTGCTATGATTTGCATTTTAGAAATGGGTTTAAACCTTCCTTTAAACGTTTTGGCGCCTTTTTTGGCCCAACATATAAGAAGTTTAGATAAGTCGTGTGTCTTCAACAGGTGGGATGCTGGGCAGGTTAAGGTTTCACTGCACGCACATTAATTATTTACACTTAGACGTTATGAAAAATACTAACAACAGCGTGGTGGAGTGGGGAGAACCTGAGACGCACTGACGCGTGTTGATACTGTTTGGAAGAGGAGAACTGAAAGAAAAACTTTGGTGTCACGTTCGGGCCCATACCCGCTCAATCTAATTTTTTATTTTCCATTATTAGTTTTCCTTTTCTTCTTGCATTTATATCAAAGTGTGCCTTTACAAATTTTAATTTTCTCAATAAAATAAAATTTTTGGAGTTGGATCTTAGTAAATTAGTAAATAATTGACAAGTTGGTTTATTTTGTTCAATTATTTTAAAGAGTAAAACTTTATTTAGATTAATTAAAAACAGTGAAATGTCTGATGCGCTTTCTTCAAAGATTTTGGCTTGCAACTAAATCCCACAATTTTTAGTTTACTTGAAAATAAGAACATTCCATAAGACCAATTAGAAAGGGGATTTTAGGTACATTATTATTCTGTTATACCCTACACAATCATGAGGAACTCTGCATACTTGATAGTTGTAAAACTGGCTGTCATTGACAACCTACAAAAAGTTGCAAAAGGTAATTTACAAAAAACAAAACAAAAAAACTTTTCAGTTCATACAGTGCTGTATCAAAATGTCATAATGGAAAGTTAAGTGGAAGGAAAACGTGTTGATAAAAACATTTGCGCAAGCATCAAGAATAAAAACAGATCATGAGAAGATCTTGAAGCAAAATACATTTAGGAGTTTAAGGGAAATTCACAAGGCTTGGACTGCAGCTGGAGTCAGAGCTTCCCCAAACATATATCTAGGACATGGGTCACAACTGTTACATTGTGTTACGCTGCTCCGGGACCAGAGACAATGTTCTGGGCAAAAAAAAAAAAACATAACTGGACTGTTGCTCAGAGGTCCAAAGTTCTCTTTTCAATTGAATACAACAAACATTGTTAAAGATCCTCTTTTATTGGTTTTATGAATTAGCCAAATTTTCTGAGAAGCTGAATGTTTGGTTTTCATTATCTGTAGCAGCAATCATTAAATGTTTCAGAACAACAAAAAGGAGCTGTATCATTAAATTGTGTAAACATGAACAACTTTTTTCTGTAGAAAGTTCAGGTTTAGTCCACTAAGCAGTTCATTCAAAATGTTTCAAGCCGCTGCAGTCACCCATTTCCATAATCATATTCAGAAAGCATGCATTCCTCTGCTTCCATTTTAATAAAAAGACAGACACTTGCATTTTGTATGAGCAGGATTATGTGCTGTCCAAAAAGGTCTCTCCAGGGACCTTGAACAAAAGGCAGAACTGGGCCATAGTTTCCATCTGCTGTCCCAGAAAGAGGGAGAGGGTGGTGAATGAGGATATCATGGGCAGATAGAGAAGCAGAATAATAAGTGTGTGGCTGGAAAGAAGCAAAAAAAAAAAAAAAAAAAAACTGAGACAAAAGTAACTTGGGACATGGTGGGTTGTTACAGGCTGTAAGAATTAGTAAGAAATGTATAATGTTCAGATCAGTTAATTTCCTTTCAAGTGAACCCACTGTAACGTAGCCACCCCTTTGTTAAGTGTTATCCTTAAATTAGCCTCCAGGCCTCTCCTCTCATTAGCCGATGCAGCACTGTGTTATCATGTAGTGTAGTCTAACCTCGAGTGATCACGCAAACAAACACACAATGTTGCTGTGACGCAATGAGCACCTGCTGCATTGCATGCTCCAACTAGCTCCTTTTATTAATTGTTAATGAGTTTCATTGGAAGTCCTGCAAAAACTAAATAAACACTAGTTATTTAAATTACAAAGAAAAAGAAAAACACTCCTGTGACCGCTTGTAAATAATAAAAACCAAATGTGTATCGCAGATTAATGAAAACGTATTTTAGTGGTAGTTAAAATCAGCTTTTTTGGCAGCATATGGTTTGGCTAGCCCTTTTAATAATCTACAGATTGATCAATCATAAATACCCTAGAATGGCAAACATTGATGTCATAAATTTAAAGACATCAAAGAGTCAGTAAAATTTAGCAAGGCGGTGCAAAGGTGCTGCTAACGATGTGTTTGTAAAACCAGGAAACATTTTCAAATCATCACCTATTCTACTACAGCCCATAGGACATTTTTAGATGAGCATAAACACAAATAAATAAGTTACACCTAGTTTTTAGTCATGTCAACAACTAGCTACCCCCCCCCCAAAAAAAACTATTTTAATGTACATTTCAATAAGTTTATCTCAGTGATACCTTATACAGTTTCAGATTAGCTGTTGGGGACAGGAGCCTAAGATGACATTGGTTTAAACTTAAAGCATGGTGGTTTTGTCAGAGCTAATTCAGGGATTAACGTGCATGCTCATAGCTGTGCAGTGCTCCAGTATATGATTAAACAACCTAACAGATGCAAAACTTTGAATGACAGTGCCTCTTAAAATGATTCATACCTCTTAAAATTGTTTATGTTTTGTGAAATTACAACCACACACTTTATTAAGCGTTATTGCCATTTTATGTGATAGACCAACAAAAAAGTAGTTTGATTACAAAGTTTTATAGGACAGAAATCTACAAGGTGTCCTTTATTTTTTATACTCGGAAATCCAATTCAGTTATTCCCCTTTAGAATTCAGCTAATTAGTAAGTGGTAAAGGGATTGAATTCTGCACTTTTCTAGTCATAGATAAAGATGTGGAAAAGTGATGAGCATGCAATAACTGCATACCTACCAAGACGTGGCCACCCACCCGAGGTAAAATATCAGAAAGGATTTATCAGAGATGCTGCCAATATGTCTAGGGTAACACTGGAGGAGCTGGAGAGACCAGCAGCTCAGTTTTATTTATCTGTTGACAGGGCAGCTATTAGTTGTCTACTCAGGCTTTCTGGCAGAGTAGAAGGAGGAAGGCTACTGTTGCACTTTTCCATAGTGAAAGCCATGTTAGGGAAACAGGAGTCTTCAAAAGACTTGAGACTGGGGTGGAGGTTCATTTCCCTCCACTACACATACAGCCAGAGCTACAATGGAATAGTTTAGATTGATGCATGTTCATGATTTAGAATGGCCTAACCAAAATTCAGACCTACACTCAATGGGTATGATTACATTTGTAAGTTACTGTAGGTAAACTGTCACCTGAACTGCAAAACAAAGATGGTATGTTAACTTTCTTGCTTTTCACTTATAATCATTAATGAATAGGGGTCTAACAAGATCTCGTCCTACAAGATGTTGCGCTATTAAAACAGCACAATATTTTTCGTTGGAGTGACTACCATCTCGTGAGCACTAGCCAGCTACGGTCAGCATGGCTTTGCCTGACAAATCATCTGCTTGGGAACATTTTGGGGTTCCGTTAGGAACGATAAAAGGCCACAGAGTGTCAAACAAAACACAAACAATATGGAAGCACTGCAAGTTGTTCAGATGCTGAAGGAGGCAGAAAGCATTGCTAAAACGGCCGATGGCTGGATGTCTAAGAGTCAGAAAGCACCCTATCAGTAGCAACAAGGAAATGGTAAATGTGGGACTGCAGACCATGACCATATATCTAAAACGTTAAAAAGAAATCAGAAAAAAGACATCTGTTTGCTGAGTTTGATGCAAAATCAAAAAAATGTGGAATAAAGGTCTTTATGTAGCATCAATTTGATATTTGAAGTTTTCTTTAAGTCATATTCAAATCTCACCCTGTCTCGTTCTCGTGAACTTAGTATCGTGTCTCGTCTTGTTTTGATGTATCATTACACCCCCATTAATGAAAAATCTAATAAGTACTGTCTAAACCAATGCAAAGGCAAACCAATGTGTAGGCAATGCTCCTTTAATTAACACGGAATGATAACTATTCCTTTGGTATCATATAAATCCTTTGACATACAGAGCAAAATATTGCACAGACACAAAACTTATTATTTTATTTTTGAAAGGCTCCCACAGCTAAGGCCTTTACATCATCGTAAAAGACATGTTAAACTATTTTGACAAAATACATCCTGTGGTCAAAATGACATGCCGCCTGTCCCATTGCTTCTCCACCTACAAGTAAACACACCGACAGAGTTGCACAAAGAATATACACTGTAACAAGGAAGAAGATCATTTATCTGTGCAGTCCTCTCCCTGAAAGACATCTATGGGTGAAGCAGGGTCTCCCAGGGCTTTGTTCTGGGCAGGGTTCAGCTCTTTGTGTCCACCACCTTCAAAGCAAATGTACATGAACACGAACATGAGGCTTCTTGGGTAACCATCCCATTGAAGGGTAGCACAATAGTGCTACCAATTATCCACAGTGCTCATTGCTCCCGTGGAGTCAGTTACATGGCTTTTTGTGAGTTTCTGCTGGAGTGTGTGTGTGAGAAGGAGTGTGTATGGCAGATTTGCATGTTTTACAATGTAAAGCTTTGATGCGTGTGCAAGTATCTTTTCGGATGTGTGATTCTGCTTTAATTGAGGGGGGGCTTAATTCAATGCGTGTGCTTTCATGTGTTTAGGAGAACGTGTTGTGGTTATCATGTTTTAAAAACCCTTACTGAAGTTACACTCTTATTTTGTAATATTTGACCTACCAGCCTACCAAATATCTTAAACATTTTGTAATTTCATACTCTTTAATTTTAAATGCTCAACTTGTTTTGATTCTTGTTTCAGGAAATCTCTCAACTTCATTACATTCTCTTGGATTGCAAAGCATAGGAAAACACTTCAGAGGCTTTTATTGGGACAGGAAACAATTAATCTGCAAGGCTTTTGACACCCTTTGACACATTATGACTTGCCTCAGGCTCAGATTGCATAGAACTTGCAGACTAGTCAGTCATTCAGAGCAAAGATCTTCACCCCAGCGAGCCGTGACACCTCTAGAAGCATCGGAAGTGATATTACTCTGGGCGATTTGCAGTAAAAAAAAAAAAAAATTAAGTTGGAGTGCAACAGGATTTTTAGCAGGTGAGAGGGGGAAGCTGTAGTGTATTTCAATTTGCATTTATGAGGATTCATGTTTACAGACACATGGCTGTTTGTTTATGTCTTCACTACTCAAAAATGAACTTGTTCACTTGATACCGGTCATTGTCTCCACTTGTAACCCACACTGACTGCTTCCAGAATCACATGTACAGTAACAACAAGTGGATGTGGAAGAACCCGAAGCCATGCATCACTAACTGTTGAGTAACCAGTGTCAAGTTACCTCTCTCAAACTGTGACCAAACTGGTTTGAAGAAAATAGGTAAAGTTCTGGTATAAAAAAACATTTACAAATAACAAAAATATTTTTTTGTTTGTTAATCCAGTAATTGGTACCAAGAAGTATATGTATGACCCTTAGCTTCTGAGAGTATATTCAAGATTGTGACTTCATTGTTAGTTATACGTAAATTGGTGAGACTGTATAAATAATTGTGCTGAACCATACAAACTGCCTGTCTTGATCTGAAATAAAATAGTGCCAGACAATAAAGAAGTAAAACAAATGAAAGTAAAAAAAAGATTATTTGACATTTGTTTCACATCTTTGATTCTGATGGGAAATTAAATGGGCATCTCTCAAAACATAATGAAGCAATATAAGTAGAGTATCCGTTTTGAAAAATGACTTGTCTTTTTTTGTTTACATTTTATAAAAAACTTAGATGTTTAAAATGATTAATTCCCTTCCAAATAATCAATGGCAATGTTATTATTGGCAAAACAGCAATCTAACCGTTCCAATAGCAGCTGTTTCTTTCTTTACCATTGGTATTTGGATGATTTATCTATGGTGTTTGCCCTGAGATGGACTGGCAACCCGTCCAGGGTGTACCCCGCCTCTCGCCCGTTGAATGCTGGAGATGGGCACCAGCCCCCCTGCAACACTGCAGAGGCTGAATGGGTATGGCTAATGGATGGATCTATGGTGTTGAGCTCCAAATCTTTGAATTTGGAAGGCCTCCTTGCCATCACCCCAATCTCTAGGGTGTCACAATGACAGATTCTCTTTCAGATTCAAGTCAGGACTCTGGCTGGACCACTCAAAAACTTTCAAATTGAGTCTAAGAGTAATTGTTCAGAACTAAAAGTGGGATCTTTGGGATCCCCTACGGTGGGTTGGGAACAAGAGACGTCCTCACAATCTGAAAGATTTGGAGAACTTTGGCAGTTATTCTGACTTATTCAGATTTGACTTAATGTTTGGTAATTTTCCTTTAAAAGAAAACTAAAGGCTTAAAATAAATTCAAAGAAGGTCCAACAAGGTTTTTAGGTTTAGAGAGTTTGCCCACTAATGCAATTGGTTTATTTCCCTTTTTAATAAAAAAAAATTATATTGTCTCTTTGCAGATTAGTTTTTTTTTCTAGTTGAAAGATTTGAAAATTATTCATTCATGTTTTAAATTTTTTACTCAAATTGGGGAATTTTAACAGGGGTTTGCATACTTTTGAGAGTCACTTTTTAAAACGAATGGATAAAAAAGGAAATATTTAGGGGGTTTAAAATATACGATTAAGTAGACTTACATGGTGTCTTACATGGATCAGACAGCACTATGCTTTAAAAATCAGGAAGGCCTCCTGGGAGATTAACTAAGCTAACGTGTTCATAATTTGGCCACCTAGAGGGCAGCGCTTTTGTATCTAAAAACACAAACCTTAAATTCTATTATTGCTGCAAAATGAAGCAGTGTACTTCTTTCTACAGCATTAGTTTTGCAGCACATTGGTTTGTATAGAGAAATGGTCACCTTTCAAGATGGCCCACAGCCGATTTAAGGAAGTCCATCTACACCGAGTTACAAACCTAACCTTTATTTCACAGAATTTGTTTAAAAAATACAACTTTTGAAATGGGAAATGAATTCCAGCCCCTGATTGCTGCAGTCACTATTATAAATATGCAGTTAACATGAAGAGGCGGTCATGGTTAACTGCATCTCTCCTTTCCTCTCTGATCCCCTCTCTTGTCCTTCCTGGGCCCATTGTACAGTTGCCCTCACAGCTCTCCTTTCAGCTAGTTGCCCTACTCAGGTGAAGGATACAGTATATTGAGGGAGATTTTGCTTGTATTTGATTCCGCTTCTTTTCATAGAGGCTGAAAGCCTGGCCTTCGTAGTGCGCTCCCCCTCCCTCTGCCAGTCCTGTCCAGTTCCCAGGGGACCCCCACTCTCTCCTGGGCTGGCCTGGGTGGAGTGGCCGCCGAGTGGGGCAAGTAGGGAACAGACAAGGGTATCACTTACAGTCTCCCTCCTGCTCTCACACAGAACAGAGAGCACAGACACCAGTGGGGCACCAACTCATCTCACCTGTCTGGATCTCTTAAGTGCATACACATACTTGAGGTTTTGCTCACATATGCATACACATCTGTTTCCTCAACTTCCTAATTAGACATACATGTCTTATCATCTTCATAATCCATTTCTTCATTGGTCCATTAATTTAGCTACAGATCTTGGAGGGAGGCAGATTTCAATGGAGCTATTGAAAGCCATTTCTGGGCACTGAAAAGGAAGCAATTGAGAGATGGTGACTAAGACCGACTCATGAGTTTGTAGAAAGAATTACATAAATGGATTTAAAGGAACAAAAACTTGATTCAATGACACATGAAAGCTAAATACACATGCGCACATGCACGCACACACACATTGTCTTGCTAGTAGTAGTGAGGACCTTCATTGACTTCCATTCATTTTAGTGACTCATTATGCCTAACCCAGAACATTTTCCAAACCATTACCAATCTATTTCTAACCCTAACCTTAACTAAAACTTAATTCCATCATACCGCTCGGTGACATTGTATGAATGTGAAGACCAGGCAAAATGTAAAAATGAAAAACCTGAAACGGTGAAAAACAGTCCTCAGTCCGAATTCTAGACAGGAGCACACGCGCACGCACACACGCACGCACATGCACACAGAAGTTGAATAGAAAACAAACTCCATACGGGATTCCTTCTTGTCATAACTTCAAGTCTTAACACTTCTCCTGCCTAATGCTTAAACAAGGCAGGAATATCAGATAACATGTTAATATATTATAAACAGTTTAACACAAACAACAGTGATACATTGAACTTTTCAATTTAAAATTACTTACATCTGCTATTAAATGAAGCAACTCAAGTCAAATCAAGCCTTATTGTCAGTTTGCTGTGCTTACAATTGTAGTGCAGCAGAATGAAAGAGTGTTCCTCCAGGGTCAGCATAGGAAATTTACAAACTCATAAGAAATGTATTTACTGAAACTGTTGAGCAGTCTGGAGGTTCTGCCTTTCATATTGTGCTACTGTTTGCCAGATGTCAGCATTTAGGTGATGTTCATTGCCCTTCTTCTGCAGTGGATTTGGAAGATATCTTTGACAAAGGGGAGGAAACTAGTGATCTTCTCAGCTGATCCAACTATCCTCTGCAGGGCCTTTTTATTTGAGATACTTTAAACTGGAATACCACCAATGATTTTTTTAAATATAGACTTTATACATATATGTCATAATTTCTCAGTATTGCTCATTTTAATTGTGGAATATGATAGTTCACTTATTAGGGAAAATATTTATTTCTTCAAATTGCTTTTTCAATACGGATGAGACTGATTGAAACTTTGATACTGTTTTACCATTGATATCATTTAAAGTATTGTTTGTCATCACTTTTTGTGGTGGTGTACTTTACGTTTTGGGAACTCCTTGTGTTTCACACAGCTTTTCTTGGGGTGGTAAGGTCTCACTAGCTCAGTTAGCTTAGCTTCATTGCGGCTATGGCTACTCTTCTTTCTCCTGTCTCTAACTCTTCTCTTCTCTCTTGCTCTTTGTGTCAGATGTTTAGTCACTTCCCTGCCTCCTTTAGTGATAATGGAAACTGTAATAAATGTAATATTTTTGTAGCTTTGGAGGCGAGGGTATCAGAATTAGAAGCACGGCTGCGCTGTTGAAAAACCAGCTGATAGCCGAAGCCCATTAGCCAGCGCGGAGCCAACAAGGATAGAACCCCCTAGCTGTCCTCTAGTAGAGCCCGCGCAGCCGGGACCTCAGGCCGGCTGGGTGACTGTACGTAGGAAGCTTAGTTCTAGGACCCAGCCCACGGGCCACCACCAACCGGTCCGCGTTTCTAACAGATTTTCCCCGCTCAGCGACACACCCGCTGAGAAGCCGACCCTGGTAATTGGCAGCTCCATAGTCAGAAACGTGGCATTAGAGACACCATTGACCATAGTCAAATGTTTACCAGGGGCCAGAACGGGCGACCTCAAATCCTACCTGAAACTGCTGGCTAAAGATAAGAGTAAATACAGTAAGATTGTTATTCACGCTGGCGGTAATGACACCCGGTTACGCCAATCGGAGGTCACTAACATTAGTGTTGCTTCGGTGTGTAAGTTTGCCAAAACAATGTCCGACTCTGTAATCTTTTCTGGTCCCCTGCCTGATCGGACCAGTGACGAATGCTGTCATTCCATCAATGGTTGTCTAGGTGGTGTCCTGCAAACGATGTGGGCTACATTGATAACTGGCGAACTTTTTGGGGAAAACCTGGTCTGATCCGGAGAGACGGCATCCATCACACTTTGGATGGAGCAGCTCTTCTTTCTAGGAATATGGCCGAATTTATTAGTCCTCCAAAACACTGACAACCCAGGGTCCAGACCAGGAAGCAGAGTCGTAGTTTAACCCTCCTCTCTGCTGCTTCTGTACTGTTACCCACCCATTACCCTATAGAAACAGTGTCTTGACCACGGACAAAATTAAATGGATTAAAAGTTAAGACAACAAAAGCAAATTATGGAAATCTCATAAAAATAAATACAACTTTGACTGAACAGAAAAATAAATCAATTAAATGTGGTTTATTAAACATAAGATCTCTCTCCTGAAAGACTTTGTTAGTAAATGACTTGATTTGTGATAATCACATTGATTTCCTTTTTCTCACAGAAACCTGGTTGCAGCAGGAGGATTATGTCAGTATAAATGAGTCAACTCCTTCCAGTCATTTAAATTTTCACATTCCTAGAAATACTGGGCGAGGCGGAGGAGTTGCAACCATTTTCCATTCTGATTTACTAATTAGTCCCAGACCAATTGATAGCTACAGTTCTTTTGAACAAATCTAACCCTTAATTTTCCTCATCCAAGTTGCAAAACATCAAGACCATTTTTGTTTGTGGTTTTGTATCGTCCACCAGGCCCTTACTCTCAATTCTTGGATCAGATCTCACATTTTTTATCTGATTTAGTTTTAAATACTGATAGGGTTATTATAGTGGGGGACTTTAATATTCATGTGGATACTGAAAGTGATAGCCTAAATGCAGCCTTTAGTGCTATTTTAGACTCAATTGGCTTTACTCAAAAAGTACAGGGATCGACCCACTCGGGTAAACACACTTTGGACCTTGTACTGACATACGGTATTGAGTGTGAGGAAATAACAGTCCACCCACATAACCCGGTCCTGTCTGACCACTTCTTAATAACTTTTGAATTTACTTTAACTGACCATCTTAAATTTGAAAGAAAATTTCATTATAGTAGAGCTTTATCAGACAATGCTGTAACAATTTTTAAAGAATCTGTTCCATTCTTACTTTGTGTCTCAGAGTAACACAGTGGATGGCAGCAATTCTATCTCTAACCCTTCAGAAATTGATGATGTGGTTCACAGCGTTACGTCCTCATTTCGTTTGGCATTAGATAGTGTAGCACCCTTAAAAAAGAAAGTGGCTAGCCATAGGAGGCTGACTCCTTGGTTCAACGCAGAGTTGCGTACTTTAAAGCAGAATACTAGGAAGTTGGAGAGAAAATGGCACTCTACACACCTAGAGGATTCCTATTTAACCTGGAATAACAGTCTATTGCTGTATAAAAAAAACCTTCGACTAGCTAGAACAGCATATTTTTCATCATTAATAGAGGCGAATAAAAACAATCCTAGGTTTCTTTTTAGCACAGTTGCCAAACTTACACAGAGTCATAGCTCTGTTGAGCCAACTATTCCCCCAGCTCTTAGTAGTGATGTTTTTATGGGATTCCTCATAAATAAAATTAATTCTATTAAAAATAAAATCATTGGCATCCTCCCAAACATGATTACTTCTTCCTCAGTAAATGAGGCAGTATCAGAAAGAACTGTAGAACCTCAGTTGTGCTTAGGCTGTTTTGATTCCGTCGAGCTTTTGGAATTATCAAAAATATTAGCCTCATCTAAACCTTCAACTTGTATGTTGGACCCAATCCCAACCAAATTATTTAAAGAAGTGTTCCATTTGGTTCCTGGCCCCATTTTGGATATGATGAATCTATCCTTAGTAAACGGATACGTACCACAGGAATTTAAAATAGCTGTAATTAAACCTTTACTCAAGAAACCTTCCCTTGATCAAGATGACTTAGTGAATTACAGACCTATATCTAACCTTCCTTTCTTATCCAAAGTCCTTGAGAAAATTGTTGCTAATCAAGTCTGTGAGCATCTAAACAGTAACGAGCTGTTTGAAGAGTTTCAGTCAGGTTTTAGAGCTCATCATAGCACTGAAACAGCACTGGTGAAGGTTACTAATGATATTCTCATGGCCTCAGATAATGGACTTGTGTCTGTTCTGGTTTTGTTAGATCTCAGTGCTGCTTTTGACACAGTCGATCATAATATTCTCCTAGAAAGGCTTGAACATGTTGCAGGGATCAAAGGAACAGCACTAGGCTGGTTTAAATCATATTTGTCTGATAGATTCCAGTTTGTTCATCTAAATGATCAATCTTCTTCACTCTCAAGGGTTACTTGTGGAGTTCCACAGGGTTCTGTGCTTGGACCAATTCTGTTCATCATATATATGCTCCCAATTGGTAGAATCATTAGACAGCATGGGATACATTTCCACAGCTATGCAGATGATACACAACTATATTTATCCATAAATCCTGATGAACCCAGTCAGTTAGGTAGATTACAGGCATGTCTGGAAGACATAAAAACATGGATGACCCTAAACTTTTTGCTTTTAAATTCTAACAAAACAGAAGTTGCTGTCTTTGGACCAGAAGTTCTTAAACAGAAACTGATTAGTCAATCACTTCATCTGGATGGCATTAAATTGGCCCCCAGTAATAATGTAAAGAATCTCGGCGTTATTTTTGACCAATACATGACATTTAAATCCCATATTAAACAGGTTTCTAGGATTTCTTTCTTTCACCTCCGGAATATTGCTAAAATTAGAAACATCCTGTCCAGGAGTGATGCTGAGAAACTAGTCCATGCATTTGTTAGCTCAAGGCTGGACAACTGTAATTCTTTACTATCGGGTAGTCCACAAAATGCCATTAAAAGCCTTCAAATGATCCAAAATGCGGCAGCAAGAGTTCTGATGAATGTTAAAAAGAGAGATCACATTTCTCCTGTTTTAGCTTCCCTTCATTGGCTCCCTGTTAAATTCAGAATAGAATTTAATATCCTTCTTCTTACATACAAAGCCCTTAATAATCAAGCTCCATCATACATCAGAGATCTAATTGTTCCATATGTTCCTAACAGAGCACTTCGCTCTCAGACTGCAGGTTTACTTGTAGTTCCTATGATTTCTAAAAGTAGAATGGGAGACAGATCTTTTAGTCATCAGGCTCCTCTCCTGTGGAACCAGCTCCCAACTTTAGTCCGTGAGGCAGACACTCTGTTTACTTTTAAGGCCAGGCTTAAAACTTTCCTTTTTCATAAAGCTTATAGTTAGAGTGGGTAAGGTCATCCTGAGCTATCTCTGTAGTTATGCTGCTATAGGCTTAGATTGCTGGAGGACAGACTTACCAATTTTCTTCACTCTGCTACTTTCTTTTCTCCTACGACTCTCCAGTTGTATTACAGTACTTTCTGTTATTTCAACTGTTAACTTAGTTTTCTCTCAGTGTTTTTCTCTGCATTGAAGATATACCTGGTCTGGGATCCTGCTTGGCTGCAATGCCCTGTTGGACGGGGGGCATCAACTGGGATGATCCTCCCAGTAACTGAACATCCACTGTGTCCTGTTATCAACTTTTTACTTTCTGTAACATAGAAAGTTCTCTTATATCAGATCTTCTGTTCCTTCTGTGTTTCTGCTCTGTCTTCTCAAACCCCCAGACGACCGTGGCAGATGGTCGCTCCTACTGAGCCTGGTTCTGTTGGAGGTTTCTTCCTGTTAAAGGGGAGTTTTTCCTCTCCACCGTCGCTACATGCTTGCTCAGTATGAGGGATTGCTGAAGGATTGCTGTGGTTGGAAACTCTGCCCAACCTCACGCCAATGACTGACGCAATCTGCTGGGATTCTTTAAATAGGAAACTTTTTAACTGATTGGAATGGTTGTATAATTGTATTGAAATGACTTCTTGTTAAGTGCCTTGAGATGACATCTGTTGTGAATTGGCGCTATATAAATAAATTGAATTGAATTGAATTGAATTTAACTTTAAGATGCACTTTTTTTCACAATAATAATCAAAACCTGGATGCATAGTATACATTTCTGTTAGACGTCTGTTTATTTTCCATTTAGAAATGTAAAAAGGTGCATATTTTTTTTTTACTTTTTATCCAACAGCATAACACTGAGAACCTACTGAGTTAAGCAAAATGGGACAGTCTTGAGAGTTTTCTATAGCTGTGAATGTGCAGTTAAGTTGACAGCATGGAGTTAGAGGTAGAAGCAAAGTTTTACTCACTTATGGTCAAGCCTCATGGATGCAAAAGCCACTGACTATCTGCATATGTGCTGTAGTCCCCACAAACACCTCAGACATGACTTTTCACCTACAATACTTCCTTTTTCTATGTCCTTATCAGACCCCATAGGCATCCCAAGAACTCCATTACATAAGAACTGTGTATTCCTTGGTTGTGTGTCCATGCTGTGTACAAGCTACTTCTCTGAAGGCAAGGGGTTACCCTATTACAGCAGTCCTAATTTCATCCATCTATCAATTTTCTGCATCTGTCCATCCTATGCAGGGTTGGTGGGGGGGGGTGCCTATCTCCAGCAGTCACGGGGCGTGAGGCGGGGTACACCCTGGACAAGTCACGAGTCCATCGCAGGGCAACACAGAGACATACAGGACAAACAACCATGCACGCACACACTCATACTTAAGGACAATTTAGAGAGACCAATTCATCTAACAATCATGTTTTTGGACTGTGGGAGGAAGCCGGAGTACCCGAAGCAAACCCACGCATGCACAGGAAGAACATGCAAACTCCATGCAGAAAGACCCTAGGACGGGATTTGAACCTAGGACCTTCTTGCTGCAAGGGAACAGTGCTACCAACTTCACCACTGTGCATTATTACTCTGATATGTCCAGATTTCATTTAGTGGTAACATATTAAAGGGGAGTGAATATCAATATATTAAAAACTTTTTTTTACGTTTTATCCCTTTAAAAAATGGTCCTTTTCTCAATTTTGCACTATAGCTCAATCTTATAAAATCCTCCATTGTAGTTTGAATTTGTAACAAAGCGCAAGATTTAAAGAGCATACAGTAATTACTTTTGCAAAGCACTGTAGCTGAAAATGAGATTAGACCTGAGTTCCTCAAGGCCTTGGATGTTGTGGGGCTGTGTTGATTAACGCTTGGTAACGCTAACGTTGGTTAATGCAATATTGAGTGGACATCAGGGGCAGTTCCGTTGGATTCGCAGACCGGGGTGGTGGTCCCCCTGTTTAAAAAGGGGGGCCACAGAGTGTGTTCCAACTACAGGGGATCACACTTCTGAGCCTCCCTGGTAAGGTCTATTCAGGGGTTCTGGAGAGGAGGGTCTGACGGATAGTCGAACCTCGGATCCAGGGGGAACAATGCGGTTTTCGTCCTGGCAGTGGACCACTGGACCAGCTCTATACCCTCAGCAGGGTCCTGGAGAGTGCATGGGAATTCACTCAACCACATGTGTTTTGTGGACTTGGAGAAGGCGTTCGACCATGTCCTTCGGGGAGTCCTGTTGAGGGTACTCCGGGAGTATGGGGTACCGGGCCCCTTTATATGGACTGTTAGGTCCCTGTACGACCGGAGCCAAAGTTTGGTTCGCATTGCCGGCAGTAAGTCGGGCTTGTTTCCGGTGAGAGTTGGACTCCGCCTAGGTTGCCTATTGTCACCGATCCTGTTCATAACTTTTATGGACAGGATTTTCTATGCACAGCCAAGGTTTTGAGGGGATACAATTTGGTGGCCTCAGGATCAGGTCTCTGCTATTTGCAGATGACGTGGTCCTGTTGGCTTCATCGGAGCGTGATCTACAGCTTTCGCTGGAGCGGTTCGCAGTCGAGTGTGAAGCTGCTGGGATGAGTATCAGCACCTCTAAATCCGAGACCATGGTCTTGAGCCAGAAAAGGGTAGAGTGCCTCCTCCAGGTCGGGGATGTGGTACTTCCCCAAGTATCTGGGGGGTCTGTTTCATGAATGAGGGAAAAATGAAGCGAGAGATCGATAGACAGATTGGTGGGGCATCTGCAGTTGTGCGGGCGCTGTACCGGTCTGTCGTGGTGAAGGCTCAGCTCTCGATTTACCAGTCGATCTGCGTTCCTACCCTCATCTATGGTCATGAACTCTGGGTGGTGACCGAAAGAATGAGATCATGAATACAAGCGGCAGAAATGAGTTTCCTCTGCAGAGTGTCTGGGTTCTCCCTTAGAGATAGGGTCAGAAGCTCAGTCATCTGGAGGGGGCTCAGAGTAGAGCCGCTGCTCCTCCACATCAAGTGGAGTCAGTTGAGGAGGCTTGGGGATCTGGTCAGGATGCCTCCTGGACATCTCCTCGGTGAGGTATTCCAGGCACGTCCCACCAGGAGGAGGCCCAGGGGAAGACCCAGGACACGCTGGAGGAACTATTTTTCTCAGCTGGCCTGGGAACGCCTTGGGATTCCTCCTGAGGAGCTGGAACAAGTGGCTGGGGAGAGGGAGGTCTGGGCCTCTCTGCTTAAGCTGCTGCCCCTGCGACCCAACCCCAGATAAGCGGAAGAAGATGGATGGATGGATGGATGGATGGATGGATGGATGGATGGATGGATGGATGGATGGATGGATGGATGGATGGATGGATGGATGGAGCTGAAAATACTCTAGGTTAGGACTGCTTGACTCTGAAATAACCTTTAGATGTCTATTTGAAATGCATGATGCAGAACAAATCTGTTGAAAATAAAACAAAATCTTAATGCAAGTGTTTGACATTTGTATTTGCATTTAGACAATAAACAAGACAGCTTGTTGGAAAGGATGGTTTTTATTTAGGATGGAACGGTACTCAAAAATATGCTGTCCCTTTTCTCTTAATTGTGTCTTTATATATAAATCTAAACTCCACCACCATGTCCTACTATGTGTTTCACATGGACATCTGTGGGGGTATATTTAGAAACAAGAAGCTGTTGAATAGACATCAAAATACAACTCTCATAGTAAAGTTAATGACCAGTTTTTGGGCAGACTAAATCTAGTGGTGTGTTAATGAGCTCTATTCTTTGTAAAATCAGACTAAATATAATTACCTTATTTTAATCACATCACAAATAATTCTAACTTCCTAAATTCATGCAATGCCTCCCTTTTCATTCAGGTGTGCTTTTGAACATGCATATTGAAATATGCAGAAGGTACAATGTTCTTTAAGTTGAGCCTTGTCCATGGGGTGTCTTTGGGGGTGAAGAGCCAGCCCTTGCTAGACAGAAGATCACTGGAGGATGACAGATTCTCTAGCTTGACTTTTCCTGACATTAGAAAGGATTAGTTCCCCTCTCTGCAGGTATTTTTAAATATATTTGGACATGGGTCAGCTTATTCTGTTAGATAAATCTTAAACATTTGACCTAGTAAACCATTATTTTTATCTTATAGAGACATAAAGTTCTTCCCCTTTTAATGCTCAGTGCATTTCAGTTCACGTTATTTATATAGCACTAATACAAAAGAACTGTGATTTCATGGTACTTCACAAAGTAAACATATCAATTCATATATGTCAAAATATAAAAAATAATCCAACAAATCTAACTTTGTTGCACAGTCCCAATTTTTAATATGTACTTTATATAAATGGATATGTATACCTAAGTTCCACATGAAAGTAAGGATAAAAGTTAATTGCATCCACAACAATGTTGTGAGTCATGATTCCGTTAATGTGTTGTTTTTCTTGTCTCCTCATTTTTCACACTATTAAGGGCTCATCCACATCCTCTTTTCCAGGGCAGAGGTGGGGGCTCCTGTGGAGATCAGTGACGCCTCACTGACCACATCAATCAATCATTCTCCCTCCGACTACTCTCCCTCTTCCCTTTGTCTCTCTCTGTATGTATCAGTCTCCATATCTCTGTCTCGCCTACACAACTTTAATATCTGTCCCATCGCTCTTTCCCACACTGACATGGGAGCCACTTATCATAAAAACAAATCGTTGTTTTGTTGTTGTTGAGCAACAATTCATCTATGAGGCCCATCTAGGAAGAGTGACATAGCCAAAGAATTTAGATTTTTTTTTTTAAACCTCATTACTAGTTTAGGCATCACAGATCTACAGTGGGGCAAAAAAGTTTTTGGCAGCAACCTATTGTGCAATGGGTCCCATTTAAAATTATGAGAGAGGCCTGTAATTTTCATCATAGGTACACTTGAACTGTAAGAGACAGAATGTAAAAGAAATCCAGGAAATCCTGTTGCAAGATTTTAAAAGAATGTATATGTATAACGGTGCAGAAAATAAGTAGGTATTTGGTCAGTAACAAAAGTTCACCACAGTCCTTTGTAAAGTAATGTTGGTTGGCAATAACATAGGTCAAACGTTTCCTGCTGGTCTTCACCAGGTTTACACACACTGTAGCTGGTATCATGGCCCATTCTTCCATGCAGATCTTCTCCAAAGCTGTGATGTTTTGTGGCTGTCCCTACATAACACGGACTTTCAACTCCCTCCACAGATTCTCTATTGGATTGAGGTCTAGAGACTGTCTAGGCCACTCCAGAACCTTGAAATGGTTTTTAAGTAGCCACTACTTTGTTGCCCAGGTGATGTGTTTGGGATCGATGTCATGCTAGAAGATCCTGCCACGTTTCATCTTCATTGCTCTTACTGATGGAAGGAGGTTTTTGCCAAAAATTTCATGAGACATGGTCCCATTCATCCTTTCCTTAATACTGTTCAGTCGTCCTGTCCCCTTTGCAGAAAAGCAGCCTCGGAGCATAATGTCTCCACCCCCATGCTTCACAGTGGGTATGGTGTTCTTGGGATGGAAATTAGCATTCTTCCCGCTTCAAACAAGGCAAGTGGCATTTATACCAACGAGTTTTATTTTGCTCTCACATGACATTCTCCCAATCCTCTTCTGGATCATCCAGATGGTCTCTGGCAAACGTTTAGCAGGGCCTGGAAATGTTCTGGCTCAAGCAGGGAAACTACAGGATTTTAATCCTTGATGACATAGCGGATGACATGAACTAATAGTAACCTTTGTTGTTGTGGTCCCAGCTCTCTTCGGGTTATTGATCAGTTCCCCATATGTAGTTCTGTGCTGTTTCCTCACCGTTCTCAAGTTCATTAGTACCCCACAAGGTGAGATCTTGCATGGAACCCCAAGTCGAGGGAGAATGTCAGTGATTTTTTATTTATTCCATTTCCAGAATTGCTCCAACAGTTGATCTCTTCTCACCAAGCTGCTTGCCTATTGTAGATTGGCTCATCTCAGTCTTCTGCAGGTTTACAGTCTTGTCTCTTGTGTCCTTAGACAGCTTTCTGGTGTTGGCCATGGTGGAGGTTGGAGTCTGACTGTTTGAAGGTGTGGACAGGTGTCTTTTATACAGATAATGAGTTCAAACAGCTGTCATTAATACAGGTAATGTGTGGAGGATAGAAGAGCTTCTTAAAGAAGAAGTAACAGGTCTGTAAAGGCCAGAATTATTGCTTGTTTGTGGGTGCTAACTACTTATTTTCTGCACCATTATACAAATAAATTCTTTAAAAATCATGCAATGTAAATCACTGAATTTTTTTTTTATTCTGTCATTCACTGTTTAAGTGTACCTATGCTGAAAATGACAGACCTCGTCTCCTCTTTTTAAGTGGGAAAACCTGCACAAACTGTGTCTGCCAAATACTTTTGCCCCACTGTAGCAGGACACAAATGGTGCCTTGCAAAAGTGTTCATACCCCTTGAACTTTTTGTTATATTACAATGATAAACGTTGCTGAATTTTAATGGGATTTATTGTGAAAAAATAATACATGGTAGTGAAAGAAATGGGTGACTGTGGCATAAAGTTGTGTACTGAATTCCAACTTCCTTCTGTCAGTTTTCATTGTACTTCTGGGCAAGGCACTTAACTCCAAGTTTCATACTGATCTGCATTTCAGTGTAAAATGTTGTTGTGTAAAGTGCATTAAGTGGTCAGTATGCCAAATAATTAAAATTATATACTTTCAGTACATTCATCATATATTATCATTCTTAAGTACTTCATTGTAATCACTACTATAAGTCTTTTATGGTACATATCTTCCAGCTCTGCACATCTACTTAAATTCTGCCAAATTGTCTTTGCAAAATAGCCCAAGTTATGTCAGATTAAACAGAGACCCTCTGCAAACAGCTATTTCAAAATCTTGCCACAAAATTTTGGTTGGATGTAGGTCTGGACTTTGTCTGTGCAATTCTAACATATGAATATACTTGGATTGAAACCAGTCTGTTGTAGCTCTGTCTGTATGTTTAGGATTGTTGTCTTGTTGGAGAATGAATCCCCACTACAGTATTTTGGAGTTGTTTTGAATGCTGCTTCTCCCCGTTTGGTTCTGATTCTTGGGATGTTGAAGTAGAGTGGAATTAGAGAACCTGAGTGGTCTGAGGTTTGATACAGATATTTAACATACTTTTGTACTAAGCCATTGAATGATTTATAAACTAGTAAAAGTATTTTAAAGTCTATTCTCTGAGCTAGAGGGAGCCAATGTAAGGACTTCAGAACTAGGGTGATGTGCTCTACTTTCCTAATTTTAGTGAGGATGCGAGGAGCAGCGTTTTGGATCAGCTGCAGCTGTCTGACATTTTAGCTAGACCTGTAAAAACACTTTTGCAGGATGGGTTTTTTGAGATCCTGTTGCAGCATAAGTTGCAGAGCATCTTCTTCCATGTTTTCTATTACCGTTGCTGGTAGTTGTGGCAAACTAACAACAGGATTAATAATAGATTTATTTCAATAAGGGGTTCGTTTCTGTAACAAACGCCTTCACAGAAAAACTGGATTTATACTGATATTGGATTACACACAGCATTAAACATAAGTGGGGTCTAGGTTTTTTTAAGGTGTGCCAGAGTAAAGGCAAGGCAAGGCAAGGCAAGGCAAGGCAATTTTATTTGTATAGCACACTTTCAACAGCAGGGTAATTCAAGCTGCTTTACATGATTTGGTGATTTAAAAGAAACACATAAAAGAAACACACATTACACATGATGCACAATAAAGCAAGAGAAAAATAAAAAAAGCAAGAGAGCATGAACACATTTCATACATATAACATCAAGCATTTACTCAAAGGCAATTCTAAACAGATGGGTTTTTAGTCTCGATTTAAAGCAGTTCAGAGTTTCAGCATCTCTACACTCGTCAGGAAGTCTGTTCCAGATAAGGGGAGCATAAAAAGTGAAAGCTGCTTCTCGATGTTTAGTTCTGAGTCTAGGGATGTTTAGTAGGCTAGAGTTGGAGGACCTGAGTGGTCTTGGTGGTTGGTACCATGACAACAGGTCTTCAACATATTAAGGATGTTGAATCCAAATGCATCCCACACTTTTGAGTTTTTCATTTAATAAAGGAAAAAAAAGTGAAAATCATGTATTCCTTTTCTTTCACGTCTCCCAGTTATGTTGGTTTATCACAAAAACACAAATAAATAAAAGTTCACAGAGCAAGGCAATTTTAACACTGTAAAGAAAAAAAGGTTATTTAAAAGTTTCTTGGAAATTGTCTCTCAAACATGTAATATCTTCATCCAATTTCTCAGTTTTTAGTACAAATTTGTGTGTATTTTGGCCTAAAATCTTAACATAATTTCCACTACATCTACCACATGTTTGCTAAATGTACTGAAACTGATTACACTAAACTGGTCTTTACAATGAGGTAAACTATGCAGCATCTATAAAAGAAGTAAGGTGACAAACCAGATTGGTTGAACTTGCACTCCTTGTATTGCAAAGGGTTTTTGTCTGCACATTGCCCTCATGGGAGGTCATTCAGTGACACAAAATGCAGGCCACATGTGACACGTGGGTTGTGGTAATAATATGTGGCTTTCAGTGCCTCTGCACATTAGTCTAGCCAAAAGATGAGAACACCCATACTGTGGTAAAATTTCAACTTTTGTTTTAGAGGTTACTGAGGTTGCTTTTGGGTTCAGGAAACTAAATTTCTAAAAGTTTTTTTTTGTTTGGATAAGCCTGATGATGATTCAAACTGTAAGTTCATTATCTAACAGAAATCCAATATTATTTGGGTTAGTTTTCTTCTTTTATCAAAGTCCTTGTGTTTTTGCCATATTGCTCAAGTTTGTAAAAATATTCAAAAATACTTATAAATTAATGTTAATTAAATTACAAGAACAATGGCATTTTTTACTTTCTTTAGCTGTTATTTTGCACATAAAGTATATTCTTTAATTCAGATGACAGAAAAACACCATCTTTCCTTTTTGTTGTGCCAACAGTTCTAATTTTAACAGCATTTTTAAAAAATGATTCTGCAGTTGTCTAATCACTCTTGTCTCTCTACATACCAACCTGTCTACTTCTGGGTTTCCCTTTATACCTTTGAGTCTGTGTGTCTGCCAGCTGGGAAAGGTCAGTTTTAAATGGGCTTAGTGTCAACAATGCTTTTGGTACCGAAAACATGGACAGCCAGTACTCTTCATTCGGTTAAACTTTTTTTCTTCTTCACTTTTGTCTTCATTTGTGTCTTTGGTCCTCATTTTTGCAACCTTTCACTACTGCTCTCCATTCACTTTTGGCTTTTTAGCACCTTTTTCTCTGTCTCCCAACTTACATCGTCATGTCTGTCCTTCCTTTGCCTTGTTTTCCTCCGCGCCCCATCAGTCTCCATCAGGAGGAACCTAATAGGAAATCAAAGATTCTGGTGGAAGAATGGAGCGGGGCTTAGCATTACTATCCCCTGGGTCCTCTGCTGAAAGAGCAGGGCAGAAAAGACTCTATACTGGCACTGTGGAGGGGAAGGTTAATGCAGCAGATAGTCTTTCCTTGCTCTTTTTTCCCTTTCTTTATTCTTTTGCTCTCAGACACGCTCTTTCTCTTTTCTGACTCTTTTCTTGCTGTTGTTCATTTCCTTAAAAACACGTCTCCCTCTCTAGTTTTGTAGTTGGTAAAAGTAGGAATTGCAAAGTGGGAGTGAGGCTGAGTTTGCAACCCACTGCTGCACCGTCTGTCCTTTGGGATGTGGTGAATGACTGTGGAGTGGATGGTGCGTGTGTGTGAGACACCCGGGGCCCGGCACAGAACGCACCCTTGCCCTTCAAAGCACACAGCCTATGGGAAGCAATTGACTTTATTGCCCTGTGAACTCAGGTACGACTGCCTTTTCAAGCATGTCAAGAATTAGTTTGTAAGGTTAAATCAACTTCTCTCTGTATATAAAATAATATTTGATATTAACTGATCATTTTTAAATAATAAATAAATAGGGCTGCACAGTTGGTAGCACTGTTGCCTTGCAGCCAGAAGGTCCTGGGTTCAAATCCCAGCCTGGGGTCTTTCTGTATGGAGTTTGCATGTATTCCAGCGTCCTCCCACTGTCCAAAAACATGGCAGTTAGGTTAATTGTACCTGTAATTGCCCTCAGGTATGAGTGTGTGCATGCATGGTTGTTTGTCCTGTGTGTCAATGCGTTGCCCTGCAATGGACAGGTTGCCTTTTCATTGTAGGTTGATCGCTGGAGATAGGCACCAGCACCCCTGTAACCCTACAGAGGACAGACAGTATAGATAATGGATGTATGGATAAAATAAAAGCATTTTTTCCCAAAAACCATTGATGGCAATTTTGTTAATTCAATTCAATTCAGTTTATTTATATAGCACCAATTCACAACAGATGTCATCTCAAGGCACTTAACAAGAAGTCATTTCAATACATTTATACAAACATTCCAATCAGTTAAAAAGTTTCCTACTTAAGGAATCCCAGCAGATGTGGTCAGTCATTGGCGTGAGGTTGGGCAGACTTTCCAACCACAGCAATCCTTCAGCAATCCCTCATACTGAGCAAGCATGTAGCGACGGTGGAGAGGAAAAACTCCCCTTTAACAGGAAGAAACCTCCAACAGAACCAGGCTCAGTAGGAGCGGCCATCTGCCACGACCGTCTGGGGGTTTGAGAAGACAGAGCAGAAACACAGAAGGAACAGAAGATCTGATATAAGAGAACTTTCTATGTTACAGAAAATAAAAAGTTGATAACAGGACACAGTGGATGTTCAGTTACTGGGAGGATCATCCCAGTCGATGCCCCCCGTCCAACAGGGCATTGCAGCCAAGCAGGATACCAAACCAGGGTTATCTTCTATGGAGAGAAAAACACTGAGAGAAAACAAAGTTAACAGTCGAAATAACAGAATGTACTGTAATACAACTGGAGAGTCGTAGGAGAAAAGAAAGTAGCAGAGTGAAGAAAATTGGTACGTCTGTCCTCCAGCAGTCTAAGCCTATAGCAGCATAACTACAGAGATAGCTCAGGATGACCTTACCCACTCTAACTATAAGCTTAATCAAAAAGGAAAGTTTTAAGCCTGGCCTTAAAAGTAAACAGAGTGTCTGCCTCATGGACTAAAGCTGGGAGCTGGTTCCAAAGGAGAGGAGCCTGATAACTAAAAGATCTGCCTCCCATTCTACTTTTAGAAATCCTAGGAACTACAAGTAAACCTGCAGTCTGAGAGCGAAGTGCTCTGTTGGGAACATATGGAACAATTAGATCTCTGATGTATGATGGAGCTTGATTATTAAGGGCTTTGTATGTAAGAAGAAGGATCTTAAATTCTATTCTGGATTTAACAGGGAGCCAATGAAGGGAAGCTAAAACAGGATAAATGTGATCTCTCTTTTTAACATTCATCAGAACTCTTGCTGCCGCATTTTGGATCAACTGAAGGCTTTTAATGGCATTTTGTTGACTTCCTGATAGTAAAGAATTACAGTAGTCCAGCCTTGAGGTAACAAATGCATGGACTAGTTTCTCAGCATCACTCCTGGACAGGATGTTTCTAATTTTAGCAATATTCCGGAGGTGAAAGATAGAAATCCTAGAAACCTGTTTAATGTTATTGAAACAAAATGCATTTCAATCAGAAAGCAATGTATTGAGTTTTTTTAATCTGTAAAATGAGTTCTGTCCATTCCAGAGTCTCTGTGTAAAACATCAAAGCTGCTAAATATATATGGATGTTCCCACTCTTGCAGCCCTAAGAGCATTACTGTCAATACATATATTAGCTTGTGCACCTAAGTGTTGTTGCTTTTTCAGTGCCAGTTGAAACTGAACTAGTAAATCCTCTGTAAACACTTTTAAAATTAAAAATTCGGATATTTTTAATCGCCGAAGAAATGTACGGCATGCGTTTCACAGTGGCATGTCCACATTCTCAGGCATTACAATGCATTCTGTGAAACTTCTAAGCTTCTGCAATTGAAATTATTGTAGTATTAAATTACCAGAGGGGAACTAAACAGTCTAATAATCTTGGGTGAAATCAAACATTTTTGATTTATATTCTTTATTTTTACATGAGCTAAAAAACATTATTTTTGCAATAAATACTTTAAGTTTCCCAATGTTGTAAATGTAGCAGTTTAAAAGGTAAATCTGTAAATCACAGTTTCTTGATTTTGCAGTAAAAACACTTTACTTTTGTTGGTTGTATAGTACTGATGCCATACTGATCTTAAGTTTTTTAGTATTAAACATACCGTAAATTAAAAAAAATATTGTGGGACTGAAAAGTCAACTAACACTTGGAAAAGGATGTCATTAACTGTAAAAAAGGTTTTAAACTGAAAAAAGGCACATTGGAGCAATGCTTTCATTGAGAAAGAATATCCCTGCTCTGACACCATGCTTTTAGATCTGTGTAGTGGACCCCCACCTATTTGCAGCTCAGTATTTGTAGATCTTTATGCGCAACATAACTCAAACTTATTTTAGTAAAAACTGTTTATTCACGGATCTTGTTTGTAGAGCTAATCTAAAATATTCAAGAGAAAATGCAGCTTGGGAAGTTAAAACAACTGGGCGCAAAGCTACTCTTGACTGGTGTTTTCAAAGCAGCCAATTCAGGAGCGGCATTTACTTTTCTTGGCATTGATTGGATGTGCCCCCAAAAGCGTAAATAAGGACAACTTTAGATATTAGATTCAGTGGTAGTGCTAAGATGGTTTCCACTGTGCGTAATGCCTATTAAGGTTTATTTGTTGTGTGAATTAATAAAATATGCAGTTATTACCGTGTTTAGAAGGAGATCTTAAGTATTTGTGGATTTTAGCTATTTGCAGGCGGCTGTGGTCCCTAACCCCCGTGAATACTGCGGGTCCACTGTAATACGACTTTTAGAAAATTGCATATTTCAAAATATGTCTGCACTTGATCAAAATTCAGTAAGAGCATCAATAATTTCTATACAACTGCTTGTTTTCTTCCTATTAATAGGCTTGGATGACTTTTTACCCATGAGGATATTTGTGCATCCATGTTATAGGTCAACAAAATAGCAAAAACGCCAAGTTAAAGTAATGGCTAAGTCCCCATGTAATCTCAGGTTAGTCTTTAAGTGTAAGCCTGTTCAAGTTTAATTGTCCACATCCTACTTTTAACCTGCTCAGCTACAAAAGCTTAAATACGTAGCTATGACTGAAAACTTAAGCAGTGTAAATGCCTTGATGAATGACCAGGTGCTAGGAAGTGAGATTGATATGTGGAACAAGGTCGGTTACAGAAACTGGAAAGATGAGCAAAAAAAAACAATATTTCATAAACAGTAAAGACAGGCATCAGAGGCCACATATGAAAGAAAATCCATTTTCCTTTCCAACAATTTCCTTTGCTTTATCTCATTTTCAACTTGCGACTGTGCACCACCCACCTGCCCTCTGTACTCCCCCACAGTAGAGTTCAGATTCTTGGAAGGTGTTGGATGTCTACAGTGTCACAACTAAACAAAACCATTTGAAAACAAAGTGGGCTCATGAATGTGCCGGCGCAATCCGACCCCTCTCTCTTTGTAGCTGTAGAGAAAAATGGCCTCTCAGAATCAAGGGGATGGAGGGCGAGCGAGGGGAGGCACACCATTTCAATCCACAGGTTACCCCCTGTCCACCCACTCAGACCCACTTTTACCACCTCCTCCTCCCCAGCCCACATACACCCACACTTTTAAGTGCACCCTTCAAAGGTGAACATGCTATCTGAAACAAAGCAGTCAGTATTACAGTACCTCCAAGACTGAGATACTCCTTCCTTTTCCTCTCTCACTTTTTCCTTTTGCATAAGATTATGAACAATTGAAAATGTCTGGTAACAATCTGATTGCAAAATGAACATATTGCTTAGGCAAAAGTCATAACTGCCTGTCATTTTTAAAAATTAAATAGTTGTGAAATTATTGGGTGATGCAGCAAAAACAAAAAGAAAAGAAATGACTATATATTTAGTGATATTTTTTCTGTCTAGCTGGCAGCAAAAGGTTGTCTACAGCTCGGGCTTAGTCTTTGTGCACAAAATGCATAGTCATATATATATATATATATATATATATATATATAATATATAATTTTATTTTTGCAGAGTAAAAAGGTCTGGAAGGCATCTGTCTTGTAACTTCTGCTGATTATGGGAAAGTAATACCCACCATTTGTGTGTGCATGTGTCAGTGTGATGAACTGTCTGTCAATCGTAGTCTGAGTTAATTATTTTGTCACCCCGCTGGGTGTTAGTGTGTGTCAAGAACTCTGACCTGGAGAGAGTTGGAAATGGGACACACACATTCTGAATGCATACAACCACACATTCTTTCCCCAAGAGAGTGAAGAGATCCAATCACTACCGTCCATTGGCCACCTGATCAACACAGTGTCACAGTGTTTAAACAGTGTCATGGCGCAGTTTTGTGCATTTATGTGTGCGGACTTTTATTATTAATTAAACTGGATAATATGGTTACTGCACCACTAAATGTTTTCTTTGATGACTTTATTGGTAGATGTGTTTTTTTGTTTTTTTTTCCTCTATAATTTGACATTTTTGCACTGACTATTCGCTACTAATACTGCATCTAAGCAAATGAATCATAGTTGTTTGGCAATGAGAGAAGCCTGATTTATCACCACCACTAGAAAGCTTGTGTTTGAGTTATTAATTTTGTAAAAACGTTTGTAGCAAGATAAGATATTGGACATGGTTTATAGAGATAGAAATAGGGAGGCTGATAAAACCCAATGCGCTCCCCTTAAAATGGTCCTGTTGGTCAGAAGAGTGAGGACAGTAAGTAGAAAATAGCACTTTTAAATCAAACAGTTTTCCTTAAATATGTTTAAATATTGGTTATAATCATAATCCTACTTTAAATGTAGTTTCTATAATGCCAAAGTTGTTTTTTTAACTTCTTAATTGTGAGGAGACCAGACAAACTGATATCCATTTTCAAAGTCATAAAATCAGTGCTACATCAGTGGGCTTGAACAAATCTTCCCTGTCTGATCCAATATATACCGCAGCTTTTGAATGTATAATAACAAAAAAACAATGTTCGTTTTCTTTTCATAAAGTATCAAAACCAAAATCCCTATGCTTCACTCTCCTATGGGACAGAAATAAAAGGCTTGTAAAATAACCAGCACCTACATGTGTCTCGCTCCATAAGCACTTCCACACTCACTGTGAGCTAAATTGATGGAGAGTAACCTAAGAATGAAAATTAAAACACTGTCACCTTGTTTTTGAAGATGAAACACACAGCAAAAAGAAAAGCAAAGGGAGGCCTGATTGGATTAGCAGCCGACACAATCGCATTTTGCGAAGATTTGCCTCTGTGCTGTAAATGTGATTGCGGGCAATAACATGTCGATTAGGGAGCCACGGCAGGACTGTTGGAGGCTTTATGTGAGGCTGCAGAGGAGGTGATTAGATTAGCCAGTGCCGGTGTGAGAAGCCCTTCGGGAGGGAGAGAGAATACTGATGAGAAGGTCCAGAAGTAGCCAGTTGAATACTAACACCCTCTGTCTCTGCATGTAGTATGCTAGAGTTTAAAGAAAACAAAGACAACTGAGTAAGTAGTTAATGTAGGCCTATTTAGAAATCTGCCTGTTAGGTAGAATAAACTTCTTGTCCAGGATTGCTCTTATAACCCAAACCCCCCAAATATTTAGAAGCGGGATCTGGCCCCCATGAACCACATTTCATAGGCAGAGTTGTCTATCTGACCATCTAAGATCTGTCAGTCAGTCAGTATTCTCTTACTCACCCCTAGTTGGGGTGGTGGCCGTTTATCTCAAGCTGGGAGCTTGAGGGTCCTTTCAAGTATTTTTGGTGTTTGGAGCACTGCGCTCTTCTGAAGAAAGATCTCCAATGATGTATAACCCTAAACGTGTCGTACAAAACAAGAACAATGGCAGATTGCATGTTTTTGATTTTGATGGAGCAGTTCTTCGAAGTTCTACAAAAGACTCCACTGGTGCATTTTTGCTCGCCATTCTTGCTTACTTGGGTTTACCGTTTACCTTGTGTGGAAGCTTTTCCTGCATGTCCCACACTCTATGTTTAGCACCACTTACAGGTCTGGGGGAGTGAAAACAAAATTTTGAGCCATTCTCTGGGGATTTCCAATTAGATGAAAACATTTCAGAAAAATTTCCGTGTGGACGTGGATGTTTTTGAAAACAATCTATTTTAGAAAAAGAAAAAAACGTTCCAAGTGTGGATAGGGACTAAATTGCTGTCGTTCCCAATCGTTCCCACTTTGTTATAATACCAACAGTGTAACAACAACCAACAGTGAAATATTTTGTAGCGAGTGCATTTCTTGACTGGACTAAGGCAAAACGGGTATAGTTTCAAAAACAGAGTCTGTAAAAACTGCACCACAATAATTAAAATGTTTGTCCACACGGATTCACACAAACCGACTTAAAATGTTAAAGTACATATGCTGGGCCCATTGGTGGTGCAGTGACATTGCCAGAGAATCGTGGAAAAGAACACTGAGCATGTGCTGTCAACCTGGTGACAAACACAACAAATCTAGCTTCAGATGAGAGTTTTATTCAAAAGCTTATTGTATCTGTGGTTCTCCGGATCCATTTTTGCTGCTGGTGATAGAGGAGGGACAGTAAATCGAATTCTAGGATCCATAATAAGGGCAGTATTTGCTTTATAAGGACCGCAACATTGTACTGCGCCATGTTTGCTAACTTTATCACAGAGTTGTGTTGAATATATGAATGGGGCGGCGACGTCATCCACTCAGAATAACTGCCAAAGAGCTCATATCACAGAGACAACTGAGCCAGTGCTGTGAGATTTCTCCAATCCGGGACCGGTTTCCAACATGATCGTTATAACGCCGGCTTCTTGTGGATGAGACACCTATTCGATTAAATATCTTTGCAGCAGGGCCTAATAGTATAGCCAAGATCCTGTCATGGTACCTCACTGGAAATCACTCATTTTCTGAGAGCAATCTCTTCTTTAATAAATGTTGTAGGTGTAATCTGCATGTCTGAGTGATGTCAGAAAGGGCCTTTTCACTCGGACCATCAAAAACATGTGCTTCATGTCTATTAAACTGCTTTTTTAATATATTTTTTTCAGCAATCACTCCAGGTGGGTCTGGCATAAACCATAAGAAGAATATGGAAAAAAGCGCCTCATGTACACTTGTAAACATGGTGAAACTTATGTGATGCTGTGGGGTTTTTTCTCTTCCAACAGCCCTGGGAACCTTATGGCATGGCATCACAAACTCTTTAAAATTCTGGGAGACTTTAAATGAATCCAGGAATGTACCAGTAAACAGAAAATCGGTCATCATTGAATGTTTTAGTTGAAAGTAAAAAAACAAACCAAAGAAACGCTGGGTCACATCTATACAACAAGGGTTCTAAAGAAACCACCATCTCCATCTCAGTCCCATCTTACCCATCTTATCCTATTAAAGGCATCTGGGGAGAGTGGATAGTATAATAGAAAGCCCAGGAATCTGGATAAACTAGACAGATTGTTCATGGAGGACTGTTCAAAGATGCATTTCTCTGTATGTTCCAACCTTGTAAAATGTTAATGGAGAAGACTAGCTCCTGTATCATTCTAACTCTCAGTCCAGAATGTGTTGTTTAAAACATTTTCCTTGTGTGGATTGATTTTTTTTGTAGTTTGGACTTGCCCTATTTGAAGTTATTTAGTTAAAATTAGACAGTGATTGACAAATTGATCCCTATATTCTTTCAGAAACTGTTAGAATACACATAATTAAAAAAATTGAAAATAAACCTCCCCTTTCTCCTGTAAGAGGTGTTAAAAACTCAGTGGAAGTGTTTCTTTTATGCTTCAGTTACCAGTAATTTTACTAATTTAAAATTGTATTTATTTAATAGATTTTTTTATGTGTAAGTTACTCTTATACTTCTTCCTCTCTGTGTCCTCTCCCAATTACAGAAAAAAATGGCTTCTCTGATTTCAACTTTACAAATTGTCTTATCAGTCTGTGAAGCGATTGGGGCCGAATGAAAACATGACCTCCAGATGAAGGAGAACCCCCATACACTGATCTAGCCTGATAAAACTTAAAGGAAGAAGATACGCTAGTCACACAGAGACTTATCTCTATGCACACTGATCAACATAGATAAAGTCATATGAGGATAAGTGGGACCAATGGAGTGGCAAACAAGCACCCTAAGAGTTATTCTATTCATAATTGTAGAAAGAGGGAAAGCAGGGTGGATAGTTAGTAAACCGTTATTAGTTCTACCCTGACGTTCAGATTGGTGGTTAGCAGACAAGTTAAATGACTTACTAATCTGCTTACTAATAAGAATGGAGGAGAATAAATAGATTGATTATAAAAAGAGAATTATATTGCATCTGAACATAAACGTTTAAATACTTTTAGTGCAATTTGGGGCTTAGGTAACCTAAAAATTGCTTTGTGGTAAAATGATATATCTTAAAAATAACAATGATACAACGGAGAAAAAAAATATTTCATGGTGAAGTCAATAAAAACCCTCTATAAAAATATTTTAATATTTTCTCACTATTACATTTTTGTTTTAACATACAGCTAATTTTGAACAATTAAATTGTGTTTTCATGGAGAGAGCAAAGTTACAACTATCCTCCAAAGCACTTAACAAGACATACAGGTTGAATTCAGTTCTAGTTATATAGAAACCAAATCACTCCAAATTCAGTTCATATCCATCATTCAAATGTAATCTACACGTGTAGCTGGATTCCAATTTTTAACCTTAGTGAGTTGCTGAGGGGGTTGTGGGTGTTTGTTTTGTGTTTCTAAAGAAGCCTTAAAGTGGTGCCTTTCGCAATATTTTGTGGAGGGTGCTCCCTAACTATGGGGTGTTGAGAAGAGGTAACCGGTCTTTGTATATCTGAAGGACGAGCAGGATTCTTGACATGAAGTTGAGTTTGTTCCTATAGGCTCTATTAGGACTGCCCATTGTTCCTTATCCAGTTAGTGTTGTTCGGGGACAGGATATAAAGGAGAAGAGGGTGTCTCCTCTTCTTGATAACCCTCCTCCTTACCTAGAACTTCAGGGTCTAATCTTTGCTTAGTGCAGATGATGTGATTCTGTTATTATCAGAAAGTAATAACATGTTCAAGCCATGACCTTCAGTGTACATTGGATTGGTTAGCCTGTAAATTTGCTGGTTTGTCTACATTCAAGCTCCCAGCTATGGTCAGTTGTGGATCTAGACAAAATACAATCTATCTAGTGAGTTTTGGGTTTTGTTTCTATACCTCCGTCTATGCATGTACTCTATTTCTTCACTGTCACTTCCTGCCAGCTCTGATAGAACCGGACTAGTGGTCTTCCTTCGAAATAGTTTATTGTTAGCTTTGATATTAACTACATTGTTACTGTATATCCTCATGTGTAAGTTGCTTTGGATAGAAGTGTATGCCAAATGTATAAGCATAAACAACTAAAATATGCTCCAAAACATGCCTTGACTAAATCTTCCATTGCATGTATGGCGTAACCTGGGCCTGTTAGTTGTTATGCCCGTTATGTCTCGGAGTGTGAAGGATTATCATACACAGAAACATCAGAGTAGCATAGATTTGTGTAAGTGTTACCTTTGGAACCACCTTTGTGAGTTTAAGCTTCAGTAAGGTCCATGATGTTACAGTATATCTGAAGGATGTTATAAATGCAGGAGATGCCTTTAAAATTCAGGTTTAGATGAAAGGGCACAGAGGGGCAGCAACCCCCCCCCCCAAAAAAAAATAGATTAGTTGAAACTTATAATGTTCAAGCTTCACCAAGGTTTACGTGAATGGAAGACATTCAATGCATAGCAACATGTATTCAAATTTAGATTTTCTACAACCGTTGGTTGCATCCTCCTATGTATGGTCCTGAAACACAAACAGCTACCAACTGTGTAAATATTTCTAATCAGTATGAATTAAGGGATACAGGTATGTGTGGGGATCGATAGTGTGAAGATATGCAGTTGGACGGTAGAAAAAGTGTGTTTTAGACGTTAACGACTTATAAAATAAGAATAAGAGTTGAGAAGAAACAGAAGATCGGAGACTGTGAGCATGTAACCTAATGTAATGGAACGAAGAGAGTAACCATTGATCACTGTGATGAACACAAAAAGGTGAAATAACTTTGAGCATGTGCAAAAGATACGTTTTCCCTTCTCTTACTTTTCTGCTTGAGTGCTCCAGGATGGAGGAAGAATAAGAGAGAGAGAGGAGATGGGAGAAAAATAGAGGGTCATCCTAGACAGTGGGGGCTTTGTTGGCACTTATCAGGCTGATGGCAAAGCTCGAGACCCAAAGAGGAGAGACAATGAATAGAAAAGGCACATGGGAGTGTGTGTTCCTGTGTGTGTAGTGGACTATGTAGATGGAGGAGAGAAGGGACTGAAAGATAAGAAAGAGGATGCAAGAAGAGATTCATGAAAATTGTGAAGTGGTAAAACAGAATGGGGGCAAATACAAGGCATTGCATCATGATAGATTACTTTACAACCTAAGTATACCTTCAGAAGACAACATGCAAAGGAAAGAGAAAATAAGGAGCCAGAAGTTCAAGGAGAGGTTCGTGATATGGAGCAGGAGGACACAAAAACCAAGTCGGAAGACCAAATATGGATCAAGTTACACAGTTCGAGAAGCCCACAGGGATGTGCTTATAGTGATAAATACCAGGAGAGAAAGGCAGGAGTAGTGAAGGAAAAGTTTTCTTTTGTTGCTGTGTTTGTTGCTCACTTTTTAATCCAATCTCTTTCCAACTTAGAAAAAAAGACATACACACACAGTCAGCCTACAGCTTACAGCTCCCAGCTGTAAGCATGCCTGCTGAGAGAGGTCATGTCAGACATCAGCTCCCGTCGCGTCAGTTCTTTTTCTCCCACAATTCAACACAGCTGACGATGTCATCCCAATAACCACCCTCCCCCCTAAAAAAAGGGAACCAACCAATGGCCCCTTACTTTCACACAGACATAGACATAAACATGGTTATGATGCATGCATATTAGTCAAAATGCACACACACCCCTTCCCAAGCCTCGTCGAACACAGGTATTTAGACACATCGGGGTCTCTAAGAGGTCTGACCCCCAGCTGGTGCAAACCAGCAGGGGAGTTGATCTTATGCTGACATTCCCATCTAAGCCTTCTAAACTCCCTCCCCAGTTTAGAGAATGAACTGAATGGTACACAAACACAAACAAGCTGGAACTCACACCTTCATAGCTGTCAAAACCACCCTAATACTGGAAGGGTTTTTCAGTTTTCTTTATTCGCAAACTTTCTTCGCTTTGGATAACCTTGTACACATACAAATGTTGCTTTGGTATTTTGCCATCAAACATTCCTCAAAAATTTGGGTTCATATTGTCATACCGTGATGCAGTTTTAGTCAATTTGCTGCTAATCTCCTGTTTCCCCACATTCCAAAGGTGTTCTATTGGATTGAGATCTGGTGACTGTCGAGGCCATGGGAGTATACTGTTGGAGATTATTTATGTTTTGTGATGTGGTGTTTTATCCTGCTGCAATGGTAGCCATCAGAAATTCTGGTATTCTATGGTCATAAAGAGAAGGACATAGTCAGCAACTGTACTATAGTTTTTAACCATGCTAAATTGGTACTTAGGGGCCCAAAGTGTGCCAAGAACACTTCCCCCCACCATCAATGGTACTCCATAATTTGGCTGGAACACATGGTAGTTTGATCCACTGTTGCCTTTCTAAGACCTCGTCCAGTCTTCTTGTTCTCTGACCTCTGACATTAACTCAACTGCTCACTGGGCTTTTTCTCTTTTCCAGACCATTTTCTGTAAACCAGAGAGATGTTTGTGAGTGAAAATCTCAATAGATCAGTTGTTTCTTGAAGCATTCAGACTAGCGAATCTGGCACCAACAACCATGAAATTTTGAAAGTCACCTGAATCCAGTTTCTTTACCATTGTAACTCTTAGTTTGAACTTGGGCTATTCATCTTTGCCATGTGACTGGCTAATTTACAATTTGTGGTAACAAGCAATTGGACATGTATACCTAATAAAGCAGTCGGTGAGTGTATTGTATGCAAACTAAACACAAAGGCTCCAACATTGGTGTTAAATATTAGTCTGCAGCAGAATTCAAGTACTCTGATTCAAAGCAAATGGAACATCTCAAAGCTATAAAGGTTTTGTTTATCAAAAAATGAGATCCAGTAATGGATTAGTTAAAAATCGACTTGCAGAGTTCATTTACAGGGCTATGGTTGGCTGGTGAACCTAAATAAAGTGGGAGTTGGCTGATTTAATATAAAACAGAATCAAACACAAGAGAATGGTAAACCTGGGGATATCCAGTTTAGTTTAAGCATCATCCCACCAAACAAACCCTCACTAATTTACAGACTAGAATAAAATGCATACAACATACATGTCTATGACAAACACGTAATTGGCATAATTTCTTTCAAACGTTTGCAGACTGGAGAACAATGCAAAGACACACAGAGTCAACTCTGTTCTCTCTGAATAATGTTTTGTTATTCAGCCTGTGGATTGGTCATTGTCCCACTGTCTTTCCAAGATATTGTGAAAAATACAAAAATTCTGACTGAAGCCAATGATTTCTGCATTCTTTGAAAACATTACGGATGATTTAACTTTTCAGAAATTCAACAATTGAGGCAAAAGCAACTTTGTTAGTAGTGATGATCCTTTATTAAAACCGAGGATGCTCCCACAACTTAGATGAGAGGAGAATTTAACTTCATAAAACAAAAAGGAGGTGTTCTGAGATATAAAATTAATTAACTTTGTTTGATTAAGAAGTGAAAACAGGAGGACAGCATGGAGGAATGCAGCGCTAACAAAGCTCAGTTTGACTGATGTTCTGTAAGGCAGCCAGTAGGATCAGTCTTTGTCTCTCTCAGGATTAGTGGGTTGTCTCGGCTGCTCTGTGCCATCACCTCCAGCAACACGGGAATTCTCCCCTGCTGTTGTTTCTCTTTGCCTGCTGAGAGAAAGAGTGGATACATGAGTGATGACTAAACAAAAGCACCACAGAAGAAGTCAAACTTGTGGTTGATATGTTTTCCGACAGCAGCTCTTCAAGAGGTGTCTGTTTTAATGCAATCATCCTGAAGGTTATAAAGGTAAAACATTAGGGTTAGATTATATAAGGTCCAACGCTTTTTGGCACTCCAAGTAAAAATGTGTGAAAAGCTTCCATATAAATTATTGTTTTATTGCATTGGTATATTTCCACACTAAACATTTTACAAGGAATCCAGCCTTTATTAGTGTATTGATTCATTATGGGAAGAAATCCTATTTTGGCACCCCAAACAATTCGTACAAAATACATCTATTAGAGCTTTTTTTTAAATTATTTATACTTTTACCTTTTTTACTTTAAACTGAGTGTCTAGGAACTTTAATTAGTAATCTGTGATCATTTGTTTTACTAGTGTATATTTATCTGAGACAAAGGCATGTTTTTCACTTAGCCACTCTCAAAATGAGAAAGACTGTAGAACATGCCTGTCAAGTAAAGCAGGTTCGTTGTTGTGTCATAAAATGAAGGACTTTGATATTTTGTTTAGCAACTCTATTTTATTTTGCATTTTAGTATTTTCTTTTTCTTTTTATTGATTCTTTTACACACTCTTGTATTTTGCGGTGGTCATCTTGTTCAGCAATTTCCCTCTGTGTTTCTTTGAAGTGTCATTAGTTAATTAGATGCCTTTGAGCTACTAAACACCCTCCTCAGTAGTTGTACTCCTCATTTACTTGCAGTTTTTGTCAGATCGACCTGTTGTCATAACCATGCCTCACTCAACACAGTTTGTTCTTTGTCATTTTTCTTTATGACATGTCTTCTTCAGCATGATCTTGTCTGTGTCCTGTCTGTTCGTGAGACCAATGCCTCGGCAAGACCAGGGGGTCAAAGAACAACTTTTAATGGCACACCCTAGATAACTGTGCTTCATCAAAAAACAGACAGAAAAATATTAATTAATTGGCCAAAGTGTGTAATCCCTTTTGAAATTTGCGAAAGAATAGTGTTAAGACTGGCTAAACATGTAGAAAACTGGTAACTAGTGAGAAGATAAAAAAACCTTTTTAGGTGCCAATATGAATGGAAACAAATTTAGCTACTTCTTCACTTTGAGAACATAATAGCTGAAGCATTATAATGGAAGTATTAGAAGGTAGTCATGTTTTTGGTATAATTTGGCCAGCAGAGAATCTGAAGTTGTTCAGAGCTGAAGGATGAACTGATGCTACAGAACACTGCCAAACATAATTTCACATTTTAGGTCCCAAAGGGGTTAATAGTATTAGATGATTTAGACAGATCGGTCCATTTGATATCATCATTAAGTTCTTTGTCTGTTTTTGGCGACTCAAGATTTAATCATTATCTTTAACATGAAATGCTCCTTACCCTCTGGGAAACACTTTGAGATTTTGCATGTGCGCATTTCTTAGGACGGGAGGGGCGTTGCATCCCAGACATGTTACCACGGCAACAAGGTGCTCCCTGCCGCCGTCGGGTCTCGGCCAAGTTGGGCGCCATGGTGGCTGGGTGGTGACAGACACTGTGACGACACCATGGATGGGTCACATTTATAAATTCACACATATATGGACATGTCTATGGTTACATGTTAGACTAAGTCTAACACTTAATATTACAAATATGATTCATCCAAATGATTCAGGTTTGCACTTGCCAACTTTTTACATGTTGTGTGGATAAAAACACCCCATCTAGATATACAGTAAAAGAAATAAGCGTACATGGTGCATCTACTATTGGCCCCTAGTCATTGCATTTTCTATGCTTTTCTATGATTATATTTTTATGCATAAAGATGCATGTAAATGCATTTGGTGTCAAAGTTGTGCTAACCATCCGTTTTTAAAAAGCACCAACATATCACTATCTGCTTTACTTCAAGTAAATGACTTGCCACTTTTATGTTCTCAGATGGCAGTCCCAGCAAAAACATCCATGAACACGGTCACTGTACTATTTCATGTGTTTATGCATGTCTATACTGTGTGTGTGTCTGTGCATGGTAATGACCTGTGATGGCTTTAAGACAGCCTTATGATTTATCTATATGTGGTGCAACAAGCACTATTGTATGTCTGTGTGTTTGTCTAAACACACAGACATATAGTAGGCTATAAAATAGACATGTACATGCGAAAAGCAGCACGAACACAAAAAAAACCCTGCATCTATCATAAATTAGAGGTAAGACACATACACAAATACATACACCCATGCAGAACTTGATTGGGAGACAGAGGAGAAGCAAGGAGCCACAGTTTGAGCTTCCCGCTGTGAGGGGTCATGACCCCTATCAGACTCTGTGTCAGTCCGCCTATTGTGTCCAGAGCTGAGCTCTAACACACATACATACACACATATACACACACGCTATGCTATAACTTACATGGTCTCCATGACAATGGTTAGGGCGACAGTAAGGCGGGAGGAAGGGGCTGTATTGGCAGCTGAGATGTTCGAATTAAAAGGCCCAACCAAATCATCATCATTCAGCAACTGTACTCACAGCAATCCATAGGTGTGGTCACCTCTATATGATGAAAGTTATGCACATTCCTCTTGTTTTCAGAGAGTTTACAGCAATGGATGGTTCAAGCAACATACCAAATTAATACACATATGCAGAGACAAACAACATTTAAATAAATGCACTTTAAAAATATAAATGTCAAGTTCTTAATGTTATGTCAAGCTTTAAAGTAATCAGAATGTAACTAAATCTACCTTTTTACTCCCATTTGTTTTTAGTGGGGGTTGGGTTTTGACTTTGACTTTGACCTACTACAATGGTAACTTTGGAAAGCCACATCAGGGTAAATAAATCTAGGGTTGACAGTCAACAGAAATGTATTAAACTCATTTGGACATAGTATTTCTTTTCTAAAATATGAAATATTTGTCAGCAATAGCTGCTGCAATTCCTCCAATAAACATAAACATATTTTAACTCTCACATGTTTCCACTTTTCAAGTGTTTATTTCATGTTAGCCTTAGATAATTTTATCACAGCAGTTTATTTTGAACAGTTCAGAATCTGTTCTTTATTATCATTCTAAACTCTAGTAAATCTGGCAAAGACTCTGTTTGTGTCGACAACCCAGGTAAATGTCTAAACAAGAGCAAGTTATTAGCACAAGCAATAGATAAACCGCATTGGTCTATTTATTTAAAAGTAATAATTTCGGCAGTAAGTGCAGCCTAAGCTTTCTTCAGAAAGGGTCATTTACATTAGTAGTAAAACCTTTCCTAAACCTTTCCTTATATTTTATGTTTGTTTAACACTGTATATTTTAACTAGCCTATGGAAATATTATACTGCTGTCTTGGCCAGGACTCCCTTGAAAAGAGATTCTGAATCTCAATGGGATTATTCCTGGTAAAATAAAAATAAAAAAACAATCTACGGCCCCTTTTGTTCGATCAGAGAATCGATCACAGACCATTATTCTGGTGGGAGGGCGCCATCTTATGGACAAATTTAACTAATCAAACTTGCTGCAGACCATCTCATTTTCATAATTATAAAAAAAGAAATGTCTTCTCTATGTGTATATTTTATGTAGAAGTTGCCATGTTATTGCAATGTTAATGACTTTGTGCCTGTTTGACAACGGGCTACAAGCAATAAACCAGAGGTGGGTAGTAACTAGAAACATTTTGCTGCGTTTCGTTTATTTGAGTAACTTTTGGGGAAAAGTACTTTTAGGAGTAGTTTTACTAAGCTGTACATTTCACTTTTATTTGGGTAAATTTTTTTACTAAGGAATAGCTAGTCTTCCTTGAGTAAAATTTCGGAATACCTTACTTACTGTGCTTAACTTCACTTAAAGAAGAAACGTATTTGAACCAAAATTGTATAAGACGCAGACACACACCTACAGTTTGTTAAACGAGACGCCTCGCTTGTACACATCTTGTTTTTACATAATACAACCAGCGCTTTGCTTCTCTGACTACTCCTACCATTTGAAATACGTGGTATGTCCGTAAAAAGCCAAATATACAGTACACTGCAGGGTACTATCTTGACCAGTTCGTGTAATTCCCGCCCACTTGCGTCGCTAACCAATCATCTGTTCCTTCTAGCAGCTTGAGTAAGCGGGAAACCGGCTTTTGCTGTTCAACGCACACATAAATCACGTAAGGAACTTATTTAATCGTTTTTTTTTTATATTAAATGCGCGAACTATAGCTTCATTTTAAACCAATGTGATCAAAAGGGGACCAGTGACAAAGCTGAAAACTCGCAGTCTGCGCTGTATTTTCCTCCCGGGCCTCACGCTAACAGCTGACGCTAGTTAGCTGGATCGTCACGTTAGCTAAGGTCTCCGTTGTGTCATGCGCTAGACACAACAGAGAATATACTGGCGGAGGAGAATCAGACAAAAGGCTGCCGCTGTCCTACACAGACACACAAGACTACCTGAAATGAGTCTATTCAATTTAGACCGTTTTCGTTTCGAGAAGAAGGCGGCCAACAAAGATCCGGCTTGCGTGTCCAAAAGTCCGGATTCTGAAAAGGAGAACGAGCCAGGTAAGTAGCAGCAAACTAGCATGCATTGATGGTAGCCAGATCTATCAGAAATGCTCAACTTTGTGATGATTCCCCACATTGACACAGGTAAAAAAAAAGACAATGTTCAATATTTTGAACGCAAGTTTAAGTCCATGTGCTAATTGCTTTGCAAATGCAATCAAAACACAGCTAATGCACACGTTGGAATGTCTTAAGTATTTTTTTTCCCCCACCTCAGATATTTACAATTACGATTAGGATGCATTGAAGCTACATGAGACGCTATTTTTAATCAAACTCTGCATGTGAGCGACAATACAGACATCTTAAATCATCACCTCTGTCATAAATCGAGATATTTATTTCATTATTATTATTATTATTATTATTTATTATTATTATTTTAGCTAAAATAAAATCATCTAAAGCCACGTCGAGGTCCCACGCCCGAGGGGTGGTTTTTGATGAAGTCATTTCCATTGGTTTGGAGGAAGATGATTTCCTGACTGAACCAAACACAACAATATCATTAAGCATGACTAACAAGTATGTACATTTAACCTATTGAATCTTTTTTATAATTTTTTTTTTTTCACACTGATTCATTGACATCGAGTCGTTTCTGATCATAGAACCCCTGTTCGGAAGCCTCCCAAAGATGTAGTATCACATCATGTTGATGAGGACGAGGAGATGGATGAAAAAATTAGCAAATTACTGGAAATGTTTCCTCAGTTGTCAAGAACTGAAGTGCTAGAGGTGAGTCTGGTTCCAGCCATGTTGCTTCTGATTCAGAATTGCAAAGTTTTTTTTATGGCTTTATGTTGTTTACTTTAGGTTAATTACAGGGTGCACACTATTTTGATATAAAGTGTCGCAACTGCTACATGACTTTGGAAAACAACCAGAACACACTATATTCTCCTCATTGTCTTTTTCTGTCGTCACGATGGTCACAGAACTCGCTTCTTTTTTTTTTTTTTTACATGTCTTCCATGCAACCCTGCTAAATGCATGAAGGTTTAGCATTATTTAAAATAGTGAATCCCAGTATGGCTGGGAAATTACTAGTTGATTCGGTTAGTTGAATTGTTTTTGTTTATGAAGGTTTAATTATCGGAAAATCTGGATTTATTAATTGTATTTTTTAACAGATGTATTCCTTGGGTTTCTGTAGTTCAGAGTAATGTCAGTCTGCCCACAGCCTTGCTGTACAATAACGTTTTACAGCTCATCCTTATTTGGACCTTAAATTTGGGTCAACTCCCAAAAGAGATGATTAAAATAAGTTTTTGAAAATATTTTCTGTCTTTATAAATGTCTTTTTATAAAAAGATGGAGAGGGGTAAACATCTCCATCTCCACTCTTTTCCAGAGCAACATGTAGATTCAGCTTTCATGAGCAAACATTAGGTTGAAAAGGAAGTAAAAACGTATACTCTTATAAATAGCAATACGTTAGGATATGTTGGGGGCGAAAAAAGGGATCCACCTTCACCCCCTTAGGTGTTTTGGGACTGATTCAGCATGAGAGAAAAAAGTTAAAAGAAGAGAGTGATGACAAAAACATTGAGATATTTAAAAGACCATTAGATGAGCTCAGACTGACTGATTTTAGGTTACTTTCTCTGAACTAAAATGCATACCAGAGATTTCAGCTTGTTGCAACATTTTTCTTTTTAAAAGCCTGAAACCGCTGCTAAAACATGACCGCTATAAGGGGCTGTTATTGTTTTAGAAAAACTAGATAGCTAGACAATTATACTGATAAATAAATCCAACATTGGCAGTTATCTTTCTGCTGCTGCCACATACATGTGCTCATGCATGACTACGGATGCGTGTGAGCGCACATATTCGTGTGCACACTGAATTTCTGCAGTGGAGAGTGGGCCACAGTCTGTGACGAAGACTAAATCTAAGGATAAAAAATATGGGGAACCACTGATTCAAACCATCAGTCTGTTTATAATTTGGTCTTGTGAAAGAAAATGACGGATTTTGATTTGTTCAGCTCACTGTGTGTTTCTGATGCTTGCAGGTCACTGGTAGTACAAGCACGTTGGAGGGCGCTGTAGCTGTCTGCCTTTTGAGATTTGGAGACAAAGAAGGTAAATACTTTCCACCTCTTCGTTCAAATAAATTTTTAGGCAGAAGTACACAGATTTCTGAGTGTATTAAAGAGTTTTAACAAAGGTTGATGGCTCTAATATTCAAATCCATAAAAAGCAGTACATTAAATGTTTTAAACTCATAAAAGGATCCCTTAAAAACCTCTACCGAAAGGCTTTTTGATTAGAAGTTTTGGTCCATGCTTTTAGTGCTTTTTTTTTGTGTGACAACACCGCCTGTTTGTCTTCCTAGATCCAAGGGAAGCCAGGAAGAGAAAGCAGGATGGATCCAGTTGTTCTCAGGACAGCGGGGATATTCAACCAAGTAAAAAACGGAGACCTTCTGGGGTGAGAACATGACAAATTTTTGATTACCTTTAAACATCTAATGTGGATCGTATGGCTACTTACTTTTAACCAATATTTAATTGTGAAGGTCTCTGAGGAAGAGGGCGAGGGAACAGAACCAGGCTGGGAGAAGCAGGAGGCCATGGTGAGGAGACTCCAGAAAAGGTTTCCTGATCAGGATAAGGAGGTGAAGACATGCAGCAAATCTTAACAGGATTTTGATCTTAAACTTTAACCAGCTTATTACTATTTGTAGTAAGAATTTAGTCTTCTTTATTTGGTCACATAAGGTCTGGTGAACCAAAGCAAACAGTGCTTCAGGTGATTTCCCCCCGAAATAAAATGGTTAAAAAGCATAGGAGAAACTGAAACACAATGATTATTATTGTTAAACTTCTGATGGTGTTTTTGGTCTATAGGAGTTAAGGATGGTGCTTCAGGAGCACGACTGGGATGTGGAAGAAGCTCTGCAGGTTCTTCAGATGTTCTCAGAATCAGGTGTGAATACAACTAATTGTCTGAATCTAACAGTATTTTTACCTTTTAGAATGTTGATATTTTTCAGTAATTCCTTGATTTACCGAAACTTTCACTTGTTTATCTATTTGATAGATAATAGCAGTACCAGCTTAGTTACTCCAAAAGAGAAGAAATCAAAGGGCAGAGATGCATCAACCGGGGACAACTCTGAGGACAGCGAAACAGACGTAAACAGTACAGATGAGACAGGTGCTGAGACACCTTTCTGTCTGAAACTAAACATCTGTTATGTTTCTTTAATATATTTTTTAATTGAATGATTATATTTAATAGTGTTGCTGACCAAACTATCTTTTTCTTTTGACAGACGACAGCAGTGCCAGCTCTGATTTAGAAGTACCAAAAAGGAAAAAAACGTCAAAAATAGATTACACTGTTTCGAAGGACCAGAAGTATATTAATGGGAAAAGTGAAGAAAATCATCCAAAACACCATAGAGACATCGTTAAAGCAGACGGGAACAGTACAGATGGCACAAAGGACAGTGAAGATGAGTCTGATTCAGAGGACTGCAAAAGCTCCAAAATTAAAGTTGACATTAATACCATGCACTCATGGATTACGTCACACTCTGTTAAGCAAAGCTCTACCTCTTCCACCTCAAAGCCTTCCTCTTCCTCCTCAGCCTCCCAGGTTTTGCCCAAATTTTCAAGCGACACGAGTAACGCTAAGATGCAGGCAGCGGAGAGAAAGAAGGCGGCGCAGGCCACCAATGAACAAGTCAGTTCTGATGAAGAAGAGGAGATAGTAACAAGCGAGTTTGAGGAGTCAGACGACGAGCTGGAGGGCAAGATGGATATAAAAACAGAGATACTTGCATTTTTCCAGGATGCATCAATAGACGAGCTTTCGCTTATTGCTGGCTGTTCTGTTAAAAAGGCCCAGAGGATTGTGGAACTGAGACCCTTTGATAGCTGGGAATCTTTGGTGAGATTTATTTTGTTTATTACAGCAAAACACATGAAAACATTTATAATGGGGTGCACATAATCATATATGGGAATACATTAAGCAAAAAAAAAAACAAATCTGTGTGCTGTGGGGCATCTTTTTTTAGGTTTTAAAAACTTGCCAGTCTTGCATAATGACGTCAACATTAATATGTCTAAAATATAATCTTTTGCAGTTCTTGATGTTGGGTGATTAATTATTTTATCTTTAAAAAATGTTTTAGGTTTTGCAATTTTAAGGAGATTAAACTGCATAATTTTTTTCTTTGTATGGATGCTTAATTATAGAAAATATAATCACAATTATTTCAATAATATATACACTTTTTCTTTGCGTTTGTATTCACAATGCATCTATTTGTCTTTGAGAACCTAAACCTTAATTTTTAACTATTTAACTATTTCCTTAAATCTAGAATATTGTTTAAAAATGAAAAGACAATATAAGCAATTAGTGCCCTTTAACAATCTCTGGGAAAAGATTCTATTCTAAAAGTTATTTAAAATTCTTTAAAATATCACCAAAAAAAACATAATTGAAAAACATTAATCAATACAATAAGAAAATATGTCGGTGTCACAAACAATAACACGTGGCAAAGCTATTAAAGATCCTAAACCTGTATTTAAATTCCTGTTCCTCTCTGTATAAGCTGCTCATAGATCATTTTTAAAGTGTAAATTTTACTTGTTTGGATGGATTTCTTGTTGCTTAAGAGGTGCAGACCCCATCGACTAGCAAATCTTGCACGTTATGTGTTCTGTGTCTGACTTTAAATCTAATTTGTTCCAACAGAAAAAAAAAAAAAAAACTTTCTATTCCACACATTTCTGGTGCCTGCCTTCTCTACGGGTTGCTGTCATTTAGCCTCTTTGCCTGACTATTCAGTTAGTAAATGGTGCCATATCTCCTGGGAGGTTTTGTGTCGATATGTGGATTCATACCTGCCCGACTGTTCAGTTACTGAGCTTGATGAATATTAGCTATCAGGTATTTGAAAATGAATTGATAGAATAATCCTTCAAAAAATGGTTGCATCTCTAATTGCAGCACATCCGCCATCTCAAGTTACAACAAAACTATAAGTTCTAGTTTGCTGATCAGTTCAAAGCTTAAACTTGCAGCTTATCCACAATCGTTGTTGTTCGGTATATTTCAGCAGTTCTTTCTTTCGAAGCGTTTATGTCATTACATTTATAGTGCATACTCATTGTAACGGGATACATCACTGATATTGCACAGAGAAATATTTTAGATTTTGGGTAAACAAAACCAATGAATGTAGTGTTTGTCATTTCATCTGAGTTTTATTTGTCCATATATGCTGTAGGGACTATGAATACAGTCTGTAATGTGAAAACTATTAAAGAACATTCTTCCTTTTCAGTGGGATGTCTTTAATAAGGTAAACGGACTCTCTGAAGGTTTGCTGCAGGGCTGCAAGGTCGTCCTCAAAGAGAGGAAGGTCATTCTTGGGCTCATGTCCAAATGTCAGACCATTTCCACAAGAATGGTTAAACGGGTCACTGAGGTGATGGAGAATGGGACCGGGTCCACAAAACAGCCCAGTTTACTTAACGGCCAGTAAGTACAATTCACTATAGACCTTTAATTTATGGAAAACGGCGCTGCAGCATGTTTGCAGAGACTAGTTTAGATTTGAGTTAATAGGAAAATACGTTTTTTTACATTTTTCTCCATCTAAAATGTTTATAAGAAGACATCTTGATTTGTAGTTCAGCATTTATTTTATTTTTTTTGTAAGAGGATTAGATTTTTAGTCTTAAAACGAGAGAAAATTAAAGAATTTAAAACAAGTGTAACTTTTTTACTCATGGGGTAAAACAGCATACAACTAAAAAATAGAAAACTAGGGTTTGTTGAGACGCTTATGAAAATAGGTTTTACTTCAAGCTGCCTTAAGGATTTGTTGTTTTGTAATATGAGTAAGAATCTTTTATTTATCATATTTTATGTTGATATAAAAGTGATTTTGTTTACTTTTCCTCTCAGGTTGCAGCTGAAACCATACCAGTTGATCGGTCTGAAGTGGCTTATGCTTCTGAATGAACACGGACTGAGCGGTATCCTTGCAGATGAAATGGTATGAAAACACTTGTGGGATTTAATGCTGTGCCGTACTAATATTTGTGTAGAAAACCTTAATGGTGGGATGAACCTGTTCGATGCAGTCGACTGTTGGAAAGTAACATAATTAATGTCAGGATGACCTCCAGCTCTCATGATTTCTCCTAATAAGAGCTCGAACAGCCTATAAACACCAGGCAGTTTGTTTTGGTTACTGTTATCTATGACCAAGGTCAACAAGCTGGGTATTAATTACTGCTTTTTTTTGGTCACGGTCACATTATTATAGCCTGAGTAAATGTACAAAAATCACTGTGAATTCTTAAAAACAATAAGCAGGCTGGTCCTAGCCCAAATACTTTTGGCCCCAAGCCTATTGCTCAAAACTTCTGGTTCCAGATTCCAAAAACCAGATTGCTAATCCAAAATTAGCTGCCTTACAGTCCTTGACTGTTTGTAAAATATCTCTGCAGTGAGAGAAATCAAACACACATTCCTGCTTATTGCAACGTTTGTCATTTATTCAAAAGAATTACAGCAGTTGCATATATCATTTTCCTCTCCCTTTCCTAAATGTGGGATCAGTTTACAGTCTACTAGCAAATCACAAACGGTTGTGTCTGTAAGATTCAAGGCCAGGCAATTTTATTTGTATAACACATTTTTGACAAGATAATTCAAGGTGCTTTACATGATTAAGGGGTAAAATAAAAATAGCAAGAAGCATTAACAGATACATCAAAGCATTACAAAGCATATAATGTAAAAACGGCAAAAGAAAATCCCTATTTTTTTATATATATTAATTGGGATTATATTGATTACAATTAACCCACATTTTTCTGACACTTGGATTTTGTTACCTTTTAAACATTGTTCCCACACACCAGTTTTATCATGTCAGCCTCTAAAGCCATCAGCCAGGTGCATTAAGGATAGTATTCATCAAGCTGGCTAATTGTTATTGATATGCAGAGCATGAATGCCTGACATTGTAATACAATATCATACCAGAAAATGGTGTGGATGCAGTCATTTGCTATTGTGATATTTTGGTGTTGATAGAGAGCATTAATGAACAAACAACCTTGAAGACCAAGGAAGAGACCAGATAGGGCAAGGATAACGCTGTGGAGAAGTTTAAAGCACTCTATTATATCACAAGAAATATCCCAAGCATTGAATATCTCTCAGAACGCTGTTTGACTGGATTAAATCTTAATTTAAGTATATTTAAAGAATTTTCTAAAAGTATTTTTTAGATTGGATTTTTGCTTTTTGTAATGTTCATGTAATTGGAAAACTTTTAAGTATTGTTATATTTTTGATATTCCTGTTTTTGCATATTTTTGCCTAAAATCTCTTTCCACTTCCATTTCTGTGGTTCACTATTACTGCTCTCAGGGTTTGGGGAAAACCATCCAGGCTATAGCTTTTCTGGCTCAGCTGTATGAAAACGGAATAGAAGGTCCTCATCTCATCACCGTGCCTTCCTCCACTCTGGGTATAGGACCTTTGCACATAAAATACAATTTGTTCTAACAATGTGTAAATATCATTCTTCAATGTCTTGTTTTACTCTTCTTCTGCCTCTGAAAAATGGTCATTAGCTTGTGGTTTATGTTGCTTTTATTGTCTCCATCTTTTAGATAACTGGGTTAGAGAGCTGAGGCTGTGGTGTCCAGCTCTCGAAGTCCTTATTTATTATGGTAAGCCTTGTTTGATTTTTTTTTTTTTTTTTTCACTGAACAATCATCTTTTTCCATAGGTGTTTTACAAAAAGTCTGATTTACGTTTTTATACAAACAAATAGACATCTCTATGTATCTAAGGAGGACATGTTAAGCACCTGAGACTGTACTTGTTTATGCAAATACTTAAGATTGGTCAGTTCTTATGAAAAATGTTTTATTTTTAATGCAGCATAGTATTGTTTTGCTAATGCTCTATGGATTAGAGGCCCAAACATGCTTTCCCATTTCGAACATAATCATGTGAGCTTTCCTTTTCTATAGGATCTGTGGATGAGCGACGCTACCTCAAACATGACATCTTCAACAGGGAACTTCACTTCAATGTCATTGTAACAACGTAAGCTTACACTTTAGCTCTGAATGGAGACCACTGTTGTTGAGTTTGATGGATGATTATGAACATGATAAAAGTTTCTTCTCACTTTTGCTCGCTGCTTATTTCATTCACAGGTATAATCTGGCCATAGGAAATGACAGCGATCGAGCCCTTTTTCGTAAGCTGCGTCTCAAGTATGCCATCTTTGATGAAGGTCACATGTTAAAGAACATGAACACCCTAAGATATCGCCACCTCATGTCCATTAATGTTAGTTGTTCCTATTTTGTGAAATTTACTTTCTTACCAGGTGTTATATTTCTACTTGTGTTTCTAAAATCAGATTTAATTGTCTCTGCTTCTCTTGCCCTCAGGCCGAGCATCGCCTGCTGTTGACAGGAACTCCGTTACAAAACAACCTGTTAGAGCTGATGTCTCTTTTGAACTTCATCATGCCCACCATGTTCTCCAGCTCCACAATGCAACTCTCGAAGATGTTTTCCATGGTCAGTATGCATGTTTGAGATATTTACAGTTTAGTTTCTTCTAAAGATGAACAGCCTTTAATAGCTGGATGAATTGCAATGGAACTGCATAGCTGTTTAAGGTTGGATGGTAAAATAAAAAGAAACTTGCTGTTTCATTAAATATCACGCCTTAAAACGTGCTTCGAAATCAGAATTGCATTTCAAAATGTAATATAATTGTGAAGTACAATTTTCCAAACTCAATAACATTCATTACATATATTAAAAAAAATGCTTTATTGGAAACCTTATTGGTCGTTAGCTGCGTTTACATGGAGACAAGTAATCGGATTAAGAGCCTGATCGGAATAAAAATGCTTCACATAAACACGCCATTCGGAATACCCTGACCCAATCACTCATTTGGATCAAGATTTCATTCCGATTTAGACAGCTGGGTTATGCCGATTTGTTAATCCGATTGCTGTGTCATTACTGCAAATGTCTGTTACATCATGCATAGACGTACATTGCCGTTTCCGGTATTTTAAATAGTTCTGTGCCTGTCAAAATGATTTCTTCCGATCGAATGTGTGGCGGATGTAAAAACTTGTTATAATCTGATTAATTTTTTCAGGGCCTTTGTACACAGTCAAATTCTAATCCGAACTATGATCCGATTAAGGACATTTTGCACATATAAACGCTGTCACTTAGTCCACATTAAGTATAACTTTTCCATGGCAGACCTGGGTATCTAGCCTCCTTTTTGTTTTTGTTTTTTGGTCTCCAACTGGCCTGTGCTGGTCATGTTTAAACTGTTCATTTTATATGCAATTTCAAATATGCTTTGTTGTTTCGAAAACTGGCTTTTATTTTGAAACCACCTGCAAACTTTTTTCTCTTGGGGTAGCTGTATGGTAGCATTCATGCGTGTAACAATGTTGGCTCATGTTAGGAAGAGCCAGACATGGACTGGTGTGTTGGGAGGGAATAACATGGCTACCCAACTTCCTTTAGATCAGTGTTTTTGTTTTTTGTTTTTTCTTGCTTCTAAAGGCACACTGCTCTGCATGTTTTAGATGTTTCCCTTCTTCAGCACACCCAATTTCAATTGATGGCTGATGAACAGCAATCATCTGAATCAGGTGTTTTAAAGAAGGGAAACATCTAAAACATGCAGGGCAGTGTGCCTTGAGGACCAGGGTTAGGAAACACTCTTGTTTGCCTAAATCAAAGATAAAGTGTCTCGGTATGTGGAAATTATCATGCTGCTCTCTGAGATTACAGCTTCACTTAACATTATTACAGTAAAACTGCAGTGAAAAACATGAACTTGCTTATTTTTCAGATCTTTGTTGTGTTTTTCTGAAGAATAATTTAATACTATTTAAAGCTTAACATGTCTGTATGGCATATAACATTTCATTGCTCTGTTGCTAACACTTATGGTACCAGTCAACACTGTTTTTTTTCTTTTTTTCTTTTTAGAAATCTCATGAGGAACAAAGTCGATTTGAGAGGGATCGAATTACTCAGGCCAAACTCATCATGAAACCCTTTATCCTGCGACGGATTAAAAGTGAGGTAAGTTGATCATGAGAAGTGACAGGTAGTGAGCAAACTCAATTTGCTTGTATCCACTCATTTTAGTACATGAATTAAGCTGTTTGTAGAAGAATGATCCTTTTAATATGAATGCATCAGTAATGCCTTTACTATCCGACCAGTTGATTTTGATTCTTAATAAACTCTAAAGTTCTTCAAAGTACACACTGTTTGTTGGTGGATCTACAACAAGGCCGCACAATAAATTGCAACAGACTGTTTAGATCTGTGGCGTCTCTGCCATGATAAGTTAGGTGGGTTACAACAACTCAACAGCTTTTAGCGGCAATAGTACCAAAGGCCCTTCTTGTTTGCTTTGGTGATGGACAGGCTGACAGATGAGGTTAGACAGGAGTCTCCATGAACTATGTTTGCAGATGACCTTTTGATATTCAGTGAAAGCATGGTGCAGGTAGAGGAAAAGCTAGAAAGGTGGATATATAGACTGGAAAAGAGAGGAATGAAGATTAATCGTAGTAGGACATAATACATGTGTGTAGGTGAGAGACACACGAGTGGAACGGTGAAGTTACAAGGAGTAGAAGTAAAGAAGGTAGAGGGCTTTAAGTACTTGGGCTCAACGGTCCAGAGCAATGGAGAGTGTGGAAAAGAGGTGAAGAAACGTGTGCAAGCTGGTTGGAATGAGTGGAGAAAAGTGTCAGGTGTGATAAAAGGGTTTCACCAAGAATGAAAGGAAAGGTGTAACACAGTAGTGAGACCAGCGATGTTGTATGGTTTAGAGACATTACCAATGAGGAAAATACAGGAAGCAGAACTGGAGGTTACAGAACTCAAAATGTTGGGAGTGATTATGATGGATAGGATCAGGAATGAGTACATCAGAGGGACAGCGCATGTTAGATGTTTTGGAGATGAAGTCAGAGAGGCCAGACTGACATGGTTTGGACATGTTCAGGGGAGAGACAACTACTATATTAGTAGAAGGATGCTGAGGTTGGAGCCACCAGGCAGAGAGGAAGACCAAAAAGGAGAGATATGGATGTGGTGAAAGAGGAAATGAAGTGAGGGCAGAGGATGCAGAAGAAGATGCAAACAATCTGACTTTGATCAGCATTAAATGAACCACATAAAATGGCACAAACCTACACACTACAAACAACTTTTTATATAAATGTAATTGAATAATTGAACCTTTTTATACATGACATTACAAATAAAGGGTCAGTCACCAGTGTTAATTTCTTCAACAAAAAATGCAGATCTTTCATCTGGGCAAACTTTTCAAGAACTGTATAATTTCTCAAATAATCCGCTTTAAATCTAGAATAATCTTTCACAGTCCTTGAATGACGTTAAAGGAGTCATAACCTAGTATTATCTTGGATACCCACGCTCTATTATAGTCTTTCAGGCCCTACTAAAAAAGAAAAGTTGAAAAAAATAAACACAGAGCTCCTCTGACCCTTATTTCTGAAGGCATTATTGTCTCGCGAGATCTGATGCGATACTTTGGCTGTCGTGGACGGTCATTGTAACAATGCAAATGAGGGGCGCGTTGATTGGTGGCAGGAAGGAGGGGGGTTGACACCACAGGTAACGCTTTACATATCTAACCCATATCTACTACTCCCGCTAGCATACAATAGCCACATTAACAGTTAGCTGCTGTTTGTTACACACAGCAGAGCAATAAAAACACAGCCTTACCGTTTCAATTTCAGGCAAGTCTCTGATTGTTGGAATGACCCCTTTTTCCAAACGGAGCTACGATGCCAACTTCGCCTGATACTGTCCCAAATTCGTAAAGGATTCTGGCGTAAAAAAAATAGCAGAAATATTTCCATGTAGATTCTGGCAGTCAACAACAGAGCAACTCACGTGTGCACTACGTTTCTGGCAGAAATGGTTTCAGCTGATTTAGCTGATTAAAATAAAAGGCTGACACGAATATGTCTTCTTCATGCATCATTGCGTGAAGAAACTTTCTGCATCTTTCACGGTGGAGTTCGTACTTCGAATCGGTGATGTGTCGGTCGCGAACGAACCGGCTCTAAGAGCTAAATCTTTGAAGTGAACGATGGGATCCGGCTTGTCATAGGGAGCCGTTTTTTTTATTTTTTCATTCCCCCCCACTTGTTTTGATACATTTGGTACACATCGTTTAGCATCAATATTGGTATTAAATACACTTTAAAGTACCCCTGGCATAAAATTTGCATTTTTTGAGTTTTTTTGTCATATTTGTTAGTTTACCCTGCCTGCCTATGTCCCCCAAGGGGTTAAGACTACTGATTAGTGTTTCCTTTGTCCGTGGGTATGTCTGCCTACATAGTGAAATTAGCACTCAGAAACGGGCTGTTTTGCAGTTCGGCATATGACCTCACGTTTCGGCATATGTCGTCACTGAGTTCCAGCCAATTACCCCCTTCTCTGAACTACACTCTCCATGTCCCTCCCCCCGCGGCGCGTATTACAACCTAAACAACGAGAGCTACGGTAAAAGGCAAACAACAAACCAGCAACATGGTTTGTTGACCGCATTGACACTGTCCTACCCACTGAAAAGCTTGTGGATGGACTTTATTTATGCAGGGAATGTACCCGACCGACTCCCGAAGCACGTGGTCGTTTGTGGCAAACATTTCTCTGACGGATGTTTAATTAACTTGGGACAATACAGCAGTGGATTCGCAGATCGTCTTAAACTTTTACCAGGATCAATACCAACCCTCCGTGAACCATCAAATACCCCTATATAAGTAAATAGCCTATATTTCCGCAATAATGTCCTTCAGCTGTTATATACCAGTGTTTCCCAAACATGACGAATCTGTGGCGGTGTGCCACAGATTAAACTCCGACCGCCACAGATTCAACACCGACCAAAAATGTTTTTAAAAAAATCAACACCAACCGTCACATATTGCGTTTCTACGCTATTCAGCGCTTTCATTCCCTGCTCTCTTTTCGTCTCTCTGTCACTCACGTGTCTCTCGCGCACGCACACACACACACACACACACACAGACAGACACACACACACCGCCCACCAAAACTCGGTCGTTGTTTGCTAATGCTTAAAGAAGGGCCACCTAGTAGGGGCTGCAATTCTACAACAAGACTGAGCTACGGCTAACGATCCTTTGATACAGTATTAAGGTACTTAGAGTGTGACTAAAAAGGGCCCAAACGTCGCCGGGAATTTCATGCCAGGGGCAATTTAAGCAACAGAAAATCTGAGTAGCCACTTGGGAGCTGAAAGAGCCGGCTCTTTATGGTGAGCCAAGCCAAAAGAACTGGCTCTCCAAAAAGAGCTGGAATTCCCATCACTAGAATTCAGTAATGGCGGTGCTCGACTGAATATGAGGGGGAGAGGAGCGAGGGGGAGAGAGGCGAGGGGGAGGGCGGCCTTCCTGCAGCATAGGTAGGTCTGCGATGTCTATAATATGGTATATCCTGCGCCGACTTGACGTCAAGTCGGCCAGAAATTAAAATCACGTATTTGAGTGCACGTGGGCTGGTGGACGGACCCAGGGGTAAACAAACGCTTCACTTTTAAATATCGGCTTCCCGGCCAGTGTATAATCGTTAGGCAATCATAACATAAATTTTTTCTCGTGGAACAAGTGAAAATTACAGGTCCCAACATGATGTCCCAAATGTTTCATTTAAATATATATATTTTTTTTTTTTCAAGAGACAAAGTGCTAAATCTAGGTTTCTTCAAAAATCTCTGATCTCTGCTTGGGGCTGTGGCATTTGTGCCACACTTAGCGTGTTCATTATTTAAACAAATGTTGATGGGCCAGCCCCAATCTCCGGTGCCTCAAGAGGATTTAACCTACTGAGCTTGTCAGTATTCTGGCAAAGACTTAGATATTTATACACAAATGTTTATACCAGAATCTTCTTTATAACGGAATCTGTCTTTATATAACATTACTCTATAAAGGATGATACTGTTGTACTGATTAATTCAAGTGTCCATTGAGCTCCACAGCGACATCTGGTGGGGCCAGACGCCACTGGCCCCAAATGCAGAGATACTACAGGTTTAGAGTGCATTAATTGTTGGTTAATATATTTCAAATGTTATGAAACTTGCATTTTTATGGTAATAAAATATTTAGCCATTTGGACGGAGCAACAGATGCTCACACTGGACATGTGGCATTGCCCAAAATGCTAAATGTCACAGAGTGATGGAAGCACAGATGAGAAAGAGAGGAAAGAAGAAAACATTAATATATTGCAACAGGAATCTTCATATCAAAATTTATAAATGTTATCGGCATCATATAATTTTCTGATATGCAGCTTTCATCTACAGAGTGAATAAAGTTAGGATTCGTTTGTTTTTATGTTAATGCACAGTGGGGAAAAATATTTTTCTTTCTGTGCTGGTGATCACTAGTCAAAGCAGAAAGGATAAAATTGCCCCATTGTGATTTCTGGCTGATTGATTGGAGCATTAGGTTTAGATAAAAATGGAATAAGAACTCTCTAAGGAGCTTCTCCTAAAACAAAAAAAAGTATTAATTTACTCCTTTATCTAACTGAAGCACATTCACCTTTTGTGCATTACCTGCAGCTGGATCATAAAACGAAGTATTCGTTGAAACACAATATTCTGTTCCCGTTTCCAGGTTCTCAAGCAGCTGCCGGCCAAAGAAGAGAAAATAGAGTTCTGCTCCATGAGCGAGAAACAGCAGGTGCTCTACGAGGCCCTCTTAAAGAAACTGAAGAGTACTACTATTGGAGAGAGTAAGAACCAACCAACCAGGGAGTAAGAACTCCCTGTTGTGTACCACTGCATTGCTTTTAACATGACAAACTATAAACATCTCTCCTATGCATTTTCTTCTTGTTTAGAGCGTGAGCTGTGTAATGTGATGATGCAGTTGAGGAAGATGGCCAACCATCCTCTTCTTCACAGACAGTACTACACAACAGAAAAGCTTCAGGCCATGAGCCAACTTATGCTCAAGGTCTGTCCTGATACTTTACTAGATCTCACTTTTGATTTCTGCTATTAAAACTATAAACCTCAAGATAGTTTGGCTGTTCTAATTTTATTCCCCTATAGATTTTAGATGTCAGATGCCTGTAAATGTTGATTTTTATTTATTTTCATTTTGTTACCTCTACTCAATGTTATTTTCTTTATATTCTGTCCATGTTCTCAGGAGCCGACCCACCACGACGCCAGTGCTGCTCTGATTCAGGAAGACATGGAGGTGATGTCAGACTTTGAGCTCCATCGTCTGTGTCAGCAGTACTCCTCGATCAGCTCCTTCCAGCTGGACATCAGTCTGTTAATTGACTCTGGGAAATTCCTCCACCTAAAAGAGCTGCTGGCCTCTCTAAAAAGCCAGGTCACTACGAGTGTGCTGTTTCTTTGGCGTGTAACCCAAGAGCGTTTAATTTTTATTCACACTGAAGATATGAACTGATCTCTCATTCTGCAGGGAGACAGAGTGGTGTTATTCAGTCAGTTTACCATGATGTTGGACATCGTGGAAGTGCTCCTGAAACATCTTCAGCATCGTTATGTCAGACTGGATGGATCCACTCCCATCGCGGACAGGTCAGATATCTGTGATAACTCGTCACCTGTGTCCAGCATGTCATGAAGGTACTGAGTTCATTTACTGTGAGAACAGAAGATCACCAAACTACTTCTCTCCATTGCCTGTTTATTCAGGACTGGTTTCTTTACGTAGGCCTAAAAAAAGTTTTACTTAAAAAAGTAGGAAAAACCTTAATTTCATAAACTACTTTCATTATTTTACTATACTAATACATTATAAGTTGTAATATTTTGTATGTTATAAGTTGTAATACATTTCATGCAGCTGCGTGAATCAGTCAAAGTGTGAATGAAGTGGCCACTAAGTGGGACCCACTGTAGGCCTACTCACCCGGGCTTATTAATACGTGGCACTCGGTTGCACGTAAGGGGGGAAAAAAAGAGACAGATGAACCGAGCTGTAAAGCACAACAATGTATTTTTGTGGTGGACCAGTCGCTGATGCCAAAAAGTAAAAAAATAAATAAAACTTAATGTCCAGATTTTGTCCTCATTCACCCATAAGGAAGGCGGTCTTTGTATCAGGATCCACCTACTACTCCAGGTCGTTCTCCTCCCAGGTAACAGCCTTACAATAAGTTCTTCCCACCGAGCAGCTCCACGATGCGCTCCTCCCCTGTTTTGGTTGACAGGCGAACAGCTGATCTACTTTGACGCTCTCATGTCTCCACCCTCGGCGTGCTACGACCCCTTCAGCCGAAAACAGCTGGACAAACTAAAGGCAGGCATCAATATCCGCGCACCCTTGATTCGTAGTGCACATAGCGCAAGTTGTGCAGCGATCCTCGCTCGCTCCTCAAAACAGAGGTGAAACGGTATTCACAGGCGAGGCACGTACTGTCTCGCGCTGCCTGTCAGTTTTGCCGGAGATGTGTGCGCCGGTCATCGCTCATGGTGTTCCGGCCAGTGGGTTCAGTCCTTGCCGTCCTGCCTCAGCTCCTTTTATGTGCAACCTAACAAGTTTTTGCGCACCTGTAACAAAGCAGCTGATTGCTGCGCTACTCCTGACTAATCCAGATAAGTTAAGTTTTTCTCTCTGAGCTTCACAGAGGGATAACAAATGCAAACAAAACACACCAAATCCACACAAACAAACCATGCAAAATAAATACAAAAATATACAAATATTTCCTGCTGTGCAACACATACGCATTAATTAGCCTATATTCTCAATGTTTACAGAGCAGTCCCTGCAAAGTTTTTAGTTAAACTATAGAAGAAACTATAGGATTAGTGTGTGTCTGACAGGGTGGGGGGCGTGGCATCACGATGGTGGCTCTGCATCGTGATGTCGGTCAGCCATTACCGCATCACGATGCAAATTATGGCACAAACCTAATTTGCACCTTACTACAAGTCAATACCTGTTTTGTTTTCACAACATTTTTTCATCAGTATATTTTCTCATCAGAATCTTGTAAAAATGCCTGATAAATTGGATCATACACATGGGAGCCCTGTTGGCCTTTACAAGAAAATGTTAAATGTTTCTGCTACAGGTGCATCTCAACGTATTAAAAACGTTGGGAAAAAGTGAATTTCAGCCAAGTTGCGATCATGTGTTCATATAAAGTTTACCCAGTGTGTTTATTTCTTTGTTGATTTTGGCTATTATAGCTTACATCTAATGGAAACACAAAATACATTTTCTAGAATGACATAAAACCAATAAAAGGTTTTTAATACATAAATGTTGGCCTACTTATCAACTCTGTTCTACTGTGTTACTCTGGTAATGCTTTAGGCTCCTTTAGCATGAGTTACTGCATCAGTGCAGCGTGCCATCCTTGCGATCGGCCTGTGGATTTATTGACCCCTGCTTTCCACCAGACGCGTAAGTGGCTTTACTTGCAAAAGCCTGTTGCTGGTCCTGGGAGATCACGGAGTCACAGGAGAATTGCAATTGCATAACTTAAAGTCTAGTATACAAGGGAAAAAATGTAATTCTATATTATTTCGTATCATAAATTTACCATCCACTCCCAAAACTGTGGATATTTCTGTCCATGTCTTCTCCTTTTTCATGTTGTAATTGTATAAATGATCACTGGTATCACATAAACTGGGTGATTCTCCACTTCAAGGATTAAATTCTAATAATCCATGATAAAAACCAACAAATAAGACCAACAGACAGGCTGACTTTTTAACCCTGATGTCACAGGTAGTAATGTTGTTTTTTTTCGTGGTTAAGCAATCGGAAATCTGCACGTGTCTTTTATTTAGAAATTTGCTTCATGCTTTACATTGCTTTCGTGCCTGATTTTCTGTCTGGTCCAATCTAAACTGCTGAGATTTACACATTTTGGAAGCGTAGAGCAAAAAAAATAGACCTGCTGCGTAAATTTAGGTGAGGGCCGCAACACACTTCTGAGACGCATCTGATTCGCCCTGCTTCGCGCCCGGTGGAAACGGTCCCATTGATTATAATGGCGGCTATCGTCGTTTTATGGGCTCGACACACGGGAGGCGACAAACGACCACGATCAGCGAAACTCATCGCAACCACTTTGAAAAACAGACACACAGGAGGTGCCAGCGACGCGCTCTGTTCCAGGGCGAATGGCGAGTCTTCCGTGGTTTTGATTGTCAGATTGGAGGGAATTTTGAGGTATCAAAGCAGTTCAAGGCAAGGCAATTTTTTGTGTAGAACACTTTCAACAACAAGGTAATTCAAGGTGCTTTACACGATTAAGGGGCAAAATAAAAATAGCAGTAAAACACTGACAAAAGCATACACATATACATCAAAGCATATAAAGTAAAAGCAGCAATAAAGCAAGAAGCACACACAAGCATATGATGCATGAAAGCATTACTCAAAGGCAGCTCTAAACAGATACATTTTAGTTGTGAATTAAAAGAACTGTGTTTCAGCAGCTTTGCAGTTGTTTGGACGTTTGTTCCAGATAAGAGGAGCATAGAAACTGAAAGCTGCTTCTCCATGTTTTTGTTCTAATTCTAGGGATGTTGAGTAGACTGGAATTAGAGGACCTGAGTGGTCTGGTTGGTTTGTATAGAAACAGTAGATCTTCAACATACTTTGGTGCTAAGCCAGTGAATGATTTTATAAACTAGTAAAAGTATTTTGAAGTCTATTCTCTGAGCTACAGGGAGCCAGTGTAAGGAAAACTGGGGTGGTGTGCTCTACTTTCCTGGTTCTAGTGAGGAACACGAGCAGCAGTTTCTGGATCAGCTGCATCTGTCTATTTGACTTTTTAGGCAGACCTGTGAGGAAGCTGTTGCAGTAATCAATCTGACTAAAGGTAAACACATGGGTGAGCTTTGCGAGGTCCTGTTGCAACATCAGTCCTTTAATCCTAGAAATGTTCTTCAGGTGATAGAAGGCTGACCTTGTTATTGCCTTTATGTGACCCTGGAGGTTCAGGTCTGAGTCCATTACTACAACTCGATTTCAGGCCTGATCAGTAGTTTCTAGTTGTATTAACTGAAGCTGTGTGCTGACTGTTGATCGTTCCTCTTTAGGTCCAAAAGTAATTACTTCAGTTTTGTTTCTGTTCAGCTAGAGAACGTTATGGCACATCCATCCATTGATTTGCTTGATGCATTTATTTAGGGTTTGGATGGGTTCAAAGTCACCTGGTATCGTAATGTAGAGCTGAGTATCCCCTGGGGCACCCCACATGTGATTTCTGTTCGTTCTGATGAAAAGTTTCCTATTGAAACAAAGAACTTCCTGTTCTTTAGGTAAGACTCGAACCAGCCAAGTACTTTACCAGAGAGTCTGACCCAGCTCTCCAGTCGTTTAATATAATACATCATGATCAACAGTGTCAAATGCTCCACTGAGGTCCAACAGAACCAGCACTGTGGTTCTACCACACAGTCTGTAGCTATATGAATGTCATTGAAAACTTTGACCAGGTCAGTCTCAGTGCTGTGGTGAGCACGGAAACCAGACTAGTCCAGGTCAGGGGTGAAAAAGCAGCAGATATGAAGTGTCACAACATTTTGCTCGAGTTAAGGGAAATCTTACTTATGACTTTGCGATATAAGAAAATAGAAAATATCTCCTATATTCTTTTGTAGAAATATTGTAAAGCTCTGGAAAATCTGAAACAGCAAGTATGAACTTTTCCTCCATGTTTTCCCGGAGATGACTGAGTAGCATCCACGCCAGCTCATTGGTCAGTCAATGAAACCTCCGCTGATTGGTGCTCGTCTGAGCGACAGCGATGAAAAGTTAAAATTTTCTCAACTTTCTGGGATCCCGTCGCGGGCCTGCGTGTGCACGATACATGCACGATTTTCACGTGTCGCTTAGCTGGAGGGAGACACGTGATTATCGCTTTGTCGCGCATGTTCTATTGAAAATGATTGGAGAGGCGACGTCAGCTCATGTGTCGAGCCCATTATGCTTTGCAGACGTTACGCGCCGCTTACGCGTCCGGTGAAAAGTAGGGGTGAGGTGTTAAGGAAACCCCAGATACTTTAATCCTTCTGGGTACTGTGGGTAGTTTGGGATTTAAAGCACTTGCATTTATTACAATACAGTTTAACTTCTCAATATTGGCACTTAAAGCAGGCTTCAAACTTTATATAAGCAGAGGTCATTTTTAGGGTGGGAAAAGAATTATGTGGGCTAAAGCTTGAAATTTATTTGATAAATTATTGCATTTTTTTATATGAAAGTTAAAATTGATAATCAATCTCTCTAAAATTAATTTAAATGAAGAAACCAGGCTTTGCTGTGGCATAAAGATTCATCCAATTAAAACACACACACACACACACACACACACACACACACACACACACAGGATGTTAGTTGAAGCTTTTGCTAAATCAGTGCCTGTATTTAAGCAATTCTTCTAGACCCTGCAGTATCATCAAACTGGTCTGAATTTCTCTTCTCCAGGATTGTTTTGATTGATGAGTACAACACGGACCCGGACATATTTGTGTTCCTGCTGTCGACACGTGCCGGGGGGCTCGGCATCAACCTCACCTCAGCCAATGTTGTCATCCTGCACGATATAGACTACAATCCCTACAATGACAAACAGGCAGAGGATAGATGTCACCGTGTGGGCCAGACCAGGTCAGAATGGGTGAAAACAGCTAAGCTCTATATTTCTATCTGATCTTAGATCAACACAGTTACTGACATTTAAAGGATTTATTTAGTAGGTGATTTACCTTTTTGTAACTGGCAGGACTGTACAGGTGATAAAGCTGATCAGTAAGGACAGCATAGAGGACTGTATCCTGCAGCTCGGTCACAAGAAGCTAAAGCTAGAACAGGACATGACTGCTGCTGACCAAGGTAAGGGACTGTGTACAAATGGATGATATCATCACTGTATCTACTATGGGGCAAAAAAGTATTTGGCGGCCACCGATTGTGCAAGTTGTCCCGCTTAAAAAGATTAGAGAAGTCTTTAATTTTCATCATAGGTACACTTCAACTGTGAGAGACAGAATGTAAAAGAAAAATCCAGGAAATTACATTGTCTGGTTTATAAAGAATTTATTTGTATAATGTTGAGGAAAATAAGTGTTTAGCACCTACAAACAAGCTAAAAGTTCTGGCCCTCACAGTCCTGTTACTTCTACTTTTAAGAAGTTCTTCTATCCTCCACACATTACCTGTATTAATGGCCCCTGTATGAACTCGTTATCTGTGTAAAAGACACCTGTCCACACCTTCTGTCAGACTCCAACCTCCACCATGGCCAAGACCAGAAAGCTGTCTAAGGACACAAGAGACAAGACTGTAAACCTGCACAAGACTGGGATGAGCCAATCCACAATAGGCAAGCAGCTTGATGAGATCAATTGTTGAATCAATTATTAGAAAACGGAATAAGTACAAGATCACTGACGATCTCCCTCAACCTGGGGCTCCATGGAAGATCTCCCCTCGTGGAGTACATATGATCTTGAGAACGGGGAGGAAACAGCCCAGAGATACACAGGGAGACTGGTCAATTACCTGAAGAGAGCTTGGACCACAGTAACAAACATTACCATTAGTAACAAACATAATTGATCCTGCAGCACTCAAAGTTAAGCCAGCTCATGTCCAGGTCCGTCTAAAGTTTCCCAGAAACCATCTGGATGATCCAGAGGAGGACTGAGAGAAGGTCATGTGGTCAGATGAGACCAAAGTAGAACTCTTTGGTAAAAATGCCACTAACTGTGTTTGGAGGGGGAAGAATGCTGAGTTGCATCCCAAGAACACCATTCCCACTGTGAAGCATGGGGATGGAAACATGCTTTGGGGCTACTTTTCTGCAAATGGAACATGATGACTGATCTGTATTAAAGGATGAATGGGGCCATGTATCGTGAGATTTTGGGCAAAAAACTTCCTTCCATCAGTGAGAGCACTGAAGATGAAACGTGGCTGAATCTCCCAGCATGACAATGATCCAAAATACACCGCCCAGGAAATGAAGGAGCGGCTACGTAAAAAGCATTTCATGATTCTGAAGTGGTCTAGACGGTGTCTAGACCTCAATCCAATAGAGAATCTGTGGAGGGAGTTAAAAGTCCTTGTTGCCCAGCAACAGCCCCAAAACATCACAACTCTAGAGACAATCAGCATGGAAGAATGGGCCAAAAATACCAGCTACAGTGTGTGCAAACCTGGTGAAGATCTACAGGAAACGTTTTATCTCTGTCATTGCCAACCAAGGTTACATTACGAAGGATTATTTGCCAAATAATTATTTTCTGCACCATTATACAAATAAATTCTTTAAAATTCATTAAAAGGGATTTCCTGGAATTTTATTTTACATTCCGTCTCTCACAGTTGAAGTGTAACTATAATGAAAATTACAGACCTCTTTTTAAGTGAGACAACTTGCACAATCAGTGGCTGCCAAATACTTTTTTTTTTTTTGCCCCACTTTATTTCAAAAATCAAACTTGACTTAAAATGCATCTTGGAATAACCAACACAGTAACTTGTGATAACACCAGACATTTTGGCACTAAATTTTACTTTTAGAACAGTTTTTCTTGCCATTACCAAAATATTCTACAGTATGCAGATATACTTATTAGGCACTCTGCAAATGTAAAATTTAATTGGAAAAATCCATGTCATTAATTTTGCGAGTTAATGATTTGCTTCTGAATTTTCTTTAGATGGTGAAGGGACCATACCTGAAGATATGGCCTCTTTGCTCAAAGCCTCTCTGGGACTATGAAACAAAAACACATCAACCTTGAAACTCATGAACTCCTTGTGTGTGCTGCAAACAATATGCTGCCTTAAAAGTAGCCCTGGAGCACGGTAACTGTGCCTAAGACACCATTTTTACCTGCTTAGTTTTCTGCCACATATATGAACGGCCTTTTGATTTCCAAGAAATGTACATGTTTTACCAGGTTAACAAGCTGTAGAAGCTACAAAAGGTTTCTGTAAAACGAGTAAAGCAAAATATTCATCCTTGCATCACACATCATATTTTTATTATAAGTAAAGGAGATTACTTTGATTAACCAAATAGTTAAAATCCTGAAACATTTACTCAAAATGAATTGAAACTCATCATTAGATGTTAGATTCTCTCTGTTCTTTCTGAACTTTGAACAGCTGGTGCAATCTCAAAAAGGGGCTTGTGTATTTTGGTTTATAAGTTTCTTTTTAAAGTAAGCTTACCAGAAGTTTAAAGTGGAACAATTTTGAACTAATGCTGCTCGTCCTTTAAGTATCTCCAGGCAAAAGAGACTCATGCTTTCACAAGGCAGCTGTTCATGTACTGTAATAGGGGCCAATGAGTTGTAAGTGTACAGGTGTTACTGTAAATGTTTTTTTCTTAAGTCCTTTGTATGTTTCCAGGTTCATGTTTGAACTTATAATAAATATTGGAATAAATGTTTTTTTTTTTTTTTTTTTCATGGAGTCACTTGTGTTTTCCACCTGATGCTTTGTCTAAATTCCATTCGAGTTGGCATTCAGCCATGTCAGCAGATTGTCTCTCACAGTAAACATGGATTTAAACATTACACTTTACACAGGATAATAATATCATAGCCAGACCTTCATCTTTCAAATATTTGGAGCATTGACTTTGACTACCTATACACACGTAGTTATCCTCATCAAATCCACTGCTACGGATTTAAAACAAAGGTAAATGTATAATCTGGTGTTTGCTATGATTTAAAAGAAACTAAGAGCAAAAAGATTTTCATTTTGAGTTGTAATTATTATTCACAGGTTGAGAATGAAAACGGGAGACAATGCTCTGGTGACAGACTGGTGGAAGAGAGAAATAAAATACCGTCTCTCATCCAAGGTTAAGCAGTAACAAGATAATTTTTTTCATTTGACAGCTGAAACGAGATAAGTTGATGAAGATGAAATCAAACAGATGCACAAGGAAGCTTGAATTCCCAGACTACAGTTATATAAACAGGAAATAAGGAATAACTATAGGAAGCGATAAAACATTTCTTAGAACAATTTATATGGGCTCAACTGTCAGGATTTTCCGGCTTGTTAACCTGCTAGGTAATGATTAAAGGTTTCCAAAATCTGGCCAAAGATGTTTAGAATATATTAATTTGAATGCTTTTGAATTTGACTTCTCTTGATGCATTAAAGGTGACCTGTTTAAATTGAATATTTACTTATAAATAGGAGAATATTGTTCACACGTCACTCCTGCCAAATTGGCATCACAAGTAATGCTGTAGGTGTAATGAAGAACTCCGTAGTTCAGACGACAGCTTTAAGGGCGATCTCTTTTCGTAGTATTGACAACGCATCTCCCCAACGGGTCATGTTGGGCCCTGTCCAAATCCCAGGCTTCAAGGGTCAGTTTCTGACCCAGCTCTACAAAACCAAGATCAATCGTTTTACTCCATTCTGGGTTATCAGAACGTACAACTGGAGTTTCCCCATACTTGAGTTGGTGCCATAAGATTCTTACAAAACCATCAGTTTCTGAAAGATCATCCCAAACAGTTATTGCCCTGTCGATCTTCACTGTCATAGTTCTTCTTCCTGTCTCTAGGGGGCAGCAGTTGGAGTATCTCTTGGGCTCCATCTGGTTCTCTTGAATGTAGTCTTTTATTACACTTGCCAAATGAGCTTTGATTTGCTCATCAACCACAAAAATGCAGAGGTGATTTAATAGGAAATCACATCAGGATAGTTGTGCAGGCTGTTCTAACTCATGTATGCTTCTGACGGCTCCAGATGGTTGAGGAATCCAACAAAGTACTGCTCCCCACCGATAACATCAGCCATGCGGCCCTGGGTTATTTGATAAAAGTTCAAATCGTGTTTTCAGCAGTTTATCACATGTATCGAGTGTAACATCAGCAGACTGAGAACCAAGATCCGTACGTAGTTCGTTATCTTGGCAGCTTGTCAGCTTTGACTCTGTAAAGCCATTTAGAGCAACCACAGAGGTCCAGAAAGCAGTTATTCGTCTTACTTTACCACCAAGATCAACCTAACACACACAATATATATATTAGCCACAGCATTTTAATAATTGATAACTATTCTAACATATTCTGGATTGTAACAATTTTTAACTCACCTGAAAAGAAAAAACCCCCGGAAATTTGAACAGCCGATTAGGACCTGATGTGTGCTTTTTAGCTGTTTGTATGGCAATCTTAACTTTTGTGAATTATTTTGAGATGTTTTGTGAACTCTGAGGTCAGCACAGGTCGATCAGTCAGTGTGTATGTACAAAAAGACAAGGCATGAGTAGTTCCATCACTTATCTGTCCAGTAATGTTTAAATCTGAAAAGGAATTGAAATACTGGAGTCCCTAAGAATGTTTCCAACATGTCATGTTAGGTGGGGTGGGTGGGGGGTTTAAGTCAGAAAAGAACATCGAACAAGTCAGTCTAAGTGTTTGGCCCCTAACTGTTGCTCCATACCCATGTGACATTATCTCCATCTATTAGTTTGATGAATATGACCATTGGTTAATAACGTAATGTTAACCAATTCTGTGAAAAGGTTTCAATAAGTCGATAATTGCACACTCTGTAAATCTAAAGCTGTTACGTTCATCCTACTTTATATGAATGAAAGACATGTTCCTATGTTTAATATTGTTTCTCCCTTCTCAGAAATATCTCCTGCCTTCACCTTGGCCCTTTGAATCTGTCAATAAGCAGGATGCAGATGTATCATAAAAGGAATTTTAATATTTTCCTTCACTCATTTCAGAAAGTGAGGCTAATATATAATATATTTTAAGCCTTTATTTTCTACACTTTTACACAAAACCAGCTCTATTGACTTGTAGGACATGCAGCTGACTTCTTGAATGGCAAAAGTCGTTCTGTTTTCCTACAAGTGAGCAAACTGGGCTATACCCGATTGGCTTCCTCTCATCACTGTGTTGCCAGAAGAGTCGAGGTGCAAACCGGTCAGGCCAGTTATTGTTCACCATTGAGTTGACTGTATGAAGCAGAGAGGTAACGGAATGGTGGAGTACTGCAGAAAATTGGTCATTGCAACAACCTTCAGCATGCCAGTGGATTATTACCCCGGTAGCTTCTGATCCTGTCCAAAGAAGAATGTGTGGAGAGGTTGATGCGACTTTATTTAATTATTTAATGCAAGTAAAAAAAAAAAGAGCAAAAAACTTAACAGGACAATTGAGAGTTAACAGTTGTAGCACACAGTACAGTCATTTACATCCAGAGCGGTGTCATTAATGACATGTCTTCCTGTTAGACGCAGCTGCATCAACCCTCTCTCCTGCTAGCCTGTGTCCTGGAACAAAAGGGGCAAAGACACTCAGCTGGGGTGCCAACACGACAGCAAAAAGAAAAACAGGTAGGCTATCCTGCTTGCATGGTAAACTAAATATTCATTCTTGACTTGCGAAGTGCCATAATCTTTTCATAGCAACAAGTACAATTACCTTGAAGTGGAATTTTTCTCCGTTTCTCTACTTTGTCAAAAAATTGTTATATCAATTTGTCCTGCTTACTGCGGTTAAATCATCATCCTGGGTGATGTCTACGATTGTTTCTTTAATACAGTGAAATTCATCTCCACCCACAAGAGAAGTTGGAGATGAACTTTTTCATATCACCTTGTTTGTGTTCACTTTTCCCCCTTTGTTTGCTTCATTGCAAAATCTAAACAGATTCAAGGCTGTTTTATTGTGTTAAAGAACAAAGGGAGGAACAGAAATGCTACAATCAAAACGTGTTTATTAAAATCTGTAAAACAAATGGAAGACACTGCATATTTATAATTGTGATGGAATTGGTAATGTTATCAAAGACCTTAATTTAATTGGCAAAAGTCTGAAAACAAATATATGGTATAAAAAAAACTGACAGAACCAGAGATGATTGTGTGTGAAAATCCAAGCAGATCAGTTTCTGAAATACTTGATAAGCTCATCTGGTAGCTAACGTTCATGCCAGATTCAAAGCCACATTGCCCTGTTCCCCTGTAATGTTTTATTATACGGTCTAATCTAATTGAATGAAATCTTTGGAAAACAAATTCACAGACATCTGCTTTCAAATATTTATTTGCTGACTTAAAACTAAAAAACAAAAAGATGCAGCACTCAGAGAGAAATGTAAATAAAGAACATTTAAACATTTAAACCGAACACTTTGAATGTATTAGGACTATGCAGCCGCTTTTTTATGTAATATCGCAGAGCAGAGCAACACCGCGCATGATCCAGTGATCTGGTGACAAGATGGTCGGTAATGCCACTGCTGTGATGTAGTTCTGGTCTGTACGTCTGGATTTCTTGTAGATTGGGCAGACGTAAAGTTTAGGGTCAATGGGGGCAGTGGATCTGACTGCAAACATGTGGATCACAGGCATGGGTGTGAACAACACTTTGGGGGAGGACTCGATAAGATGGATGTTCTTTCTGTTCCAGCCGGCGCCATCCAGGAACAACCCGTAGACGTAAACTCCCTCCTGTTAAGGAAATAACAAAATAGGTTTTAAAAAAGTTTACTGTTTTTTTTCTTGAAAAAACATCTGTTGTTATTTTTCCTCACAACTATGATCGTCAGACAAAAAGGGGAAAGAAACTCACGGTTGGTGCGGCAGTGATTTCATCCTTTGACTTTTTCAGAACTTTGTTATTAAGTGTGACTGTGTCTAGAGCCCAGCCTTTGTTAGCCCTGGTTACTTCTTGCCTCATAGCTGTGAGAAAACCTGCAGACATTAGAGCGTCACTCAACTCAAACCAAATCAAGAGATTTGTTCACAGGGAATATGTCTCTGTTCTAAACAGGTTCGCACATATTCTGCAAGAACAAACTTCTTTTTGGTGACAACACAATACTTTACAGGAAAAAAGCTGCAGCATTTCTCAGTGTAGTGACCATGGTCACTTTAGATTCATGACCAATAATATAATAGTACTATCATGCGATTGGTCAGAAATTAAAAGTGGGTGTGGTTACTAGATGTGCTGCAGTGGGCTATTAAGACTTTTTCAGGAGTTCTGCAGTTATTTTGAAGCATACGATGTTCTGGAAGGAGAAAACTTTTTTCTTGCCACTTTGGCTGAAAAACTAGGATTTATTCATTAGATATAATGCTCAGTATAATGAAACTCACCCTGTGGATTAAAGAAACCAGTCATCCAGAAGGTTTTTGGTCTGCCTTCAGACACCCAGCTGTCGAACTGCTTGTTTCTCTCAACAAGTTCAGTGAACCAAAAGCCCAAAGTGGAAGACTCCCAGGATATGTTCCTCCACAGACTCGGAACACGGGCATCAAAAATGTTGTCCAGGGCATCACGGAGGTTCTAGACAAGAAAGTACAGCTCAGCAGTTTCATAAAACTTTACCATCTGATTAAAACCATGCTTTGCAAGTTACTTTAAAAGTAAAATATTTGCATTTGTACTAAAAGGAACGTGCTCAAACTAAACAATATCTGGGCATTTGTCACAGAAGCAGAAGTCGTACATCGCTCATGATTATAGTGCCATCTATCGCCAACTTCAGGTCACTCAGACTAGTGCGAACCACAGAGATGATTCTCTGCATTCGATCCACTTCCTGGCGGAGGAAGATGTTCATCGGGTTTAGAGCTCCCATCTTCTGCAGCCTGGCTTTGACCTGCAATCACAAAAATTACCATTTCAGACTTCAGGGATAAGAAAAAAGCAACTCTCCCCCTAACTATTAAACCTGACCTCATGTGGCACATAATCTGGGGGCAGTTTCTCCAGCATGTCTTCTGCCATGCTGTAAACAATGGACTCCCGGGTCGCCCCTGATCCTCCTCCGCTTTCTTTTGGCTGAATGTTGGTGATCGTGTCCAACACTTCAGCAGATGTATTTGCCTGATATCTATGACACATTTGAAATCCAACAGAAACGTAACATTATATAATGTGATCAGTCAGACGTCAGATTTATGTTCTTTCCAGTTTTATTGCGTCACATAACTACATCATCTTCTTACGTGATATCAGCATTAGAATGCAGGCCCAATGCTTCAGGTGAATCAACGGTGGGCAAGTTCTGGATGTAATTCATATATTCCTCAACTGACTCACAAATGGGAATCTTGTAGCCTGTATAGAAGCCAAATGATGGGTCTATCATCTTCTTACTGAACCACACCTGTAAATAAAAGCATATGGTCTTAAATATTGCAAAAATTCGTTGTTACCATAATAGATTAAAAAACAAGCTGTAGGAATGAACTAAGATGAGTGGGACTATTACACGAGCAAAACACTTTAGCAGGCGTTTATCGTAGTCATCTGTGACCCTTCCTCCATACTGCACTTCAGCAAGCATGTATCGCACGGTTACCCACGAAACATCCTGTGGAGGGAAAAAGTAAAAACAAAATAATCAGGCAGAGCCCTTTAGATATTTGCGGCATCTTTAAAGGATGCTTACCTGCTTGGGGCCACAATCATCCAAGTGTTTTTCGACAAACTCAACACTTGCAGAAAAATCAGCTGAGTTGAACTCGTAAGGAATGTTCCAACCCAAAGGTCCAAATTTGCGTCGTTCCTGCGACAAAAATCAAACAACAATAAAAACTACCTGTAAAATCCAACCACTGACTAGAATGTCTCAGAATTTCACAAATAGGCCTACTCCTTTGTAGATGATTTCTTTAATAATCCGTCCCCAGTAAAAGTTGTACATTATAATGGAGTACTTAAAACAATGACTAAGATCTTAGGATACAGCATCAACCAAATGCTCCAATTACAATGACGACAATTTAAAGCTCCACTAACAAGACACAGAAAGTATCAACTTTTTCATATCCAGCTTGTCTAATAATGTCTCTTTAAAAAAATCTATTTTATTTATTTAGTAGATTGTTTCATATGTTAAAAATTGTGGTTATTTTATCTAGTTGGGTTTTTTTCAAACCATATTTTTTTTTGTTCTGTCTGGTCTGCATCTATTTTGTACATCTTGATAAAAAATAAATTTGTAACTTTATTAGAAAGATGATCACCTGTACAGCAGTGTGTAGAAAAGCCACACTGTACAGCAGGGGTTTCCACATGGGCAGGTTGCTCGCTTCCAACTGGTTCTGGGAAATTCCTGCAAATGTTCGTTTCAAGCCAGCACGTATTCCCTGTGGCGGATCATTAGTGAACTTGATGGAAGACTAAGGGGGTGAAGAGGAGAAGGAGATTTGCGTGCCACAGCAGTTGTACAAGTTAGATCAGAACGTAATGTAACGTTTTAATCTGTGTTACCTGCAGGAGTGTAATAGAGAATCGATTGTGTGGTTCTGTGGTGATCCACACTCTGAAAGTATCATGAATGCTCTCAGCTGTTGTGATGGTTTCTAGCAGCTCCTCCATGAACTCTAAGCCCAGGTGACAATTCTGCAGGAGGACCCAGCCTCCCTGTACAACAAACAGGACACAGATCAAGTTAATTATTATCCATTGTGGATCTCGTGAGGAGCGTGCCTTCTCAGTCTGTGGGCCTAAACTGTAGAACCAATTACCCCTGCAGATTGTGCTGGCCCCATCACTTTCTACTTTTAAATCTCATTTGAAAACTCTTTTTTGATTCATTAGCTTTTAACCTTGTGTGATTCTTTCTTGGTCTGTTTTTTTCATGATTAGTTTGTTTTTTCTCTTTTTCTATTTGCTCAGCTGGTTCTGTGTTTTAAATTCTCACTATTTTATCTGTTTCATCTTTTCATGTGTTTTTCTTAATTTTATTTACTCTGTAAAGCCCTTTGGTCAGCTGTCATGCTTTTTTTTAAATGTGCTTTATAAATAAACTTGGTATGGTAATTAGGTTCAACTAAGGAGTGTATTTTTCCATTTCTTAACCACCTTGTGTATGAATTTGATCTAAACGGTGACTCTTATTTTTAAATCTCTTGTCTGCCCCTTTAAATATAATGAAGTAGTGTCAATTTGAGCAGAATTAGCTAATTTACCACTCTGACTAATGACTAATGTTGTTGAATGAGAGCACAATAGTGAAGCGTAGTAAAGAGTTATATTGAATGGTAATAAATCTAGCTGACTGAACTAAGAACTTTCCTCTAAATCATACATGATCCTAAACCAATATTACATTGAATATTGACATACTTTAGGGTCTAAAGGGAAAGCAAAGCGATAAATGAACATGAAGGCCAAAAACGTGAACTCTGAAAATCCAGACTAAATGATCCAGCATTAAACAGTGATTGTTAAAGCACTCTTTTTTTAGCCCTCTAAACCAGATCTAGTATAAAAACATAATTTAAACGATCAAAGAGGGTCTAAAAGCAAAAAAAAAAAGCAAAAACCCTTTTAATTACATTTTTTAAGGCTGTGTAGAAACTATGAGAACTCAACCTCAGTACAAAATGTTTCTGACCTACATTAACTAGAAGCAGGTGGACATGGTTGGTTAAATTTCTATTAACGGATTTTATTTAATTACCTCATCAGTATAGTGCATCGTTCATACACGTTTATTTCCCAAACTACCTTGCTTTAAAGGCGTGGCCAGTGGGAAATTGCAAGATGCTTTCACAAAGTGTTAGCTAAAAAAAAACATTTTTAACCTTGTTAGCAACTGTGTTAAAAAAAAATTATATACATGAATGCAACTATCTAGAAACTTTAACTGCTGCTGATTTCATGCCCTACAATGTAGAGTCTACATTAAGGATGTCAGACAAAATCAAAACACTGAAAAATATTAGATGAATGTTTATGCGAATGGCTAGTGGCTACGTCATCATAGCCGAAAACGTCACTTCCGTGTCCAAACCAAATCGCGGTAGCAATGGTGCAGTGCTGTGTCCCGTGTTGCAATAAAATAAATTATGCCAATAAAACGATATGTTACTGCCGCTTTCCTCTGGACGAAAACAAGAGGAGGAGATGACTTAAACTGATACAATAAGCTGGATCTCTTTAAAAGTGTGGACTAGCGCCAGTATTTGCACTAAGCGTTAGCCGAAATAACGTTACCTGTTGCTGTTATGATGGAGTGGGGCCACATAAAATAAAAGAGATTAAAGTCAATATTTATGAGAATAAAGTTGTCATTTACTAGTTTAATCTGTCAATTTATTTGTAAAGTCCTTTAAGATGACCAAAAGTCAAAAACAAGGCGCTGTACAATCAAGACAAAATGAGACATTAAAATCCAAAAATAAAAATAATAAAAAATAAAAACGGAAAACATTTCCATATATATATATATATATATATATATATATATATATATATATATATATATATATATATATATATATATATATATATATATATATATATATATAGTATATATATAGTATAGTAGAACACTCGGAGAGCACAGACCTCCGCCAGGGCCACTCATCCCCCCCCCATCACCATGTTGTTATATTTCTAATATTCTGTACTTTACCAATAAAATGTCTGTTAATGAGATGCATGGCTGTGCTTTTCCAGCGGAGAGCAGAGATTCGGGGCTGCTGCGCGAGGGATGCCGCTTGTGAGCTCTTTGACACGGGGGAGGAGTGGAGTTTAGCACAGCCGGTCGGTGGGTGAATAGGCGCTTCATGTCGGATCAACCCCAAGATGGAATCACTTGTTCCTATTCCCATTGCTGACATTTCCTTAAAATCTTATCACAATCCATCCATGACTTCCTAAGTTAAGTTGCTAACAGATGGATAATTGGGCACGAAAACATTACGTCCTGGCGGAGGTAATAAAAAAAGACATCTTCTATCTACCGTCTTTCAGTGTAAATATCTCACGTTACAACATGAAAACATCTGGTTTACATTCAGTGCGGCATATATATGAACGAAATGTATTTTCTTTTAAAATGTAGCTGGTGCGGCTCATTCAGGTGTGCTCAACAGTCCGAAAATGATGGTAGTTATTTATGAAAAGTCATATTTTACGAAAATAAACTCATTTACAAAAATAAAGTAATTTACGAGAATTAGTTATAATTTAGAAGATTAAAATAATTTATGAGATTCAAGTAATAATTTACATTATTAAGTCATTTAAAAGAATCAACCTTGGCAACCGCCATTGTGTTTACATTAGGAGCTGCGGCGGGTTGGACCCGGAAGTGATGTTGTGATGTCACGCTAGCCATCCCCATAGGGGCTATATGCAACTTTTCCCCTAAAATAAACGTAACAATAGCCTTTTTATTTGAGCATTTATGACTCCATCATCTCCTGATGAGCATACTGACACCTTGTCAGCTCACCTATAAGCCTATATCCAATTTTTTCTATTTTCTGTTGGGTCCGATTTTCCCGCGCTGTCTGCGGATGTGACGTCAAGCGCGTTCATGTTAAATGTTTCAGATCACTCTGCCACCACCGCTAGTCAGCACTCGCAAGCCGTTCATAGGATTGTGCGAATACACAGAAGAGACCAAGGACTCTGACACCAACAGTAACTCCACATAAGACCAAAAAAGTTAAACCCCTGACAAGTGCCTGAAAAAGATAGAAGTTTAAGAAGCGACCGGCGCACGATCGCGCGCTGCGATAGCGAGCAGAAAGGAAGAGCAGGTCCGTTTTTTAGCCGCAGGTGTCAGTCACGAGTTTAAATTTCTGAAAATTACATATAGCCCCTTTAAATCAGACTGTTCACTTCAGCTTTAACTTGACTAAATTCCCTCCTGTAGCTTAAATAGTGAAAGCTACAGTAGGCTGGCTCAGTTTAATTCTATGTTGCTCTCAAACTGCTACCAGTTCCAGACTAGTTCATGACTTAATACACAAAGATGAGTTGGTGATTTAGAACATCACTTTCCTGCTGGCTCTACACCAGCACTGTAACTGCTTAAGTCAGTAGGGGCGCTGAAGATAATATCCAACATTGTGTAAATACCTCTGTCATTGATATCTTGAGAAGCTTCCTTGCATGAACCTCTTGTCCTTGTCCCATTGATATTGCTCTGCACTCTATAAAACAACATAATGTTTACATGGACAAAATTGATCTGATTTTACTTGCATTGCATTTTTCTCACCACCTCATTGAGCTTTACAGTGTATAATTTCTTATATCACATACAACAATGAAACAGAAGCATAGAGAGCTAATAAAGATTTTGTTGCAAAAACTGCATAAATGTTATTGGGGCTTCAGCTGTAAAGTTTGCAGGCTGCTTAAAGGTAAAAGGATTCTACCTGAAGCTAAAAAGGTTACAGTTAGGCCCCCTTATAAAAACAAAGAAAAGTGACAGCAGTTGTTTTCTGAGTGTAAACAGTCGAAACGATGTGAGATTTTAGAGATAATACAGGAAACAAAAAATATCCAGATCTAGCAGGAGGAGGAGGACGACTCACCAAGTTGGAGCTTCTTGGCAAGCGCTTCGATTTGATCGGTGGGATCGGAACCCATAGAAAGGAAGCAAATCAGGGGGGTGCGAGAGTCACTTTCCTCCCACGTGCCATGAAGATTCAAGATCACAGGTTCAGCAAATCTGGCGCCCATGGAGTCTTCTACATACTTCATGGCTTGAGCCAAGGTTCGATCGGGGCACCAAGACCTGCAAAATGAAACATTCGATTACTGTGTTATTATGTTGCATGTCATGTCTGAAGAAATTCGAAAGAGGTGAGCCATAAAAATCCCACCTTATCAGCAAAAGTTTATGGAAGACGTCGATAGAGTGGTATCCATCAGGAATTACACCTTCCTCTGGGGCATCCAGATTTAGCCACAGTTTCCAGTTTTTCTCATTTTGGGACACCTACAAAATGCACCATTATCAGTGCTGATCCAGTATGGTCTACTAAAGGTTCAGATGTACACCCTTACCTGGTTTAGGATATTAGCAAACTGCGGCAGTTTGCTGAGTTCTACCAGGTTTAGCCACACCATATCCAGAATCCACCTGAATGGCTTTTGGGGACAGGTCTTCAAGTCTAGAGCTGCACCACCTACATGTGCATCCAAACTATTATTATATAACATCATATCATAACAAACAGACCCACCTTTCCAGCTAATGACTCTTCATACCTTTAATCAGTATCTGAAATTTGTTGTGTTCGATTTTGTTATTCTGCAGGTCAATCTTGAGGGCCAACAAAAGCGTGAACACAAACTTGTGGTTCTCATACAGGCCTCTGATTGTGTATTTGAACACCTCAAAGGTCAAATATGCAATGATGTTTGCAATTCGTATCTGGGTTTTAGAGGACATCTCAGACCTGCAAAGACATGTTCAAGAGACATTCAGATGAATGATTTTTTTAACATCAAGTGATGTATGCAAAAGGTTCATTGTGCAAATATCTACATAGTTCTATGCATGGCACTTAAAATGCGCATTATCCTAACAAATCCAGTCTTGACGAAAGCTTACCTTTCGAGGGATAGATCAAACACTTTGAGGAACTGACCCAGGGAGGTCTGGTACATGACATTGACCATGCTCATTTCTGTGATGAGGAAGTAAAGAATGCTGCCTCGAGAGGCAACGGGGCGATATTCCGCTTGAGCTAAATTGATCTTTGCCTCAGCTTCTGCTGCCACGCTGAGCTTTTCGCTAACTTTAGCAGCAGTTTGCTTAGTTGTGCGCAGAATTCCAATCATGGACTCGTCATCAACTAAGGAACCTTTAATCACAAAAGCACAAACAATTAATCAGGAATGGCTCAAAACTCTAAGGAGGAGTTTACACTAATAGCTGTTTGACCTTTAGTGGAGCTCAGTTTGTAAAGCAAGTTGTCCTCCAGCTCCTGCATCTGTCTCTTATTGGCGGTTACATCCTCCATTAGCTTCAATCTTTCTGCTTCTAGTTCCTGTTGAGAGACAGAAAATTCAACCAAAGGTCAGTGATATTGCTATGTTGTAATAAGAACAACCTATGTCTATTCAGTTAATTCAGACATATTTTAAAACTCTAAAAAATGCTAGTAAACCAAGCATGCACTGACTTGTTTCTCCTTGAGGATGACACGACCTAGCAGCTGGTTCTCCAGACCCTTCATGTTTACTGTGAAATCGATGATGGACGTCCTGGCGCTGACCTCTGGGGTGTACGCTGGATTAGGCAGCTTGGTGGTTATATAGAGCCGGAAGCCATCCATTATATTTATCTCTTTGTCTCCAACTTTAACCTAGAACAAGACAGATCAAAGAAGCCAAGAGTGTACAAATTTCATAATTTGAGTGCATAGTTAACATAGTCGTGATAGCCGAGTACCTTATAACTGGTCCCAGATTTTATGAAGTTTTTCTCAAGCACATTATCCAGGGCAGGGTCTAGCTCTTCAAATATATCTGCAATAAGCAGCGGTCGTCCCAAAGAAAGACAATCTTCCAAATGCGTACGGAAGAACTTGTGGTTGAGGGATGTTACCTGGACAAGAGATCAGAGTTTCCCTAATCTAGGTGACCAAAGCAACTCATCATGGAAAAAAGAAAAACAACACAATTGAATTCAGTTTGGCTGTTTACTTGAAGTTCATTGGTTGCTTCTTTTTTTTTTATCCAGGCCCTTCCTTGTGTCTGAGGATCTATGAGGAGGGGGTATCTTGTGGCTTTGGTGACAACGATGCCATTCTGAACAGACAAGTCATCTCCTGGGAGTCCCTGAAGGTTCCACTCACTTACCTCAAACATCAACAGAAAAGTGGATTTCATTTGTAACTTGTGGATCTAGCATTTAAGTAAAATTAAATCAGATGCTTTGCTATTCTTACAGTAGGAGGATCAACCAGGGCTGAGATAATGTTGAGATTTTCAGAGAAAGGGATCTTGTGGCTCAAAAGCTCTGCCTGCCAGTCCTTCAGCAACTTGTCACGGTAACTTTGATTAAATGGCCCACAGTATGAAAGGAAGCCAGTAAGCTGGAGTAAATCACCCACAAGTCTAAGAAAAAGAACATTTTATTTCTTATTTAATACAATCAATAAGTTTAAATAAGCCTTTAAGGAAGCAGCACCCTTATCGGTGTCCTTTAGTGTATGCGGCCAAACTGCAGTTTGGATAAAACACTTCACACTCTTCTGCACATTTATCTTTGTAACCTACCTGTTTATCTGAGATTTAAACTCTTTGCTCTGCTCCGTCCAGCGAACTTTTTCTCCACTAAGTCCGTCTATCAACGCAGATGCAGCCTGCATTTTATTCCTACACATCTCTGCATCATCCAACAGGTCCTGAGCGCGGAACAATAGTAGTCATCATATCTTATACTGCGTTAAACGCAGTACTGCCAACTTTATATTAAAGGGTAAGTAATACCTGTTTCTCTTTCATGGCAGCATCGCATTTAGCCTTGACTTTGTCGAACTCTGCTTGCTTCTCAGCCAGCTGGGCCTCAGCGCCGTGTAGCTCGTTATTAGCCAGGTTCAAACGGCTTTCTTGCACAGCCAGGTTGGCCTGGATAGAAATAGAAACCAAACTTAAAACATAATAGTAGACTGTAGGCTATACCTGAATGTTCTTTTTTTTTGTCATTGTTTATGTTTGTCTCCAGAGAAGTCTATTTTTTTATACACAACATTGCACAAAAATAATATACCCGTTGAACTTTTCAATATTTTGTCACGTAACGTCCACAAACTTTTGTGTTTTTTCCGCTGGTGTAGATTTTCAGCCATCCAGAACATGACGACCCTAAATCTGTTCTAGGGAAGCCATTTATATGAGAGGTGAAGCTACTTCCAGAAACAAGAGCAGAAGTCCAGTTGCCTTCTACCTAAGCCTTTAGAATTCAATGTATTTAATTGGGATATGTGATCGTCCTTCACAAAGAAGTACATAATTGTCAAATGAGAGGAAAATGGTGTAAAATATCACGATCTGCATAATTTTCCTCACGCTTCTCAACTAGAAAGACCTCCACCAGCCCCCCCCCGCAATGTTTTTCGTCTCAGGCATACAAACAAACAGGCGGGCACAAAAGCATATAACAATTATGCACTACTTGGAGTTGGTCTATCACATAAGTTTCTAATTCCAGTTTGTGGTTACAACAGGTTGAAATGTGAAAAAGTTCAAAAGGTAGAAATACTTTAGGAAGGCACTGTAAACGCTAACTCCTACATCTCCGACCTAATATCCAGCTAAAATAAGAACTAAATACAGAAAAATTAAAAACAAACCTTGAGTGGCAAAACCTCCTTGTTAATTGAAAAGAATGAGGACATAGCACGTGTCCATGCTAGCAGACCAGCAACATTACCACACGCTTTCATGGCATTTTCCATTGTATAATCCTCCATGTCGAAATATGGCTGCAGCATTTCGACTGTTTCATCGTTAATTTGATCCTTGGGAAATTGCTGAAGAGATGTCAAGAAGCCAGGGCTGCTCAATAGCTAAAGATCAGATACAGAAAATAAAAACACATTTGCTGAGAAAAACAAGAGACAACTTCACAAAGCTTTTAGTGGACCAATGTTATATGTATAACATAATAACCCAATACCTTCATTGCTTCTGTCCAGGAGGGCTTTATGCAGCGCCGCTCAGGATCAACAGCCACAGAGTCTAACCTTTTGTTAAATAAAATCAGGACACAGTCCATAATCCTCATGATCAAATGAGGGGGCTTGGCAAGTTTTCTCACAGTCGCAATGTCAGCTGGTTTGATGGTCTGTGAAATTGATAAGATTCACATAATGTTCAAGTTGTGGATATACAAATAAGTTCAGGTGCACTAAATACAGCTTGTCTTTCAGGCGCAAAACAAAAACCAGCCTGTTGGTGTGAACACCTTGTCTTTTCAAAATCTTCCTGATTTTGAAGTTGTGTAGTGTGTCCCCAGCTGAAGTCACATAAATCTTACATTCAGTGCAGCTGTAGCTTCTTCCAAAGCTGGCCTGGCTGCCTCCAGTTTCTTCTCAGCAATGGCTTTTTCCTTCTCAATTCCATCCACAAGAGTCTGGGCTTTGTCCCTCACAACCTGGACCTCATTCTTCACTTTGGTAGCTGCTTCAGCACTGACTGTCACCTCTGCTAACACCTATTTGAATGCATAAAAAAGGCACAGTGAAATTCAACCCCTGGGATTTTTTTTTACATGGTCGTTCAGTTCTTTAAAAATCTTACCTTAAACTTTAATAAACGTTGATGATAGACCAAAAAATCTGTACCACAATAATTAATATATAAAGAATTTGATGTCCATACTTCTACAGTAAAAACATGAATACAAGTCAAAAACATTTGAGACAGTTTTCTATCTTCCAACAATTCCCAAAGTGATGGAGGGATCATTTGGGACTGTTTTGCTGCAGGACCTGGGTACCTTGCAGTCACTTAGTTGACCATGAACTTGTCTGCATATGAAAGTAATTAGAGAGAGATGTGAGGTCATCTGTCACACAACTAAATGCTGGCGAAAGCTGGATCATCAACAGAACAATGAAGTCCAGAGGTCAACCAGATTGAAACATCATTGTGGGATCTTAGGACAGCTATGCAGATACAAATATTTGAAAAACCCTGACAAACTGTACCAATGTTGTGAAGCAGAGCAGGTCAAAGTTCCTCTATAGGAATGTGAGAGATTGATTAAATTATACAGAAAAAAACTACTTGAAGTTACTGTTATGATTACCCTGTGATTCGGCAAGCCTTGAATCAAAAGGTGTACTTATTTAGCTTGTACAATGGCTGCATTGATAGGCAAGACAACCAATATGTATACATTCTTCATTTTTAAAGCACACAAGAGATTGGCCTGTACATCATTTACCTCATCTGCTTTAATAGATGCTATTGCCAGCTCTTTTTCCTTTACTTCAAGATCTTTTGATAGCTGAGCCACAGATTCACTGGCCTCCTTTAGTTTTCCCAAACCTGGAAATATAAAGAAAAATTCTTCCAGAGTTGCTTTTAAACCATTTTGCAGTATACATACATGTGGATCTGAATAAATTAAAATGCTTTCAACAAGTTCAAAAGGTGAAACACATAAATTGTAAAGACTTATTAAAAAGCATTTATTTCTGTTAATTGGTAATAAGCCTAGCTTTTTAATTTGCTTACCAACATTCATGCGCTCTGCCAAAGTGTTTATGTAGTTGTGCTTTTCACAATATAATGTTTTGTAACCATTTATAAATGAGAGGTAAGACTTAGGGGTCACGTGAGTTCTTCTTCGGAAACTAAAAAAATCAACAATACATTGAGATCATACACATTTTTGAACAAGTATTTCAGGAACATATAAAGTACATGTGATTTTTTGAATGTAGCACCTTTCAAAATAACTTTCACAAGCATTAGAGACTATGTCATGGTAAATTCCCATTGTGGTCATCACTGAAGTCTTGACAGTAGCGGAACAAACCATTGGGAACTCTGACAAGAAATAACTGGATACAGCAACTAGGGCCTCACTGGGCCAGGGGCTGTACCAGTCCATCGTACAGCCAGAAATTAACCCTGGAAACTTCTGACATCTGGACCGAAACTTCTGTCCCACCTACCAAAGAAACAAAACAGAAAAACCTGAATGAAAATAAATTATGTCATGCTATATTGTTTTAGCAATATGAGAAACGACAAAAAACAAACCACAAAATATTGTGAAAAGTTTGCTGCTTTTAATTAACAAGTATACACTGTAACTTACTGGTGAGAAGCAAAGAACAACATGCAGATTCTTTTTTGACCGCGCTATAAAGTACTCATAAAGGTTGTCAAAAGTTGGAGGGATGCGAGGAAACTCTTTTTTCATAATTGGAATAAGGTTTTGGGTGATTTCTTGTATCTCATCTTTTGCAAAAAGATTGGAGACCTGCAGACAAGTTTATTTAGAATTAATTCAATACCTCCAGGACCAAAAAAGCTTGAGATGTAACTTCAAAATATATAAAGGTTTTGTTATCATTGAGGGATCTCACCTCTCCTGAAGAAAGTACGTTGTTCAGGTGTTCGAGGAAGGCTTCATCTTTGATTTCATTGTCAGTAAAAATGAAAGTGATGCCTTTGCCTTCAGCTCCCGCTGTTTTGTACAGCAGTTTGAGGTCATCCATGAAATTACTCATGTTGTATGATCTATTGAAAAGCAAACATCACATATTCAGGAATAGGAGTCTTGCCTTTTGTCCCCAGTTAGACAAAAAGTGATATTTTTACTGTTTTCACCTGGTCAGAGTGATCTGGAAGACACTGTATCCAGCTATGTATGAAGAGAGGCGTGCAAGACTTTGTTTCCCGGAACCTCCTACACCCACAAGCAGGGCACTCCCATTGTCAGTCCGAATAATTCGTGAAACCTAAAGATAAGCAACTCTCAAATTAGCATTGTCTAAAATATTCCCTGAAAGACATGTATCTCTGATGCTAGTTTTAAATCTGACCTTGACCAGGTGTGTCATTGCATCTTTGAAGAAAACCAGATCAAGGCTGGAGCCCTTCACTACCTCATTGTGCTGACTCTGATACATCTTCAGCTTATCTGATAAGAACTCAAAATCTGGCACCTAAGAAATTGTTAGTTCCAATTATCAGATCATGGTGACGGTTTTCATCTTACCACACCAGACAAATAATAAAAATTACTTCATACCATCTCATAAACTTTAGGGGCATCCAAACAGGCATCATCCTCTTCTTCTCCTGTTGGTTCAGGTGCATCTCGGAGGAAGTCCACAAAATATGGCTCAGGATGAAGTCCTTCGATAAGGTTTGAATCAATATCTTGGATCGCACAACACAATTTCTCTTCAAACCACTCTTTATCGTTTGAGCAAATAAACCTGCAATGAAGCTATATCTTAGGGCTTTATTCTACCTTTGGTTTTCAAGAGCGGATCGAGTGAAAGCGAGCACACTTACCTGTCTGCAATCACCCTCGTACATTCACTTTTAAAAAGAGCCAATAGAGTGGGGATGCTTTGACACTCCTCTGCTTTAATGTTTAACATTCCTTGCCAAATTCTGGACAAATCCCTCAGATTGAAGATGTAATGGAACTTCGATGGTGTGGGGAGCATTTTTGCCTTGATGTGACAATATCATACAATGTAACATCAGTGTTAAATGGAATATCTTCCCATGTTAAAAGTCGCATCATGTTTTAAGTACCGACCTTTGTCCACTGCCATAAAATCCTTCCAGCAGGCACTAGACATTTAACCATCTCTGATATACTTTGCTTGAAATTCCTGCATTCATGGAAATACCCACAGCCAATTATACCTAAACAGCAAGGAATACCAAAATGTTAAATGTCCCAAAAAAAAATTTAAATAAGGAAAAAAAAGAAAGCTCTGTCAAAAACTACCAAAAATCTTGTCGATGGAAGTGTTGGATGGTAGAGTGCAGTTAAAGATTGTAAACTGTCTCTTCAGTCTTTGTGGAATGTCGTTTCTACCACCACCAGGGTGAATCATGGCGGCCAGCATCTGTACATCCTCAACAGTTGTGAAATCTCCAGGTTTGTCAAGATTGTACATGCCACTCATTTCCATCATTTGGCGAACGATCTCGTTGGTGATCTGGTAAATAAAAAAAAAATCAGAATTTTGAACTGACTCAGCATAAAATTGTAGAAAAGAGGGAAACATTAGTAAGACCTGATCTCCCCATTTGTTGACAATAGGCATGTTTATGTCATCAATGAAAACAGTCATCCGTCGTCCTCCTGGGGGGCCGTACGTGCTGCCAACTCGTTTCTCAATGTAGCTTTCCACTGTTCGCTGCAAGCAAAAAAAGAGCATATGTAAACAAAAATGAAAAAGCCTGATGTCTGAAATTCAACCATATAAAAGATTTTACATGAGACTTAACCTGAAACATTATGGGTTCAGTGGCAGATGAGAAATTCAGAGATTTGAAGAGGTCTGTCTCAGGATCGTATTTTTTTGTGTAGGCTTTGATCATCACTGTCTTTGCAGTGCCTTGTTCACCAATGAGTAAAATGGCCTAAATATATAAAATATTGCTTGATTACAACCAGAGCTAGAATAAAACATTTAGTAGGGGAGAAAGGTTTTTAATAAGCAGCAGGATTACCTTGCGTTGTTTTGCAATAGTTTCTAGCAAGAAGGAGGTTCTTGTGTTATCCACATTTGGGACGAGAATGGAAGTGTAGTCCGGCACCTCGTCAGTTGGATAGACATACTCCCCAACGTGATTGCTCCAGTGACACCATTCTCCTAAAAAGCAAAAATTGTCATCCAGACATAAACTTCACCTGACCATACGTTAAAAGGTATCTTAAAACTGATGCCATTTTCCAAATGCAATTACTAGCTACTGTTTCCAGATTATTGGGAGGTTCCTTTGAGCAAGCAAAAATCTATGGGTGAGGTCAAGAAAGTAGCCTTTAGGATTGGAGGAAGCTGAAAGGAAGGTGTAGGTAAGAAGCAGGAACACAGGCGAAAGAGACACCCATACCTACATATGCAGACTCCACAGGAGGGAATTTGGCAAAGATGTAAGCAACGACCTAACCGCCACACAATCACTACAGACAACTATAAAACGTATTTTATATACTCCAGCTTACCGTTTGTGTCGACCATGTACTCAAACATAGTCTCTCCTGTATTTGTATTAGGCAAATCAATCCTGCTGCCATGACCTCTCATGTACTCTTCTAGCTTGTCCCTATCCTCTAATTCCAAAATGGCTCCAATGCTCCACATCAAGCAGAAGACAAAGAGGCGCTCAAGGTGCTTGCTTCCCGCAAAGCCCACTACCTCCTTGGTTGGGAGGAAACCCTCCAGCAGATTAACCGACTGAAGGATTAAAAATAAGTTTATCTAAGGGAGTATAAAGTAGTCTTTTAAGTTACTTTTCTAAATCTTTCTTTTAAATACATGCCTGCATTATGTAGTTGCACTCCAAAAGCTCCATTTTAGGTTTGAGGTTTTGCTTCATATACAAGTAAACATCAGCAAACATCTTGTCATATAAACTCAAAATGCTTTCTGCTTCGCTTGCATTGCGCTTCTTGGCCCATCCCTATAAAATAAAGAGTTGTTTTAACTGAACATTAAACTTTTTTCCTCTTTAGGTACTATGAAGATGTAATTATTATGATTGGAATAAAATGGCTGTACCTGGAGTATGGGTTGCCAGCTGAGAGCAGAGGAGCTCATAAAAACCATACCCACCCGGGAGACGGTAGCAGGTGATGCATTATCCATGTTGTGCACCTCGAACACCAGTTTGCAGGTTGGGGACATAGTGATTCGGTCTCCATTAGCGAGTGTCAGTGTTTTGTTATCGTCTAGCACTGAGTTCAAGTTCTCAATCCATATGGCGTCCACAGGTCCATCCAGAACAATCCATATAGCTTCTCCTAAAAAAAATTTTTATGTTAAGTTGCTTATGTGACATGCTATCTTCGTGTTTAGTAATACAACCAGTAATATAAAAGTAATACAGTACAATACTGTAAAGATAAAACATCTGTGATCTGCGCATAGAATGATTTAAGGATTTTAAAAATCAAAACAACAACCCAACCCTAACCCAACTATCTCTGTCATCTACCTAGCAATTCAAAGGTGTATGAACAAAGATAGGTGACTTTAAGTTAATAATGCTTAAGTTAATAATGCTGCAGCATTGCCTCGTAACATCTATAATTTGTTCAGCTCCATACATAGTTTGGATATGTGGAAAGTTGTTTGGATGTTACAATGTTTAGTTACACATTAGGCTTGATTTTGGGTTATTCTTGTGTGTCAAGTAGGATACTTGATTTGTTAAAGTAAGAAAGGTGATACATTTGGGCAACATAACAGTTCTTACAAAATTAGACTTCTCATTATGTTTCACCATCAGAAGTTAGAACTGCTTAGGATCACAAACAACGGTAAACAAAAAGTGCCAATTAATTTATTTTGTTCGTAAACTGCCAGCAAATTTTATATATAGGAGGTGATCATCGCTAGTTGTTCCAGACCTTCAATCTTATCTAGAAATCAGATTTGGACCTTTAAAAAAAGAAAAAATAAAGTTTGATAACCGCTGGACTACTCTATGCGACACTCTGTCTGCACTGTTCACCTCGTCACACTGAATTTTTGGAGCAGTTGATACATCAGCTAAGATTTATTTGATCAGGGACAAATAATTGATTTCATTATGTTTAGATATAAAACACTTCACTATATATTGGGGATGAGCGAGTACAGCATTATCTGTATCTGTTAACCATATAAATTATCTGTATCTGTACTCTGACTGGGCGGGGCCTAACTCGGAAGTGGTCGGGGTTTAACCAGGAAGTGGGTCGGGTTGTCTTGAAATGGGCGGTGCTTTAACCGGAATGTTATTTTAAACATGCAATTGATATGGGTTGATCAGAAATTGTTATATTTATTGCTGATTAGAAAACTATTTACATGACGGCATCAGCATTGAGTTTCAGATCAATGGTTTTGATTACGATAACAAACGAATAGAACAAGTTTTGCAACAATGAATACAACACATGCAGTTGCAATTATGAAGTAAAATGTAATGAACAAGAGTTCTCATCTCAACATAACAATTTTTTTAACTTTGAACTTCTTTATGATCAGTGTGATTTTTTTTTTTGTGATTTTAATTTATTTATTTATTTCCACACCAGGTATGTGTCGTGTGTTTGTGTGTAGCTTAATTTTTAATATTATTTATACCACAAATACCTTTATTTTTTTAATAAAATACATCAAGAAAGTGTCACTCAGTGCGTGAAGTAAAAAAAAAAAACAGTTTAGACCCAGCTGACGGCAGAGATGCGAGTCGCATTCTACGAAGCACCACGTCTGAACAAAACCAACGTTTACAAAACTCTCCTGGTTAATAAGTAAGTACTACAGTAAAACAAACCCGAACAAACGCGAACCTGAGGGACTGAGGGAGAGACAGAGAGAGAGAGAGCGCTGTTCGCTTCTCTTCTCCTGCCTTCTCAGTGTTGTGTGTGAGTGAGTGTGTAGCAGTGCGGCGCTGTGACTAGCCTATCACAGAACGCAGACACATTCAGCTACGCAATGAGAATTTTTATTCAATCCGAGCACAGATAATGACTAGTATTACTCGTATGATACTCGTACTTGGCAAAAGTGCTTTATCCGTACCGGATACTCATTTCAGTCGAGTATCTGGCTCAACTCTACTATCTATTAAGGAAGCATTTGTGGTAGGATAAGAAACATATAAATATAAATATCTAAAACAATACTGACTTTCAGGAGATCCAGCAGTTTTTTTCCAGAGAATAACTAGTAACATAAGAGATGTTAGATTACGTTTAAAGTGATTGTGTTACAAACCCTTTTTGGCTTTGAGGGATCGCCTCCATAGTGTTGAAAAGATTCCATCTGTCCAGTCATTGGTGGCTGCATCCAAGCGGCCAAACATCTGGGGAGCAGTGATTGCCTTGGGGTTCATGCGCATCTCTCTGTGTAGGGTTCCACATTCAGTCATGGACCTCATGAGAATGTTGATAGATGTGGTCTTCCCAGCTCCACTTGGGCCCAAAGTCATCAGTCCATGGCGCACCTGTGCAGCCTCATACAGCTGACATGGACATTTAAAGCAACATTTTAGGATGAAATGTATTATAAACAACAAACCAACATTTTATGTAAAAACAGCTAAACAATCTGGGTATACCTGGACAAGCTTGAGGTTCCAAGGTGGGTGGTTGACAAGACCGGCTAGCTCAACTTGATGGGCAACAGCAGCTTGGAGTTCCCCGTATGTACTCCCATCCAACTGGATACCAGGGAACAGGTCATTGATAAGACTGAGGAAAAGGGGCTCATCCTCATCCACCTGAAAAATAAGACCATGTTTACAGTATGTGTTCACGACTGAATCTGTGCATGTCGTTTACACAATACAACACAATTCACTGAAACATGCCTTTTAGTCCTTACAAACCCTTGGTATCATACCAGTTTGGAGAGGTTCATGTCACGCAGTACCCTCATGACTATGCTGGACTCTGTGTCATCAGGTCGAGCTCTTTTAGAAGCCCCAAGTGTTCTTAACACAGATAAGATATTCCTTAGTCCAAAGTCATAGTGAACCTGACAAAGAGGAGAGATTGTGTCTTAAAAAGGCCAATTATCATATAAAAATCTAGTTATGGACTCGTTATAAGGTGCCCACCTGTTTTGTAAGCTGTTCCTCACACAGTTTGTAAAGAACAAAGAATTTCTGAGCTAAAATAACGTTGTCGTTGAATCCACAGCTGGCTAGTTTTACTCTCATGATGATCTGTCAAAGAAAACAGTGCAGAGGAGTTTATTAAAATGAAAACAGGAGAAAAAGTATTCCAGTCATAACACTTCCTAACCCACCTGCCTGTCTGGTACCATCATGGACACTGTCCTGAACTGCACTTTTAAGTTTTCAGGAAGTTCCTGACGACCTGCATATCCAGGGTTCTAAACAGAGAGATGTTTTTTCCCCCCAAATACTGTATAGTAAAGACATTTCATCTTATCTTAAGCTTATTCTTACCATAGTGATAAACAGCCCAAACTCTGGATTCAGATCCACACAGTCTCCGTCAGTAAAAATGAAGGTGCTCTTGTGTTTCTTCCGTGCCGTCAAAACAATAGAGATCTGTTGAGCAGCAACAGAAAGGACCGGCAGGTCAATTCTGTTGAACTCATCGAAGCAGCCCCAGGAACCTGACTGTGCAAGTCCTAAATACCAAGATAACTGACATGAGTGATATTTTTACAGCATTGTTTAATTCATTCTTTAAATTCTCAAAGATACCTTTATATATTCTGCCAAGTCCTCTGAAGTCCATCTGGTCTGAGCAGTTAAAAACCACAACATACTTGCCCAGGCAGCGACCCATATCTTTAGTAGTTTCAGTTTTACCTGTGCCAGCTGGACCAGCAGGAGCTCCTCCCATGCTCATGCCTAAAGCCTGGGCCAATGTGATGTAGCACCTAGGCAGACCATAGGCAGTTTTTAGACGCAAGAAAAGCAGCTAAACACAATAAAATTCCTCTTTTCTTGCCTGTCAGTCAGAGGGGTGATGACCAAACGATCTGTACAGCCCAGAAACTCATTCTGATAAATAAAGTCAACATTGGTAATTGACACAATGACTTTGTCCATATCCTCTTTGAAGTAAAATCTGCTCTGCTTGAGCCATTCAAAATCGTTGACACATTTTATCCGCTTCTTTACCTGGACACAATGAAGGATATACAGCTGGGTGTGACACAAAACAATTAAAACTAACAGTTTCTGTTAAGCAGAATTGTTCAAGGAACTTACCAAGTCATTAAAAATGTCACTTTGGTGTACATGAATTGTGACGAGTGTCTCATACTTGACCCGATCAAATTTGCTGAGGTCACGGGTGGTTTGCTTAATTAGCACGCTGAGCAGTTCAAGAAATTTGTTCTTCATAAAGACCATAATCTCCTTGTCCATTTCAGCATTTTGCAGAGCTTCTTCTGCATCTCTTGTCCAAAGCATTTGGATTCCAAGCAGGCCAACCTAGAAGCCAGAGCCAAAGAGAACACACTTAAGGTGCATCTTTTAATAAGTGCAAACATTAATTACTAGAAAAGCACAATGTCTCTCAGCACACTTTTGGGTTGTGGATGTCTAAATCGCTGATTAAGTAGAAAATGAAAGGGTTTTATTGCTGGTACAGGAAAAACATTTTATGCCATGAAACTTTGTTGCTGTTGTTGTTCTCTGGGTCTACCACCGTTTAAGTTGAGCTAATTTGTCTTTTGTATGAAAAAAGTGACTATATAAAAAATACAATAAAAGGTTATATAATACAAAATCTACATGCTCTTGACAAGATATCTAAAAACTTTTCAAAAAACATCTTCCAGCCCCCCCCCCACACACACACAACAATATACAAACGCATTCAACTGATGAAGCCTAGTTTGATTAAAAGAAAGAAAAGAAGCTATTATTTCAGGTTTGTCTAGTCCATGTATAGCACTTTTCAAGAAAGTGTTAAAGTTTTTTTATGTATTTTCACAAATACAGTATGAACAAACATCTACTATATCTGTTAAGTGTAGAATAATCCAAATTAAGTCAGAGCATCTGAACATGTAAGACTTTAAACTTGAGGCCCTGTGGTGTGCCGCCCTAGGCAGAAAGCTATATTGCTCATGTTTAAAGCCATCACTGGTAGCCATATATATTTTAATGTAACCTCTGAAATCACAATTTTTCAGAAGCAGTCTCTATGTCGTTTCCTTACCTGTGCCTGGAAAGTGTCAAGAAAAGAAAGTAGATCAAACTCTTCATCGTTTATCTCCAAGTCCGAAGATCTGATGACCGAGTGTAACGAGGCCTGCTGTTGCTGCAGCAGTTCGCCAAGCCAGAGCTCCACTGGTCCCTGAGCCATGACAGGACGGTCCAGCTAAAATCATAAACAAATGTTCATACAATTGTAATGTACTAAGTGATCAGAGATAAAAAGCTTTAATTCAGCGACAGAAGTTTTTGTTTATATCTCTTCTGACGGTGGAAACAAATACATTTAAAAATAATTCAAAAACATAATCAGTTTTACATAAATCACAGTGTGATTCAATGATTATACTTTTCATATTAAATTTCATTAGGCTCAACAGTAGTGAAAAACATAATAGACACAAATTTGGGATTTAAGTTATCTTGAATTGGAAAAATGATAAAAACAAATCTGACTATCCATAAATAAAATTGGCATGACTTACTGGTAATTTCTCTCCCTCCTGTGAGACGACAGTCAAAATCTTGTCATACTCTTTCCCATCGAATTCAGCTTCATTGACATTATCAAAAACTCCAAGAAGATGTGACTGAAAAATATTTTTTTAAATATCTTTTACAATGAAAAAAAACACCTGAGGGTAGAACTAGGACCCTACTAATGTTTATTTACATATATTAGTATACTTCTCCAAATAACCTGATAGAATAGTTTGGCAGTTATTGTGATTATGAATTAAATTCCTTTGTCATTTTGCAGAGTACAAGAGAACAATGTTTTGTTTGTTATGTTTCTCTACTGGAGAATTTTACATATGAAATAGGGACATAAAGATAGTTTCTAGGAAAATGCATGAATACATCACAACAAGATAAAAATGCGGTCTACAAGAGGTTACATCTGAAAACGTTTATGTTGTAACGATTTTGTTATGAACATTTTTAAGATATTTTGGCATGCCTGTTCTTACCTGTATTGTGTGAGAATCACTGGCTTGTCCAAGAATTTCCAAAAGAGCCGGATCAGATACAAAGAAGAACCGTGGGAACAGGAGCCTCTTTTTCTCCAGGTAACTGTTTAATTAGAAAAGGCATATTGTCAGCACTCGATGTAAATGGACTGGACTTGTATAGCGCTTTTCTAGTCATACTGACCACTCAAAGCGCACTACCGCATTCACCGATTCGCACTCACAAACGCACACACAGTCATACACCGATACAGACCTTGGTAGGCAAACTTGGATTAAGCGCCTTGTCAAGGGGGACACTGACATGTGAAAAGAGGAAGCTGGAATTGAACATACGACTACTCTACCTATTGAGCCACAAACTTGGGATGCACGATATTTCTGCTTCAACATCAATATCGGCTGATGTTAGTAACTTATAATATGTAATATATCGGTATTGGTCCGATAAGTAAAACTGGGCAGATATTTATAACTGATGTTTATTTCTTGTTGCCGTATGTGATTCAGGAGGGGGTGGAGAGACCATTGGCCATGTGGTATTTTTTTCGGTCATGTGACAGTGATAACGATGCAGCACAGGATAATGGGTGTTTAACTGAAGCAGAAAAGCAATGTAGGTGGTGTATGTTCATATCTGTGCATCCCTACCTCAAAACCAAAGATTAAATTTTTTGGGGTAATGTTGGGTAAGGATATTGTAAAATACATACCCAGCAAGAGATTTCTGACAGAGCTCTAACTGTTTCTGAAGATCCGGCAGGAGCTGTCCCAAAGTAGGATCCCCCACGCAGCACTCCACCACTTTCGGGACCTTCTGAGCTCGCTTCATGACCTTAATCCAGGACCTATCAATATCTTGGAATCGTTTTGCCTCCTGTAATCGAAGAAAAAGTGAATTTTACAAAGGGAAGGAATCCAATTATATTTTTCAGATTATAAGGGCAGAAAGCATGAGCAGCACCTGTGGTAAATCTTTGGCGATGTCACCACCTACAAACACAGCTTCCAAATAGATCCACAAGTTTTGCACAGTAATCCATAGCTCAATAATTTCCGAAGATGTTGAAAGCTTTGAGACCCAGTCCTGGATCTCTGCTTTGTAGAAGGCGCTGTACCTGTAAAATGCAAACAAGGACTGAAATGTCACAGATTTCACGTTAATATTGTTTAAAAATGTGTATTTAAGTCAGTCACTCTAAACGTGATTTTAATCGGTTGCTGGTAACAGTAGTCGTTCCAACAGAACAATAAAATATGACATACCATGTTGATAGTGGAATTTTATAGTATCTTACTGTTGATAGTTCCTTTGTTGAAAATTTAAAAAAGAATATATACCACCAACTTGTTCTCCACAAACAGAGCCAATAAGACTAAGGCTGCCCAATATAGGGATATGGATTCTGATATTATTGCATCCAGCAGTCTCTATAACCTTTACCATCTCGGGCACATTCATCTATGAGGTGTGGCCATCTGCTGTATTGAGACTCCGTCCAACAGGATGAATATGTCAATGTAATGTAAATTATGTCTTCATTTCAGTAAAAAATGACAACAAACATTGCATTCCAAACAGACCTTTCCAATTTTATTATTGTGCACATTGATGGTGAGAAATGCAATGTGTGCAGCCCTTTTTTTTAAAGTCCATGCTGTGTTTGGTATCAGTCTTTTTTTTTTAATCACGAGCCAACATTGGTGCACACACTGGGTGATATCACAGCTAACCAAATGGAAGACATAAAAGTTTGTTGTCAAAAAAAGCCACATATTTGGATTTGTGTTTGAAATTATTACTTTATTGAGACAGCCAAGGGGCCAAATCAATTCCAGAAAAGTATTTGTACTGTTTCTTATCATCTCTATTAAGCTGTTTGTAATTTCATAAGGGCTTCATACTCCTGGGCCCTCATTTATCAAACATTTGTAGAAGCTGTCCTGTATTCTACCTACGAATTAAGTTTAGAATGTGCGTATGAACAGTCAAAATCCAGATTTATCAAATATGCGGTGGCCACTCATACATATGTTCCTCTGCAATCTGTTGATAAATCCCACATGTGCGTATCTAGGTGCTCGTGCCCGGTCACAGAAACGCCCTCGATTAACCTTATTTGGTCACATCACATCCTCTGACACATTCATTAAATCCTTGCGTTCTTCATGAAAATAATGGTCGAGAGATGGAAAAAAGGAATTTCAGTGACACAGACATCGAGGTGAAACATAAGTGGAGGAAATAAAAAGAGTCATGATGAACAGACTTTAAGAAAATTGTCAAAGTTAACGCAAATTCATGTTAACAATGATAGTTTTTGCCCTCTGTACTCTCCACCTCTCTATTGTCCGACAGTAAATGTGGTCAGGACAGTGGAGAGGTTCCTGTTGGGAATAAAGGAGAAAATAGTTCAATATCAAACTGAATACAATAAAATGTCTCTAAGCACAAAGCTGGGCCAGCTCTTCTACTGGGGGTGCACAGATCACCACATTTGACGCACATGTAGCCATGCGTTATTGGAGACACTGCTTTGGCTGGGATCTGCTTCACCGATAAGCCGGACCATCCAGTTTACACAGCAGTTTGAAAACCTTTCATTTATAAGTGTAACAACATCCTTAATGTGAAAAGTAAAAAAAGCACACAGAGAGCGCAAACCTCCACAAAGCATCTCATTACCCCTCAACCGCCCCAGATTGCAATTCACAGGATCTCCATGCATGATCACCCAGAATTAAATCATTTATTCCTTGGCAAATTTCTAACATTTCCTGAAAGTTTAATCCCAATCCATTCATAACTTTTTGAGTTATTTTGGTAAAAGACAGACAGACACCAACATGAGTTCCTCGGCGGAGGTGATAAACTGATGATATAAATATTCTGTTAAAGTAAAACTGTTTCAGTGTTGCAGTTCCCCCGTTCTACCACTAGATGCTGTGCGTGTGCATGGTCAGAGTTGTTCTTATATTTAGGAACAACACAAGTACAAGATGGTAAATACCACACTATGCGTAAAATAGTTCCTATGCACAAAATACATACAGATCTGTATATAAGTACAGTTGATAAATGCGGGCCCTGGAGTATTTATCGCATTCGTAGAGTGTTCACCTTCGGCTGGTGTTTAATCTCTTACCTATTGCTCAGCAATGAACCCAGCACCATCAGACTGTCCTCCAGGATGGTAAGAATCTCTGTTGTATCTGAACCTTTCAGCATTAGCTCTCCTCTATTCTTGAAAGTCATCAAGCTTAGGGTCTGACCAGACCACAGCTCTTTCACTTGTGACAGCTTGGCCTCAATATCCTTTTCTTTTACAGCTGATATACAGATATCCTGGGAATCCAGCAAAACATTAGCGATAAGAAACAAACAGATATAACCCTATAACTAGGAATGAAGGAAAAGTAGGTTATGCAAACTGCCAGCAGACCTCAATATCATCCTTGTAGGTCAGAAGAGGAGCCTCCATGATGTTCTGTAGTGTAAAGGTAACCGACTCTACTTCAAACTGGTGTCCAGTCAACGTTGCGATCCGATCCCAGTGTCTGAGCTTCATAGATTTGTTAGCCATCATTTCAAGCAGAGGGCATGACTCATTGAAATCATCAATGGTCTTCTTTAGGTCTAGGAATGCTTGCCATTCCTTCAGGGCTTTGGGGAGCTTCCGACACCTATGAATATAGATAATGAACAGCATGCTGTCTGAATACACTTAGAAAGTGAGAGAAATGAAACAACTGTTTTAGTAAACACTTCACCTATTTTGGAAGTCCATGAGCTCTGAATTGATCTTCTCAATATCCAAAGATGTCCACAGAATTTTGTAGTACCCATCAATCTTGCTCATCACTGCATTATACAGGCCATACAATTTTTGAAGCAGATCAAGCTCTTTCCTGAATGAAACATTTACATACACCCATCATCTTGTTGTTTTGAAAGGCTGAATACAATCTAAATTATGCATTTAAAACTGGAATGAAAGTATAATTTGAAATGTATTTATGGTAAATGGCGTGTACTTGTATAGCGCTTTATTTAGTCCGTGAGGACCCCAGAGCGCTTCACACTACATTCAGTCATTCACCCATTGACACACACATTCACACACTGGTATGTGTGATGAAAAGAAAGCTTCACCAACTTTTTTACATGCAGGCTGTCATATTCTGTAACTGGTAAGCCAAGGAGCTGCTCTGCAGAAGTATAGGTGGTGAAATTCTTCCATAGTTCTTCGAATCTTGCCTAAACAAACAAACAAAAAATCCAAAAATGTAAACATTTTACAAAAGCTAATAGATTTAACATTCAACTGCATACTGCTAGATCACAAGGAATACAATGTCCAGACGCTTCTCACTGTCCCAAAGTTATTTTTTTATGTCCAGAGGAGACTGAGCATTTGCTGTGTTGGCTCCGAAAGCGTGAAATGAGCTGCCGTTGCAGATCAATCAGGTACCATCTTTTGCTGTTCTTAAACCAAGTTTAAAAACATATTTTTTCTTAGCTTTTAACCCAGTATGAGTTGTCATTTTTATTTTAATTGTTTTATCTTTTGTGTGTTTTCTTGATTTTATGTACTCTGTACAGCACTTTTTTCAGCTACAATGCTGTTTTTAAATGTGTTTTATAAATAAATTTGGTATGGTGTGGTATTTTAGTTATTATCTTTACTCTTTTTATATAGTTAATTAATGTCCCCACTTGTTTTTTTTACCCCCAATTGCAATGCAAGAGACTGTTTGCTAACATATAAAATAGTTGGAGGTGAACAGAATTTACGCAATATATCCCATGATCTAGGTATAAGGTGAATAGTAACATACAGTAGTTTACTTTTTGAACTTTCTTTAGGACTGTGAAAAGAAATGTTTTATATTCTAAATAGGATGACTGCTTATAGCTTTTTTTTCTGTTTCACAATAACAGAGATAAACAGACCCTAAAGCAATGAAAGTCCTAATTTAAGTGATAGTGTCACCTGAAAGGCTTTTAGCCGCTGACTAGCCAATTGTGGAGCAATTCCTTCCACCAAAGGACCTTCCTGAAATGAGAGATCAAGAAGTTATATCATACTGTACGATTTTGTTTTTTTTACTGACTGATATTTAAAAAAAAGTTTAAATACATGCCAATTACTTACAGAATCATACTGTTTCATATAGGTGTCAACATCTTTCTTGAAAACAGTGACACGCTCCAGAAGGTCCTGTTTGAACTTGGGCTGCATACAGACAAGCTCATCCTGTACTGATCTCTAAGAAATGAAAGTTTTTTTAAGGTTCAGGAGATAATGGATTATAATATTTGAACAAAAATTAAGTATTGTTGTTCTAGTAATACGAACGGCTTTTGACTGAAGTTCTGTGTAGAAACTCCTCAGATTGTACACCCCCTCAACTTCTACTTTGGTTACTTCTGCCTCACTTTTGGTCAAAACTTCATAGGCTTCCTGTAAAATATTTTTGCAACAATGATGACATTTTTTTCCAATGGTATAAGGTTTGTTCTCAAGAAACAATGTTATAAAAACAACAACAAAATCCACCATAAAGAAGTTTCTCTAATTTCTATACTAGGTATATATTACTATAAAACATTTTTTTGCTAGTCCTACCTTAATGGAGACCAGCGTCATATCAATTTGTATTTCTGCATCGCGAAGCTTTGCCAGGGTACCCATTGCCTGACGCGCACCCTCCAGATCAGCCACTGGATTACACAGCTGTGCACGGTATTTGTTTGTTAGTATGGTGATGTCAATCTTTTTCTTCTTGTACTTCTCCTTCAGGTATCTGCAAATCAGTTTTTTCCAGGCTTTGGTCTCAGCTGTCAATGCCTTCTTTAATGAGCCTACAATCACAATAGGACATATCTCATGTAAAGCAGAAACCTTTTTACACAAAACAAACTGACTTAAAGGTACAGTGTGTACATTTTTTTTGACTCTTTAGCGCCACATAGTTCAGAGTAGGTATTGGAGCTACGGTAGCACACGCATCAAAAAGGCAAGATGTCATCAACGACTTCCAGCTTTCAATCCAGCGATCACAAAGCATTATATCTTGTATGTCCCTTAACAGCTATCGTATTTCAAGCTGGCGCATGACTATAAAGGGTCGACCACAGTTTATGTACATAAAAATGTAAAATTTCAAGTTAATAGGAATACTTAGAATGGATGTTGGTGCGAAATATTCAAGAAAAGGAACAAGTTTGTAAACGGAAAACAAAGAATTTGAAAGTAAACAAGTAAAAATATTTCACACAGTACCTTTAACCAGAAAACGTCAATATGTGTTAGTATAAGCAAAAAGGAAATATTTTGTTAAACTCATATATATAAATTACTGTCTTTACGAATACTTATCGATTGAACTTCAACTTTTAGATTTAATCTAACACAGTGCAAAGCAGATCTAAGAAATTCAAATATTGTCAATGAAACAAAATTATACCTTGGAGATTACCTAGTTTACCTATAACACATAACTATTTTACCTGTTGACAGTTCAACAGACTCAATTTGAATGACAGGTTTAATATCATCAATTTCCTGCTCCACTGAGTCGTAGTGCTCGATTTCAGACTCTATCTGGATCAAGGATGGGTTGTTGTCCATTAATTCCTTTAAAAACACAGTTATGTTACTATAAGAGAGAAGTTAGTTCAGCTCCATAAATTAGAATGACAGAAACGTACATTTATTTTAGAAGACTCATTTGAAAAGGAAAAGTCATATATTGTATACATTTATTAAACAGTTTTATTTTTCAAGCATTTAATACTGTTAATTGTCATGTTTATGGCTTAGTCTATTCATATGCTTTGATGCATCACTCTGCGAACAGCTTCTTTCGTAATGACCTTTTGTGACTTACCTTCCAGTGTAGGGTGTCAGTGATTTTCTGCTAGACAACTGTCAATTCAGTGGTCTCATCTGTCACTATGTGGGCCATAACACATTTCTCTATTTAAAATCAAGTTTGTTATCATTTTTGTAATTTTAAAATTTTGTAAAAAAAAAAGTAAAACAGTTATGGATTTTCACTACTGATAGCCATAAGCATCAAAATTAACAGAAATAAACCTTAAAACATATAGATGGCTCTGTGTGAAATTAATGTATATAATATATGGATTTCACTATATAAATTAAGTTACAGAAATAAATCCACTTTTGAATGAAATCCTGATTTATCTACTTGAATATAAAGGAAAACAAACCTTGACTTTCAGGTTCTTGTCCACCTCCCATAACATCTGGAAAGAACTGAACTTTTTCAGAGCATCAGATACTAATGTCTTTTGGGAACTGATGGCAGTTTTTAGAGCACCAACAGCCTTTTTAATGTCCTTGTGCTCAACAACACAATGATAGAAATTGTCTTTTTTGCACCATGCACAGACGGATGGAAAAATAGAAAAAAGGACACCGTTAACCAAATGTAAAACAATAAAATCAGGTAAAATATAATATAAAATGAAAAGATAAATCCACATGTTGTTGTAAACCAGTATATCCATACTTCCATTTAAAGCATGGTCTTCTTATGTGTACTCTGTAAATTTGTAGTTTGAATAACACATAACCAAACCTAATGCATATGTTGTGTATTTATTTTAAAATTTAATTGATCTTGGATTTGCCATATACATTCTGCAAGTGAGAGGTTTGTGAGAAAAATCTGTGTGTAACTTGCATATTTTATATATCAAATCCTTTTCACTCAAGCAGATTTTATAATCTTGCACATGTGAAAGAATTACATGGAGTTCTGAACTAGGTACTTTGGTATCTATAGGTCTCATACAATGGGGGACAGCTGGAAAGGTAACAACTTGATGGAGTCAACCATTCACTGTACCCTCATGCTTGTTCAGGCAGAGGGATTACTGCCAAGTCAATGACTCTACACATGTTCATTAGGTATTGGGTTGTACATAATTCCTGCCAATTTATCCTATTACTAATCAAAACTTTAACCATTAGTTACCTTTGTCGTGAGTGTAATCACAGCTGAACTGTTTATCCCATGCTATTCCCTTGCTGACTTCCAGCACAGAATCGGTGATTTGATTTATGCCCTGTTGCATATCATCTATGCTGGGAATCATTACCTAATAAACACAGATATCAGATACAGACACATTATTTTAACACTAATATGTTGCTCGATCCCTTAACTGCTATGGTAAATCAAACTGGAACGTAAGAAAAAACACACCACTCTGGGTTTGTCAAGCTGGACTTCAGATTTGATCAATGACATCACCTTTGGTCCAGATCTCCACTTCTGAAAAGTACTAAAATTGACATTCATTAAGTTAGTCTATAAATTTTTCATGCTAAATTTTCTGTGACACTGGGCTGTTTTAAAAGCAACCATACTTACATGGTGCCACAAATTCTCCGTTTAAGGACATCCAGAGATGATTTAGTTGTTCTGATAAGAGCTTCAAACACTTTTGTACTGAAGAGTTCGTAAAGCTTCTTAAACTCCTGAAAAAAGGTAATTCCACACAATAAGACATGCCCTAATAAATTGTATACAGCATAAAACAAATTTTTTTCAAATGGTAAGCAAAGATACCCTTTGGAAGTTGACAGATATATCTTGGCCTTTCTGTTCGTCAGAGCCTTTCAATACAATCCCTAGCTCTTTGATTGCGCATTTAATGTGACTACATCTGTTGTTCAGTGTGTATGCCCACTCTTGACAACAATTCTGAAAAAGGCGGGAAAAAAAACTAAACTAAAACAGGTAGTAAAACAACATTAAGGATTACAAATACATAAGCAGCAACGTTTTGAGCAAAACCAAAAATGAAGGACAACCATCCAGTTTCTATTCATTGTGATCATGCCTTATTAAGAACAACGAGATCCTGCAGGCACAACGCTTGATCTTCTGGGAGCTCAATCAGCACTGTCTCTGAGATGTCCTTCAGGACATCATCAATGTGCATCGTACAAATATCTTGCACCTGGAAAAAGGAAGTGGCGACTCAATGGACTTAGGAAAAGATCATAATCATTATTGTGTTATGTTCAACATAGTTAGTCATTTCTATAAGTAATTTAAAAAAAATTGTTTTTGGTTGTCAAAGGGTAACTACTTTAGTTTCACTTCAAATGTTTAAAAAGACATTTATTTCTGTATCGTTGAAAATGCTGTATCTAAAAGTGTCAGGCAGCTAGCTCTTAAAACCAGAAACATACCTTATTTACGAGGTATTTGAGCTCAGCCAAAGCAGTGTCAACATTCTGGAAGAACTTGTCTAGGAGGAAGGATGACCACGTCACCAGCAGGGAGCCAAAGCGAAGGGCAACTTCAACCTAAACAATTAACACAAATATAAAAGCATTAGAGAAGATTATAACCTTAAAATCACATTTTTGTATGTAAATACTCTGTACTTTTCCATACTTTTCCAGACAGTGTAGGCTCACTAAATAGGAAAAAAAATGCTTACATTTTTCACTTTTGAAGCAAGCAAGCTGCTTAAGTCTTCATCAATGCAAGCACAGGTGGATTCATAATCTTCCAAAATGGTCTAAAAAAGGTATTGGAGTCATTTTATCTTACGTATTGTAATCATTGTTTCACTATAGTGTGATGAAATAGCTAAAAATGTACATTACCTCAAGTCTCTGGTGATCGCTGAGTAACTTCCTTTCCATATTAAGAAGAGCTAAAGCCTGCTTTGGAACCTCTAGACCCATGCTTGACAAACACTTTGCCTCCCTAATGATGTCAGTTATGTTTGGATCAAAGTTAACCAAAAACTTTTTGGTCTTAGGGTGTTGTACAAGTAGAGTATGGTTCAGGACTGTCATGAAGAGCAGAAAAATAAATCACTAAGTGTCCTATTAGAAGTATTCCAGTATTTTGCAAAAAAAACAAATCACTTACTGTGCTCTATTTTGGACACCTCCTTCGTCCATGTCTGATATTGGAGACATTCAAACTCAACCAGTAAGGCTGCAGTTTGATTATACATTTTGAGCACTTTTTTCCCTTCAGGACTTGACAGAACATTCGAGTTTTCCTTTTCGAGAAGAAAGACCAATCAATAAAATGGAATTGCACTTCTTTTGTTAAATTATATGAATGTTGACTTACTTTGATGTAAAATATGGGTTTCTCTATCTTTTCAAGAAGCTGCCTTGCCCAAGCAATTCTGTCAGTCACTGGAGGCAGGCTTCTATTCAGTGAAGGATCTTTCTTCCCATTGTCAAAGAGCTGCAAACAAAGATGTCAAAATTGTCTCACTCCAAAATTACAATCTATATCTCTGTGTTAAGTTCAATTAAACTAGAGACCTTCCTGATGTACTCCACTTCTGAGACATAGCGCTGAAGGACGGAAAGCAGAGTGTTGGAAATTTGTATGTCAAGACAGGGAAGCTTCAGCTTCTGAAAACTATGAAAAAATTAAAATGATTAGAATTATATCACAATTTTAGTGTTACAGTAGAATATTTACAAAAATCTAAGATTTTTACTAACCGCTGTAGAATCACTAGAGCTTGCTGAGATGAGTAGATCGTTGTGAAGCATGAATTCATGAATTGCTGGAGTTTGGTCTGTAGACATGAACAGGAAGTTTTAAATGCCTATGTAGTTTCAGCTTCAACCTCACTCAGACTGTACATCATTGATTCTCCTTCTTTCCTTTAATGATGCTTGGTAATGAAAATATGGATATGTAAAGTAGTTTTTCTTAGTCATGTGTATCTATCTACAGAGACATGCTTAACTCACTTGGAAATAAAGAAGCTCTGTTTTTCTGAATTAACGACAAACTGTGAGGGGCGAAAAAATACGGAGGCAAAAAATCCCATGGGGCTTTATGCCTGAACAGGCGCAAATTGCAAGGGTGTCATCGCAAAGTTGACAAACTAATAATAATCCTATTGTTAAAGCATTATTTCAAGGTTATGTTAATTAATTGAATAATTACATATTAGCAAAGGTCTCTAGGGAATATAGCATAATAAGAAATCATTAGACGTCAGTGAGGAGGCCTTTCACCTGGTCTCCTCTAATTGCAGTCAGAAGTGTTTTGGTTAATCTTGCAGTGAAGACATAACATAGTGGAGACTGAAGGAAGAAGCTGCTTACAGAAAAGGCAGACATGATCGGAAGGGGCAAGGGAGTTTGAGCGTAGGCCCGGACGGGCTCATGTACAAGACTGGCCACAATAAAATATAAGAAAAACGCCAATCCGAACTCCAGTCTAATCCTTTTGTAAAGGAAGGAGATATTTTCTTCCACGGCGCTATCTACATAGTTTAGAGACAAGAGTAGTTCCAAGGGTCTCGATAAAAAACAAAGTAAAGGTGAATTAAACTCGACAAACAGGACATGCTAATCCATCGCAGACTGGCAAGCAGTATAGAAAATGGATAAATAGAAACTGGACATATCTGAGTTCCTTCTAACGTAGCCAGGTAAAAATGCCTACGGGCACAGAACATCATCTCGTAGAAGTATTATTTTTTTTATTTATCTTTCATTATTTTCTCATTAATTCAGAAAGACATATCTTAAATTTGTTTTGTAAGAATTACTCATTAATTCAGAAAAACAGAGCTGTTCTATATATTTTTTCAATTGAATGTAATATGCTTCCATTCCTATCTGGTAATAGGTTCCTGTTCAGTTTATTATTGACGATTCTCTACACTTGGCTCAACCAACTACCGTACTTTTTCCATGTTTCCACAGTTTTCTTTGTTGTTTTTTTTACAATTTATCTTGCCTATTAAGCCATTGAATACTTTAGGCCTTTACTGCATGTAAGACAAATTTTATAATGTATGTAAGTGCAAGTTAAAAAAGAAAAGTTGTGGAACAGACATACCTCAATGAGGCTGATTTCAGCCATAAACTTCACAAAATCAGCATCAAATTCAGGCGTCTTTGGAGCCAACATGTCATAATGCTTTCTTTTCAAATTCAAGCACACATTCTGGAATTGTCTGGCAAGACTCTCGATGCCTTCAATCTTTGACTTTCCAAGAGATTCAAATGTCTTGAACACTGAAAGTATTTTTTTGATCTACAAAAGATAATAAATGTGTTCATTCTTAGAGTGGTATGGTAAAAGTGATTTCTTGTGGAGCACTTTCAGCTATCCTCTTTGACTATCTCCACAACATCAGCCTAAAATGTAACAATGACCTTTTCAAGTCTTTTGCAGAAGTTCTCAAACGTGCCAAAAATCTGCCTTTCCGAAATCTCAAAGGACTTTTCCCCGTGGTCTTTTGTGGCCTGTATCCTTTTTTTCTGGAAGCAGGACTGATACTCCTGAAACAAAGTTATGCAGTCCTACCCAAAATAAAGGAAGAACAGCTAAAGTCAAGCAAAAGCAATGTAAGCTCACACAATAAAAAATATCAGCGTCACAGCCACCTGCATTTTCCTGGTGAGCTGTTCGGCATCTTGCTCCCATATAAAACTCTTGCCATGGTCAGTGATATGTGCTCTGCATGCTGTCACCAGTTGATTTGTGACCTGGAAAAGTGAACATAATGCTTTCAAAGTGAATTGGGTGTTTCTGTAATAGCTTCACCTTTAGAAAACAGCTGAAATCTTTATTTATTCATTTTTTAAGTAGTGCACTTACTTTAATTAACAGCGTTGGTATCTTTTCATTTATATTGCGGAATAGTGGGACACGGTGAACTATTTCAATGGCACTGATGAGATTGTGCACACTTTTTATCAGGGAATCCTGAAATCATAAGCAACTGATAATACAGGAGTGTTAAGTGCACATATAAGAGTTATGAGATCAGTTTCTTAGAGGGTTGAAGAGAAAAGTGGAGTTTGCTTTTTAGCAATCAGAGATCAATAAAATGCAACTTCTAATTATGAAATTCCTGCACACAATGTGAAACATCTTTACTGAGTTTAAATAACAAAAACATTGTTTCTAAATATTATGTGTATATATATATATATATATATATATATATATATATATATATATATATATATATATATATATATATATATATATTTCCCTCTTCATAAAATAGTTTTAAATACCTACCGGTTCACTGTTATACAGTGCATGCAAGACTTTCTCCAGTGTGGAGAGGAAACTTAAAAAGTCTTTTGCTTCATTTACACGATCTGTGATCCTCTTATCCAGATCCTGCCACACCTACACAAGGATATGGTTTGTGTTAATAGGGTGTATAAAGTTATTCTTTTCAGGTATTTTAGGATCACACTAAAACATTCAGTCTTGCTAATAGAAATACAGTCTTCTTATATAAAAAAAATGACTAATGTACAGATACCCTTCTCAAGTAACTGTGGTGTGTAAGTAATTACATGACACTGGGTTGATTGTTTTGTTACAAAATAACAGGGTCTAATTTTTATGGCAGTATGCGCTGTCATGTTGGTAGAGCCAGTCATAACCTATCTTCGAGGTCCTGGCTAAACTAAAAAGGTTCCCATTCAGGATCTTATTGTATATATGTCTATAGACCCAGACAATCTTCAGGTCATATTCAGCATTTCTCTTCCTCCAACAGTTTTTCTCTTCCTCCAAACACATTGGACCACAGCCCTTTCTCACAATCCTTCCCTGAAGATGTTCATTAGAATATTTAACAATAGCAAGTACATGTGGCGATAGCAGGTGCTGCAGGGCATCAATTAATTACATAGTGTGTGAGTAAAGCTGTTCTGGGTAAGTGTTCCAACTTCCTTAAAAATCATTAACAAGCTTACTCCCTGCAGTTGTGGGTTCATTTCTCTGGAAAGGATCTTGTGTTGCACTCCAAACTGAGGAATTTGATGCTGTTTTATACTTCTTCCCCTAATCAGCAAAAAGCTGCAACCATCCCACAAACCGTCTTAGTGACGGTCCTGTAGCCCAGTTCTACATTGTGCTGATCTATTATTTTGTCCCTCATGAAGACGTGTGCAGGGGATTCACTAATTAATTCCCCTCTGAATATCAAAACCTCACATACAGAAAAAATTCAAAACAAAGAAGCATTACTGTGAAGATTCTTTTAAAGGAGAGTTTAATGGTTTATTAATTTACTTTACCCTACTCAAATATGTGCCCTATGTATTACAGCTCGTCGAGATATTTCCATATGTATTTTCCTTCGGACTCGCCTAATAGTTCCTGTTTGGAGGATGTTTTTTATTTGGTGACTCACATCCTTTGTAGGGTATTGTGATTTCCTCACAGTAATAAACAATAACTACATTCTAGAAAGGAGCATTGCTTGAAGGGGCTATATGCAATTTTCAGAAATTTAAACTCGCAACTGACCCCATGTGGTCAAAAACGGAACTGCTCTTCCTTTCTGCTCGCTCTCGCAGCGCGCGCTCATGCGCCGGTCGCTCTCATGCGCCGGTCGCTCTCAATCTTGTATCTTTTTGGACACTTGTCAGGGGTTTAACTTTCTTGGTCTTATGTGGAGTTACTGTTGGTGTCAAAGTTGTCCTTGGTCTCTTCTGTGTATTCGCACAATCCATTTAACTGCTTACGAGTGCTGACTATCGGTAGTGGCAGAGTGATCTGAAACATTTAACATGAACGCGCTTGACGTCACATCCGCAGACAGTGCGGGAAAAATCTGACCCGACAGAAAATAGAAAAAATTGGATATAGGCTTATAGGTGCACCCACTGTGAGATGACAAGGTGTCAGTATGCTCATCAGGAGATGTTTGAGTCATAAATGGTCAAATAAAAAGGCTTTTGTTACGTTTATTTTGGGGAAAAAGTTGCATATAGCCTCTTTGAAAAACCTTTCAGTAAAACTGAATATCTATTATGCAGCTTCTAAAGGATGGCTGCATGCTGCACTATATATAAAGTTAAAAGATTTAAGAGTGACTTTCTCCTCAGCTCGTAAAGATTTATTTTGTGAGTACTAAGTGAGTGATCATTCTAATTCATCCAATGATATGTTAGTATGTTGCATTCACCACTTTCACAGACCACAATCGTGAACAAATTTTCTTTAAGCAAAGACATAACCTTGAAACATCGAAAACTTTACACAGTGCAACATGTTTTACTCCTCTTCAGACCTAACATTATTATTACCTTTATCATTTTGGAACGGCGGATATAGAGCACCATTACCACTGCCTTGCACTCTTCACTTTTCGTGTGATTGACGATGGAGCTGAACTGTAAATGCTTCTTCTTCCAGTATTCCAGCTCACTCAGGGGTCCTTCAGAATCTATTTTCCTCAACTGGTCATCCTCTGTCAGGACCTGGTCCCAATGAAAGTAAAAGACATCACAGTAATTCAGGGCTGGGTCAAGGTTGTACGGGACCTGAAGCAGAATTTGATTTGAGACCCCTCTACCTGTGGAAAACTTCACCACCACTAACAGCGTTTCAGTGTAAATCTGGTAAAATCTGGGAGAGGGGGGCAAGTTTAATTGGCTGAGCTTAAAAGCTTAATCATGTTATATGGTTATTATTAGCTGAGATGGATTTGTGAACAAGCCAAACTCAAACACAAAGGAAAGATTAAATTTGTAGCAACAGACTGTAACTATGTTAACAGAGCAATCAAGCAGGCAATTCTTTGCACTTTAATTGTTTATTAGTTTATTTTCAACATAATTAGAAACCCAGAGTAAACTTAACACAAACTTCAAATTTTAATTTTCACAATTTTTAATCTTTTAATTTATCTATGCTGAAATAGAAAATTTCAATCAATTTAGTTTATCACACTTGTGTGAAATCAAACTGTTCACTTAGGAAGCAACACTTATTGACAATCAATTCCACATGCTCTTGTGCAAATGTCCATCCATCCATCCATCCATTTTCTTCCGCTTATCCGGGGTCGGGTCGCGGGGGCAGCAGCCTAAGCAAAGAGACCCAGACTTCCTTCTCCCCAGCCACTTGTTCCAGCTCCTCGGGAGGAACCCCAAGGCGCTCCCAGGCCAGCCGAGAAACATAGTCCCTCCAGCGTGTCCTGGGCCTTCCCCTGGGCCTCCTCCCGGTGAGACGTGCCTGAAACACCTCACCAGGGAGGCGTCCAGGAGGCATCCTGACCAGATGCCCGAGCCACCTCAACTGACTCCTCTCGATGTGGAGAAGCAGCGGCTCTACTCTGAGCCCCCTCCGGATGACTGAGCTTCTCACCCTATCTCTAAGGGAGAGCCCAGACACTCTGCGGAGGAAACTCATTTCAGCCGCTTGTATCCGTGATCTCGTTCTTTCGGTCACCACTCAGAGTTCGTGACCATAGATGAGGGTAGGAACGTAGATCGACCGGTAAATCGAGAGCTTCGCCTTTTGGCTCAGCTCTCTCTTCACCACGACAGACCGGTAGAGCGCCCGCATAACTGCAGATGCCCCACCAATCCGTCTATCGATCTCCCGCTCCATTTTTCCCTCACTCGTGAACAAGACCCCCAGATACTTAAACTCCTCCACTTGGGGAAGGACCCCATCCCCAACCCGGAGGAGGCACCCCACCCTTTTCCGGCTCAAGACCATGGCCTCGGATTTGGAGGTGCTGATTCTCATCCCAGCCGCTTCACACTCGGCTGCGAACAGCTCCAGCGAAAGCTGTAGATCACGCTCCGATGAAGCCAACAGGACCACATCATCTGCAAAAAGCAGAGACCCGATCCTGAGGCCACCAAAACGGATCCCCTCAACGCCTTGGCTGCGCCTAGAGATCCTGTCCATAAAAGTTAGGAACAGGATCGGTGACAAAGGGCAACCTTGGCGGAGTCCAACTCTCACTGGAAACAAGCCCGACTTACTGCCGGCAATGCGAACCAAACACTGGCACCGGTCGTACAGGGACCTAACAGCCCGTATCAAGGGGCCCGGTACCCCATACTCCCGGAGCACCCCCCACAGGGCCCCCCGAGGGACACGGTCGAACGCCTTCTCCAAGTCCACAAAACACATGTAGACCGGTTGGGCGAACTCCCACCCACCCTCCAGGACCCTGCTGAGGGTGTAGAGCTGGTCCAGTGTTCCACGGCCAGGACGAAAACCGCATTGTTCCTCCTGGATCCGAGGTTCGACTATCCGTCGGACCCTCCTCTCCAGAACCCCTGAATAGACCTTACCAGGGAGGCTCAGAAGTGTGATCCCCCTGTAGTTGGAACACACTCTGTGGTCCCCCTTTTTAAACAGGGGGACCACCACCCCGGTCTGCCAATCCAAGGGAACTGCCCCCGATGTCCACGCAATATTGCAGAGCCGCGTTAACCAACACAGCCCGACAACATCCAGAGCCTTGAGGAACTCCGGTCGAATCTCATCCACCCCCGGAGCCTTGCCACCGAGGAGCTTTTTAACGACCTCGGTGACCTCAACACCAGAGATTGGAGAGCCCGACCCCAAGTCCCCAAACCCTGCTTCCAGATTGGAAGGCGTGCTGGTGGGATTGAGGAGGTCTTCGAAGTATTCCATCCACCGACCCAAAACGTCCCGCGTCGAGGTCAGCAGCACACCATCCCCACTGTAAACAGTGTTGGTGGCAGACCGCTTTCCCCCCCTGAGACGCCGGATGGTGGACCAGAATCGCTTCGAAGCCGTACGGAAGTCGTTTTCCATGGTCTCTCCAAACTCCTCCCACGCCCGAGTTTTTGCCTCAGCAACCATCCGAGCCGCATCCCGCTTGGCCTGTCGGTACCTATCAGCTGCTTCAGGGGTCCCACAAGCCAAAAAGACCCGGTAGGACTCCTTCTTCAGCCTGACAGCATCCCTTACCGCCGGTGTCCACCAGCGGGTTCGGGGGTTGCCGCCGCGACAGGCACCGACCACCTTGCGGCCACAGCTTCGGTCAGCCGCCTCGGCAATGGAGGCGCGGAACATGGTCCACTCGGACTCGATGTCCCCCGCCTCCCCCGGGACGTGTTCAAAGTTCTGCCGGAGGTGTGAGTTAAAGCTCCTTCTGACAGGAGACTCTGCCAGACGTTCCCAGCAGACCCTCACAACACGTTTGGGCCTTCCAGGTCTGTCCGGCGTCCTCCCCCACCATCGGAGCTGACTCACCACCAGGTAGTGGTCAGTGGACAGCTCTGCCCCTCTCTTCACCCGAGTGTCCAAAACATGCGGCCGCAGATCAGATGAGACGACAACCAAGTCGATCATTGAGCTGCGGCCTAAGGTGTCCTGGTGCCAAGTGCACATATGGACACCTTTATGCTTGAACAAGGTGTTCGTTATGGACAATCCATGACGAGCACAGAAGTCCAATAACAAGACACCACTCGGGTTCAGATCGGGGGGGCCATTCCGCCCAACCACACCCCTCCAGGTCTCACTGTAATTGCCCACGTGAGCGTTGAAGTCCCCCAGCAGAACAAGGGAGTCCCCAGGAGGAGCACTCTCCAGCACCCCCTCCAAAGACTCCAAGAAGGGTGGGTAATCTAATCTGCTGTTTGGCGCGTAAGCACAAACAACAGTCAGGACCCGTCCCCCCACCCGAAGGCGGAGGGAGGCTACCATCTCGTTCACCGGGGTAAACCCCAACGTACAGACGCCGAGATGGGGGGCAACAAGTATGCCCACCCCAGCTCGGCGCCTCTCAGCGGGGGCAACCCCAGAGTGGAAGAGAGTCCAACCCCTCTCGAGGAGACGGGTTCCAGAGCCAGAGCCGTGCACCGAGGTGAGTCCGACGATGTCCAGTCGGAACCTCTCAACCTCGCACACCAGCTCCGGCTCCTTACCCACCAGAGAGGTGACGTTCCACGTCCCGAGAGCCAGCTTCTGCAGCCGAGGATCGGACCGCCAAGGTCCCCGCCTTTGGCCGCCGCCCATCCTGCACAGCACCCGACCCCTATGGCCCCTCCCACAGGTGGTGAGCTCATGGGAAGGGGGGCCCATGTTACCTCTTCGGGCTAAGCCCGACCGGGCCCCATGTGTAAAGGCCCGGCCACCAGGCGCTCGCCAACGTGCCCCACCTCCAGGCCTGGCTCCAGAGGGGGGCCCCGGTGACCCGCGTCCGGGCGAGGGAACACTGAGTCCGTCTGTCGTTTTCATCATAGGGGTCTTTTGGGCTGCACTTTGTCTGATCCCTCACCTAGAACCAAATTGCCATGGGTGACCCTACCAGGAGCAAAAGCCCCCGACAACATAACTCCTAGGATCATTGGGACACTGAAACCCCTCCACCACGATAAGGTGGCAGCCCAGGGTTTGTGCAAATGTAAGAGACAAAAAGGTGGAAATTATAGACAATTAGCAAGACACCCCCAATAAAGGAGTGGTTCTGCAGGTGGTGACCACAGACCACTTCTCAGTTCCTATGCTTTCTGGCTGATGTTTTGGTCACTTTGAATGGTGGTGGTGGTTTCACTCTAGTGGTAGCATGAGACGGAGTCTACAACCCACACAAGTGGCTCAGGTAGTGCAGCTCATCCAGGACGGCACATCAATCCGAGCTGTGGCAAGAAGGTTTGCTGTGTCTGTCAGTGTACTGTCCAGAGCATGGAGGCTTACCTGGAGACAGGCCAGTACATCAGGAGACGTGGAGGAGGCCGTAGGAGGGCAACAACCCAGCAGCAGTACCGCTGCCTCCGCCTTTGTGCAAGGAGGAACAGGAGGAGGACTGCCAGAGTCCTGCAAAATGACCTCCAGCAGGCCACAAATGTGCATGTGTCTGCTCAAACAGTCAGAAACAGACTCAATGAGGGTGGTATGAGGTCCCGACGTCAACAGGTGGGGGTTGTGCTTCACCACTGGTGTCCTGTGCTCCTCACAGATGAAAGCAGGTTCACACTGAGCACATGTGACAAGTGTCGCAGAGTCTGAGGACGCAGTGGAGAACGTTTTGCTGCCTGCAACATCCTCCAGCATGACCAGTTTGGCAGTGGGTCAGTATTGGTGTGGGGTGGCATTTCTTTGGGGGGCTGCACAGCCCTCCATGTGCTGGCCAGAGGTAACCTGACTGTCATTAGGTACTGAGATGAGATCCTCAGACTCCTTGTGAGACCATATATTGGTGCGGTTGGCCCTGGATTCTTCCTAATGCAAGACAATCCTAGACCTCATGTGGCTGGAGTGTGTTAGAAGTTCCTGCAAGAGGAAGGCATTGATGCTATGGACTGGCCCGCCCGTTCCCCAGACCTGAATCCAATTGAGCACATCTGGAACATCATGTCATGGTCAGCCTGTAATGTCTTTCTTTTTTTTTCTGCAAAAACTGAGAAGTAAATGGTAATTTCTTCACAGTATTCTAATTGTTTTGAATTCCTGTTTTCGTGGGTTTTTTATGAGCTGGAAGCCCAAATTATGTACAAATAAACAACTAAATACTTGAAATCGTTTAAGTTGTGGGCCCTAAATCTATGATCTATGGAAGTTTAACGTTTTGAATAGAATCATGGAAATAAACTTTTCCATGACATTCTATTTTTTGGAAAGGGTCTGTATGTAGTTTTTTTTTTTTAAAGTTTTAATCATGTTATCCTTTTCAATAAACAAATTTTAAACTTTTAGATCCAAGGTCTGTGATAAAATTCAAGCTTTTATGGTGGGGTCCCTTATGGTTTGGGATCCATAACCAGCGACTTTCATGTTTCTGTTTAAAAAAACATTTTAAGGCCTGTTGGTAGTTTTAACTTGTTGATTTTGTTCCGTTTGGTAAGCAGTTTGGACACTACTGCTCTAAGCAAACACTGTCTTCTTCCTGTGATTTATGACATCTTTCATTTAGCTCAGCCATCACTGTTACTAATCAAAAGCTTCCCCATAACATCTAAAAAAACAGATTAATGCTGTAAAATCAAACAGACATTTAAAAAGATACTAACCTGTTCAATTTCCTTGCACCACTGACTCAGAATCTCTTCCAGTTGCTGCACCACCTCAAAGTTAGCAGCTGCAGCTTTCATCTCATCAACACATGTCAGTTTCGAAAAGTCGACAACCGACGCTGTGCTCAAATGAACAACACTCTCGTTTCTCACCTGGAGGTCTGGTAAAACACACCAAGTAAGTAACTACTCAAAAGTAACAAAGTATTGTTTGAGTTTTAAAATTCTCCTCTACATTATATATATATATATATATAGATACCTAGTAAACTTGAAAGAGTATGTTGTGAAAATAGAGTCCTACCATCAAGAGAGCTCAGAAAATGTTTATAGTTATCCAGGAAGTTCTTTTTAGTTTTTTCTCCATGTCTCGACTGGTCCAAGGCACCCCAGCTTTCCTGTGTCTCAAGAACTGGTAGCAGGAAATCGTAGGCATTCCTTATTCCCTTTAGGAGGCCATCAGTGGCATCGATCACTGAGGAACAGATTTCCTAACAGGCATTCAGAAAACATTTTAACTGTGAGAAAGAAAATCGGATTCAAAATACACCTTTAAAAACAAGGGAGAATTATAATAAACACTTATTTATTTTATAACACACCATGATCTATTTTGGTACTACAAAATAGTGACTAACTGCAACAGTTTTGGGAACATTATATGTCCGAACTTATTTCACATGTAACAGTAAGTGAATATTTTAACTATCCTTGTTACTGTGTATGGGTCTGGGGTGTACCTTAAAAACTCCATTAGATTTGCTTTTTAAAGCAAAACTGTTCTTAACCCTGTGATGCACTCAAATACACCTCAAACTCTCTAACCTTAAGTGAAAATAACAACAGTCAAATGTATTTCACTTCTTGATGATCAGATTTATACATTATAGAGAAATATACATCACACACAAAAATAAGACAAATACAGTCACAGGTAAAAAATAAAAAACCTCACATGTTACCTCATGTATTTTTTCTGGAGTTACAGGAACGTCCACTCTTGTTCGAGTGAAATAGCAGCAGATGCCAGTCAGACAGGTCTTGGATAAATCAGCTAAAAACAGCCTGGGTACTTTTCCCGCTGTGGCTTGTCCAGGATACGTACGTCCACACTCTGAAACCGAATTGGCTTCTGTATTACCAGCATAAGGACAATTAATAGGATTTCCTAAAAAAATACATAACTGAGTAACATAAACAATAACTGTTTTGTATTTTTTTTAGGAAACGGGAATTCTTCAATTACAGCTGTAAGATTTGTTTAGGCTATGCAAAATTAAAGTCTTTTTGAGTGTAATCCTACCTATTCCTGGGACTTCAGACTCCTGGTACACAAAGGAGATCGTTTTACAACCTCCAGCGGCAAAAAAATTGTCAAAAGCGGCCAGCTACAGCATACAAAATTAAACCAACAAGCAAAAAGTGGTAAGAATAAATATTTCCATAACACGCGACATAAAGATGCATCTATCAACTCTTGATTTTAAAGAAAAAATGTGAATTAAAACAAAGAAAAAGAAACAAAAATACTTTCATGAAACATTTCATTTCATCTTCATCTTTAAAGTGTAATGATAACAGAAATGCACACGATACAACATGATGTCATATATGATGTCATAGTAATTCATGTTTTCATGCTGTTTGACAGAGTTGTCCTTAAAACCCCTTTGAATAGTTTGGGATCTGCCTGCATTAGATAAGTAAGCAGCTCATTTTTCTCTAATTTCTCTGTCAGTTCTCTAATATTTGAAGGTTTGCTTAAAAATAGGATAATTGAACCCGTCCTATAACATAATAGACCCGAGTTTAAGAGAATGTGGAGTAGATAAAAACCTACGCATCACAACACAAAATACATGAGGAAAAGGAGGGTGAGGATAATGCAATAAAGTACAGCTGGATATGGGAAGTTCTGCTTCAGCTGCACTCAGCATTACACTTTAACCATGAACTGCAAACCCACAAATAACATTATTATCCAAGTTGTCAAAGGACAGTGATAGAACTACTGTCAGGGCCGGCCCAAGGTAAAGTTATGCCGCTAAGTAAGGTCCCCAAACCATCAGGTACCTCAAAGCATGAATTTTAACCAGACTTTTATATGTGGTTACAGAAAATGAGAATACTATTAAATTTGGTTTGATGGTTTTAGTCTATATAAATTAAAAGATTGTAAATTGCTTAAAAGGTAAGACTTACAGGAATTGGCATGTTTACTTTGTAAAAGAGCAAAGAATATGCTTCGTTGTTTGTTTGCTATTTCAACATAGCTACAGTCTGTTGCTATGAGTTTAATCTTTTCTTTGTGTTCACTGATACATGTCGAAAAATTATAACCAATAACCAATTCATGATTGCTTTGGGCCCCTCTCCCAGATCCCACCAAATCTGTACAGAAAAGATGTTATTGGTGGTGATGTCCCTAACAGGAAGAGGGGCCCCAAAGTAAATTCTGCTTAAGGTCCCATACAACCATGGGCCAGCCCTGGCCCCTGACTGTTTTGCTTTTTCCAAGACCATTTCAACAAGTCATTCAAATGACAGTAGAATTGAAAAAGAATTGCCAACATGGAGGCATAATATGAAGCAGAATCTTCCACTCACAATATGTTTGGCTTATGATTAATTATAAAAACAAAAATTCAAGTAAACACTTGGATTTTAATAGAATTGGCATGGTGTGTCCAATAAATTAACTTAATCCACCCCATTTCAGTTTAGTGATAGATTGAGATGTCCGGATTGATCTGGCCTCTGTGTTTTGAATATAACAAAAACAAGGTTTGACTGAATGCTTAAAACCAAGCTTATCCTTTCAGGTTATCATTATCATTAGAAACTCATACCAGCCCATGCCTGCTAGGGATTATCACAACCCAGTGCCAAACACTCCACGCAAAGATTCACTCTCTTTTAGTGATATTTGATAGTTCCTTTGAAAGCACAGCAATAAACAGCATTAAGACTTACAGATGGAGAATCTAACACAAATTCCTCTACTGCTGATGGTGTCAAAGATAGCCTAAGAGCCAGGATATCGAAGATGTATTTGTGTGAAGGGGTGAGCAACTTTCTCCTTTCCTCTCTCGCCTTCTTATAGATGGCCTACCAAGGTAAGAAATTTAAATAGTAATATTTCTACTGTTCAAAGTAATACAAACTGTTCAGAAATAAGTTAGATCTGTTGTCTGAAACCAAAAAGGCCAAAGAGAGAGATAGACTTACTTCATTTCCAGGCTTGCTAGCTTTTGGATTTTGTGCGTCCATCATGAAAATGCTTTGAGGCAGGAAAAACCTTCTTTGCTGTTTAAAATCTCAGCTCTCCTTCTCATCCTTTATAGACGAAACAAGAAAACACATTATTCACATCTGATGTAGCCTACTTCTTCTGCTCCTTTAGAAAAAATGACCAAACCAATAATATATAGTGAAGAAAAAATCTAAATTATTTTGCAGTATTCTGAAATGTTCAAAGTATAAAGGAAAAAGGTTCTTATGTGTACCTGACACGTTCTTTTAACTCAGAAATGTTGAATTATGGATGTCTGCAATACATTTGACCTATGCTGGTTGTCTCTGCGTCTCTGAACACAGAGACGTCAACATTTCTTGCTATTATTCTTATTAATTTTTTTATTACTTAAATAAAACTTTTTATATCGTTAATCTTGGTTCATTTTTTTAGCAGTGATTTATATGTCCTGGATACCTTTCTAGATGGGGTAGTTTCCAGGATGGACCCCAGGATGTGAAATGGCTCATTGCCGAATCAGACTGTTATCTTGCTTTTAAGTTTTAAGTCACAGTTTATATATATATATATATATATATATATATATATATATATATATATATATATATATATATATATATATAAAACTTAAAAGGAAGATATGTATAAATAGGGTTGAGGTTTTGTAATCACCAATAAAAGAAAAATCACTTTATTTTCAACAAAATATCCGCTTAATATTGTGCATTATCTCTTATTAACTGGTCCCAAATGGATATAAAAATAGTGTTTTTTTTCCACCTTTCTAACAGTTACCTGATGTTAGCTCAACCGTTAGCCTTAGCATCGCTCTTAGCTTTTAATGCCATATAACTACTTATGTCAGTGAAGACAGCATAACTTTTCTCCTCGTCTTACCAAAAACGGGACCTTCTCTCGAAATCGATGTTTCTGTGAAAGACATTTTTTCTTTCGCTGATTTTGAATATTATTTTTTTCCCCGTGGAAAACAGTTTGTTCACCCTAGAGACGTTTCCATCGCGTCCAGCCGTTACTGCGACTGTTGGTTTCAAACGGTTCATAGAGTGTCACGAGCTTGGCCGTTGGTTAAAAAAAATACACGAAGGTTGAGGTTAAACACAATTAACAGTTTAAACAGTCATTGCGCGGGTTTACAATGATATTTTTTAAATGTATTGTTATTTTCCATGTTCTAAAAGTTGTTTCTATCCATTCGTTTTCCATCCTTCCTTCCTGCTTCTCTGTCTTTTTTTTTTTTTTTTTTTACAAGTACATCTATCTAAAGCTTGTTTACATTAGAACTCTGCCTTGAAATCATATTAAACTTTTGCGATTATTTTTGCAAAAAAACTGGCTGTAAGGGGACTGAGAATTCTGGAAATTTAAGAAATGTGGCATTAAAACCTGGTTATATGGTTCACTGGTGCACAACAAAATCTGATCATGTTTTCTTTGTTTTGTCTTGTCATAAACTAAACAAATGCTTCAAAGAAATGTTTTATTTAACAGAAATATTTAGCAAATGCTTCATTATTTTCAAGTGACAATAATGCTGGAAACTGAATAAAACAGTTTGGTACCTGCTGAAATATTAGTCCTGATGAACATACACAGATACATATTGCAAAATGACTCTGAGCACACTATAAAAAAGTGGAAAAAATCTTAAAACCTAATTAACTGGAACTATTCCACCATACGATTCAGATTGTAACTGTGATTTAGTAAAGGTTCCTCTTCCTCACAAAATGCAACCAAGCCAGATTAAACCTACAGTTGCATTTTCTCAAATCGTCTGTGTTGCAGATACTTTGCTAAATACCTATTTTGGATTTCCAGAACAGGTTGGATCTGTTTCCATTTTCAATGCAACAGTCATATTTTTTAATCTCTGTGTGGCTGTTTCCAAGCTGGACTTTATCTGAAGTGATGAATAAGTGCAACAAGCTAAAAAATGATGGAAAGATGACTAAAGAGAAATGAAATTAATCTTTTTTTATTTCTTTGTAATTTTCTTTTTTGTCACAGGGTGGCCACATTTGTCAAGTTATAATTCATGCTGTCTAAATCAATTGCAGAAATCTGTAATAACATGAGCAATAAATATGAGCTTCTAGACTTTTAATATATTTTACCCTAGGTTTCACAGTTAGAACTAAGCAAGATAAGCAAAATGTTTAAGATAAACAGGATTTAGAGGAGGTGGAGTGATTAACATGTAGTATTTTTGCTTTTACACAACATATATTTCATTACGTTTTTCCTTTTGATTAAATATACAGTACAATATTTGAAACAGAAATTTACTCAGTTAATACCTGCTTTTAAGAAGTTTTTAGTTGGGCAATACTAGTTTGAGTTTGTAGTTATTTGCGTATTAGGCCTACATAAAGAATATATAACATCTTATCTAGCTCCTCCTTAGATAAACACAAGAGCAGACTGAATGGAAAATTGAAAATGAATGGCACTTACTTAGACTACAACTGACAGCTACAGTCTTTTACAAACTTAAAACAGTTTATAAGTAAAAAAAAGAAGTGGTGTAAGAAAGCCCTAAAGTCTCTTACAGTCTGTATGAGTGCAAATTACTTCCTAGAACATACAGTTTAGGAGTACTCAGAAGTAGACAGAGAAAGGTTGAAAATACAAAGCATCTTATTTACTCAGCATGTGGAGAGTATTGGCCACACCTAAACCCTGTCAAATGTGCGTCACAGCTAATGGCGTAGGTAAAATAGAGAACTCCTTTGCGTAGCTGACAGCTTAAAGAATGAGTTCCTCTCTCGGGATAGACAATGCATATCCCTGCTATGTCATTGTAAAGCACATCCCTATCCCAGACCTCGAACCTCAACTCCTGACCCAGCTCCACTGAGCCAAAATCATATGTGGCGTTCCAAACTGGGTCGTTGTTATCCATCACGGTCTCAGTTTCCTCATACATGCCGCTGTAGAAGATCTTCACGTATGCGTCCGTTTTTGTGAAGGTGTCGGCCCTCAGGCCTGCAGCTCTGTAGATTTCCAGCCTCAGAGTTCCTCTGCCAGCCCGTAAAGGACAGCAGTTATGGTCCAAGTTGGGAGTTGGGGAGCAGTTCTTCAGGCCAAGCTGCTCCTCTTCCAGCTGGTTCTCTTTTATGTACTCTGTGACCATGCTTCTCAGATTTTCACTGATCTGATTGTCCTCCACCAAATGATGCAGAGGGAAGATGCCATAGGAAACCACATCAGGGTTGTTGTGGAGGCTGTTTATCCAGCTGTGGTATGCCTCTGAGGGGGCTTGCTGGTAAAGAATGTCAGGGAAATACCTCTCCCCTCCAATTATCTCAATCTTATGTGTCATGAAGCCCTGGTAGAAGCCCATGCTCATATTACTTTTCAGAAGGCTGTCACACTTGTTGGAGAATGATGCATTAGCAGGGAGAAAACCCAGAGCCATGCGGAGTTCAACATTCAGGCAGTTTTTGATATCTGACTCTGAGAAACCCTTCAGTGTGGCCAGACAAGTCCTAAAAGCAGTGATTCGCCTCACTTTACCCCCAAGCTGCACCTAGAAACAAACAAAAAAAACGCAGAACATTAACCGTTACTTTAGCACAGAACTGTATAAGCAATGGGAGGTTCTTTGTATCTGCATGACAATGAAAGAGGTTGGAGACCTGGTGTATGTAATGTGTTCCATAGGTGTCTATGAGGCGTCTATACAGGGCTTTGTTCTGGACTGTGTTTAGACTCTGTGGGAGTCTCTTCAGATGCTTTGTGAACTCTGAGCTCAGCCGGGGATGATCGGCCAGCCTGTAGCTACAAAAAACAGAAGGCATGCAGTTTTCAAATATAACACAATGATCAAAATAATGTTCATCTTTATGCAACAATGACAATGATCAGCTGCAAGAAAAAGTTTGCAAGCTTGTAATACCGGTATTTATGTGAGAGCTTATCACCACACAATTTGACCTTTAATAAAAGTTTGCCTGGCCTTCTTTGTTTTCTAATATTTCTGGATCTCTTCTAAAAGACATTCAAATTTGACATTTTTATATTGAAAGTGAGAAACATCAAGATATCAAAACAAACAGAAACATAATTGACAGTTTCCAGTCTGAATTACCTTTTGGCTGGGATAACAACTGTTATGTTTAGATATTCTTGTCAGTTACTGGGTATAGGAGACACACATCTCTAATCAGTGCTAAACAGTTTGAATTTATGACCAAATACAGGCAGTCTGGAAAAGCCAAAAGAGAAGACAAACATAGGTACTCTCTTTTTCAGTTCTGTTGTGGCTTTTCTGGTGTAAAAAGTTGAGAGATAAAATTAGGTTGTGAAACTTCATGAGTTTCCCTCTTTTCTTCCTCCTCCCTTTTTGACTTGATTATGTATAGGAACACAAAAATACATGTGAAGCATCTTCCTCCTAATTTCTAAGAGTCTTTTAAATTGAGCTTCGATCGAGTAAATTCATTGAGCAAATCAATAGATGGATGTGCCATAATTTTCTCCAGCTGAATAGAAACAAAACTGAAGTAATTATCTTTTGACCTGAAAAGGAACGATCAATAGTCAGCACACAGCTTTAAGTAATAAAGCTAGAAACTACTGATCAGGCCTGAAACCTAGTAATGAACTCAGACCTGAATCTTCAGGGTCACATAAAAGCAATACCAAGGTCAGCCTTCTATCATCTGAAGAACATTTCAAGGATTAAAGGACTAATGTTGCAAAGGGACCTTGAACAACTTTTCCATGCGTTTATCTTTATTCAGATTGATTACTGTAACAGTGTCTTCACGGATCTGCCTAAAAAGTCAACCAGATTGCAGCTGATCCAGAATGCAGCTGCTCTCATCCTCACTAGAACCAGGAGAATAGAGCAATCACCCCAGTTCTAAAACCCTTACACTGGCTCCCTGTAGCTCAGTGAATAGACTTCAAAATACTTTTACTAGTTTATAAATCATTGAATGGCTTAGCACCAAAGTCTGTGGAAGACTTGTTGCCACTATATTAACCCCCCAGACCACTCAGGTCTTCTAACTCTAGTCTACTAATCATCTCTAGAATTAAAACCAAACATTGAGAAGCAGCTTTCAGTTTCTACGGTCCCCTTATCTGGAACAAACTTCCAGACTGCTGCAAAGCCGCTGAAACACTGAGGTCTTTTAAATCAAAGCTAAAAACGTATCTGTTTAGAGCTGCATTTGAGTAACTGATTAATAATAGCTAGAATGTCATATGTTTTAATGTGTCGCCTGTTTTGTGTCTCTGGATTTTACCGTTGTATTGTTTCTGATTTTATTTTATCCCCCAATCACCCATCCTTGAATTGCCTTGTTGTTGTGTGTTGTTGAAAGTGTGCTATACAAATAAAACTTGCCTATTATGCTTAAATCATTCTCAGAATTTTCAATTTTATATTCATAAAGATGTTCCTCTTAATTGTCATGCGTTAGAAGTGTTTTTTTTCTTCTTTTTACTGAATCAAATCACATGGAAATTTACCACAGCGTGTTGATTACATTAATGATCAGTTTTCTATAAGTTTTCTTATGTATTTTTCTCTTATCTACCCGGAATTATTTTGATGCCAAAAAATCTGAGAACCACAAATTTAAAAATGTGCTCACTAACTTTATATACATGTGATCAAATTAATTGAATAGGAAAGTAAGGAATTAATTTTCAAACAAAATTTGCATAGATTATAATATCTAGATTGTGAGACTGATACATTTTTATACTGGAGTTTGAATGTTTTGCCAATACTTCCCCCACATTTAAGAGCTTTTGTGTTGTTTGCAGTGCTATAATTTTTGCAACAATAAAAGAAAACAAGAATTATTTGAACATGAATGTATTTTGTGACAAAATCGTAAGATTTTTGGATACTAAAGCTACAACGCAAATTTTTTTTTAAATATTATTCTGAAAATGTTACATCAATAATGAAATTATTCCCTATCACTGTAACATATTTTCTGGCTTAAAACCTAAATTTAGTGTAACTTTCTACCCATTCCCGATATATACTGCTGTTAAAAAAAGGTTAGAGAAAATAAATAAAAAAGAAAACATTTTCAGAAAGTAGCTAGTATTTGCAGTAGATCCTAGATGATGGAAGATCCCAGAGGTTTCAATAGAAATTGACATAGAATAGCGCATTTGCTGCCTAGTACTGAATGACCAATATTTCCAGCTCTATAAAGCATTTTCATTTATTTGTTATAATAATCAAATCACTGCAGTCTAGTAAACCGGATTTACTACTTTACCTGTAATAAGAGCAGCTGATTTCATGAATGGCAAACGTAGCTTTGTCCACACTGTGCTGGGAGCGTGCAAACTTGGCCAAATCAGAGCGACTTCCTCCCAACACCGCCTGGCCTATTTTCTCCAGGCTCAAACCCAAACCCCAGTTGTTGTTGACCAATGAGTTGGAGCTACGCAGCAGAGAGTCCACAGAGTGGTGGAGTGCACTAGACAGCTGCTTACTGCAGCGGCTGAAGAGACGCCAGTCCAGCACTGCAGCTGGGAGCCTTTGAATCTAAAGAAAGTTATAGGAGAAAAAACAACAAATGATTTGGTCGGATTGAGTAAACCGCACATTTTGTCTATTGAAGTGAAGTTGGTTTCTGACGAGTGGAAACAGAAGTTCAAGCAGCAGGTTTTACAGTTATCACCTGTCCGCTTTGGAACCTGTTTGGACACAGTGTACAGGTGCTGTTGTCATCCAGATGAGCTTTGACATTGATGACGTATGCCCCTGTACGACGTAGTCGCACCACATCAAAACCCTCCCCTGCCAGGTTGTGGCCTGGGACAAAAGGAGCCTTCTCACATTCTGATCTGGTACCAATCCGACAGCCCAGGACTCTGTAGGCTTCCATTGTGACTGACAGTGTCAGCACAAACAGGATAAAGTTTTTCTGCTGGTTTCCTCCTGGTTGCATGGTTACCTAAATGTGACAGAACAGAAAGAGGCCAAAGTTACACTTATTTGCTGTTAAAGACTCTCTTATAGGGAGGGTCTCAAATAATTAATGCATGTTTGATTTTAGATTGAGATAAGCTTTAAAACCCTTGTGATTTATAAACTACAATAATCCTTTAACAGATGTCCCATGAAAGTAAAAAATATGCACACGTACCTCCTACCAACTTGTTTTTTTTTCTATTTCTTCTGATTCTTTTCTTCTTGGCAGCATGCAAGTGGTGGCTTTCTTTTTCCGAGGAAATTACTTTTTGTTGTTCAAGTATTCTTTTTTGTGTTCTCCATTCATGGTACAGTTGAGTAAACGATGAAGTACAGAGAGACTAAAATCCTGAAGCCGCAGCACAGAGAGCTATGCCCTATCTGGCAGGCTGTGCTGAAAGCCTGCTGAGTGCAGTCTTCACTCTGTCCTTTGCATATTGAAAAGGAGGGAGTTTCCTTATGGTGGAGCTATGTATCTGAAGTTCGCTCAACCATCCTCTTTTTCTCTCTCTTCGCCTAGAGAATTACACATTTCTTCTGCATGAGTTAGTTTGTTTTTATGTTCAAGACCCAGTTCTGTAAAACCCAGCCAACCCTGTACAGTGTGTGTTGGCACATGGATGTGTGGGGGAGGAAGAGATTTTGTGTTGTCACAAGAGAGGAGACGAACACTGTTTTCTGGATTTTCTGGGAAATGTGTGTCTGAGTGTGCAGACGCTGCTTTGTGTATGTATACTGTAGCTGTATGTCTGTTGACCTGGATGTGTGTTTGTTTAAAATGTCTGAGCTCCCTTGTTTGAGCACAGATAGCCTCACAAAAAAACATGAGGTCAACTTTCCTTTTGTCTATTTATGGTTCTCAGTGGAATGTGTGCGGTTTTCTTGGTGAAGTCAAGAAAGATAATATTTGCATATTCAGTGCCAAAGATTTATATACAGCAATAGATAGAGGTTCTCATTGCAGACTTATTTTAGAAAAAACACATTAGTAATGTTATTCAATTCAATTCAGTTTATTTAAATAGTGCCAGTTCACAACAGATCTCATCTCAAGGCACTTTACAAGAAAAGCAATTTCAATTCAATCATACATACATTCCAATCAGTTTAAAAGTTAAAAGTAATTTCTTGATATTTGTGTGCAAGTAGCCAACCCGAAGTTACGCACAAAATGTATTTTGCAGTTTACAAATCATGTTTTACACATACAAGGACCCAAGCTACACACAAACAGGCTGACACAAGTAGACAAATTAAGTATTATGCACAAACGGATGTTTTGAGATTATTTTCTTTCCACAGCATTCCCTCATGATGAGCAAACGTAGCGACATTGGAGAGGAAAAACTCTCCTTTAACAGAAAGAAACCTCCAGCAGAACCTGGCTCAGTACGAGCGGCCATCTGCCATGACCGTCTGGGGGTTCGAGAAGACAGAGCTGAAACACAGAAAGAGCAAAAAAAAAACTGGTGTTCTGCATGGTGTCTGGTTTGGAAAATCCAGAGTTTAATCTTTGCATTTGGCAGATTATAGGGGTTCTGTTGGCAGCTTTAGAACTGAGATACATTTTGTATAAGTTGTAATAAAAAATTTAAGACATTTTCTTAAATAATTTTATTGTTTGACTATATCTAAGAATATATTGGTTTTTATAAATTTAAACAAAGACAGTTATCAATTCTTATAACATGTCACAAAAATTTACAAAGAGCCATGCAAGGTATACAAAAGTAATGGACAAACAAGAGTATTTAGTAAATGTATGTATTTGTGAATCTTGGCCTCATTACAAGAGCTATGAATCACTATAAAGTTTGAAAATGAGCTTTGATGTCTACAGAACCCTCTTTTTGGTTTTACAAGCAGATTTCACACAAAGTCACAAGTTCCTCAAAATACAGCATGATAATATGTTGTTGAATATATGTTACACACTTTGTTATACAAAACATTAGTGTAATAATTAATAACATCATTGTTACACTTGTGTCCAATCAACTTTGCTGGATAAAGCTCTGACATCCTCTCCATTTGTGAAAACACAAATGCCCTCTTTTTTTGCTTTTGCTTTAAGCCTCATCTCCCTGTGTCTCCCTACCAACCTCATCATGAATTTCCACATAACTGCTGGCCCTAAATCCAGAGTACCTCCTCCTCCTCCTTACAAGAATCACTGCCACTATGACGACCAGTGCGATCAAACCCATCACTCCAAATGCCACTCCTGCCTTTGTTCCACTCGACATCTGATTCAGTTCTGGGTTGAACTTTCGAACAAATTCCTGCATTTCCCCCGGTTTCTCAAGTTTCCACACCTAACTGGGACCCACCCTGACCCAGCTCTTTTCACCTTCAGTCATCACCATCACTGTGTTGGTGGCTTGCATATTAACAAGAGGACGTCTGGTGAATGGAGGAAGACGGATGGGTTGCAGCTCTCCCCCTGTGAACAGTCCAGACTGGACACAGTAAAGAATTTCACAGCCATCGCTTACTGTGGCAAGGTGCTGGCAGAATTTAGGGGGGCATCTGTGTTGGTTTTCAGCCAGTGGGTTGCCAGACTCACAGCTGAAGAGACCTCCAAATGGGACAGAGTACTTGGTACCGGTCTCATAGTCGTTACTCACACAGATCTTTTGGCCATCTGATAGAAACTTTACTGGGATGAAGTTTGGAGGGCAGCTTTTGGATTTGGTGATCGGGTTCTGGAAAGAGGTGCCATAGATCCCTCCAAACAGATACCCAGAGTAATCTGGTGCTTTTCCATTCACAGAACACCAGTAGGTATCAATTTGAGCAGAACGAACATGATACACATCACTGCAAACCCTCCTGTCACAATGGAAAACAAACCAGCAACTTTCCCTTTCTGTGTGGCATTCATATGAAGAGTAACCCTGCTGTATCACCTCTGTTCGCAGTAAAGTTTGGTGGCTGGGCCCTCACAGGAATTGTCATCAACATTGGCTTGAAAGTTGAAGTTCTTGGAGGTGATGTCCACACAGCCAGGATGGGTGTTGATCTTGTAGTAGCGCTCAATGGCCTTACTCACTCTATGAACCACTTTGCTGACAGTAGGTTCTGGCAGATAAAGGGAAGTTTTTGTGCTTATGACATAGTGGAGGGGAAATCCAGAACGATCAATAGCAACCAGGTTATTCCTGGTACTTTCTTGCCACTTCTGCAAAGTGATTCCAGGATAAAAAGGTATGCCCCCATGGCTTTGGATGAGGGAGTACTGAATGTTTGACTGATATGTTTTAAGTGATGAGCTTTTTTCGCCATATTGACTGCTAATATCAAATTTCAGTTTGTCAAAAAACGTTAACCCAGCCTGAGCTTTAATAGTGGAGCTATCTGACACATTATCTGACACATAAGAGGAACGGAGGTAGTCTTCCTGCACCAAAGAAGCCCCGGCATCTACACTGGTGATAACATGGGTTCCGTAGTCCAGCACCATCTTCTCTGACAGATAGTCGGCATTCCTTGACTGATTGTTTTCCATTGCATCAGCAATTTCTTTCACTTGCTGTGCAAAGCGTGAATCCAGTATGAAGTCTGGCTAGGCTTTAACTGTGTAGATCAAATCTCGAATCTTTTAAAAGAAGAAAAAATAACATAGTCAGGATGCTTTTTATTTTCAGTTTAAAAAATTAAATTTTCTTATTTGTGTGAAATTAACTATGGAATAGTTTCAAAACAGTTTGGCTTACGATTTTACAGTCCATTCATGAAACAAACATAACAATGCGTAATGCAGCATTTGATTGAGTTCATAATTTTAAATCAACTGAATTGAAATTGGAACAGAAATAAATATTAGATCTGTTGATCATAATCACTAATGCTGGGTGATCAAAAACGATGGTGGTTTTAATTTTCACTTGAAAATCATGAATATGTTACATCATAGTAACATAAACCAAATGGCACAAGTATTATCTGGCTACATGGAAAGTAGAGCACATCACCCCAGTTCTGAAGTCCCTACACTGGCTCCCTGTAACTCAGAGAATAGACTTCAAAATACTCCTACTAGTTTATTAATCCTTACATGGCTTAGCACCAAAATATGTTGAAGACCTGTTGTCACAGTACCAACCACCAAGACCACTCAGGTCCTCCAACTCTAGCCTACTAAAAACATCCCTAGACTCAGAACTAAACATGGAGAAGCAGCTTTCACTTTTTATGCTCCCCTTATCTGGAACAAACTTCCTGACGAGTGTAGAGCTGCTGAAACTCTGAACTGCTTTAAATCAAGACTAAAAACCCATCTGTTTAGAATTGCCTTTGAGTAAATGCTTCATGTCATATGTATCAAATGTGTTCATGCTCTCTTGCTTTATTTATCTTTCTCTTGCTTTATTGTGTATCATGTGTAATGTGTGTTTCTTTTACTTTTAATTTCCAATGTTATATTCCATGTCTTTTTTTTAAATCACCAAATCATGTAAAGCACCTTGTATTACCCTGCTGTTGAAAGTGTGCTATACAAATAAAATTGCCTTGCCCTGCCTTACATTTCAGTCCCATTTTCACTATAACCAACATAACAACACCAGTGCTAATTTCTAATTAATTACTCTCATGGAGGAGTTTGCTCATCATTTTAAACCTCCTATAAGACATGTTTGGACCTGTGTCAGCTCAGGAATGAGCCCTAGATTAGATTACATTATATTACATTACATTGAACATTATTTATCCCTTAGGAAGTTCCTCTTGGAAATTCGGTTTTCTGCGCTAATCGGCTTAGTAAAGAATATGAAAAAGACAAAATATATTTAAAAAATATACAAGAAAATGAATAAGAACAACAATTTATTTTAAAAAAGCGCACATCTGGGAGATTCATAAGTAATATTTACTTTAATACATGAATACTGACAGCTAACAAAGCAGAGTATCCCACAAGCTGCACAAGAAACAGTTACCTCTAAAGGTCGAAACAAACCAAATGTATTGCACAGTTTGGGGAAAGAATGCTTCTGCGCATGAAGTCTAAAAGGTTAACATGTCTACAGCAATCACTTGGTGCTCTCTGAATGAGAATAAAAGCAAGTGGTTTTTGAAAGCCACTAATACTATTTCATATTCCTTAAATTTCTAAGTAGCTAATAACCGTGTATTATGTTGGCTCTTGAAAAATTACACATTTAAAGTTAAGAGTAAAAGAAACTACACCCTTGGTAGGTTCAGTGGTCTCTACCATTTTGCAAAATTATTTAAATCTAAGAGTACAAAAACACAACCCACAGATTCCACCATGTGATGTTTGCATAACCTAAAGCTGAAACCAAACTGAAAACATGAGAAAACAAAGTGCATCCAGTAGTCCTTGATATACAAAATACACAGAACCACAAAATGTGGTTTATGGAAGCCTATTGCATTCCCTTGGAAAAAAAGTTATATTTTTCTGAATTAATGAGATGATTTAAGATTGTTTTTTTTAAAGCTTTGTTTTTCTGAATTAACAAGATAATTTAAGAATTTCTTTAAATCGTTGTTTTTCTGATTTAATGAGATAATTTAAGAAAAAAATGCTGTTTTTTGAATTAACAATATAATTGAAGAAAACTATTTAAAAATGTCTGTTTTTCTGAATTAACTAAATAATGTAATAAATTAAAAAAAGCTCTGTTTTTCTGAATTAACAAGATAATTTAAATTAAAAAACTAAAATTAAAAAGCTCTGGTTTTCTGAACTAATGAGATAATTTAAGAAAAAAAATTAAAAAAGGTTTTCTTTTCCGAATTAAGGGGATGGTTTAAGAAAAATGTAAAAAAAGATACATTTTTCTGAATTAAAGAGATAATTTAAGAAAAGAAAAAAAAGCTCTGTTTTTTTGAATTGCCAAAATATTTTTAAAAAATAAGCTATTTTCTGAATTAACAAGATTATGTGACAAAAATCATTTAAAAATGTTAGGTTCCTTAGGTGTCTGTGTATTTTGAGTTTAAGTTACTTTATTACCTTATTCGGCTTATCTTATTATTTTAGTTCATTTCTTGATTCTGCCTTTTGTTATGTTTTAATTTAGGATTCTTGTATTCCATTGAGTTTCGCTTAGGCTCCTTCTTTGATATCTTTTTATCTTTAGTTTCTTAGTAGTTAGTCATTATTTGTTCTTATTTAGGATTGTTTTTCTGTCTAGTCACCGCCCCTTCCCTTCTACTTTGTTCCCCTTGCCATTTTTAGTTGCTGTAGTTGCTGATTGTCTCCTTTAAACGATTGATGGATGGATGGAAGGAAAGAAGGAAATCAATCAATCAATCAATCAATCTTTATTTATAAAGCCCGTTTCATACAAAATTGCATCTCAAAATGCTTTACAGATTAAAACTACCCCACATAAAACCACCTCCCCAAAAGAATTAAAAACATGATCGCAGTTATAACCCTCTCCCTCCAAACCAACCCTCATGCACATTCACTTAAAAGCAAAAATTAAAAGGACATAGGGCCGACTACAGATGAGCCAAGTAAGGAAACGCCATCAGAGGAGCCATCTGCAACGGCAGCAGCACATCAGCAGCAGCAGCCGAGGCACTGACACAGGGCACCCAGTGGAGACTCCCACCTCCACTCAAGCGCTACCTGGAGAGCACCCAGGCAGCTGCAGATGCACCGCTCAAGAGCTAGAGGGCTCCCATAGAGGAAACATTGGAAGGAAGATTAAACAGATTAAAATATAAAAATAACTGGGATAAATGTGATCAAATTAAATATAAAACATTGATAAAATGTAATCAATTAAAACATACCGAGTAATTAAACAGGCAATAATAAACAGTAATCAGTTAAAAGCTAGGCTAAAAAGATGAGTCTTGAGCCTGCTCCTAAAAACATGAACGTTCTCTGCGGTCCCGAGGTCCTGCGGCAGCCTGTTCCAGAGGTGAGGGCCATAGGCTAATACTTAAAAGATGCCTTGCCATGAGTGTGTGTCCTGACTTTTGGGGTGACAAGGAGACGGTTGCCAGAGGAGCGCAGAGACCGCGAAGGTTTATATGGTAAAAGCAGTTCAGAGAGATAAGAAGCCCCAAGACCATTAAGACACTTAAAAACCATTAAAAAAGCCTTAAAATGTATCCTTAAATATACAGGGAGCGAATGCAATGAGTTTAAAATGGGTGTAATGTGCTCCCGCCTCCTTGTCTTCATCAGGACACGTGCTGCTGAATTTTGTAGAAGTTTTAAACCTGATATATTCTTTTTGGGATGACCAGAAAGCAGGGCATTACAGTAATCAATTCTACTGGTGATAAAAGCATGCATGAGTGTCTCCATGTTGGCCTGAGAGAGAATGGGGCGGACTCTGGGGCAGAAATGGGACACGTTTCAGTTCCTCTTATTTACCCAGTTAATAATGCCTACAGGAATACAACATCATCTTGCAAAAACACTGCAGAAGTATCACATAATTTCTTTTATTACTATTATCTCATTAATTCAGAAAAACACATCTTTAAAACAATTTTTGTAATTTATGTAAAAATTATCTAATTAATTTAGAAAAATAGAGTTTCTTTACTTTTTCTCTTAAAGTATCCCAATAATTCAGGAGAAAAAGTGTTTTAATTTATTTTCAAGTGAATGCAACCTTTTTCTTTCAAGTGAACGGAATACACTTTCATACCAATATGCTTCTGTAGTAGTTTAAAGGGTGTGTACTTTGTTTTTACCATGACCGTGTGTCATTATTTTACGGAGGATGCAATACGTCAAAATTAAATGGATGTTGCAGTATACATTTTCCAAGAAATGATTAAATCAACTAATTTTATTTGTGCTACTGTCAGTACTTATTCATTTTTCATTTTTTTCATTTTCAAAACTAATTATTTAAACACAATTTACCATTAGTTTCTTAGTATCCTAACTTTTTGCTCGCATAAATATTGTCACTGCGAATATTTACTAGAATAGTTTAGATACAACAACAACAACAACAACAACAATAATAATAATAATAATAATACATTTTATTTGAGGGCGATTTTCTAAAACCCAAATCATAACCCCGCCCCCAGACAACATTTGAAAAATGTGGGCAGTGCCAGGAAGAACGGAGGGGTATGGCCAAGTGTGGAGGATGAGTGGAGGGGGGGACGTGGGGGTGTGTTCAAGAGCACAGTGACAGCTTAATCTGAGACTGAAACATGGACAGTCACCAAAGCGACGTTGGCAGTTTTGCAACTGATCGATCTGATTGACGTTCATCTGTTTTGAACGTTAGCCTATGTTAGCATTACCACTCAGAGACTGGACCCATCCTGTCTCCCTCTGCCTCACCAGCACCGGCCTCAGGTGGCACTGGCTCTGCGCCCTGAGCCAGCGGATCTCCGTCGTCACCGGAGATAGAGGGAGACTTTATGGAGCCCAGCGGCCGCGAGCCGTATCAATTCGAGCCGCTGGCTTGGGGCGCTGAGTCAGCGCTCCCCGAGGCCGGTGCTGCTGCTGAGGCAGAGGGAGACATGATGGGTCCAGTCTCCGAGTGGAAATGCTAACATAGGCTAACGTTCAAAACAGTATGTTAGCTATGCTAACTAAGTGCTAATGTGATAATAATGGTAACCTGAAAAACGCAATTCAACTCCAAACTCACCACGGGACCGGTATTAGTGATGTGTCGGTTGCGTACGAACCGGCTCTAAGAGTTAACTCTTTGAAGTGAACGATGGGAGCCAGCTCGTCATTGGGAGCTGTATTTTTAATTTTTTCACACACACACACACACCCCCCAGCTTGTTTTGGTACATTTGGTACACATCGTTTTGCATTAATTTTGGTGATTCATACACTTTAAGCAACAGAAAATCTGAGGAGCCACTTGGGAGCTGAAAGAGCCGGCTCTTTATAGTGAGCCAAGCCAAAAGAAAAAGCTCTCCACAAAGAGCTGGAATTCCCATCACTAGCCGGTATGTCTGATAGTTTTATACCCAAACCCACGGGGCGTGTCTGAAGAGACCATGCCTGCTGTGACTCAGTCGATGCCTGTGACGTAAAGATGTACCGCTCTCCACCAATCACAAAATTCAAATGCAGTAGCCACAGTTCAACCCTAAGGGGGCAGCACTAAGACGTTTTTAGACCAAAAAGTGTAGAATTAAACAAGTTTACACGAAAATGTAAAAAAAATCCCAGAAACTGAAATATTGCATTGCCCATTTATACAGTTTAGAAGCAAAAAAAAGTTGTTTTGGGGTTTAGTTACAACTGTGTGCCAGTGTTGTCTGAGTGCCTCTTTGCTGTTGCGTATTGAAATAAATTCTCAAAACAACTTTATGTGGCTAACCAGTATTTATTGAGAACTATAATATATAAGCAAATATAAATTACGAAATAAAATTACAAAAAGTTGAAACAGTAAACAGTGCAAAAGAATGATGTGCAGTACAAATTTTAATTTTTTTATCATGTGTCCTAAAGAAAGCAACATGAGCAACATAGGCGTCATTTTAGCCGGGGACATGTCCCCGCCACTTTTCTGAACCTGATGCGGAATTTCTTACCAGCGCAGATTTAACATCCACTTGTGCTTCCAGCACAATTTCCACATAATCAGTGTCTGAATGGACTATTATTTAAATTACTCTCATTACACTTTCTTATACAGTCATGGTTTCTTTCTGCGCAGATGCTGCAGCATTCTTTGCAGTGAATACATCAAGGTTTTAGTCCATATGCAAACACGTTCAGGGAAGAGTCCTGCAGTGCAGCTGGTACCTGTTTCAAGATGGAAAAATATCAAATAAATTTCATGGGTCTGGTTGAAGTTTTTTTTACTGCAGGTTAAAAATATTCATGTAATATTTATGTAATACTTGTTTGTTTACGACTCCCAAAGAGAATGGTGTTGATATATTATGTTTGTGGAGAGAACATGGCAGAATATTCCCCCAGCTTTGCGCTGACAGCGGAATGTTCCCACTATCGAGGCATCCTGCGCTGCCAGAGAGATTTTTCTGCAACTGAATTTGTGATTAAGGAACAGAGAGCGCAGATAAAGTCAGGGACTGTGGATAATATTTTGTTTCTGCAGAGAGATCTCTGCATCAAATAAATATCAGCTGTACAATGTTTCAAAGAATTAAAAGGGACATAATTCATTGTAACAAAATTTACAATAAATTGGGGATTGTGTTATTTTCCGTCTTTGATCAGTTTTTAAAACTGTAATGGAAAAATGTAAAGGCCGTAGTTAGAAGGGCAGGAAAATCGAGTGAGAAAATGAAGCAGGACATCACACAAAAGTTCACTTTCTGACTGGCGACTCAACCACTCCACTACTCCATCAGGTAGTGAGTGCATTCACAAAAAATACCACCATCTGAAGAGTGTTTGTGTGATGAGCTTTTGCTGTCACTTTATTATGACCCAACCTCTACACATCAGTACAATAATCAGAAACAGCTGGGGACCCGCAAACTAACAGCCATCCTTCATTGGAAAAGTTTACAATTCACGCCACTGACGCACAGTCATTTTCAACTTTAAGCACAGAGTTTAGGAAACTGAATCAATAATAAACGATTCTAATGAGAGCATCTGAGCATCATCATCTCAGACCTGGACACCGTACTCAATGCAACGCTTTCCAGGAACTGACAGCACCTTGGAGATTTATGGAGGCTTTAGAGCGCTCAGCAGCAGCGGACACAGACCAGTATCTTATCCACCGATCCAGAAGGAGAGCATGCTGTGGATTTCCTCTTGCTGAGAAAATAAGGAAAGTCCCCGTTGAGAAAGAAGTGGTGCTTGTTATTCCAGTCTGCAGTGTGCAACCGGAGCAGATTCAGCCTCCCCCTTAGGCAGGTGCGCAATTCACGTCCATAGAGCATGAGAAAGTTGAGACTGCAGGTAAAATCTTCATATTTAGTACATGTTTTCATCTGCTCCATGTTTGATGGCACAATGGAGATTCTTTGTTCAGATTGTTTGGACTGAATATTAACTAAAATGAATGAAGAAGTAAATAATATTACATATGTTTCTGATTTTTCCAAAGTTTAAAAAACTGTCAAAGACAGAAAATAACAGGATCCCTGATTTAATGTAAATTATAGTAGAATCAATTATTTGCCTTTTATTGCTTTGGAATATTCCACCCCATTTCAGGACCTTGAACTGTTAGTTAACGTTTCCCCACACAGAACGGCAATACATTTTTATGAAGATTTGAAGATTTTATGAAGAAAGATTCTTCATAAAATTAAAACAATTATGGACAACCCTGAGCATCCTCTTCATGAGACTGTCATACAACAACAGAGCGTCTTCAGTCGGAGGCTTCTTCAGTTTCGCTGCAATGCAGACCGCTACAGGAAATCCTTCCTGCCCACAGCCATCATCATTTACAACAACTCCTTAAAGAATTAGGCTATATGCACACGACACGTAGCCGGTTTTTAAAAAATACGAGTACCCTCACCACCTCGTTTAAAAAAAATTCTCCGTCCGTCAGTTCTAATGGTTCACATTGCCTTATGCATCGCTAAGAAAACTATCCTTCTGAACTGGAAAAATAAAAAGGCTCTTAATATTAATCAGTATGGAAATCTTCTGTTGGACCATATTGGTCTTGAGATGGGCTTTGGCTCCATGTCTGATCAATCTCTCTGGGCTCCTTTGATCGGCTCCATCATCTAGTAGGGGTGGGGGGGACTTGTTTTTTTTTATTTTTATAAATGTGTCCTGTTTGGCAGTGTGGAGCTCAGAATTGGTGTCTGAGTACCAAGTAGAAGCCCAACAGATTTACTTTCACAAGCGGAGCAGTACAGCTTTTGCTATAGTCCTCCACTTGATATATGTGTGAAAAATCTTTATTATGAATTGTTGGGTTTTTTATTTCCTGATGTTATGGACACGGAGACGGAAAATTAAGGAGAAAAAAGATAGAAGATGAAGAAGAGAGGTAGGAAACAAAAAGTCAAGAGAGAGGGTGAGTTGAAAATACAAGAGAGGAAGGGGAACAAAGAAAACACAGGAAGACATTGAAGTCTGCCTCCATACCCACAGGATGGCAGAGAGAGGGGGAAAAACAAAACAAAACACGAGGTGGGGGGGATGTGTGGCTGCCTTCCCCACATCCCACCCCTCTGTTTTAAATGCACATTATTACAACACGCATCAACACCATACTTGAGCGGGAGGATAGAGGCTAGGGGTCTTCTTACACCCCTGTTTGCTACCGGCCATCAGGGGTTGGGGTCCGGAGGAGGAACAGGTGTTCTGGTTGGGGTCCTGGGCTTTCAGGCTGCCTCGCCACTGTGGGGCCCTTGGCGGTCTGCTTTTCTCCATCCTAGAAGGTAGGGGGTCCATCTCCTGGGTCCGGGGGCTGGTGGCTCTACTGGGGCATTGGTACCTGGACCTGGGAGCATGAAGTGTGTATGGGGTGTATGAGTGAGGGTACAGCGTCATTTCTTGGGTGTCTTGGTGAGTTAGTGAGAATGTATGTGTTTAAGAGGGAGGGAACGTATGACTGTCTGTATGTCTTTGTCTGCCTGTCAGGTTGGGTCTTGGGCTGCCCTCTCGCCTGGCGCACCTCAGGCCTTACATTTAATGGGGGGCCTATTTCCCCTCCGTCACTCCCCGCCGGTGACGGAAGCCCCTGCCTACTAGTGCGTCGGTGGTCAATCCGGTTTGGACCTGGTGCGTGCCTGGCCGGGCCTGGGGGGGCCGGTGTGTCGGTCTGGGCCGATATCTTCCTTTGGTTGGTTGGGGCACCTCTTTTAGGGGTGCCAGGTTCGGGATTGTTGGCTGGTGCCTGCTCGGTGGCTCGGCGGGACACGGATCCAGCGTCTCTGCTCGTTCGATCACCTGTTCTGTGTGCACCGTGCGTGGTCGGTTCATTGGCGGGTCAGACCGGCCCTGGCCTTTGTTGGATGCCTGGTCTCGGCGCTCTGCGTTGCGCGGGATCAGGACTCGGGAGCTGGTACAACTTGGTGTCCAGGTGCTGGCTGAGCTTGGCCTGGGGTTGCTATCCGTCCGCTGCGGCTACCGGTGGGGCGCCCCGACGTGGGGCAGGGGTGGGGCGCTGGGATGTTGGCGGTGGGGATTGGCCCAGGGTGGTTCGTGGCTGCCGGCCGCGGCCCCTGCGGTGCCGGGGGCCCCTCGTCGGGCAGTCCCTTGTCGGGTCTCTGCTGGGGGGTGGGGCGCCCCTGAGACCCGGCTCTCCCGGTCCATGGACCGGCCCGGCTCTGGGGGTCCTTTGGACGTCTTGGCTCCAATCTCCTTCATGTCTGCATCGATTCCTGGGTGACGGATTGATGCCTGCTCACACCAGCTATCGAACACTCTTATGGAGAAACCTTATATGCACCAGCATGCTCACACACACACATAGATGTGGGGTCTCTGGTGTTTACAGATATATTCTTGGGCTGAGGTTATCATTACTAGAGCTTGATTAATCGTTACCATGAGTTTTTCTGTGACATTGTTGTTGTATTTTTATATCTATTCTTGTGTGATGTGGTTGTGTAGTTCTTAGTTCACGATGTTAGGTTTGTTTTGTCAATGTTAGGTTTGTTTTGTCAATGTTCCTTTTTCGTGTTTTGTTTTGTTTTTTCCCCTCTCTCTGCCGTCCTGTGGGTATGGAGGCAGACTTCAATGTTTTCCTTTGTTTTCTTTGTTCCCTTTCCTCTCTTGTATTTTCAACTCACCCTCTCTCATGACATTTTGTTTCCTACCTCTCTTCTTCATCTTCTTTCTTTCTTCCCCTTAATTTTCCGTCTCCGGGTCCATAACATCAGGAAATAAAACCCCCAGCAATTCATAATAAAGATTTTTCACACATATATCAAGTGGAGTACTATAGCAAAAGCTGTACTGCTCCGCTTGTGAAAGTAATCTGTTGGGCTTCTACTTGGTACTCAGACATAAATTCTGAGGTCCACACTGCCAAACAGGACACGAAAAAAAAAAAAAAAAAAAAAAATCTCCATCCACGCCTAACTGCATAAGTGTTTTGTTAAGCACATTCATAGACATGCCAAACCTGTAGGGGGCAGTAGTTCCCCCAAATCCTATCCACTCAAGAGTAGCTTTCTATGTTCTAACTTCTACATAGAGCAGTAATTGAGCTTGTAAAAACAAGCAAGCAAAAAGCGCTTGGACAATCGATGATGCCAACACATCTCTGAGGGCATAAATACTGTTTCTGAGTGTAAACACAAGTTGCACAAGTGATGTCGGAGCATTTTGGTCGCGAAAAGTGACGTTGGGGAGCCGAAAACTCCGGTTATTTCTGTCCACACGGAAAAGCTTAAAAAGCGCAAATCTCCGCTTTGGCTGGAGTTTTTATAAATAATCGTTTTCTGTGATAAAAACTGGGTTTTTGTGTAAATGAGAGGCCAAACCGCAGGGAAATATCAGCGTTTTTCCTTCGTGTAAACGGGGCCTAAATTATATGAGCTATACCAACACTTAATTTCCCTCTGGGATCAATAAAGTATTTTTGAATTTGAATTTGAAGGGTTGTAAAGGCAACACGTTTTATTATTGTGCATATAGCCTATTTAGCCAACGGCTGAATAATTATAGGCTATATGAGTAATCAATAATTGTCCCCAGCAGTTTTAAAAACAAACTGACGCCCTTGATGAGCAATATATAACAAATAGAATCTTAGACAGTGCAAAATTACAAAAGTTGAAACGGTGCAAGAAAAACATTGGGCAGTAAAACAAAATTGTTTTCACCATGTGCTCTAAGGAAAGCACAATGAGCAGCATAAGGAATATACATAGAAATTTAAACAGTGCAAACTCTAATCAGCACAAGGGTGATTTCTTTTTTTACCCAGCCACAGCAGAATGTCTCGTAGCTTTCCAATGACTTATGGCTTTTGAATTCTTGCATGATATAATAGCTGATGCCAAAAACCAAGTAATCAACGATCTCCATGTAGGTGGACGGAGGTAAAGAGTCTAGATCTCTGTCCCATTAAGCTGCAGGCAGCTCGTATGGCTCTACGTTTTTCCTTGGCGCCGGTAGCGAGTTTCTCCACGTAAGGACCCTTTTCTTTGGCCTGCTTCTCCATTTCTTCTTAATGTTATCTGTAATTTCTCCGTTTAAATGCGTAATTCCAGTCGTCTTTCCTGATCCGTCTCTGTGTCGCTCTGACAGTGTTGCCCATGGCAACCGATAGTGTAGCCTGACAACATGGCCGACGGGCTGAGACCCCGCCCAAATTTTTATGTGTCTTCTCATTCTCATCACGTGTCTCCTCATTCTCAATTGGTACAGCCGGGCAGTGGGGCTTCAGACGTCATCGTTTCCGGCTCCTCCCCTAAATGAAGCAGGCCTCAATACGCGCTTTGTGGAAACGCCCCCTCCACTGCTCAACACACGCTTCGTAGCCTCGGCACACATCATAACATCACTAGTATCTGACAGTGGCCACATTGTTATCTTTACATAAAAAGCCATTTGTGGCTATGCCACTGGGACATAGACCTCAGCATTGCATTTTTTAGCCAAGAAAGAGGAGCTGAGGAAGGAACATAATTTGTCTTGGAACACCAGTAGTGAATTAAGTTAAAGAAACAGGGGGCAGGATTTGTAAATAAAATAAACATCCATGTCCAGTTTTTTAATGCTGTTGGGTGATAAAGCGTTAAAAACCAAAAAGAATGAGCCCACCCACGTATCGTTCCATTTTCTTAAACTGGCTGTGTGCTGCACAATGTGTTGCAGTGCGGGGCCCGAATTTCCCGCGCTGTCCTACGGCTGTGACGTCAATTGACACGGTTTGCGCATTCTCAACAGCTTTAAAAGAGGACGAAAAATGGTCGCAGACCTCCATTGATTTAATTGTGAAAATGGATTCTTCTCTTCTGCAACTGGGAAACGACCAAGGACGACTCACAGCCCACTAAAAACTGGCACTAAGAAAAAGAACAATGTCACTGTGAAGAGGTATGTTTTTTTGTGAAGAGTTTGTGCGCGGTCCCGTGCGGCTGGCTGCAGTTACTTGCAGCGCCGGCCGCGTCGCTCGTGAGTTTCGTTTCTCCATTCTGCCCCATGCTCCTTTAAGTTAGTTATTTTTCAGAGGCAGCATAAGAGTCGCATTGCTGTTAGCCAATCACAGGCAAGACGTTTGCATATCATCAATATTATTGATTAAGACTCGTAAACTTGATGTTTCCCCTTCCCACTCCTCCAGCAAACTGCAACCTCCTGAAACAGGAGCGCCAGGGCATTTTTTTCCACAGAAAACAATTCCCAAGGCCTTAATTCAAACCAGAGACCACAGCAAATTTTGTGAAATTTATTGAAAGACGAATGAATGAGAGCTTTAAAATTCAAAGAAGTCAATTTTGTTCCCTGTTGCTGCATGTAGCGTGCCAGAAATACATGTTCAGCAACTGTCATGATCTTGGGGTGTTTGGGTTTTCATTTGTTTGTGTTTTGATCCTTTTCATTATCGGTCTGTGTTTATTATTTTTGGAAAGGCTTAGGTTTCGGCTTAGTTAAGGCTTAGTTTCTCACGAATTTTTTGTGTTCTGTCCTCTGTGTATTTTGGTTTATTCTCATAGGTCAGTGTTAGTCTTCCCCCCTTGGTTTATAATTTCCTTTTTGTGTAGTTCAGTTCCCTCTTTGTTAATTATTTAGCTTCCATCTGTCTCCCTGAATTTCTATGGAACCCCTAAGGGGACATGGGCAAAAAATAAAATAAAAATTGGTTTCTCATGCACACCACTTAGTAACTCGTGTGCACCGGATACTTTCTTGAGTATAAACGAGGGTGTCAGTTTAAAATTTCTAGAGACAATAACCATAAACTTGAGTGTGGTTTGAAGAATGCTAAGCCCATTAGTATTACTTATTCATATATAAGTGCTGTATTTATCCGTTTTACATTTCACTACAAATGAGGACAGTGTAGGCTATATAATCCATCCATCCATCCATTTTCTTCCGCTTATCCGGGGTCGGGTCGCGGGGGCAGCAGCCTAAGCAAAGAGACCCAGACTTCCCTCTCCCCAGCCACTTGTTCCAGCTCCTCGGGAGGAATCCCAAGGTTCTCCCAGGCCAGCCGAGAAACATAGTCCCTCCAGCGTGTCCTGGGCCTTCCCCTGGGCCTCCTCCCGGTGGGACGTGCCTGAAACACCTCACCAGGGAGGCGTCCAGGAGGCATCCTGACCAGATGCCCGAGCCACCTCAACTGACTCCTCTCGATGTGGAGAAGCAGCGGCTCTACTCTGAGCCCCCTCCGGATGACTGAGCTTCTCACCCTATCTCTAAAGGAGAGCCCAGACACTCTGCGGAGGAAACTAATTTCAGCCGCTTGTATCCGTGATCTCGTTCTTTCGATCACCACCCAGAGTTCGTGACCATAGATGAGGGTAGGAACGTAGATCGACCGGTAAATCGAGAGCTTCGCCTTTTGGCTCAGCTCTCTCTTCACTACGACAGACCGGTAGAGCGCCCGCATAACTGCAGATGCCCCACCAATCCGTCTATCGATCTCCCGCTCCATTTTTCCCTCATTCGTGAACAAGACCCCCAGATACTTAAACTCCTCCACTTGGGGAAGGACCCCATCCCCGACCCGGAGGAGGCACCCCAGGCTATATAATATGTTTATTTAATCAATAAAAGCTGAAAGCCAGACTTTTTTGTCTAGTTTTTCAAATGGCACTGAAAGCCAGCAGACTGTTGGCTAAGAAGAATAAATAAAATTCACATTGAATAAAAATAAAAGTAAATAAAATTCACAAAGAACAATGCTGGCTAGTGCTGGCAGCACTAGCCAGTATTAATAATAGTTATTAATAATAGTATTATTCTCACAAGCTACAACCTGATGCTCGGATGAGACCACACTGCTCACACTGTAGGCTATGTGTGTTTGCGACACATCATAGGCTATAGGCTTAGACTGCTGGAGGACAGACTTACCAAATTTCTTCACTCTGCTACTTCCTTTTCTCCTACGACTCTCCAGTTGTATTAGAATTCATTCTGTTATTTTGACTGTTAACTTTGTTTTCTCTCAGTGTTTTTCTCTCCATAGAAGCTACACCTGGTCTGGTATCCTGCTTGGCTGCAATGCCCTGTTGGATGGGGGGCATCGACTGGGATGGTGCTCCCAGTAACTGAACATCCACTGTGTCCTGTTATCAACTTTTTACTTTCTGTAACATAGAAAGTTCTCTTATATCAGATCTTCTGTTCCTTCTGTGTCTCTGCTCTGTCTTCTCAAACCCCCAGACGGTCGTGGCAGATGGCCGCTCCTATTGAGCCTGGTTCTGTTGGAGGTTTCTTCCTGTTAAAGGGCAGTTTTTCCTCTCCACCTTCGCTACATGCTTGCTCAGTATGAGGGATTGCTGAAGGATTGCTGTGGTTGGAAAGTCTGCCCAACCTCACGCCAATGACTGACCCAATCTGCTGGGATTCCTTAAATAGGAAACGTTTTAACTGATTGGAATGTTTGTATAAATGTATTGAAATTACTTCTTGTTAAGTGCCTTGAGATGACATCTGTTGTGAATTGGCGCTATATAAATAAACTGAATTGAATTGAAACTGAATCATAGTCTTGAATTTGGAACTACAAAGACAAAGAAAATCCCTGAAGCGAGGAGACGCTAGCCCCAGAAGAAGAATGCACAACAAAAGCAAATGTGTTTGCTTGGCAACCCTGGTCGTTCTGTGCAGGAAATCTCCGGCTTCACTACAGTTAATGGCATATTTACTTTTACTGCAGTTATTTTGTATTTACAACATATGTGAGATAGACGAATGAACCCATGCAAGGAGAAATTCTTGGGGTAACATTTAATAATATTTATTTTTACATGGATTTGAAGGCATCTGAAGTTCATTAAGTCCAATAGGCCTATTCAAATTCTGTCCTATTTGCTGATACGTCTACTTTCAATCAAGAAACATTTACTTATAATAATGTTATATTGCTTTTAGGATGCGCGCACAGGCCTGCGCCATTTGTGCATGCATGGATGGAGCAAGTGTCGCTGCATGTTTAGAACACCTTCGATTAAAGAGATACCAGTTCTCTTTACCCCTTCTGAATGTGTCATTTTAGCTGGGGACAAGTTGGCAGCTAAAACTATGCCTGTGTGTAAAAGAGAACATCTGGTGACTCAAATCTGTTTACGAAATTTTGTAAATACTACTACAGCACACATTTGGGGCTGAACGAAAAATACCTCGATCTAGAACTTGGGCCAAATTACAGAAACACTGCTGTAATTCGAGTCTGCCTTTAGAGGTAACTGGTTCACCACACAGCCTTGAAGCTTTGAATGATTTCCGGTAAAAAAACACTGCAGCTTTTCCTAAATCAGATCAAAAAAGGAAGTGAGAGACTGCTGTGTTTTAAGATAGTAACTCAGAAATTTAAGACAACTCAATATGCTCCACGATTTAGAAAACCATTTCAAACAGCTTCTGCATTAAGGTCGATGTGGATTCTCACTGCTGTTGGTGTTTTGTTTTTTTAAGATTTTAAGGTTTTTTTCGATCAGAGACTTAACATGCATGAGTACAACATGCAAAAAAGGATACACACACATGTACTAGGATTATTTTATTTTTGCTATCAAGTCAGCTAGTTCGTTAGTCCTCAAGGGGAAAAGTAGTCCTGAAACAAAAAGTTAACTCTTAAGCATTTTTACATAAACATGACATATCAAAGTAACCCTGAATTATTTTAATACATTTGTACGAGAATTTTTCACATGTAAAATTCAAACTAATTACAGCATCAAAGCATTTAAAGTTGAATAATGGATTAAAAAATATATAATGCTCTACTTTGTTATGTGCATCTTGGCCACATGGTGGCAGCAGTGGTGCTTAACAGAGTTTGAAAATCAGCTTTGCTTTCAGCAGTATGAACTTTGTTACAAAATGCAGATTTACATATGGTCACATCATACTCAAATACAGAGCTCTTCTAAGTTTTATTATATGTAATTCAAAGTTTCTCATATGCAAAGAATTAAAATGCTGTTTCACAAAAGAAATCTTTAAATTTGTGAATTAATTTTTCTTTTGAATCAACGGTTCTGAGTTCAATATAACATTAAAAGCTACATCTAAAGCCATCCGATGCTGTTTCACGGCTCCTCATGGGGCGTCAACCTGTCTGTCTCGTCGACTATTTCCTGATATCCACCTGACCTAAATCCAGAGTACCTCCTCCTCCTCCTTACAAGAATCACTGCCACAATGACGACCAGTGCAATCAAACCCATCACTCCAAATGCCACGCCTGCCTTTTCCCCACTTGACATCTGATTCAGTTCTGGGTTGAACTTTCGAATAAGCTCTTGGACTTCCTCTGGTTTGACAAGTTTCCATGATTTAGTGGGCCCCACCCTGACCCAGCTCTGGTCTCCCTCAGTCATTACCATTACAGTGTTGGTGGCTTGCATGCTTACAAGAGGGGATTTAGTAAAGGGGGGAAGACGGATTGGTTGCAGCTCGCCCCCTGTGAACAGTCCAGACTGGACACAGTAAAGAATCTCACAGCCATCGCTTACTGTGGCAAGGTGCTGGCTGAATTTAGGAGGGCATCTGTGTTGGTTTTTAGCTAGTGGGTTACCAGACTCACAGCTAAAGAGGCCCCCGAAAGGTACAGAGTACCTGGTACCGGTCTCATAGTCGTTACTCACACAGATCATTTGGCCATCTGATAGAAACTTTACTGGAGTGAAGTTTGGAGGGCAGCTCTTGGACTTGGTGATTGGGTTCTGGAAAGAGGTGCCATAGATTCCTCCAAACAGATATCCTGAGTTTTTTGGAGCTTCTCCATTCACAGAACACCAGTAGGTATTTACACGAGCAGACTGAACATGGTACATATTTTCACAGTCTCTGCGATTACAAGTGAACAACCCTAAGAATCCACATGAATAACTCACATCATAGCAGTAATTTTGAGTGTAACCCTGCTGTCTCACTTCTGATCGTAATAAAGTTGGGGAGTAAGGTGAGCGACAGGAGTAATCGCCTGTTGCAATGTTTTTCTGGGCAAGGGTTTTGCAAAGTGGATCTGCATCTTGACTAAGTTTTGTACACTGCTGGTAAACACCTCCAAAACTCAGGTTGGTGACTGGGCCCTCACACGAATCGTCATCAAGATTGGCCTGAAAGTTGAAGTTCTTGGAGGTGATGTCCACACAACCAGGACGGGTGTTGATCTTGTAGTAGCGATCTATTGCTGTACTCACTCTATAAGCCACTTTGCCAATTGTAGGTTGCGGCAGATCAGGAATGGTGTTTGAGGTTATAAAATAGTGGAGGGGAAATCCAGAACGATCAATAGCAACCAGGTTATTCCTGGTACTTTCTTGCCACTTCTGCAAAGTGATTCCAGGATAAAAAGGTATGCCCCCATGGCTTTGGATGAGGGAGTACTGAATGTTCGACTGGTATGTTTGTTGTAATGAGCTTTGTTGGCTGGATTGACTGCTAATGTCAAATTTGACTTTGTCAAAAAAGTTTAATCCAGCCTGAGCTTTAACAGTGGAGCTGTCTGATGAACTGCCTGACACATAAGAGGAACGGAGGTAGTCTTCCTGCACCAAAGAAGCCCCGGCATCTACACTGGTGATAACATGGGTTCCGTAGTCCAGCACCATCTTCTCTGAGAGATAGTCTGCATTTCTTGTCTGATTGTTTTCAATTGCATCTGCTATATCTTTGACTTGCTGTGCAAAGCGTGAATCCAGTGTGAAGTCTGGATAGGCTTTAACTGTGTAGATGAAGTTGCGAACCTGTTGACAGAATTAAAATATAGAGTATTTTTAGTTTTGTGATTTGTATAAATTTGTCTACTTGACAGTATGAAAGCAACCTGGCTTGCATTTTTTTGTATAGCTTTTTATTGTTTCAGTGAATCAACATTCTTTTATTTTGAGCCCACTCTAGCACAGCATGTCATAAGGCCTGGTAAAGAACTCTTCATTTAATTCATGTGTATTAAATCAGAAAAAACATCTGAAACATGGGGAACATTGCTCCCTGATGACTGACTTGTGACACCACTGGTTTTTATCACAGCATATTTGTTGTGTTCAACACACATTTTTTATATGTGTTGAACTGACACAGTCAAAGCCCAGACCCATCTAACTGAAATGTTGTTGCAGGATGAGATATTTGCTGTTCACAAATGATCCCAAATCCAATTGGAACTAGTTTGAGCTTTTTAAAAAATAACTGGGTACTAATCTCTAGATTTGCAAATCTGGTAGAGATCCCAAATAACTTGATGAATAACTTGAGTGGATAAATATAAATGCATCCCGCATGTTTCAGATTTTAATTGAAAAAAAAGTTGAAAAGCATTATGCATTTTCCTTTTCACTTCACAAATATGCGCTAGCTTGTAAAAAATCCCAGCAATCTAAGTAAAATTCCAGTAATACTATGATAAATGAGTAAAATTATCTAAATAATACTCATAAGTTAGTTGTAGTCTTTTTTTTCAAAGAACACCAGATGCATGTTATTTTTATTTTCAAAAATACCTGTACTCTGGCTGTAGTTGAAGAATCCTTGACCTGATGTGATTTCATTCTTGTGTTCTCAGAGGAAAATTTGCCATTCAGCACTGAGAAAAACGATACATCAGCGTTTATGGAGTGAGATGTGGTGCTTTTCTGCTCCAGCCAGGAACTGATTATCTCTGAGTTGGTCTCCACGCCTGTCTGCTTCTGAGAAATGACAAACACCTCATCTGGGATGAGGTAGAGCCCGTCCTCGGAAGTTTGGCACTGGAAGTAGCTGAGGTTCATCACTCTGCCCATGTCCAGGTTCCGGAGGTTGTCCCAGCCTCCTCCTGGCAGGACTTCCAGTGCTGTGAGGGAAAGGTTGGTGGAAGCCCGGCATTGTCTGAGCCAGTTGGTCGGACGGCTCACCGGACCAGAGAAGCAGATTTGAAAAAAAGTAAGACCAGCAAGGAGTGTCAAGGCAGACTTCATTATGTCTCTGTCTGAACTGAAAACGGAGGGAAGTCAATATAAAGTGCTGTCCCTCCCCAATAGAATAATCACATGACATAGGAAACAGAAATGTAATTTGCTTTCACTCGCATTTCTCATGGGAACTTTTGATTTTTCCAGGTTGATAAATACATGAAAAAAAGTTTATTAAAATTTTAAAACAATATTAATAATCCATGTATTAAGATTGACCTATTTTTCAGACATTTGTAAACTCATTTATTTGTCAGTGACTAAAAGAACATTGATTCTATGAGAATTGCATTGTTACAAAATTAGATTATTGATGTTTTCTATCATTTATGGTAGAAAACGTGAACACAAAACCCATGAATACATACAAATCTTTATCATCAACACAACAATAATTAAGTTACTGCTTCATTCTGACAGGAACTTTTACCTCAGTGCAATATGCTACTGATAAGAGCCATAAAATCATAATTCAGAAAGTGGAATTGCAATGATTTGTTATTTTATTCAAGTTAAATTGATACAGAAAAATATGAAAAGTATTCTGTGCCATTTTTGATTTTATATGATACATTAAAACAATGATTTAGACATCATGGGTAGCTGCTAAATCTATTTCAAGAACCAAATCAAACAAAATAAACGAGTCTAACATAAAAACTAATCTCATCAGCACAGACAGGTTGTTTTAAAACTATTTAACTGTAAATGGAAAAATAGATCTGAACTTCCTCAAAAACATTTGCAAGTAAGTACAAGGACATTTATCACATTATCTATACTGAAAATGTCACATTGTGGTTAATGGTCTTCCTTGTTTAAAAAGGAACTGAAAGTAACTTTGCAAACACAAGATAAGAAGAAATACTGCTCTACATCACATGAGTTCTAATCACTGGGAAAGTCCGATGGATTTCTGAGTCATCTCCCAGCATTCACGTCCGAACCTGTTTTGTATGAGGTTCCAAATGTGCCAAAAATGTTGGTCTATGTTCTCAGGCACACTGTTTATGTCAACTTAACAAGTAAGTTAGCATTTAGGTGCGTCTATGTAACTGGCAGCAGTACTTTTGAAGATACAAACTTGCAATTGATTACTACATTGCCCATGTAAATGACTAACCTGACCAAACATTTAGCCTTTTCAGGGTTATTTAATTATGTAATTGCTGTAGTCTTGTTACTCTGTCATTACAACCTGTCATCTTCCCTGTTGTTGCAACTTGTTGTTACAACCTGTCGTCTCCTCTGCTGTTAGAACCTATCGTCTCCCCTGTCGTTACAACCTGTCGTCTCTGTCGTTACAACCTGTCATCTTCCCTGTTGTTGCAACTTGTCGTTACAACCTGTCGTCTCTGTCGTTACAACCTGTCATCTTCCCTGTTGTTGCAACTTGTTGTTACAACCTGTCGTGTTCCCTGTTGTTGCAACTAGTTGTTACAACCTGTCATCTTCCCTGTTGTTGCAACTTGTTGTTACAACCTGTCGTCTCTGTCGTTACAACCTGTCATCTTCCCTGTTGTTGCAACTTGTTGTTACAACCTGTCGTCTCTGTCGTTACAACCTGTCGTCTTCCCTGTTGTTGCAACTTGTTGTTACAACCTGTCGTCTCTGTCGTTACAACCTGTCATCTTCCCTGTTGTTGCAACTTGTTGTTACAACCTGTCGTCTCTGTTGTTACAACCTGTTGTCTTCCCTGTTGTTGCAACTTGTTGTTACAACCTGTAATCTTCCCTGTTGTTGCAACTTGTTGTTACAACCTGTCGTCTCTGTTGTTACAACCTGTCGTCTTCCCTGTTGTTGCAACTTGTCGTTACAACCTGTCGTCTTCCCTGTTGTTGCAACTTGTCGTTACAACCTGTCCTCTCTGTTGTTACAACCTGTTGTCTTCCCTGTTGTTGTTATTTGTCCACATTTGCCAGTGTCATTACTTTGTGTGCTTATGCAGAGTTGTCAGTTTCATCTTTATTTTGTGTTTGATGTTACAGCAGAAAGTAATCATCTTTATGTATGTTACAACCTGTTTGCTCAGTCTGAAGCTTTGGCTCACGAATTACCGGTCATCAGAACTGGTATTTCAAAATAAGAGTCTTTGGCATACCCATTTTTGCCAAGGTTTAGCCTCGTTTTTACTGTCACCATGAGCTCAATTGCCATTAAAATGTGAACTAAAGGAGTGCAACATCGGAATTTCTCATCTTTTGATATAGATAACAGTCAATGGTTGTAACATACGTAAAGATGATTACTTTATGCTGTAACATCAAACACAAAATAAAGATGAAACCGACAACTCTGCATAAGCACACCAAGTAATGACACTGGCAAATGTGGACGAATAACACTGCCAGGCAACAGAGGAAGACAACAGGGGAAACAACAGGCTGTGACAACAGGGGGAGACGACAGGTTGTAACGGCAGAGTAACAAGACTACAGCAATTACATAATTAAATAAACCTGAAAAGGCTAAATGTTTGGTCAGGTTAGTCATTTACATGGGCAATGTAGTAATCAATTGCAAGTTTGTATCTGCAGAAGTACTGCTGCCAGTCACATAGACGCACCCAAATGCTAACTTACTTGTTAAGTTGACATATGCAGTGTGCCTATGAACATAGACCAACATTTTTGGCACATTTGGAACCTCATAGAGGCTGACATCAAGCTGACGTCACAGACGTCTGTCATACAGTGCAGCTGACTGCAGTGTTGCCAACTTAGCGACTTTGTCGCTATTTCTAACGACTTTTCAGACCCCCTTAAATACTTTTTTTCCCCCAAAAACCGCCTAGCGACAAATCTAGCGACATTTCTGACCACCCTCAGCTACTTTCTGTGAAACTTTGTCGCCGACATTTCCTGCAGTTTAGAGACCCAGCTTGCTCCTACCCAGAGGGAATGATCTGCGCATGTGTATGCTGCATGATCAGAGTATGTCGACCGACTAATCAACCTTTTTCGGTTCATTTCATCCACTCACAAACGAAGTTGTTTTGTAGTTAATGTTAATTCAAAAGTAAAAAATAAATCTGCATGAATATAAGACCGATCTTTCAACGGGAATTAAGGCAGAAGCTTGTCTGTATTAAGCTGCATCGCACACCTGTGGTGCATTCAATGAACGTTCGAAATGTATGGTGAGTTCAAAAACGTAGGACATTTAAAACTTATGACAAAAACCCCCACTAAAAATAATACCATAAGCAATAAACATTTGATGCATGCTAAATATGCCCTACTTATTTTTACAAAATACTAAAAAAACAAACAACTATATTCTCTCTATTAATTAATTTCGTCATCTTGAGATAGCTCAGCAAATGCTTGGTTTTTTCCGCTCTCCACCAATCACAAAATTAAAATGCAGTGGCCACGGTTCAACCCTAAGAGGGCAGCACTAAGACGTTTTTAGACCAAAAAGTGTAGAATTAAACAAGTTTACACGAAAATATAAAAAAATTCCCAGAAACTGAAAGATTGCATTGGTAAAGACCAATTTATACAGTTTAGAAGCAAAAAAAAAAAAGTTGTTTGGGGGTTTAGTTTCTCTTTAAAGAAATCTCAAAGGCCTTCACAGAACAGCTGTATTTATACTGAGATTTCATTAGACAGAGGTGGACATTAGAGGACTCTTGAGGTTGCGTAGTTGCTGTGGAGTTCATTTAGGGCAAGCAGCGAAAGTACTAATAAATTCAAATGTGGCGGGGACCTCAGGGGCTTTCCTGTGTTCAGGAAATCAACAATTAGGATATCCCAACATACCACTGAGATGATGCGGATTTCTCTTTCGATGTGTTTACCTAATTGCGCCCAGCAGGTGGCGACGCTAAACTTTTTACTCACACTCATGAAGCTTTCTAATTATGACCCCCGTTTGAAGAAAGAAAGAAAGAAAGAAAGAAAGAAAGAAAGAAAGAAAGAAAGAAAGAAAGAAAGAAAGAAAGAAAGAAAGAAAGAAAGAAAGAAAGAAAGAAAGAAAGAAAGAAAGAATCTTGTATATTTTGCTGTGAAGAAGAAACCGAAGCTGCCACGTATAATCGCCAAGTAAAGTTGAGATTACATGACTCGACCATTTCTTTATTACTGCGACTTATCAGCCATTATGATCAAGGACAGTACACAGATATTGTTGTGACAACGCAGCAATGTCCTCAAAAAATTGCCTTCCTGGCATTTCACCACACCATAACCCTATGGTGTTGCTTAGAGTCACAGTCTCACATATAGACAAATCTCCTAAACAGCAGTTCATTGAATTCAGACATTATTTTAATTATTTGCTTTAGCTTATAAGATCAATGCGAAATGGAAAATTCAAACATGTAATTGGTGAGAACTTTATTTTAGCAATAAGAGTTAAATGTAATAAATAAATGTGGCGTTCCTGATTACATTTGGTTCAAGTGTGCTTTTGGTTCTCTGTGCTTAATGATGTAAAACCACATCTCCAAGAAATATTGTTTTTGCACCCATGCTGAGAATTAAGAAAAATAATGTTAAACCCAACATGGGGGACTAGGCTCCTAAAGTAACAGAGAAAAAAAAGTAATAGTCAAATAAACTAAATTCTTTTTTTCTTTTTTAAAAAGTTTTTAATGCAAAATGGTAAGACTTTATAATTCTAACCGAATAATATACTTATATTCAGTGATTTCTGTCTATATAGCAAGTGTAAAATAATCTACATGTCACACTTATTAAATCAAAAATGATTTATTATTTCCAACAATGCATTTCAGTCTACAATAGACGGTGACAGATAAGGTGGAAAAGAGAGAAAAAATAGGAGATGGAAGAAACTAGCAAGTTCTGTAAAGCAAACTTATTTTTGTTGAATGCTTCTTAGTCCACGCTGAATGAAAAAGCCGAGAAGAAGTGCCTTTTGGTTCCATGGTAGCCTTCACTTCTTGGCTGCAGCTTTGGTCCTTCTAGCTTTGGCCCTCTTCACCTTCTTGGGGCTCTTTGGCTTCTTAGCCTTTTTGGCCGCAGCAGGTTTTTTGGCTTTCTTAGGGCTCTTGGACTTCCTCTTCTTTTTTGGTGACTTTTTAGCTGCTTTTTTGGTGGCCTTCTTTGCCTTCTTCTTCTTGGTCTTTGGCTTCTTTTTCTTCACCACCTTCCTCTTTCTGGGCTTAGGAGGCTTCTTGTTAACCTTAAAGGAGCCTTTGGTCCGGATCAAAACTTTCTTGTTCACAAGACGCTTGATGGCAACGGCGATCCTTGCCTTGTTCTTCACCACATCATATCCTCCAGCTTTAAGAGCCTTCTTCACAGCTGCCAGGGACACGCCACCACGCTGTGAAGAGGCAGATACAACCTTCAGGATCAGGTCAGACACTGAAGGGCCTGATTTCTTCTTAGATTTGGCTTTCTTTTTAGCCGGAAGTGCCGCCGGCAAAGCAATCGCAGGAGAAGACATTGTAGAGCTCCACCCGCAGGCTCAGGTCAGTTGAGGTCAAACACAGGATTGGTCAGAGAAATCCTTCTGCTTGTCTGCATCAGAATGTCAGGCTTTATAAAACCATGATGAGAGCCCTATAGAGGCAGTCCCATCACCACAGTGGGCACCTTCCCCACCCTTTCTGACATGATAAGGATTGTGTTTTCGTCAACTGGAGTTTCCTGTAAAAATTCAAAGAAAGTTGTTGAATATCTGCATAATTTAAAGTTTAAAAAATTGCACAAAACCTCTACTTCATATATGTCTATTTTCACTAAAGAAATGGTTATATTTGTGGCTGTTTCCTTGCCTCTTTAGAAGCTGGCAGTTGTCTGATGTAAGTTCAGATGTGGGTTTTGGTCATTTTACAAACTTTATATCCTCTAAATAATCAAGTTAAAAATACATGACTTAATCATCTTAAAGTGTTGGATATGTTTTATGTATTTTCCTTAAATCTGTGTTCTATTTCAGTTTTATTTGTATAATTAATCCATTGAAAGACGACCAAAGAAACACAGTTGCCTCCTCGGTAAACTGCAGTCTTGATAAAAGTAGTGTCACTTCTTCAGAGATAAGATGATATTAAGCTAATTTAAACAGAGATGGATTTCCATGAATAGATTGAAAAAGGCTCAATGACAAAACAAAAGAGGAAAATAATAGAATGATATGTACCTAGTGAATAAAACCTCATGAGAACCATAGAGAAACAGTTCCAGCACTTTCCCCACATTCTCTGACATAAGGATTGTGTTTTCTTTACCTGGATTTCTTATAAGAATTTCAGAAAAAGTGGTTGCATATCCACATAAAAGCACATTGAAAAATTTCACACAACCTTTATTTCATAAATATATATTTTTAATAAAGACTTGTTCAAATTTGTAGCCGTTTTATTGCTCCTTTATAAGGTGACAGTTGTCAGATGTAATTTCAGATGTTCATTTTAGACCATTTCTAAGGTTAATAACCTCAAATTAAACCACTAGGAAAATATCCATGTAAACCTTAAAGTGGGTGAAAGTTTTTATTTGTTGTTCTAAAATTTCTGTTCTAATTAATTTTTATTTGGTGAATACATACTTTGAAAGATGATACAAAAAACACAATTGGCTCCTCTGATGAAAGTACTGTCTCTTCACCAATAGGATCTCAAATAAGCACAAACAAAGATGGTTTTGAATGACAGGATTATGTGTGAACTGCTTATTGAAAACAAAATAAAATAATATATTAGCACAGTATGTAGAGCATAAAACTCTAATGAGAACCATATGGAAACAATCCCCCCACCACAGTGTGCACCGTCCCCACCTTCACTGACATCGTAATAATTGTGTTTCCTTCAGTTGGATTTTTCTAAGCTAAATCTGAAAAAAAGGGTTAAAGATTCTCATAAAAGCCCCTTATAAAGTCATGCAAAATCTCAACTTTATACATTTTTACTCTTATTACAAGCTTGTTCAAAATATTATGATTTTCTTGTTCCTTTACAAGCAACAAGTTGTCACATACAATTTCAGATGTGCATTTTGGATTTTCTAAGTTTATAACCTCTAAACAATCCAGTAGAAAGACTTATAATGAAATCATCTTAAAGAATGTGATGTGTCTGATACATTGTCCCACAATTTCAGTTTTCTTTCAGTATATTGGCTAAATGGATTGATTGAAAGATTATCAAAGAAACACAGTTGGTTCCTGTAAGCTGAAGTAATAAATAAAAGTCATGTGACTTCTTCACAGATGACAACATCTCAAAGGATTTGAAACAAACATGGGTTTGTGTGACAGGGTGACAAGAAAAATGAATAAATAATAAATGAATAAAATAAGTAAATTATATAGATTTATTTGTTACGCAAAAAAAAAGAAAAAAGAGATGAGAGCCATATAGAAGCAATCCTACTACCACAGCCCACAGTGGGCACCCGCTCTGACATGACGAGTGTGTTTTCTCAAATTGGGGTTTTCTGTAAAACTTAAGAAAAATGACATTGTAAACACATAAAAGCACAATCTAAAAATCCTATACAATTTGTACTTTATAAATCTATAATTTCATTGAAAACGTATTTGAATACAGAAAAGGTATTTCGCTTCCATTCAAGCTGGAAGCTATAAGATGTCAGTTCAGATGGGCATTTTACACAATTTACAAGATCTCTGACCTCAAAATTAAAAAAAAGAAAAATAACTTAGGAAATAATCTTTAAGCCCATGATTTTCTTAACATATTGTCCTAAAATTTGTGTTTTATGTCATTTTTATTTGCTTTATAAATTCTTTGTAAGATGATCAAAGAAACACAGTTGTTTCTTCAGTAAGCTATGGTTATGAAAAAGTGTCTTCCTTTCACAGGTCAGAAATTGTTATAAAACAGAGTCACTTATTCACAGATCAGAAGATCTTTTGTGTATGAAAGCAAAGATGCTTTTGAATGACAGGATGATGCTTGATACTATGTGATCATTATTCAAGGATAAATCTCAAATGAGAACCATATAGAGACAGTCCCAGGACCACAGTAGGGAACTTCTCCACCTTCACTGACATGTTAAAAATTTGGTTTCCTTCACCTGAATTTCGCTGAGCTATTCAGAGAAAGTGGTTGAGTATCAAGATAAAAGAACCTTAAAATCCTCACAGTTTGAGCTTTATCGATTTATTTTCTTTTAAAATTGGTTCAAATATGTCACAGGGTTGTTACATTTTTAGAAGCCTGCAGTTCTCAGATATCGGTTTAGATGTGTATTGTGTACCATTTACAAGGTGAGTGACCTCTAAATAATTAAACAGAAATATTTGTAATTAGGTCATCTTAAACAATGTAATGTTTCAAAAATACTTTTTTGCCTAATTAGTTCAATGAAATATGAACAGAAAAACACAGTTTGCACCTCTGTTAAAAATAGTATAAAAGTATCTGAAGCAGATTTGTGTCCCCCCTTTCACCAGCCATTTAGTCAGAGGTGTACACATATTGATTAAAAACACTTTATTGTTTTAAGCCTTCTTGTTTTAAGCATCAGTCTTGTTTTCTCATGTCCTGATATTTCTGTTTGTTGGACTTCAACAGTCCCAGTTACCTACTATTACATCGAACGTAAAAGAATAAACTGTAATTTCTTCTCCTTTCTAGATTTTTTTAAACCAGAAAATCAAATAGCTAATCAAGCAAAGGGCAAGAAGCCTTTTAAAAATTGCAGTACAAATACCGTTCTTGCCTATAGATAAGGGTAATATTTTAATTAAATCTTTTGTGGTGGGAAAAAAGTATTCATTTTTTGACTCTGAATAGACTTGTTGAAAATAAACATGTTTCAATGAGTCAAGGTATTTTTATGCAAACTGTAAAAATGACGTTTTTGTCACAATTATTTTTTTTCTCAACTGACAGATTGAATAAAATGCCAGACAGTATTTAATTAAAATGGAGATCATTAACAGACAAACCCACAAGAGGCAACGGGTAATGTTAAATGTTTCTCTTGTAAAATGCTTAATCAAACCGCTCAAACCAAACTGATATATTCTCCTGCTCTATCTGATTATTTATTTTGCTGTATTGCTGAGTGATAGCAAGTTTGCATGTATGTGCAGGAGAGAGAAGATTGGCAGACATACTCCTTCCTCCTGTGGTGCACTGATAGCGCCTCCTTCAGTTGCATTCAAAGGAGCAAACAGGAAAAGGTTGGCATCAGAGTGCAGTTCAGCTTCATTCCTGTCAGTGGCGACTCAGTCCTGCTGGTATTAGAGCACCTATGTTTTATTTCAGTCACTCACCATGACAGATGTACAAATGCAGAGCATTTCATTGTGAAAAGATTAACATTAAAATTTGGCATTAAAAGGTAAAAACAAACAACATTCCTGTTTAGCTTAATTTTAAATTTTTAAAATCTGATTAAAAACTATTAAACATTAGCAGACAAACAGCACCTGTCTAAACAAAAAGCAGTTTTGGTTTTCATGTACTTTTCACACTCTTATTTAATATCCACATGCTCCCACTAGCCCAGATTATAACAACCAATAAGATGAGCTACCATAACTATGCAGATGATACTCAGCTCTGACGATGTCACCAGGTGACTTTAAACCCATCCAAGTAAGTAATCCTTGAGTAAATGCATCGAGCAAATCAATGGATGGGTGTGCCATAACTTTCCCCAGCTGAACAGAAACAACACAGAAGTAATTACTTGTGGACCTAAACAGGAATGATCAAGACTCAGCACACAGCTTCAGTTAACACAGCTAGAAACTACTGATCAAGCCCAAAATCTAGTTGTAGTGATGGACTCAGACCTGAACCTCCAGGGTCACATAAAGGCAATAACAAGGTCAGCCTTCTATCACCTGAAGAACATTTCTAGGATTAAAGGACTGATGTTGCAACAGGACCTAGACAAACTCATCCATGCGTTTATCTTTAGTCGGATTGATTACTGCAACAGCGTCTTCACAGGTCAATCCTAAAAAGTCAATCAGACATCTGCAGCTGATCCAGAACGCTGCTGCTCGTGTCCTGACTAGAACCAGGAAAGTAGAGCACATCACCCCAGTTCTAAAGTCCTTATACTGGCTCGCTGTAGCTCAGAGAATAGACTTCAAAATACTTTTACTAGTTTATAAATCATTAAATGGCTTAGCACCAAAGTATGTTGAAGATCTACTGTCGCTATACCAACCCCCCAGACCACTCAGGTCCTCTAATTCCAGTCTACTCAACATCCTTAGAATTAGAACCAAACATAGAAAAGCAGCTTTCAGTTTCCATGCTCCTCTAATCTGGAACAAACTTCCAGAAAACTGCAAAGCTGCTGAAACAGTTCTTTTAAATCACAACTAAAAACGTATCTTTTCATGTTTCATATGTTTTGTGTATGCTTCTTGCTTTATTGCTGTTTTTACTTTATATGCTTTGTCTTTGTTTTACTGCTATTTTTATTTTACCCCTTAATCATGTAAAGTACCTTGAATTACCTTGTTGTTGAAAGTTTGCAATACAAATAAAATTGCCTTGCCCTGCCTTGCCTAGCGTTTGAATGACCATAAATACAATTTTTGGAGCTAAAGTATGTCAGGCTATCACTTTCTGAATTTAGTTCTAACGAAGTTGTAAAAATTAAAATGGACTCTGTTAAGCCTACAGTGGGGCAAAACAAATATTTGGCAGCCTCCAATTGTGCAAGTTTTCTCACTTAAAAAGATAAGAGAGGTTTGTAATTTTCATCATAGTTACACTTCAACTGTGAGAGACAGAATTTGAAAAAAAAACAGGAAATCAGCTGCTATGATTTTTAAAGAATTGATTTGTATAATGGTGCAGAAAATAAGTATTTGGCAAATAACAATCCTTCAATCCGTTGTAAAGTAACCTTGGCTGGCAATAACAGAGATCAAACTTTCCTGTAGGTCTTCACCAGGTTTGCACACACTGTAGCTGGTATTTTTGGCCCATTCTTCCATCCAGATCTTCTCTAGGGCTCTGATGTTTTTGGGGCAGTCGCTGGGCAACATTGACTTTAAACTCCCTCTACAAATTATCTATTGGATTAAGGTCTAGAGACTGGCTAGGCCAATCCAGAACCTTTAAATGCTTTTTATGTGGCCACTACCTTGTTGCTCGGGTGGTGTGTTTGGGATTATTGTCATGCTGAAAGACCCAGCCACATTTCCTCTTCAATGCTCTCACTGATGGATGGAAGTTTTTGCCCAAAATCTCACGATACCCCATTCATCCTTTTCTTAATACTTATCAGTCGTCCTGTCCCCTTTGCAGAAAAGCAGCCCAAAGCACAATTTTTCCACCCCCATGCTTCACAGTGGCTATGGTGTTCTCAGGATGGAAATTAGCATTCTTCCCCCTCCAAACATGGCGAGTGGCATTTATACCAAAGAGTTTTATTTTGTCTCATTTGACCACATTACGTTCTCTCAGTCCTCCTCTAGATTATCCAGATTGTCTCTGGCAAACTTTAGACGGGCCTGGGCATGTGATGGTTTAAGCAGGGATACTGCAGGGTTTTAATCCATGACGACATAGTGTGTTACTAATAGTAACCTTTCTTACTTTGCTTCTTCAAAGGTAGATATGACAACATGACTGCTCATTAGACCTCCATTATATATCCAATCTCTAAATCATATAAGTGGGTGCAATGTCACTATAGCACAAGGACTGCTTGGGTGCATTTTTAGTGGAGTATAATACTTCAGGTACCCTGCATCAAAACTTTGCTTGCCAGTAATATATTTGACCAATTGGATAGACTTTGCCTGTCTATCTGCTCACATGTCATATATATCAAGCTCAAAAATCTAAGGGAGATAAGTGAGGACACTATGTTGATAAAAATAAAAGATTAGTGAGGAAAATGTGGGTTAATAATGATCAGTTTCAATGTGGTACTACTGGAGTAGTATGGATTCATGAAATCATTCCATGTTGGAAGAAAGACCACGCCAAAATCAGTCCCTTTAGCACCACGTGCCACAGTAAAACCACGTCATTTCCAGAGCTTTATGATACCATTTACCAAGCATCATCAGAGTCTGTCACCCATTTTGCCTTCACCATTAGGTGGGTTCTGCACTGGAAAATGCTGCATCTGTATTGTAGCCCTATTTCATCTTTTTTGGGTAGGCAAGGCAAGGCAAGGCAATTTTATTTGTATAGCACACTTTCAACAGCAGGGTAATTCAAGGTGCTTTACATGATTTGGTGATTTAAAAGAAACACATAAAAGAAACACAATTAAATAGACAATTATTCTAAAGTAACATATTTTACACCCAACTATTTTGAGTTTTACTATATTTAGAAAAGTCTGGATTTTTCTATAACCACTTTCGAAGCTGAAATCAGTGAAGAAGAAAAATCGTCTTAAAATCTCTAAAGGCCCCTCCACCCACCCCCGCTACCTCGCTAGGCGAATTGGGTATGGACAATGGATAGATAGATAGATAGATAGATAGATAGATAGATAGATAGATAGATAGATAGATAGATAGATAGATAGATAGATAGATAGATAGATAGATAGATAGATCGATCTATCTATCTATCTATCTATCTATCTATTGGCACGCTATCTATCTATTGGCACGCTGAAAAGCTAACTGTGAAGTAATATCCTCCTTTCACTGTTCTCTGATTAACTCATGAAACGCTTACGACTCCTCTGGGAGTATTTCTGTCGAATATTTCTTTGTTAAAAAAAAGATGAAGAAAGTTAATTCATGAACAAAATGTTAATTGTAAAAGCTCAGTTGTGAAATCATGTTATGTTGCTTCAGTGACCCCTCCCCTTTCCCCTAATCCCCTTTAGACCAGTCATGTGACCATGTGACCACAGTCAGCGCAGTCAGACAGTGTGAGAAGGAAACTTGTGACTGAGGTAGCAGCAGCTGGAGCTCGGCCTTTCACTGTGAGATTAAATAAAAAAGGAAAGAATCCACGGAACAGCTCTCTTTCACTCCGTCTGGCAACATGGACTGCGGTATCTGCACGTCTAAGACCATCCTGCTCTTCCTCAGCTTGGTGTTCTGGGTGAGTGTGTGGGGGATATTTCCACCTGCTACGATTTCAGTAATGTTATTTAGGAAGAAATCAGAATAAAAAAAGATCCGAGTAGGCTATATTTACTTTACAACAGACACGTATTTTATTATTATTATTATTGTTATTATTATTATTAGGCCTGTTAAGGGCTAAGCATGTACACAAATCAAAGTTGCGCTGATAAAGGCTGCCGCAGCCTTTTGGTAGACAGCTGCAGGTAGGCTACTTCCTTATTTCTATGTTTCCCTTCTTGTAGCTCACATAGGCCGGATCTGGATTAGTTGGGTTTTTTTTGTGTGTTTTTCTTCCTGGGGAGATTCATAAGAACTATTGAGGCACCCCCCTCTAACCTTTCCAGTAAATCTGCTTGAACTGTGACACTTTCACAGTCTAGATACAGGCCAGCTCCTGCCTTTGTTTTAAAGTAAACACTGGATTTTTGTGTGTTTGGTTTGCACTCACTTTCATTCTGTGTTTTTTGGGGCAGCCTAAATAGATTTTTGTGACAGTTTGTGGCTGAGGTCTGTGTGATTACATTAATGTCTGATTGACCTGTCTGTAAGGGAGGAAACACTGATACTGCCTGCTTTTATTTGAATATCCCCCTCCATGTTGTTACTTCCTTATTTTTCTGTGGTCTATCTCAGGTGACTGCTTTTAAAATGTATGTATGAAGTATGTAGTAGAGATGAAGTGAAAAGCCGACTGGTGACTGGAATTGGTCATTTTCAGCATGATTGGTTGGTTCTAAATGGTTACTTGCTGGTCAGAAACACAAAAATCTGAGCCGTTTTAGTGTATTTGCTGCACATAAGCATTGAACTGATAACACTGTTCTGTGTGGAGGCTGTCGTTGAGGGAAGAGGACTCAAAGTTGGGTTTTAGGGTATGTCAAAAATAACATTAGAGGAGTTAGAAGAAGGTATTTAAAAGAAAGCTGCCTTTTCTATGGTGTTTTGAGACATCTTTGGATAATTTAGGCTGCGGAAGAATGAGAAAGATATAGAGATTCAGCAGGTAAAAAGGAAGGCCTAATAAAGTATAGGGTAATTAAACTACTTTTATTCTTTTGAGCTTTTAACCGCTGTCTGTCATAAAATATTCTGGATTTGAAATAGCTGGCAGCTTTTTGAAAATCTAACTCACAATAAGGAGAATACACACAAAACGGTGTGTATTACTGTTTCAGTAAGGCTAGCCATGCTAACCACACTACTCACCAACATAGGCTGCTAAACTCCATATTCACCAGCTCGGAAATTGGCCACACAATTCTATTTGATGCCTATCTAACTGGACACTGTTTTGTTATTGCAAATCAGCAGCTATTATTAACTCGTATAGAGCAAACAAGTCTAACATTCAGCCTTCATGTCTTCATGTTGGTTCATACTTACTTTAACAACAGTGAAAGCTAAGTTAGGGAATCGGTCAAACCTGTTTTTTGTTTTGTCAACAGTTTCTAAGAGTCTGCACATTTTCTTAAAGATTATGGTTTAATTTGGAGTTGTTAAAGATGGAAAAATCAACTACTTAGGTTCATTATTAATTAAATCTTGTATTGTAAACCCACAAGACTCAATTAAAATGTTGTTGACAATGTCAGTAAAGATGTCTTCATGAAATAATACTATTTCATACAGACATTCTTTTGTAATCGGATTTATTGAATAAGTTTAGTGTTTTATGAAAAAAAAAGTTAAATATTAAGTTCTGGTTAAGGTCTTGAAAGCACAAGAACTGAAATGATGGGCCTCTCTTCTAATTTTCAAAACCTGCTTGTGGAATGTGGTCCAGTGAGCACAGATCCCAACAGGTTCTAAAGGCACCCTTCTCTAAATGTCATCACCACAGATGAAGAAACATAACCTCATACAGACTTTCTCAAATTCCAGAGAGGCGACGCGGCGTGTGAACGCGATACATTGTGTAAGCCTCTTTGTGCCGCATCATAGGCACAAGATCAGATTTTCTGGAGAGATTAGGGGGCGAGAAGCACAGGAGGAGGTGCAGACGAACAACCCCACAGGGATCCCGTGACTGGGGAGTGATTAGAGAACTGAGTCATGGGGCCAAACTCCATGTAAATTATTGTTAGACAACAGACAACACAAATCTGTAATTGTGTGTATGCGTTGCACTCATGCCCCCTGCTGTGATCGCTCAGGCCCGAGGCTGGGAGCAGTGCACCAAGGATGATGCAGACATAGACAACTCAGAGGAATCCAGTGAGGACTGAAATGAATTCATCAGCTCTCCAGCATTTAAAAAAAAAAGTACTTTTTTTAAAAAAAAAATATATATATATATATATAGCAATAAATAACCCCTATTGTTAAAGGGGAAGTAACACTGACAGCGATTATAATGATAGAGAACATATAAACGGGAAGTTTGGATTTAATTTTTCTTGTGTAAGCAAAGGATAGCTGCGTTATCATTTCGCTTTATTTAACGTGCAAAATGAAATTGGGCTGATCAGTCCTGGTTGTTCTCCATCTGTTTTCAGTTGTTATTTATGAAGCACCACACTTCAGTTTGTTTTGTTATTTTCTCCTATATGCTATCAGCTTCTTTTTTTACTGACTCGGGTTCAAATCAGCTCCAATACAGTGTGTCGTCTTAAAGGGCAAAGGGAAATCAGGCATGTCAATTATGAGATAAATGCTTTACTTTTTTCTCTAGAGCTGTCCCACTTTTTTCTTACTTTAGGTTGGACAATGAAATTGTTTTGTGTAGAACCAACTCATGCATTAAGTCTTATGATTGGTGATGTCACTGCTAAACAATTATAAGGTTGTGACTCAGTCCACCTTTTAACTCTGAGTGATCACATGATCTCACATCACATGATGTACAAAAAGAGGAAATCTTTTTTTAAGTGAACTTTACTACATTGCTCTTGTTTTACAATCAAAAACATCTGTCTAAATATTATCTATATTTTGCTTAGACATGTTGACAGAGCAAACACAGTACCTTTTTTTTTAGTTTTTTTATCTTTTTATTTTTGCTACAATTCTTAGAGTAAAATATTTCTCATATGTTTCTGAAGCAGAAATTCATTTCAAAAGGACAAATACTTTAAGCAACTAAGTTTAAATCTTTAATATATGACTGGGGCTATCTGTTTTTTTTCATAGAATATCTACTTCAGACAGAAAGAAATGACTAACTCATGTCTCTTATCATTTTAAAATAGGTCATTATGTCTTTTCAAGGTCCCAGCTTTCTTTCTACAGTGTTTACAAGCGGTCTATTAAGTTACAAAATTCAGATTCCACGTCAAAGGGAGTTTTTCCCATCCACAGATTGACCCTGTTTTCATATTTACCAGGCTCCCCCCTCCCCCTCCATCTCTGGTCTACTGTACATCAGTATCTTATACTTCTTAATAATATCGGGATAATTGTGTATCTGGCATGCCCTGAGGAGAGGGACTGCACTTACTCTGATGGTCCTTTCAAATACAGCAGCTTTTGTCTGAAATACATGGTATATTGGGTAGTGTTAGTATCAAACAAGTATGTACAGTAATTATAAATGTAAGGCACTTTGCTTTTGTTCCTTTGCTGGACATATTTCTACTTCTGCTCTTTCACTGGTTGTTCTCACTTCTACTCGGTTCATGAGCCTGCAGTGGCAAAAGGAGCATACCCCAGTAGTCGCCACCAGTCCTGGCAGACTGGGCTTTTGAGGAAGTTGGCCTTACATAGTCAGGAGCTTAAATGCAGGGCATCTGACAGACTACACTGTTGTGGGTTTTTTGATCATTAAAGTATCTAACCATACAGTATTCTAGTAGAAGGCTGACTAATTAATTATTAAATTATAGAGAAGAGGCGTAATATTTCAAATCTTGACAAAAAAATTTAATGAAGAAATTGAGCCCCTCATGGTAGCACTATGTTGGAGTTGCTCTTTAACGTTAGTTAGTTCATGTTTTTTTTGGTGTAGTCATTGCATCTTTGAACAAATATTCTCTCTGGTTCTGGATACTGTGCAGCTGGAAATATTTTATGATGTGTAACTATGGGAACATAGTATTGTTTTCTTTTACAACCAGAAGCAACTAATAAGCATCTCTGTGGAATATTATCTTTGCTGCTTGGATATTGAGCTGTAAGCATGTCATGACAGTCATGAGACAGTCATACAGCAACAGTCTTTAGTCAGAGGCTTCTTCAGATTCTTTGCAAGACTGACTGCTAGCGGACATCCTTCCTGCTCACATTATTACCATCCACATCGACTCTTTGAAGATACTTACATGATATGAGTTATGACAACATTGAATTTCCCTTTGGGATAAATAAAGTATTTTTAAATTGAATGGAATTTGAATTGAATTGAAAGACATCTCACTGGAGCTTCATTATGTATTAAATTGTGGTTTGCAAGATTAATTAGTGCAAAAGTACAAATCAAAAAGACTGCTTGGATGCAATATTTAATTCTGTATTATATTGAGGTGACATGCATTCATTCAAGAGCTGCATGTTAATATGAAAACATGCAATATGTGATAATGTTGGCGTATGCTACAACAATTATACGGCTTGCCATTAATACATACTTAGCTAAATGATATTACTGTCTGTCCGAGTTGGGTTCATAGCAATCATAGATCCCAGATAGTGAGTCATCTATCCAGCTACTAGAAAAAACAAAGCTCATTATTTCCATGTCAACAGCATAGTTTTATTGAAAAAAGTTGCCTCTGGCTACATCTGCATGCCAATAATATATTTGACCAGTTTGATGGGCTTTAACTAACGCTCAAGGCAGTAGGGGCAGTTTTATTTTGATTTTAGTCATCAAGTTCCAAAAGCTCACAGAGAATAGTTGGGATATTGTGTTGGCAGGAGAAAATGAACATTAATTGTTATCACAGTATTCACAAACATCAAAGTTGCATGTTTTATTATTTAGTGCCACTCTGGTTTGAATACTTCAAATTTGTCCACTTTGACAAGATGATGTTTGTTTTCTCTTCCGTGCAGGGTGCGGGAGCAGCATTGGCCTACGTTGGTGCCTACATGATCAAGAGCTATGGCAACTTTGAGAGTTTCATCCAGGACAAGCAGACTCTGATTCCTGCAGCCATCGTCATTGGCATCAGCGTGGTGATGTTCATTTTTGGTCTGGTGGGATGCTGCGCCACACTCAAAGAATCAAAATTTGGCCTCGGCTGTGTAAGCATTCGTCCTTCCTTGTGGAACTCCTAAGTATTTGGTTTCTCAGCTGGAAGGGAACAGCTGAGCAATTTTGCTCCTGCATTGGCCTTAAATAATATCGTTCTGGTTTACAATTTAGACATTCTAATTTCTACCTACCACTTTCTCCTTTCACAGTTCTTTCTGATTATCATGATCATCTTTGCAGCTGAAGTGGCTGCTTTGGTGTTTACCTTCATCTACCAAGGCAAAGTAAGTCAAAATAATGCAATCTCACTAATGGCCACATCACTAAATCTATTGTATCTTATTGTATCTTATATATTGCAATATATATAAAAAATGTATCCTCCTTTAGTGCATATTATTGAGATGACTTTTTATGCTTTGTGTCTGTGTAGATAAATAAAGATCTAGAACGCTCGATGAGTGATGTCTTTGCAAAGTACGATGGGCATAATCCAGAGTCTCAAGCTGTGGATATGCTGCAGAAGGAGGTTAGTATTCCTCTCTACATATATCAACTTGTTTTGTCAGTTCTAGTTTCAGACCCATCTGCATTCTCTCTCTGCTTGTGCTCTCTCCCACCCTTGTGGTAGCATGTCCTTCCTTGGTTCTTTCAGTTTGCATTTCATTCTCATGAGAAGCCATATTAGTGTTCATAAATAATTACAGTGTTCTCTCTGCTGAGTATGCTCGGAATACCCCGTCTGGACTTTTCATTTTAGAAAATGCAGAGCAGTTATAAGGTGTGAGCGGGAACTGATCAAAATTAACATGACTTCACTCTTAATGGAGAAACTTGCCTAAAACACTTCTAATGCTTCATGATTGTTTTAAGATAGCAGCCAGACAAATATTTGTGCTCCAATGACCATACTTACCTTAGTAATAAGTTGTAAAAAAAAAAAAAAAGGATTAAACGAATTCTTGAATGAAATTGGCCTAATTTAATTATGGTTTGGATAAAAAAACTTTCAATTGCAGTCCTTCAAAAAAGACCCCACATCAATCTTTTAGGTATTTATACTAATTTCTAAACTAAAATGTGAACTACAAGTACATCTTATGTACTTGGAGTTCACATTTTAGTTTATTGAAGTCTACTTAAAGTATATCTAAAATATACTTCAATAAACTTGAAAATATTCCAATTAAGTCCGAAGAAGTATACTTGAGAAAATGAACTTCAAGTATCCACATTTTTGCTAAGGGGAGACTTGTTCCAACAACAAAACAGACCTATTTAAGTTATTTTTTGAGTAGATATCCATTTCTTAGTTTCAATTTTTGCAGGAATTTTTTCTGTTGAAGATTTTTTCCACAAATTTTTGACTGCACTACTTTGACTGCTGAAGTAACTTTTCAAGTTTGTATCTTTATAACTCAATATATTGAAGTTGTAGTATCTGGATTCTGATCCTACTTGTAGAAGCAAATGTCTCTCAAAAGCTGGCTTTATTTGTTAACACTACGATTGTCTATGCTCAGATTTAGCCAGGGTTTATTTTAAACCCATTTAGAATCTGTCAGACGTTCCTTCTTCCACTGGCTACATCACAAGCCCACAGCAGGTTCAACCCACCCTCCTTCACACACACACACACCCCCCCACACACACACACACACACCACAGTATTGCTAGTGGCTGCCAAAAGCTCAACCTCAACCCTCAAGAAAAATGTTTCTTCAGGCCTACATTATAAAGGTTTTAGTATTTGAAAGATAAGCGTAGAGGTTGTATGCTATCAGTTGTTTTTGTCCATCCATCCATCCATTTTCTTCCGCTTATCCGTATCGGGTCACGGGGGCAGCAGCTTAAGCAAAGAGACCCAGACTTCCCTCTCCCCTGCCACTTGGGCCAGGGGAGTTCTTTTTGTTTGCATCATTTTTGTGGAAAGAAAGCAACCAAAAAACTGCAACAGCAGTTTTGTAGTGATCACAGATCCGATAAAGTCCCTTTGATCTACTTATTTCTTACCTCCATGATGTTCAGACCCAAATTAGAATATCATGGAAAAGTTTATTTATTTCCATAATTCCATACAAAATGTTATACTTCCATAGATTATAGATTCAGGGCCCACAATTTACACAATTTTATTAGTTATTTTTACATAATTTGGGCTTCCAGCTCATAAAACCCACAAAATCAGGAATTCAAAAAATTAGAATACTGTGAAGAAATCACCATTTGTTTCTCAGTTTTTGCTGAAAAAAACAGAAGAAATAAATTAGGATCACACCAAATCAATCAAAATATGGTACTTTCATAACGATATGTCAATCTTCAATACTTGGTAGGAAATCCCTTTGCCTTAATGCCTCGATGCGCCATGGCAGTGAGGCAATCAGCCTGTGGCATTGCCTGGGAGTTATGGAAGCCCAGATTTCCTTGATGCTTGCTGTAAGCTCTTCTTTGTTTTTGGGTCTGGTGCCCCTCATTTAATAATACCCCATAGATTCTAAATGGGGTTTAGGTGCGGTGAGTTGGCTGTCCAGTCAAGCACTGTGATGGTATGGGCCTCAAACCAGGTTTTGGTTCTTCTGGCGGTATGGGCAGGGGCCAGGTCCTGCTGGAAGATGAAATCTGCATCTCCATACAGATACTCAGCAGAAGGAATCATGAAGTCCTCTAAAACATTCTAGTAGACTTATGTGGTGACCTTGGATTTAAGAAAGCAGAGTTTACAACACCTGCACCAGACATTGTATCCCAAATCATGACTGACTGTGGATATTTCACACTGCACCTCAAGCAGCTTGGGTTCTGTTCCTCACTTGTCTTCCTCCTGTGGGCCCTGAATCTATAATCTATGGAAGTTTAACGTTTTGAACGGAATTATGGAAATAAATACACATTTCCATGATATTCAAATTTTTTGGAAAGGGTCTGTGAGTTATTATGCAGTTTTACCTCTGGCCTTTTTTCCACCAAAGTTGTGCAAATGACTGTGCATTTTTTTTCTTTCTTTTATTCTTTGTTTACATGATACAAGGAAATGTGTGCAATTTTCTTTTCTCTTCTCATTCCAGTTGAAGTGCTGTGGAGTCAGCAATTACTCTAGCTGGTACAACACCACCTGGTTCAACCAGAACAGAACCATACCTCAATCTTGCTGTAAAAATGCAACTAACTGTGCTACCATCCCACAACTACCGATCCTGCTTTATCCAGAGGTAAATCAGACACAAATAGTACAATGCACCAGTTAGCATGCAGTCACATCAGCTTGTGTCCCTCCATTTCTCTAAGTCATATTTTTTTATTTAGCTATCTCAAATTTGCAGATTAGGTATGTCAGACTTTATCTTGTATACAAAAAATATATATTTTTAGTAGCCATATACATATACTTTATACTATGCTTTCCAGCCTTCCTGCCATGAGTGGCCATTAGTTATTTACATTAGAAGCTAACACAGAAAAAGTGAAGTCCCACCATGTATGTCAAAGAACAGTTGCTAAAAAAACTGTTCAGATTCAGCTGTCTTTTGTTTGTGATTAGTGGGGCTTGCATTAGTAAAACAGAAGAGTGTGTATCTTCCTTACAGAATGTTGACTCTTACATTTACGCCAACATTTCCAAATCCTGCATGTTTGACCTTCCTGTTATCTAGTGAATGTTTTGCTCTCTCTCGCTCACTGAGCCTTAAAGAACCGTAGCATTTCTCCACATACTGTATCTTAAACGATACCTTTTCCTTTTAATTAGCTTCTGCTTTGTGCATCCTCCAACTTCATTTTGAAACACTTAATTCATACAGAGAATTCCACAACAAAGAGCATAGGTGTCACTGTAGCCTGTTGGCGCTTAGATATGTTTCGTTTTCACAGAAGAAAAACAAACTGAATATGAGTTTTTGTCCAGCCAGTCGATGGTCACGGTCGGTTGAAAATAATCCTTTTTGGGTCACCAGCTGATTTCTCTGTCCATCTCTGTCTACAATTCTTTTTAGGTAGCTTCTAATGTGAACTTATTGCCTTTGTTTTTTAGGGTTGTTTGGGAAAAACTGAGAAGGTATTGCAGGATGTGTTGACTTACGCCATGCTGGTCGTTCTTGGGTTTGCCATCATCAAGGTAATCTACACTTCAGCTGTTTTTTGCTTTGTTTTTGCAATTGGATTTGCAGCACAGATTTAATCACAAGCGCATTTTACAGAACTCCAAAAATAAACATAAAAGAATAAAAATATGACAGACGGTCGACATATTAAGCCTAGTTTATGCTTCCCCGTCTGCGGAGGTGCGGAGAGGTCACTGCAATGGTAAGGCAGACCTGCCAAAAAAGGTCTGCTCCCCCTGCTGTCCTGGCGCAGAACTGCTTTGCAACACTGACACACCAACAGAGAAGTATAAAAGGAAAAACGTCACCGTCAGTATGTATGTGTGCGTGTGGTTGCAAACTTTCTGACGGAGAAGCATAAACTAGGCTTTAGACAGAAACAGACAATTTAAGGAACAATCTTCCTACCTCCAGGAACACATTACCTATTGGGTTTTTTGAACTCACCAGGTGCATGACTGGCTTACCGTAACTCACTAATAGACTTCATTATGTTTCCTGGTACACAGCATGATACACACAAACAAGGACAAATAAATGTTGCGTCCTTCAAACACTTGAGTTGTGCTAGCTAATTAATGATGGTTTGAGACGTCAGCTGGTCAGTGTTGAACATCACACTGGAAGTACTCCAGAATAGAAGTATGCAAATTCAATGGTACACATCTCAAACCCTCATGTACAATGCCGGCTCTGTCAACATCTGCTCTTAAAAAAAAAAGGGACCATTGTGGCGTTTTCTCAGTCATTTCAGCAGTTACACACTCCACTGATCAGATTATGCTTTTCAAAGGGGTTTCTTTCTAAGAAAGCTAAACTCCAATTACCTCAAGCATAAAAGATCTGAATGAAATATTATCCTGTTGGTTACTCTGTGTTTTCAGAGTCTAAATCTGGTCAGATAAAACTATTAAACTCACTTCCATTTGCCAAATGATTGAATAATGACCAATAATTATTTTAGACAATGTTTTAGTACTTTAAACACCATGTGTGTGTACAGAAACCATGCCCTTCAGAAAACAGGTTCTGTGTTCCAGCAATGAACACATTTTAATGCAAAATGTGCAACAAAAGCAAAAGACCTAGCAAAGATGCTGTCTGAAGCTGGTAAGAAAGTCATCATCCACACTGAAACGACTCTTGTACTGACATGAGTTGTAAGGCCACTAGAAAGGCTTTTCATTATTTTGTCATTTAGCAAGTAAAAATTATGTTGGCAATACTATCCAATCTAAAACAGGAATTGTTTTGTCTGCTCTAATTTCAGTAAGTGTTTTACAGCGTATGTAAATGTCAGTATTAAACTGTATTCATCAAGTACATTGAAGCTTATGTATTCTGTGTTCTTTCAGCTCTTTGGGATGCTCAGCGTATGTGTGATAACCTGTAGAAGCAGCAGCCGAAGGAGTGGCTATCAGCCTCTGTACGCCTGAAACACTTCCTGGAAGTGCCCACTCATTTTCCTCTAATGGGTTTGCTGACTGGTTTTTCTGCACTGTAAACAACAACCAATTCCTTCAATAAATTCAAAGTTTATCTGAATAATGGCACCAAGACTTGCCATATTGTAAAGGGGATCATATGACAGCATGCCTCCTCAGACTGTAACAAACATAAATCAAACTCTGTCCATCTAGGTTTTTTTGTTTTGTTTTTTTAAATGTAGATTCATCTTTCAGTTCACTTTCCATGGGGTAGAGCAACTTGTGCTTTCTATATCTCTGTGAATGCTAACAAATGCAAACAAATCAAGAAGTGAAGTAATCTCAAATGTTTGAATTTGCTTGGATTGTGTTTGCTGAAAGCTTTGTTTGCCTGATGCAGACTCTGCCCTTAGATGTGAAGTAAAGAAAAGCGTCTCAGACATTGAGGCCTCTTCTACTTATCTTTAAACCTTCACCCTCTGCTGCATCGTGTAGATAATCCTTCAAAGGACATTATTCTGTGAATGTACCTTAGTAAATGATGTCATTATATCTTTGAAGTTGTTTGTGATAGATAACCAATTAGTTTATTTGCCTTATTTAGGGATCTAAAAGCATATCTGGTCAGCTCAACTGTTTGGAGAACATTTTTACTTGTGGTTTGAATCATATTATGTTTATTATATTTCTAAATTAAAAGGTTAAATATTTCACAATGATGTTGATTTTGTTTTTTCTCCTTTCTCATCCTTATGTTGCCTTGCAGATCACACCAATAAATAGCAATATATTTATCTTCCAAGCTGGCATGCTGCAACTGAATCAAAAATGTACTGCAAAAAAACTTGTTGCTTGAAAAGAAAATGAGTATGCACACGGAGTTTTTTATTAAGCGTGACCCGCCATGTTTATCTGTAACCTCCTGACTCTGCTGATAAAGGGGCACCCCAGAGTGGCACAGACAGATTATATGACTATTCATCTTACATGAACTCTGTTGAAAAAGAAAAAGAAAAAAAAAAAACTACATGTAAAACTGGCCCGAAAATTAACAATCGATATTTATTTTCATCTTGTTGCCATTTGTGATTCCTAAAACAGCTGTTCTTTTTGACATGGTCATGCTTTGCTATCAGAAAACAAACCGAGTGCCATTCAAATGCAGTTTATTGGTAGATGCAGCCACTGTAAAAGAACTATGAGGTTGCTGTTCCTTATCGGTCAAATATTGATTGGTTTTAACCAGAACAGGTGACACAATCTTTACTCAAGCATAATATATAAACCTTGAGCTTTTATTTGGACTGCACTTGCATGCATGATGCTCCTAGGGAATAGGTAATGAGTCAAGGCACTAAGTTGCAGCTTGTCTTGGCTGTAGCTGCAAGCTCGCCTTGAATTTCAGCTTAATCTATTACTGTTGATGGTCAGGGTTTTAGCCTTCAGTTTATGTGAAAATGAAGTCAAGAGGAGAGAGGCAAACATGACCAGTAACAGGTCCCAGAAGACTGTCTGACAGGTAGGTAGGTAGGCTGCGAGTGTACCTGTGCATATGCAAGCATACATCTCTTTCAGCTTATACATTTTCCTGCCATTGTGAGAGCTTTGTGGGAATATTTTATTGGTAAATTAATTTATATGCAAAATTTTATCAGGATATTATTGTTTAACATTGTGATATTACTTGAGACTACCCAAAGTTTTCCTAAATCCTGTTTCTTTATCATCATGATGTACCCACCACTCCCCATGAGCATCCTGGTCACCAAAATCTCTATCTAGTGTAGGCCTCAAGGAAGAGGAGAGTTTATATTATATATTTTTAGCAAGCTAAAATATAATAGCCACCCAAATATTGCATTTAAGTAATGCTTCACAATTTGTTTTGTTCTATTTTCTAATTGTATAAGCCACAACTTGATCCAGATCTCTCTCTCTCTCACAGGAACTCTTAATTTGACTTGATGTTAAGTTAAGTTTTAACACTAGTCTTGAAATAAGTTGCAGTAACAAAGAAAATCCTGTAGGAGGTGCAACGAAACCAAAATCTTGTCTAAGAGCCGATAGTCTGTAAAGAAGGACATCAGCTCAGAATCAGCTTTATTGGCAAAAATTGTGGGCAAGTAAGGAAATTGACTCCTGTTTCACGCGCTTGAAGTGCACAGACAAGTATAAATATATAGACTTCAGAGGAAAAATAATAAAGAAACAATATTTACATGTGTACACCCAGTATTTTTTATTTTCTAATGGCAGATTGTGGTTGCCAAATATGTTTCTTTTGTTTCACAGCAGAGTAGCTGACTACTCTGCCTGGAAGGGGTTTATTGTGTTCATCAGAGACAATTTCTTTTCTACAATATAGCAGAAAATAGTAGCATTTCTTGACTGCATGATTATTGTGCATGATTGCGTATTTTTGTTATGTTGAAACGCTCTTCCACAATTTCTTGAAAATTTAATTGGGAACTGTTTGGAAATTTGCAGTAAGTATTTTTTTAAACAATGACAAAATACTTAACCAAATATGTGGGATTATTAATAGTTTATTTAAAAGGCAAGTACAATTGTAGGTCAAAAACCAATATTTGTGGTCCCCCCGCATGACACATTCACCAGTTGAAAGGGTGTTGGCTGAAGCTAAAGTTTATATAGCATATATCCGGTTTACAATTATTTAAAAAATTGACATGTTGGATTATTTGTTTCTATGAATACAAATATAAAACCTACAATGAATGACTGCTTTTTTCAGACAAAAGCATCAACATTAATTATTTGCGTTATTGACGTTAAAAACACTCTCAAATCGTCTTGCAGCAAATACTTAACACATTTTATCTCCACACTAAGACCTATCATACCTTTTGATGCTGGTATTGGACTTTAAACTGATCTCTCCTCATATTGCTGAGAACATGCTGAATGTGCAGCTGCGTTAGTGATGTAAATGACCTCGCTGCCTTGTCCCACTCATTTGTTCCCAGATCTCCTGACTGCATATCACATTCACTACACATCTTCACTGCCTCCAGGCAATGTTGATGTTCAGACAGGTCATTCTTTTAGCCTGAAAACTGTTGGAGCACACTGTCCAAGATACTGTTGTCGACTCTTGAGACGTATGTTCTTGTTTTCAAGCTGCCTCAACCCCCTTCCCTCTTGCATTCAGTTTCAGGACAATTTATTTCTGTTTTTGGTACTTTTGTGCATCATTCCTATCTGTAGTGGGTTTGAGGTATGTATGTACATAACAATACATCAGAACATAGTTTAAAAACTAATTATTCTGTAATTTAATTGAGAATTTCTATTAACTTTGATGGTTAAGGCTTACAGATAATGAAATCAAAATTTTAGTTACTTAGAAAATTTTTATATTACAGAAATATTATATTATGGCATAAACTGCTGATTTGACAGTTGTTTAGGCGACCTTCTAAAAGGTGGGTAAGTGAAATAAAAGGTAAAAGTGTAGCTGAAATTGGTGTACAAATAGTGAGGGATAGCAACAGCTTCATGATGAAGAGATCAACTTTATTATCCTCTAGGGGGAATTTATTTTGCATCCAGCAAAGAATAAATACTAAGAAAAAAATAAACACAACTGACAGAAATACAAAAAAAATCACAATACTCATGATACAACCAGGATATAAATAAAAGTTGAACAAACTTTAAAAAGTAAGGCAGCCAGCTGCACAACTTCTATAAGTAATCTCAACAAAGGGTTCCGGTGTTGTGTGAACTGATTTAAGAAGTTAACTCAAAGATTAATCCACAGCTGAAAACATTTAAAATAGCTATTCAGTTCTACTCCTTTCTTTGAGTTGAAACAACCAATGTTAAGTTGAAAATACCTGGGTAGAAGTTGAGGCAACCTATGTAAGTATTTTGCCCCAACTCACTGATCAACACCTCAACGATCCATGCATCGGTGTACAAATGTGTTTGAGAGTGCAAATGGCTGAATGTGGCTCCAGTGTAAAGCGTTTTGAATGGTCATTATGACTAGAAAAGCGCTATGGAAGTTCACTCCTAACTGACCAGTAGACACAACAGCTGGAAAAACTTAAGACTTTTGGTCACATTTTCTCATACTATTCAGTTGAGGAAAAATATTTACATAGCTTTCCTCATCTACTCTCTAGGTATTCTCAACTTAACATGGGTTCTTTCAACTCAAAGAAAGAAGTAGAACTGAGTAGCTGCTTTAAATGTGTTCAGCATTGGATCAATTTTTTAGTTAACTTCTTAATTATGGTTTACACAATTATTAACAATAATGGGAGCGACTGTGGCTCAGTAGGTAGATTAGTTGTCTTGCAATCGGAGGGTTGGAGGTTCAGTTCCAGCTTTCTCCTGTCACATGTCAATGTGCCCCTGGGCAAGGCACTTAACCCTGAGCTTTGTATCAGTGTATGAATGTGTGTGTGAGTGCAAATGGGTGAATGTGATTTAAGTGTAGAGAGCTTTTTTTGTCTGTATTTGAGCCTATTAGGCTAAACTATGAGGGTGATACGAACATTGACAATATTAGTACCTATTTCTATTGCACTTTATTCCCATGTATCCTCTAGCCCATGATAATTACGGTAAAGAAGTTGGTTTTGGTAGGTTTAGCCTTCCCTGTGACTGTAGTTAGAGCTGGGGAGGCTCTGCAAGACTTATCCCTATAATTTTACTACACACCTTTACAAAGCTGTGTTGTCTACTTATTTTTCAGGGTTAGGGACTCAAACCAACAAATATAAGAAAATGTTTAAGCTGACTGAACAAAATGAGATTAAAAAGTATTTATGAAAAGGGTGTGAACATTAAAAGTTCTTAAAATTTGAGAGGATTGTGAAGTAAAGTAAATACAAAAGTTTAAGGGAGGACCTGGATTGGGGTAGTTCCCACACTTCCAAAATTAATAATACCTGCTTTAATCAGCATTTCATGCCTGTTCAAAATGCCTGTGTATAATTAATCATATATTATCTGAGTTTTAGTGTATAATTGATTAAAGAAATACATGTTGCTGTGATATAATCTGCTGATGTCTACACTATTTGCCTTTGTTTATTAGAAATAATTAAATCAAGAATTTAAACACATTACAACACATCTTTGCGGTGCTCTGGGTGACTGCATGTTGGAGTGGCTCTGTTGGCTTTTTTTCTTGAAGAAGATTGCATTTTTTTGACTTGCATACGTTCTAGTTTTTGGTGCTGTGAAGCTGAGAGGATCTTTGCTGTAAATTTTTCACTTTTTGACAACTTGTTATGATGCGTAACCATGGCAACAATGTGGTTTACAGCAGGGAGCAGCTGATTGACATAGCAAAAGCTGAAATAATACCTCAACTGAAGCCACAAATCCCTGATGAGTTGATACGGAGGAGACGTGGATGCAGAGCAGGAATGAAAACGAGACTAAGAAAGAGGAACTTCAAGCCAGCTCTTCTATCGAACATAATAAAAAAAAAAAATTTTTTTAAATAACAAAAATTATGGACAACCCTGAGCATCCTCTTCATGAGAACTCTCATACAACAACAGAGCGTCTTCAGTCTGAGGCTTCTTCAGTTTCGCTGCAATACAGACCGCTACAGGAAATCCTTCCTGCCCACAGCCATCATCATCTACAACATCTCCTTAAATAATTAATTATATGAGGTATACCAACACTTAATTTCCCTCTGGGATCAATAAAGTATTTCTGAATTGAATTTGAATAATGGGCAACGCAAGATCACTGGCTAACAAGATGGATGAACTCCAAGTCCTTACAAGGACTCAGCCGGAGTACCGGGAATGCAGTGTTATGTGTTTTACTGAGACGTGGCTGCTGGATCATATCCCCGACTCCAACGTCTCTCTGCCAGGCTTCCTGACTGTACGAGCAGACAGAGATCTTAAGACGAGCAGGAAAAGAAAAGGAGGTGGAGTAGCAGTGCTTGTCAACAACAGATGGTGTCATCTCTGCAGCCCAGATGTCGTACTCTTGGGAGAAAGTGTTCGTCCATATTATTTACCAAGAGAGTTCACCAGTGTAATTTTGGCAGTTGTTTACATTCCACCTTCAGCCGTTGCTGACACTGCATGTGATGTCATCAGTTCCGTTGTTGCTAAGCTACAGACACAGCACCCCAATGCATTTGTGGCAGAACCGGTGATTTTAATCATGCCTCGCTCTCTACTACACTTCCAACATTTCAACAGTGTGTCAGCTGCTCTACAAGAGAAAACAAGACCTTGGATTTGTTTTATGCAAATATAAAGGATGCATACAAGTCCAAACCAAGACCTCCTCTTGGACAATCAGATCACAATGTTGTTTTTCTCTGTCCAGAATATAAACCACTTGTTCAGAGGCAACCTGTGACAAAGAAAACTGTGAGAAAATGGTCACAGGAAGCTGAAGAAGCCCTGCAGACTGGATGACTCTTTGCCAAGCCCATGGAGAGGACATCAATGCCATGACTGACTGCGTGACTGACTATATAAACTTCTGTGTGGACAACATCATCCCCACTAGAACAGTGAGATGCTTCCCTAATAACAAACCCTGAATCACCAGTGTTCTGAAGGAACTGCTAAACAAGAAAAAAAGAGCCTTCAGGGAGGGAGACAGGGAATTATTGAGGAGTATACAGAAGGAACTTAAGGTCAACATCAGAGACAGCAAGGAGGCATACAGGAAGAAGCTGGAGAACAAACTACAGAGGGACAATATCAGAGATGTCTGGTCAGGAATGAGAAAGATCGCAGGCTTGAATGACAGGAAGGATTGGATAGATGGAAGTCTGCACAGAGCCAATGAACTGAACATATTCTTCAACAGGTTCAGTACAGGAACTAGCTCAGCATCCCCCTCTCCTGTTCCCAGCCAAACAGACATCCCACTCTCCTCTGATCAACAGCTTTCCTGTTACACCTCGGATGTTTTATCCTTCACCTCAGCCATGGACTCTTCTTTTTCCACAAGTTTGACGTCAACCAAGTCAGGAAATGCTGCTACCCCCATTGCCTCCCCCTCCCACTTCTCTGTCTCCAAAAGTCAGGTAAAGAGGCAGTTGGAGAAACTAAACGAGAACAAGGCTGCAGGTCCAGATGGTGTCAGCCCCAGAGTCCTGAAGGCCTGTGCAAAGCAGCTCTGTGGGATTCTGCAGCACCTCTTCAACCTTAGCCTAACTCAGGAGAAAGTCCCAGTGTTGTGGAAGACATCCTGCCTTGTTCCAGTACCAAAAAGAACTCACCCATCAGTCATCAATGACTATAGACCTGTTGCCCTGACATTCCACATCATGAAGGTCCTGGAGAGACTTCTGTTGGCACCCCTGAGTAAGCAAACAAGAACGTATCAGGACCCACTGCAGTTTGCTTATCGCTGTGGAGTTGGAGTTGAAGATGCCATCATACACCTGCTTCAACCAACCCACTGTCATCTGGACAAAGCAGGCAGCACTGTGAGGATCATGTTCTTTGATTTCTCTAGTGCATTTAACACAATTCAGCCTAATTTGCTTTGTCAGAAACTCCTGAAGACACAGGTGGAGCCCTCAACGATCACCTGGATCAATGACTACCTGACCAACAGACCACAATTTGGGAGACTGAAGAATTGTGTGTCAAACCAGGTGGTCAGCAGCACAGGAGCACCACAGGGGACCGTACTCTCACCATTTCTTTTCACTCTGTACACCTCAGACTTCCAGTACAAATCAGAGACCTGTCATCTGCAGAAATACTCAGATGACTCTGCAATTGTCGGGTGTATCAGAGATGGACAAGAAGCTGAATACAGAGAGCTGGTGGACCGCTTTGTGACATGGTGTGGAAACAATCGTCTCACCTTGAATGTGAACAAAACAAAGGAGATAATTGTAGATTTCAGAAGAAACAGGGATAAGTCAAACACTGTTTCCATCATGGGACAAGAAGTGGAGCTGGTTGAGGGGTATAAATACCTCGGAGTTCACCTTGACAACAAACTGGACTGGAGACTGAACAGTGAAGCCGTCTACAAGAAGGGACAGAGCAGACTGTACTTCTTGAGGAAGCTTAGGTCCTTCAAGGTTTGCAGCAAGATCTTCTACAAGTCTGTTGTGGAGAGTGTAATCTCTTCAGCCGTCATCTGTTGGGGTAGCAGCATCAGAGCCAGGGACTTAAATAGGCTAAACAACCTGATAAAGAAGGCTGGTTCTGTTCTTGGGACAACTGTGGAAAATCTGGAGATGACAATGCAAAGAAGGATTCTTCATAAAATCAAAAAAATTATGGACAACCCTGAGCATCCTCTTCATGAGACAGTCATACAACAACAGAGCGTCTTCAGTCGGAGGCTTCTTCAGTTTCGCTGCAATACAGACCGCTACAGGAAATTCTTTCTGCCCACAGCCATCACTATCTACAACAACTCCTTAAAGAATTATTTATATGAGCTATACCAACACTTAATTTCCCTCTGGGATCAATAAATTATTTTTGAATTTGAATTTGAATTTAATTGAATCTTCATTTTTACAATACCAATTCAAGCAGTGAGGGTTTATTTGTATTAAAATCATTATACTGGAAATTACAATGGCTTTCCAAGTTAAATGTAAATCGACAGTGTGTTGAATTGAAAGGGAATCTCTAGCAGTAGAATCTTAAAAAAACCTAATATTTAATTAGTGATTTTAATTAAGCTTTAAATACACTGGATATTTCATTTGCCATTTTTTATATTTAGCCCCTCTGATTATTTTCTTAAAGAATTTTTTTCTGTATCACTTCATGCTTTTGCACTCTTTAATAGGTTTTATAACAAAACATGTCCTGAAGCTAGAAACAAACAGATCTAGGATTTGTTTTAGGACAGTGTAGCTCAGGCATAGAATTGGGCATTGTAACTCTTATTATTCCCTTATGAGTCAGTTTTGCACAACTACAGATGTGGCCCCTTTTCCTTCTCACTTTCGGTCGTCAGCTCACAGGAAAAATGTTCTTCACAGGGAAAAATGCTCTTCACAGACATGCACGGACTGAGCCAGATGCCATCGCTGACCTCTAATTTATTTATTTCTGGTCTCACTTATTGCTAGGATCTTGTGAAGAGAAGTAACCTGAGGAGGGGATGACTGCAGTGCTACTGCACATTTGTGCTGAAGGGAGATAAACAAAAGGGCAGGATCACAGTTCCATGTGTCTTTGCACACATCTGAGCGTGCTCATATAGAGAATTCCTTTGTGGCATGCACAGCTTCACCGAACGCCTTCCCTGGATTTGTGTCAAACCTGCTAGTTTTGTTAGAAATCTGCAAGCTTTAAGATCAGACAAGCAACCAAATCCTTGCTGTGCACAAAATGGAATAAAGTGCATCACATCCTGAACTGGTTTCTGACATATTTGGCATAAAAAGGGAACTTGTCTTTTTATTTAAATCAGCATAGTGATAGGTTTGTTGATAATGGTTTATTTTCTTCTATTCTGTTTTTTTCGGGGGATGCACCCAAAATAATCACCCACTGTTTAAGACCTGGAACAAGTACCTCCTATTATATACAGCCAGTGTGTGTCTGTTTCTGGAAATAGCCACCCACTGACACTGTGATGTTTCCATTTGTCAGACACTCAGTGTTAATTAGAGAGGGCAACCAGAAAGAGGAACAGAGCTACATCAGAGACACTGAGAACAAAGACTGAAACAGACCAGTGTCACAGGATAATCCATATTACCTCCAATGGCCCAACCTTCTAACCTTTAGATAAAACCTCATCTAACATTTATGTTTCTTTTCTCTCTCTTTTCATCAGTTTTCATCAGTTCGTTGCCATATTTTGGTTTACTGTGTTTTTACTTCACTATTTTGACCCTCTTTAATGAGCTTTGTGCTCAATGCCAATGTCCACCAGATTGTCATAAACACCCCATTGCTCTTAAACTCTACAATGCTCAAAGCATCAAAAGACATTATCAAGTCAATGTTTTCAGATTCCCCCCCCCCCCCCCCCCCATTATCAATAAATGCATACATTTGCAAGCATCATAGTGGCTACCAATACTTGTTTGAACCATCTTTTGACTTATAAGAGTAAGCAATATTTGCTTACTCTACCCTTTAAAATGTCTCCAAATCTAATAGACTGTGAGGACAGGAGTGTGAGTTTTTGTCCGTCTTAGCTGTGAACTCTAGCCATTCCAGTACTTCCTCTGGTAAAGCCATTCTTTTGTTGATTTAGATGTATTATTGGACACTCAGTGTAGCTGCAAAATAAAACATATTCATCTTCCGTTTTTTTACCAGATAGCTGAAGCTTATGGGCCTGAGCTGTCTGAGCTGACTAAGATTTTGAACTATTCATAATTTCAACCACTGTGACAAAAACCCCAGATCCATCTGAAAACAAGTAACCTCAGGTCTCTGTTTGCATGCTTTCGCTTCTATATTCAGATAATTGTCTACAATAAATTGCATTTATTTAAGGCTCTGGATTTTTTGGTGCTAGTCTCCTAAATAAAATATTTTGTACAATGAGTGCATTTTGATCTATTGCAACCTCTGTACAAACTCCAGCTTTTGCTTAAGGTTTTTTTTTTAACCCATTACAGATTTAACTTTTTTTGTTTAGCTATGCACAAGATGCATAAGTTTAAAAACAAAAAAAATGCTTAGAAAATATTTATTGTGGTCTTATTTTTACATGACAGAAAATGGCTTTTTTACAGAGGCGTGCACACTTTTTATATTCACTGCATATTGAGAAAGAGAACCTAGGAGCTGAGATTAAACTGACATCAACAGCAGCTTTAAACAATTTTAAAACAACTTTCCATATGTAAACCAGTTTTATGGTATCTTCCTGATAAAAAGATGTAAAAGAAGCTGCCCACTTGGAAAATGTGGGTTTTGGAACCTCTGATGATCTGACCAGCTTCTCTCTGAGCACATCTAATAAAGGGTTGGGATACTGTGAGAGTAAGAAGCAGTCATTCCTGTTTCAAACCTTCCCTCTGCAATCAGAATGAAACCACTGACCAATCTCATGCTGGCATGCCTTTAATAAAGTATTCATCATATCATTGTAGCACATTACAAAGCTGAAAGTTGAGCAAACAGAAACCATTGTAAAAAATAAGGACCTTGTGTTCTGCTGACTAGAGTCAGTAAATCATTTAAAGTTTTTTCTGCGTATTTGTTCACTCTGTTATTTCAAAGTAAAGAAAGCAACACAACAAAAAATACATTGAAATACCCAGTGTGAGACCTGGCACACAGAAAATAAAAATAAAACTGTTTTTCCTTTAACATATGTGTGTCTGTAAATCTCTATCTATCCATCCGTTCGTGCACTCAGAACATGCTTTCTGATGAGGCTTGTCTGTTCAGTTAGAATAATAAGGCTTAGCCACATAAGAGCTCCTCTTGTCATTCTTGTGTACTCCTCTCATGATAATATCACAGAGAGCTCATTACATTCCGTGATTCATGAATCTGTTACCTCTGCAGCCTTTCTCTTCTTCAACAATCCCTGAGGATGTAACACCTTTTGGGAATCATTTTTACATTTAGCATGACCTCGTTTTTTCTTTCACCTCCTCTGTGATGAAGCACCTTTAAATCACAACCCAACAAACACAGAAATCACCAAAAATTTAGAAATGTGGCAGCAAGACACAGCAAACATTGACAAAGCTTTGTGCCATGCGCCTGTTGCACTCCCTTCAGCCTCAGCACAAATTCCATACAATGTCATCGATTTTTCAGGAGTGTTTGAGCAAAAGTTTAAAAAAAACACATGTACAATCAACATTTGTGACAAATGTAATGACTCTTAAATTATTCTTTAAAACATATTTTAACAGATGTTTAATTTGAGGAAGTTTCAAATAGCATGGTGGTTTGTTTTTCTTTTTGAGCACATTTTGCTAAAGATGCTTTTTACGGAAATATTGCATATGTTCATCTAAATGTAGACTTGTGCAATTTCGCTTACATGTACACACAGTTGAATATAAGAGTATAAGTATAGTATGTAGTATAAGTATAAGTTGAATATAATATATATATAAACATAACAATACACAAAGCTATGAATAAAAAAGTTATACTGAATGCTGAAAGGTTCCCTCAGTTATTCTGAGATCAGCTACAAGGCCTCTGTATAGACTAAAATATTAGATGCTTGAGAAATCTCTTATTTTTTGTCTGGAAAGAGGCTTTATAGTGGAGTGATGTATTCTGATTAGGGTACCTTAATCAAGAATTCTCACTGGCTTATGTTCAGCGTTTTTAGGCTTTTGTTCCACTTTTTGTTTCACAGCATACTACAAAGAAACCCACAACTTTACAGTAAAGCATAGTCAGTGTGAATGCTTGAAGTAGTTTCTGCAAGCTTGATATCGCTATATTTCTATTCTGTTTTAATTGATAATAAACCTTTCTCTTAACATTAGTAATGTCAAATTTATACGTGATTAGAATAAGAATGGTATTCATTTCCCATTGAACTTTTAACATGTCCTGTTACACCAACAGAATTCCATGTGTCTTTTTGTGACAAGCCAACACAGAGCAGTGCATAGCTGTGTAGTGGTCATATATATTTAGCTTCCATGAGTTGATACTTTGAAGACCCACCATCTGCTGTATTTACCACTGTAAGTGTTTTGGGGTATGTCTTCACCACTTTTGCACATCTTAAAACTAAAATATATGGCTATTCTTCTTTACAAAATAGCTTAAACTCTGTTGGATTGGATAAAGGGCATTTGGGAGCATATTTTTTAAGTCCTAACATATATTCTCATTTCAAATTAGGGTTTGGACTTTGATTGGGTGATTCTGACACACGAACATGCTTTGCAACAAACTCTAGTTGTAGGCTAAGTTTCATTGTCCAGCTTGAAGATGAACCGTTTTTCCCATCTCAAGTCTTCTTTCACTTTTAGCAGGTTTTCTTCCGACGTCTTGTATTGACTTCCATCCACTTTCCTATCAGTTATGGCAAGCTTTCTATCCCTGCTAAAGAAAAGAGTTCCCGCAGCATGATGGTGCCAGCACCATCTGTTATTGTGGGGATGATGCATTCAAGGTAATATGTAGTCTACTGTGTTCTCTGGTAGGAAAACATTAAATAAAATGTATCATCTTTTGATCTCTTTTCGCCGCTCCATAAAGTGTGAAGATTTGTGGAGTGTAGTAGATTATTAATTAGGTGACTTCTGATTGTAAATAGTTGTACTGGGTTTTAAGTAGGGGTATTAGAATAAACAGGCAGATTTTTATTTGTGAAGAAAATGTGAAAACCATGTATCAATTTCCTTCCTCTTCACAGTTATGCACCACTTTGTGTCAATCAAACATATAACATCCTAATAAAGCATATTTGTGAAGTTTGTGGTTGTAAAGTGATGAAGTCTGGTTCAGGGGATATGTTTTTGCAAAGTCTTGTTTGAATAGAGATTGTTCAAAGTAGGAATACAAAATGTGAAATTAAGAGAAGCAAACACCAACCCTTCTTTGACCCCAAAAAGACTTTTTCTTGAGCACGCTTTAGCAAAATAATATATTTTCATAGAAAAGTTGTTAATTTAACCCTAAACTGCAGATTCTTTTTGTATGCAAGTTATAGTTCTTTCCCAAATGTGTTTCTAAAGCGTGTTTGCATGTCCCATTAATGGAAGGTTGTGCCTCCCCCATCTTTTGCACCATAAGCACATAAGAAATAATAACTTTTCAGTTTTTTTTAAGAATCTGGACCGCATTTGATCATCTAAATCCAAAGTGCTTTGACCAAACCAAAGCTGGATTGTTCTACACAAAACAAATACATTTTTCTAAACAAAATTTAAGATTCATGAAGCCAAAATGATTACATTTTTCAGGGTTTTTTTCATTAGGACCTACTTAAACTGGGACAAACGTGACAAACTAGTGTTTAGTTGGGCCATCCAAACAATTGTTTTTGTAAACCACAAGACTAGCATTGAGCCATTTAATATTTTTTAGCCCTTAATATTTCTGACAAATATTTAAACAGAAGTATTGTTTTAGGAATGGAACAGTAGGTTTGTATGTTTGGCTTTGTTTGGGGACCCCCTAAACTGCAGGGGAAGTGGGGTGGGGGTTGCAGATGGAAGGGCTTACCCAGGGTGGCATTCATGCAAGATAAACATGATTAGCCCGTAGCCCTGTACATGTATCAAACTAGAAAACAGGTTTCTGTATATTTATTCACACTGTTTAAACTGTAGACCTCAACGAGGTTGAAATAGATGAAGTCTCCTACAGTTTTGGCAGGGGGCTGTTTAAAGTTCTCGGGTGGTCTCTGATTTAACGATGGTTGGTTCATATGAGTGAGGGAAAGGAGAGGTGAACACATTATTATAAGTGCTGCAGTAGGCTGTGTGTGTGTGAGAGAGTAATCAGGCATCTCAAGACTGCTGGGGGGGGATCATTCCCTTCTCTTCCCCTCTCCTCCCTCCCCCTCCTCGCTCAGATCATCGCGCTGAAGCGCAGACAGAGAGGAGAGCGGACACTCGCCCACAGCCTCTGGCTTATCTCATCTCGAAGGATCGCATCGCTCCCTCCGGTGCCAGCCCAGAGCCCGCCGACTGTCCCTCTCATAGATTCTTTCTATCATTTCTCACTTTTCACTCGAGAGACAAGAAGAGAGATGGACAAGTGTTTCACTTTCTTCGCTTGCAAGGATCCGCCTCGATCACATCTTTTCCTCCGGATCTTTGTTTCTGGACGGGAGGCTGCGGCTGCGTAATGCCTCTGTGAGTACAGATGGTTGCTGTTGATTTATCTTTCAAGTCTATTTCCCCCCCTCTTCTTTTCTTTCTTTTTTAAACCAGCCACTAAACACTCACTTGGTTAATATTTTTTAGACACTGTTCAAATAGTGAAACTATACGCACATGGCAGTTTTTTTTTGTGCTCTTTCTTGGTAACAAAGCTCCTTATTTTATTATGCACTTTGGGTGTTTTTGTTTCGTCAGAGGGGCGTTACTGTGTGGACACACAAAGGCAGCTGCATGGAGCTCCTGTTCAGAGGAGATGCAGCGTTTTTCATCAAGTAAATCTGCATTAGCGCAGTATGGAAAGTAAACACAGTGGGGGGGAAGAGAAAGAAAAGGAAAAAGCAGCTGAGTAACAGAGCAACACATGAACCGTTGTTTGCTCTTATCTGCTATCGCCTTCAAATATATAAACATACTGGCTCAGAGCAGGTGTAGTTTCATTTCCTCATTATAAGCAGGGGATAATTGGCATTTAAACCCAATTTAATAGTTTTGAGCTTGTTGCTTCTGGACTAAAACAGCAACCGAGAGCATTTTTGATCAGCTTTCAAAATCTGCAAATTGATAATGGGTTTAGCTGTTGAGTAACATGACGAATGGTGGAGAGTAAATGCTTAAAGAGAGCAGGAACTGCTGTTGCAAGTGATTATGCATTATTTATAAAGTTACCCCAGTGCTGCACTTCCCACCCAGCACCACTGCCTGTGCTCCATCTCCCTACTCTCGGTTCTCACCTTACAATTTTGCAGCCTCTTGCAGTCTGCCTGAGTGAGCCTGAACTGAGAGAAACTATTGCTATAAAAAATAAATAAGAGGACTTATTGGGACCCGACCCTCCTCCTCAAAACAGGGGATAAAACAGAGGTGGTTTCCTTCAAGTTAAAGAGATTTGCTTTAAAGATGAATAGATTGTTCAAACTGTTACAGCATAAAAAACAAAGAATGGCTATTAAAAAAGACTAAGGTTTCTAGAGGCAGGAAGAAAAAAATTAAGTAAGGTTAAAAATAAACAAGGTGTCATCTGTTTCATCTTGTCAATCTGAACTGTTGCTTTAATGTGTAAATAGTAGCAGAAACTATATGGTAAAGCTGGAGATGCACAAAAACCCTCTGTTGTTTTCAGCTTGACTGGCCCTGACTGATGATGAGCAAACTGAAAAATCAAATAATTTCCCAGTCAGTGAATGCACCCTAATTAAACAATATGGGCTAACAAAGCAATTTGGTAAAAATGGCTCATGTATTTTTAGGACCAATAAAAAGTTGTGAAGTAAGAGGGAGCTCAAAAGGTGTAGGAAGCTTCTAGAAACCAGTTTCTATCTTCTACTGAGACATGTTCACAGATTATAGAAAGGCTGATTGTTTTAGTGCAAAGCTGCTCTGTTTTATCCAGCTTTTTGAGCTTTTAACCCCTCACCTCTCTTTCTAATGTGAATAATTTAATGACGGTTCATTGATATGACAAAAATGAATGACTGAACATTTTGAATGCTCTTCATCGCATTAGACCCCTATGAAGAAAACGACAGATGGACTCAGTGTTCCCTCGCCCGGACGCGGGTCACCGTGGCCCCCCTCTGGAGCCAGGCCTGGAGGTGGGGCACGTTGGCGAGCGCCTGGTGGCCGGGCCTTTACCCATGGGGCCCGGTCGGGCTTAGCCCGAAGAGGTAACATGGGCCCCCCTTCCCATGAGCTCACCACCTGTGGGAGGGGCCATAGGGGTCGGGTGCTGTGCAGGATGGGCGGCGGCCAAAGGCGGGGACCTTGGCGGTCCGATCCTCGGCTGCAGAAGCTGGCTCTCGGGACGTGGAACGTCACCCCTCTGGTGGGGAAGGAGCCGGAGCTGGTGTGCGAGGTTGAGAGGTTCCGACTGGACATCGTCGGACTCACCTCGGCGCACGGCTCTGGCTCTGGAACCCGTCTCCTCGAGAGAGGTTGGACTCTCTTCCACTCTGGGGTTGCCCCCGCTGAGAGGCGCCGAGCTGGGGTGGGCATACTTGTTGCCCCCCATCTCGGCGCCTGTACGTTGGGGTTTACCCCGGTGAACGAGAGGGTAGCCTCCCTCCGCCTTCGGGTGGGGGGACGGGTCCTGACTGTTGTTTGTGCTTACGCGCCAAACAGCAGATTAGATTACCCACCCTTCTTGGAGTCTTTGGAAGGGGTGCTGGAGAGTGCTCCTCCTGGGGACTCCCTTGTTCTGCTGGGGGACTTCAACGCTCACGTGGGCAATGACAGTGAGACCTGGAGGGGTGTGGTTGGGCGGAATGGCCCCCCCGATCTAAACCCGAGTGGTGTCTTGTTATTGGACTTCTGTGCTCGTCATGGATTGTCCATAACAAACACCATGTTCAAGCATAAAGGTGTCCATATGTGCACTTGGCACCAGGACACCTTAGGCCGCAGCTCAATGATCGACTTGGTTGTCGTCTCATCTGATCTGCGGCCGCATGTTTTGGACACTCGGGTGAAGAGAGGGGCAGAGCTGTCCACTGACCACTACCTGGTGGTGAGTCAGCTCCGATGGTGGGGGAGGACGCCGGACAGACCTGGAAGGCCTAAACGTGTTGTGAGGGTCTGCTGGGAACGTCTGGCAGAGTCTCCTGTCAGAAGGAGCTTTAACTCACACCTCCGGCAGAACTTTGAACACGTCCCGGGGGAGGCGGGGGACATCGAGTCCGAGTGGACCATGTTCCGGCTGACCGAAGCTGTGGCCGCAAGGTGGTCGGTGCCTGTCGCGGCGGCAACCCCCGAACCCGGTTGGTGGACACCGGCGGTAAGGGATGCTGTCAGGCTGAAGAAGGAGTCCTACCGGGTCTTTTTGGCTTGTGGGACCCCTGAAGCAGCTGATAGGTACCGACAGGCCAAGCGGGATGCGGCTCGGATGGTTGCTGAGGCAAAAACTCGGGCGTGGGAGGAGTTTGGAGAGACCATGGAAAACGACTTCCGTACGGCTTCGAAGCGATTCTGGTCCACCATCCGGCGTCTCAGGGGGGGAAAGCGGTCTGCCACCAACACTGTTTACAGTGGGGATGGTGTGCTGCTGACCTCGACGTGGGACGTTTTGGGTCGGTGGATGGAATACTTCGAAGACCTCCTCAATCCCACCGGCACGCCTTCCAATCTGGAAGCAGGGTTTGGGGACTTGGGGTCGGGCTCTCCAATCTCTGGTGCCGAGGTCACCGAGGTCGTTAAAAAGCTCCTCGGTGGCAAGGCTCCGGGGGTGGATGAGATTCGACCGGAGTTCCTCAAGGCTCTGGATGTTGTGGGGCTGTGTTGGTTAACGCGGCTCTGCAATATTGCGTGGACATCGGGGGCAGTTCCCTTGGATTGGCAGACCGGGGTGGTGGTCCCCCTGTTTAAAAAGGGGGACCACAGGGTGTGTTCCAACTACAGGGGGATCACACTTCTGAGCCTCCCTGGTAAGGTCTATTCAGGGGTTCTGGAGAGGAGGGTCCGACGGATAGTCGAACCTCGGATCCAGGAGGAACAATGCGGTTTTCGTCCTGGCCGTGGAACACTGGACCAGCTCTACACCCTCAGCAGGGTCCTGGAGGGTGCGTGGGAGTTCGCCCAACCGGTCTACATGTGTTTTGTGGACTTGGAGAAGGCGTTCGACCGTGTCCCTCGGGGGGCCCTGTGGGGGGTGCTCCGGGAGTATGGGGTACCGGGCCCCTTGATACGGGCTGTTAGGTCCCTGTACGACCGGTGCCAGAGTTTGGTTCGCATTGCCGGCAGTAAGTCGGGCTTGTTTCCGGTGAGAGTTGGACTCCGCCAAGGTTGCCCTTTGTCACCGATCCTGTTCCTAACTTTTATGGACAGGATTTCTAGGCGCAGCCAAGGCGTTGTGGGGATCCGTTTTGGTGGCCTCAGGATCGGGTCTCTGCTTTTTGCAGATGATGTGGTCCTGTTGGCTTCATCGGAGCGTGATCTACAGCTTTCGCTGGAGCTGTTCGCAGCCGAGTGTGAAGCGACTGGGATGAGAATCAGCACCTCCAAATCCGAGGCCATGGTCTTGAGCCGGAAAAGGGTGGGGTGCCTCCTCCGGGTCAGGGATGGGGTCCTTCCCCAAGTGGAGGAGTTTAAGTATCTGGGGGTCTTGTTCACGAATGAGGGAAAAATGGAGCGGGAGATCGATAGACGGATTGGTGGGGCATCTGCAGTTATGCGGGCGCTCTACCGGTCTGTCGTGGTGAAGAGAGAGCTGAGCCAAAAGGCAAAGCTCTCGATTTACCGGTCGATCTACGTTCCTACCCTCATCTATGGTCACGAACTCTGGGTGGTGACCGAAAGAACGAGATCACGGATACAAGCGGCTGAAATGAGTTTCCTCCGCAGAGTGTCTGGGCTCTCCCTTAGAGATAGGGTGAGAAGCTCGGTCATCCGGAGGGGGCTCAGAGTAGAGCCGCTGCTTCTCCACATCGAGAGGAGTCAGTTGAGGTGGCTCGGGCATCTGGTCAGGATGCCTCCTGGACGCCTCCCTGGTGAGGTGTTTCAGGCACGTCTCACCGGGAGGAGCCCCAGGTGAAGGCCTAGTACACTCTGGAGGGACTATGTTTCTCGGCTGGCCTGGGAGCGCCTTGGGGTTCCTCCCGAGGAGCTGGAACAAGTGGCTGGGGAGAGGGAAGTCTGGGTCTCTTTGCTTAGGCTGCTGCCCCCGCGACCCGACCCCGGATAAGCGGAAGAAAATGGATGGATGGATGGATGGATGGATTTATCGCAATTCTCAAAAGTCAGCATTTGGTCAGTTTTAGAAAAAGCAGTTATCAGAAATCGGCTAAAAAACTGATTAATGATTTTTTAGATTGAAACTGACGTGACTATATTTCCTGAGAACACAGAGTTACTTGTGTGGATTAGGTTACCGTGCTGTTCGATGTTATGTAACAGTCACTCTACAACAGAGTGGCTGTTCCTAAAATCGCTGTTTAACTTTCATCTATCGTCTGTGTATCTCGGCTTTCTGCTCATCCTGTTTCCCCCTTTTCTCCTCAGCAGAAGAAGAAGCAGCAGATGTGTTGAGCAGGATGTTCTCTCTTTGACCACAGCCTGAAAGCCCTACATTCATGAGAAGGCAACAGAAAGAAGATTACTGAGGGATTAAACGCATGCACACGGGTGCATATACAAACGCAGGGGAGGGTACTACGGTTCCGGGATTTAACTCCTATCCCACTGATCTGAATGAACTTGCCTGACAGACTGAGAGACTCTACGGTATCATGGAAGAAGAGGAGGAGCCAACAGAGGCTTGGTGAATGTACTCCCGTTGACCCCCACCTTTTTCCACCTGCCTCACCATCAAGGGTTGGAAAGCTTAAAATTGCAAAGCTGACTGTCCTATAATGCGTTGATGATAGGAAGCAGAATTAGCCTCAGCCATATATCTACATGCCCCTGCCCTGGGTTATTTGATACAACACTTGCTGTCATTCAGGTCTGGGAGATACAGAGAAAGCTTCAAAAAATGCTTTATCCTGCAGCCTGTAACATAAAAACACATCAAGTGTCAAGAGGAAGATGCTGAAGAGAAAGTGATAATTTAAAATCTTTGCTGTGGATGCCTTACCACCGCATGCTTAAAAATGAGACTAAAGGATGACTGACAAAACCACACTTTTGATTTCTTTATGTTTAGAAGTTCCATTTTTAGCTCAAACACTTCTTGTTTTGAGTCACACGTCAACAAAAAATGTTATTCCTACTGCTTCCTTGTCTATGCTAAAATGAGCAACAGATCTGATGTGAGATTTGCCCCAAGGAGATCAAGATATGTCTTATTTTTGCTGCAAAGCATCTATTTTCATGAGGATGTAAACTAGATTTGACTTTTGCAAGTAATAGTTTTTTTTCCTCCAAAATTTTGGAGTATTTGGGGCCTTAACAAGAAATACATTTGCACACAGGTCACTAAAGTAAATTCAGGTGACAATTCACCAGCAAAATGTAACATCTGCATAAAACAGCATATATAAAAAAAAGAATAAACCCATCCCCTTAAACTGAACTGCAATGGCCAGCCAAGTCACCCCTTTTTTTCTCCTCGGCTTCGAACTCAGCAGTCACTTTGTTGACCCCCGACCTCTTGGCACTGGTGTCACCGGCCTGGTACTGTCTGCTGTCGACCAGCGCACTGGGCAGCGAGTAGCTATTAAAAAGCTGTCGATGCGAGATGCAATTACAGTGAAGCATGCCCTGCGGGAGGTAAAAATCACCCAACGACTGCACCACGAGAACGTAGTGCGTGTCCACGAGGTTTTAGCACCGTTTGGATGGCCGCTGCCCCAAGACCCATCTCAGCTTAATGCTCTGTACATCATCCAGGAGTGCATGGAAACCGATCTGGCTCGGTTACTGGATCAGGGACCACTACCTACAAGTAAGAGAAAATGATCAACAGTTCATTTAATTAATGGATCTAATTAAAAAGTAATTTGAGACAAGTCATTAGAAAAAAAAATACTATTGGCTTAAGCAATCGCTATTACGTATAAACTATTTTATTTAAGACAAAATGCAACAGTTATTTCTACTGCTGTTAAAGACCTGCTGAGTACAACAGTTGACAACGTTGATGAAATACACTAATAATGTAGAAGTCTAGTTTTTCTAATAACTTTTTTTAAATTCGTACTTGTTTTTTAGGTTTATAAATAAAGTGTGTATGTTCTATGTTGGTAGAACAGAATAAAGGCTGGTCTAGTAGAGGGTTCTCCACTAGTTCTGTCCCCATATTAGCTGCTCATGTGTGTGTATGACATGCATGTTAAACTAGATAGGATCAAGCTAACATATGTGCTTCCACTTTGATTTGTGAAAACCAAATGGTCCTGGTTTCTGTTCACCATTGTGTGTCCATCCATGCATTCCCCATTAGCGTTCCTTCTAAAGCCCATATGGGTAGTCCACCTGAGTTCACTCATGTGGGAGCTTCTATGTTAATTTAAGTGATTACCCAAATGGTGATTTTAACCCATGGCCCTCAGTACAAGCAATGTGAGGCCTAAGTGGCAAGATACAGCAGTTATAGCAACAACTAATCCTTGCCCGCCATGTTCTCAGTTTGTACAATCTGACAGGATGAAATGCCACACAATTGGCGTTTAAAGTGGTTTAGCCTGCAGGGCTTTTTGTCTTCAGTGAACACTTTAAAAGCTATAAAAATGTCTGCATCACATGTATAATAAAAAAAAAAAACTGTTAGTCTTTCATCTTTACTGTTGTTTATAATCAAGTTTTGATTCACTAAATTTCAAAGTATTGTCATTTTTGACTTAAGCTTCCTGACCCACATGCAGAACACCACTAGGGAGACCAATTGTAAACATAATAAAGTTTATATTGAAACAATGATAATGTGATGATGAAGGTCACGGGAACGCTGCACTGGGAAATGGAGATCAGAGGAACTGCTGGAAGAGAAGTCCAGAGGTGAGACAGGATCTTGGAGTGAATTTAACTGCTTGAATGTTGGTTGAACGAAAGGTGAGGCTTACTGAGTGGATGATGGGCTGAACGCCAGGGAGGATAAGATAAGAGTCCTGGATGTCTGCGAGAGCTTCCTGCTGATTTCCAGGAGTTGAAGAGATGGTGGAATCCGAGAGAGATGACCAGGCACAAAGCAAGGGCAGGCAGAGCACAAAGATGGAGCATGGATCATGGAGGAACTTGGAGCTTGAAGGCGGTCAGACATGGAATGAAAACCAAGACTTACTGAGAGGCTGGAGAACAGATCACGAGGAAGTTGCAGCGAGGAAAACCTTGGAAGGAGCACAGAGAAAATTAACAGGTTTCTCACTGACGGACATACACTAAGAACTAAGATCACATGGAGGACTTGAGGTTTACAAAGACGGCTCCTCATATCCTCAGCCCTGTGATGAATTTCAATGAGCTGAAACCTGTGCAGGTGGAGCGAGGTGGCTCCGCCCCTGGCTTGATGGACAGGTCCTCAGCTCAGTCTGGACCTCTGGTGGAATTCTCCAGAAAGTGGAGAGAAATGCAGGAAGCAGACAGACAAAAAAAAAACAGCCCAGACTCCTAACACATAAATTACCCCAATTTGTTGATTAGAGTAATGATCATACGTGAAAACTCACGAAAATATAGTATTTGAAAAAACAAAGTTCAACTAAAATATTAACATTTATTCTATGGGGGATTTATGTAAATTACTGATGCATTAACAAGTTATACGCCATTCCATAATTTTACTTTTTTCTGCTATATGAATCATGTCAGTTCAGGTGAATTTATCTTCCCCAGTTGAAATGTTAAAAACATCTATCTAGTTTTAAAAAGTGGAAACTATCTACACTAATTTTAGGTGCTGCATAATTAAATTATCTTAATCTTAACTAATTTCTATCCATAAACAGGTCATGCCACTCTGCTGTTTTATCAGCTGCTGAGGGGCCTGAAGTTCATCCACTCAGCCAACGTCCTCCACCGAGACCTGAAGCCTGCCAACATTTTCATCAACACAGACCAAATGCTGCTGAAGATCGGTGACTTTGGACTTGCCAGGATAGTCGACCCTCATTATTCTCATAAGGTGAATGTTAGACAAGCGAAGAGTCTCATATATTGTGATGAGGGTTTACTTTCGGCTGGGACTTTTGCCTCTAAATAGTTTCCAGATATCTTGAAGTAGATCTTTTTGTTTCCATGCGTCACTATAAAACAGAAATTTAACAGTGTCTCTAAAGTGGCGCAAATGTCATTCAGGAGGAAGAGCAGCCATTTACCAATTTAGAGGTTGTTAGTTTGCCTCCACCTTTGCTTCTACATGTTGAAGACACTGATCCCATTTGTTGTCCCAGATTTGCAAATTATTTTATTTCTTGTGTGTGAATGAAGCATAAAGCACTACTAAAAGGGACAATATGCAGTAAATGCAGCACTTATACCATTTAAAATAGTATTTTGATTGCCTGTAGTGGGACATTATTTGATGGATGCTGGTTTGTAATTGTTCATGTCAAAATATCAGATACAAGCTCATATATTTAACTTTAAAAGTAAGTGCAGGTAAGGTAGAAATTGTTATTAAGTTTGGAGGCCAGAAAATGTCTGTAATCGTCTTGTTTTTAGCTCATCTTTAAGCTTTCGCATTAATTATGTAAATCCACATTTTTCATGGCAGGAACAACAAAAAGCACAAATCATTAGTTCTTTGTTTTACTATCTGCTTTGAAATCGTTCTGTTCTGAAGTGTTATTTTTAAATCGTTTGCATTCCAAAATAGTACATTTCATAAATATTCAAGTCAGTGGAGTTAAGGATTTTTTTGTATTCTCACTGCTCTCAGGCACTCTGCAGTTCTTTAGCTGTTGAATAAATTGTAAGAGATAATTGTAATACTTGTGTATGTTATCTCTTCCCCATTTTATTTGGAGTGGGTCATTATCAAGAGACTGACAATAGCTTCTCAAGCTCTTGGGCTGTGTAATTTTTAGACAGCATCGCATTAACGTTTTTTCTTTATAATGCACAAACTGCACTGCTTCTATAGTGGCTGGAATATTCTATCCTGCTATAACTGTCTGACAAAATACACTTTACAGTACTTTGCAAAGAGTGACAAAAACAAAGTTATTGTTGATGGAAAGCAATAAGAAGTCAAGCAAAGGACCTCTTGGTGGACACAAGCAGTAGTTGAAGCTGTCAAGCTGAATATCAAAGTCTCCAGGGCTTGTTTGTCAATGGGAACTCCTGAAACAGCAGATGGGTACTGGAAGGGCAGAAGGACTGTATTTTCGGTGGTTGTGGAGTTAAAAACTCAGGCTTGACATGAGAGGTTATGAAGACGGACATTCGTTTGACCTCGAAGAAGTTCCGCTCACCTTTGAATGACTCAGAAAATGGAAGTGTTGCTTATCCTAGAATATATTTCTAATCTGGAGTAGGGGATGCTAAACCATATTTAGGATATTGTCTGGCACTAGAAACAGCATTTCCAGGATCTTCTCAATCCAGTTTTCCACAGAGAAGGGTGTATCCGAGGACTCAAGTAGAGGTGATTCCATCACGAAGCTTGTTCAGCACTAGTGGCAGGCTGCCAGACGTGGTTGATTTGTCACAAGATGCTGAAGGTTCTGGACATTGTGGAGCTGTTGTGACTGACACCGCTCCTCACAATGAGGACAAGAAAACGACTGTGGAGTGGCAGATTGCATAGATAGTTCCAGTATTTTAGGAAGGAGACCAGAATGTGTGCTCTAACTATCTCGGGTGGGCTGAAGATGACGCACGGATGAACAGATAGATGGAGTGGGATAAAACAAACACTGCAAATAAACCTAAACACACCACCCCCATGGTGAAACGCGGTGTTGGCAGCGCCATCCTGTGGGTAAGCTTTTCTTTAATAGGGACAGTGAAACTGGTCAGAATTTAAGAAAGAAATGAATGGATCCAATCCTGGAAGAAAACCTAGCTTAAAAAACCTTAAGAATGGGGTGGAGGTTTATCTTCCAGGAGCATGAACCTTAACATACAGTCAGAGCACGAATGGAATGGTTTAGATCAAAGTATTTAAATGTTGCCCTGTCAAAGTCCAGACCAGAAAATTGACATTAACAAATGCTCTCCTTCTAATCTGACATCTGAACTATTTTGCAAAGAAGGATAGGCTAAAATTCCAGTTTTTAGATATCCAAAGCTGGTTGAAGTTTATGGTTATGCACACACAATATTTGAAAAGGTTCAAGGGAAATTAATACTTTTGCAATGTACTGAATATAACTCACTGTTCTCTTTAGTGTGATGGTGTCAAAATGTCACTGGACTGATTCTGCCTTTCAAAAAGGGCAAAGACTTTGAATTCTGTCATCATTTCCAGAATACTTTACATATCAAATGATGTTCAGACAAAGCTGTATTATCATCAATACTTACAGTCTCTCAGATTACATATCTCTAAGACTTTCAAATGAACCTTCCTCTTATGCCCAAACCCCACGCCAACTCCGGAGATGGGTGTCAAGTTTTGCACCAATCAAACACTGTGATTAAGCTGTCAGCTCTAAATAAAAACATCTGAAAGATTAATGGGACAATTCACAACTTCACTGCCCAGCTTTGTTTTGTTCAAAGGTCCCACAGCAGTACTGTAACCCTAGCAAGTCCGGTTGTATGTTCATGTTTGTGTCTCAGTGAGGTCTGATTTGGGCCTGTGCGTGTGAAGAGGTGCTCTCCTGAAAGGGAATCTTTGTCGACTGAGGGCTCGGGACTTTGGGATCAGTTGGGTGCAGACACAGGGTGCGTCGGGAGAGCGAGGAGGAAGAGGGTAGAGGGGCAGTGGAGGAGGAAGGTATGCTGAGTACATGAGAAGCAAGGGTGGGAAATTTTAAACCAAAGATGGTTGGGAAAAAGAGAGGTGAAAAGTACAGAGGCAGAGAAGGAACAAATCTTTCAACATGGAAAAAAATGAAAGAGGCTCAAAAACACTCAGAGAGAGAAATTGATAGAAATTCAATTTGTTGGTTTATGTTTCGGAGCAGAAACAAGGTTCTCTCTGTTCTACTGCATGTTTTCTTAGAAAACAGTCTGTTTAGCATAAAAAAAAACCCAAAAACCAGCAGGACAGACAATTCTGGGAGTAGTATTACAACATGATATTTTTGACTTTTAATTGAGTAATATTATTTTGAAGTAATGCTACTCTTACCCGAGGACAAATTATGGCTAAACGACCCACCTCAACATTTCTATCTGCTGAGCCTGCTGTGCTCTTTGGAAGTCATGTAAACACACAGTACATGGTGTATATTGTTAGTGGAAGTACTGTACTTTGCACTGTTTTAACACACATATTGTATGCATTGACTTTAGAAGCTTTATGTTGTGAAAGAAAATTACATTTGGCAATTTCTGCTTATTCTTACTAATTGTTTTGTAATGTTAGTTACTTTTCCTTTTTTATTTTATTCTTTAAAATACTTCCATTTGCACATAACTTGATTTTTTTATGACTGATTATATCATTTCACATTAAGTTACTCAGTACCTAGTAGCCTGTTTACAAATACTTATTTACTCTCACTAAAGTGAATGTTGAAATTAGTATTGAATTAGACAAAGATGAGAGAAAAGCATAGCAGAAGGCCTCTATTAAAGCAACTGGGCTTCCATTACACTATGTCATGCCACATTGATGCAGTTATTCATGCAAAAGGAGGCCCCGCCAAGTATTAAGTGCAAAGAAATGAACATGCTTTTCAGAAGTCTGACATTTCTATTTCATTTTTTATTAATATTATTTACATTTTTGAGAACTCTTAGTTTTCCATGATGTGTAAGGTATAATCATAAAAAACTGTAAAAAGTAAAGGCTTGAACTTATGTACTCAATATGTAAGGAATCTATATAATCTATGATATTTACTTTCTGAAATTAAGGACAAAAATACAATTAAAAATTGGAAAAAAATTGAAATAACTTTTTCATCATATTCAGATTTTTCAAAATGCACCTATTTATTGAAGTAATTGTAATCCTAATTGAGTACAGTTTTTTGGCTACTCAATTGTTAGCTTTGCCATCCATCTCTGTGCGATAATATGGCTAGGACTTTATGTTGATTTAATTTGTGATGCAGTTTTCAAACCAAAGCAGATGCCTGCAGTCAAAGTGGGGGCATTGATTGTGACTCAAGTTGAATTTTCTTTTGCATCCAAAGTGTTTTCCTCAGTGTTGGTGTAGATTCACTCAGGTAATCCTAAGAAGTCTACTAAATGGCTATTTGACTTTTTCTTGCATCCAGAAGTTCTTCTGATCCCCATTTGGTTGTGGCCATGCAACACTGAGTCTTATTCTGCTGGATGTTTCTTCCTGTTAAAAGGGAATCATTCCTTTCCACTTACGCCATGTGCTTGGTCACGTGGAGAGAGTGCAGCAACATTAATGACTTAATAGAATTGGATGGGCTTTCTTAGGTAGATATGGGAATAAACTAAATTACGAAGAATTTAATTGAGCAGAAGGTTTAACTTTTGTTATACCTACATTACGAACTAATCTGAATGAAAACATATTGACAAAACATAAATAAAGAATTCCAGTTACTATTCTGTCTTTATGTTGTATTTAAGTTGCTTTAACATAAGAGTCTTACAGCTTGTTGATTTCTGTCCAGACTTTGCATTTTGTCATATTATGTGACAGCAACTTTGTTGAATTAACAACTAAAGTTTCCACTTTCTGTAACAATTGCTCAGTTGATTTCAAAATCGTATTATTTGTGTCTGTTAGATTTCCAACACATTGTAAAAAATTGCTTTTTGAGACTCCACTGAACCTGCAGTGCAGTGACATTCTAGTGGAAAACATTTACATGAATCAAAACAGACAACATAGTTTATTGCACGCAAGAATGAAACAGCAACAGAAAAAAGCAGATGAGTTGGGAAGCTGTTAACATCCTACACTGTAAAGAACATGGTGCTTCTGTGAATGTGTTAATGTCACATGCTGAGGCAGCCGAGATGCCCAGAAGTGATTCATGAAGAGAATAAAGAAAAGAGAGAAGGAAGGGGGGAAAAGGTTAAAAAAGATAGAAATACCTGGTAATAAAAAAATCTGTCTTTCACACGGGTGAGGCCAGGACAACATTCAAAGAAGATACTGGTGAGGAAGGAGAGGAAGGAATCAAAGCTGTAAAAAAGATGAGATGCAGTTGAATGGGAAAAAAAGGGAAGGACAGAGAAAACAGTCCGAGCAATTCAACAAAGGGGAAAGTAGGAGGTGCAGGAGAAATTGTGAAAAGAAGTGTTTGTTTATGAGTAGCTATGAGGCACCGTTTAAACGGTGTTTTACATTGTCAGAGTATAAAACATGATGAAACCTATGAGCTACAATGGAATGATTTAATTAAATCCTATTCATCTGTTAGTATGTCCACATTAAAGTCCAGGCCTGAATTTAGCTGGATATATATGGCAATACTTCTATGACTCAGCTTGAGGTAAAGTGCAGAGAAGAATAGTTTAGGTTTTTAAATTGGCTGCAGTTAGATTAAATAGTTGTATAAAGTATGGAGAGCTGAATACAACTGCACATTGCTGTTTTTAGATATTTATTTGTAAAATGTTTAAGAACAATGTATTCCTTTCCTTCCACTTCACAATTAGGTGTCAGTCTATCACAAAAATATTATTTTAAAATACACCAAAGTTAGAGGTTTTATTGTGAAATAATTAGAAATCTATGGATATTTTTAAAATACACTGTACATCTGCTATGGCTTCTTGAATCTAAGATCTACTTTGGTTAATCTTCATTCATCTAATTATTTCCAGAAAATGCACAACATGTAATATTTGCCTGACAGGAAGCAGAAGTGAGAGCTCAGGTAAAGACAGATCAACACAGAGGACAGAGACAGACAAGGTCCAAGAGTCCCCAGTTTGGTTATCAGCTAGCAGAGACAAGAACAGACAGCAGGGAGGGGGAAAACAGGAGAAAGAAAGATTTAGTAAAAAGAGATGTGGGGTTGAGAGTAAATAATAAAAGCAGTAAATCAACTGGTTTCCCAGAGGAGAAAAAAGGAGGACTAAAGGTGGCACAAGAAAAAAAGGTGCTGAAGGAGTGCAGTAAGAGAAGATGGACAAATAAAAGATTTGTCAAAAAGACCTGTGGTTACTTATTTACAGCTGTTAAATTGTGCTGCAGGGCTGGGAAAAGGTGATTTAACACCAATGTCTCTGTAAGATTTACTTTCTAATAAAGCTGGCCTTGAAAAGCTTGCAGAACCACTTTGAGACAGGCTGAGTTTCGTAGAGGTGTCCTGCTGAGACAGAGATATGGATAAAGGTTAGGGAACAGTGCGGGTGGCCTACAATGAATTGACTTGCTGAGTTGTTAGGGTATCAGTACGGAAGAGGATTAGGGCCATTGGAAAAACAAATCTCAGAATTCTGACTTTTTTCTGTTAATACCAGCTGGGGAGCAAGCAGCTTCAGTGACGGAGAGGAGATGTGCAGGTGGAGAACTGACTTTCTGGGGGAACTTGTCGGATTTAAGTTACTTTTTATGTGGCCGAGGGGCCCTCGAAGATGTAGTTTTATTAATAGAAGAGCAAATGACTAAAGTGAGAATTCTGGGGTTAAAGTAAAAAGTCAGTATTCTGAGAAAAAAGTCAGAATTCTGAGATTATTATATATTTTTTTCCAATGTCCCTAATCCTCTTCCGTATGTCAAAGTAAAAGGGTCTGGTTACAAAATCACTCCACCCTGTTCTGTTTGTAATTGTGCCCTTCATTATGTTGAAGTTTGTGGTTATAACGTGACAAAATGAGGAGACGTTTAAATCCAGTATATTTATATTTTATTGTTGTATAACTGAAATTTCTTTATTTCTCTCTCTGTCCCATTTTTTTTATCCAACTCCCCCCGACCTAAGGGCTATCTGTCTGAGGGTTTGGTAACTAAGTGGTATCGTTCCCCCCGTCTGCTCCTATCCCCCAACAATTACACCAAGGCCATAGACATGTGGGCTGCTGGCTGCATACTGGCCGAGATGCTCACTGGACGCATGCTGTTTGCAGGTACTGTAATGAAATCTTTAACAAAGGATTGTCGTGACTCAGTAATAACATAATTACCTCTGCCAAGGTAGTAATATTTTTACCAGGGTTTGTTAGGTAAAAGGAATCTAAAAAATTTTTTTGAATAGAATGGAATAATCCTTTATTGTCCCACAAGGGGGAAATTCAGCTGTAATAGCAGCAAAGTGACAGGTAATAGAAGCATTTAGATTAACATAAGAAAAGAATAAAAAACAGAATTAGGAATGATGTATGTACATTAGGGATACAATTACAAAATTGAAGTACTGTACAGTTATTAAAAATAATGTGGCATACTCAGATTTGAATGTGAATAGATCACAACATGTGGGGGGGGACTCAGCTGCCTTGGCAGAGGTCTGCAATCTCCAAGTGCTTTTCTAGTTTGTCTATTGTTTGCAGTTTTATCACAGTAGTGGTGGCTTCGACAGAGATAAGCTATTTTTTTACTTTCTGTCCTCCACCAAAGACACTTTTTTCCCTTCTTGGGGGCTATGTCTTTGCCTGAGCAGAATAACAATGATGATGAAGAAACGCTGTCTGTCTGAAGCAAACGTAGTTCAAGCTGACCAGCTGATTCTGACCTCCACCAGCTCTTCTGCGCCACAGGGCCGACCGCCGAAACTCAGAAAGGTCATCCTCTTTCCCCCCGCTGTTCAATGTTATGTGAGATTTTCACACATCAGGTGTCAGAGCTGTTTGTCTCCACTTTCTCCTAAGAAACAGGAGAGCAGTGGACCTACTAGGTTTTTGTTTACGGGGGTGGGTGATGCACTCCCAGCAAAATATACTGCTTACTTATTTTTTTTTAGCACCATCTGCGGTTCTTGAAGTATTTTTATTTCAAGTTCAGACTTTTTGCTGCCACACAAAATATTGGCTCTCTATCCGATGCAGTGATCCTACAGACAAGTTTGTAACGTTAGAAGCTATAAAACCTTGACTTAGAGTGGTAAAATCTTAGAGCAGCTCACTACAAAGTGTTGCAACCTCTCTGCATCATTTGAATCTAAGCCTCTTCTTTCTCCTGTCAGCTCACACCTCTGGGTTATTCTTGTTTGACTTTATGTTTTTCTTATGCTTATGTAACCAAGCCGCTTTCTCTTCTCTGCTTGTATCTGATTGGCTGTCTCTGTCCCCCAGGAGCTCACGAGCTGGAACAGATGCAGCTGATTCTCGACACAGTGCCCGTACTGAGAGAGGAGGACAGGCAGGATCTCCTACAGGTGACACCTCGGAGGGCGATACAAGCCGGACAACTGCAATTTGAGATTTGCGAATGTTTGCTAAAACAACGTCTTTTAGAGTATTTTAGACCAATTTAAAGACCTTTTTAAAGATGCAAAGATTAAGAGTTGCTTAAAATTGTATATCACTTCTAAAATTTAAAAGAGATCTTCCTCGATCCATACGAATATCAAAGAAATATTAAAGTAAGTCAATTCCACATCCCATTCCCACAGAGAGTAGTTTTTAAAAACCTGCCTATAAATATTTTAGTAGTTTTGCACTGATGTTGTTTCATCCGTTGAATATTCTAGGGGTAAAAAAAAGAAAGTTTATTTCTAGAATGAGAATAACTAGAAACTAACTTCAAACCAAAATTCAAACTAACCTACAATCACAAAGAAACAAAAAATCTACAATGTTTCTAAATACAGTTAAGCCCAAAATTGTTTCATTAACCTGGCAGATGTATGCTTAAATGAATCTTTTAATTTACCAACATGTTTCATCTGTCTGGACGTGATACTAAAGTTTTAGAGGTACAACCAGAGTCACAACTTTAATCTGATAAAGAATCTGTGTTGGAACTAAAGATTAAGGTGATGGCAAGGAGGTCTTCAAAGACTAGGAGCTCATCACCAAATATGACCAGTGGAAACATACAAAAACCTGGTTAGTGATTATAAAAAGGATTTGGTTGCTATAATGCAATTAAAGATTTTATATTGTCTATTAAGAAGGGTATAAATAATTTTTAACATGCTATTTTTGTAACTAAAATGTAGATAAAACAGAGAATGTCTTTTTTCAAAACAGACCACCAATCTGTGGAACAGTTGTCAACTAGAACTATATGGGCTCAGCCCACAGAGCAACTCAGACTTTTAAATGTATGCCTAAAACGTGTTTTCTCAATAGGTTTTAAGTTTAATTAAGTAGCATAACTTACATTTTAAATTGGGTAGATTGTTTATTATATTTTGGTGATATTACATTGTATTTATTGGGCTGTAACAATTGCTTGATAATTCACTATTTGTAAAGAAATTTGCTCATTGAAAAATATTTTAATGTGCTTTATAGATATATCTTGATTGATTTTTATTTATTCCAAATAAAAACATACATGTAAAAAATAGGTATCAAGGAAAATTTTTTGGTTTCTTCTACAAAGGCAGAATGACACATGGTTTAACACCATATTACCAGATCTACACAATTAGATTGAAGCCAACAAGGTGCATTAGCAAACAAAAGACCAAAGGGATCAGAACCCGCGGCTCTACAGATCCTTCATCGATCACTGCTGGTTGCTGTGACCTGCTGGAAACAACCAGCTAAGCAGATATTAGTTTATGCAAACATGCTCTTATTGAGAAAATAACATGTCAGTATTTTTTTCATTTTGCTTTCCTAGGTGATGCCTTCATATGTCAGTCATGGATGGAGAGTCAAGAAACCCTTCTCTGAGCTGCTGCCTGAAGTAGATCCTTGGGGTGAGTGGAGGGAATTGAGTACTGCGAATAAAGGGGCAGAGAAGCAGTAAAAAAACACAGCACTGTTCACATTTATTGATACCCCTGGTAAATAGGTGTAAAAAGGAGCCTAAACTAATTTCGGCTTTTATTACACTAGCAAAATCCCACACCGGGAAATTTACTCCAGTTCTCTAACAGTGAACAGACCTTTAGAGGTTTTTGCTTACCCCTCTTACCTCCTCCTCACTGTGGGTTGAGAAGGGGAAAATCTGGATCCTCATCCACCCATATTTGTTACAGTATTAGTATGATGTCAGTTATTGCTCTGACTGTAGATAGACAGGTTTAAGTGAGTAATGACTTTCTTGTAGCCTCCTTGTGACTTATGAAGCTCAACACACATCTGCGTAAATCTAATGTCAAGTTCTCCTGTCCTTAAGGAGGGACTAAGGTGAATGGGCTTCTGTTTACTCCATATTTACACTACAGGAACTCAAGTCACCTATTAATTTAAAGTTTCCAGATGCTCTGATCAGACCAACTTGAAATTTTACAAAAATGTTTCAGTTACTTTTGTTTGATCAGATTTTTAAAGATAAATAACAACATACGATTTTCCCCCATGAACTAAATGTACTATAAGGTTCTGTTAATTAAATGAATTTAGTTTGTATTTAAATTAATCTTGAGACAGACGGATAAATGCAATACTTGTATTACCTGGTGTTTCTTCTTCACCAATTTCTTCTTGTTTTAGCGGTGGACTTTCTGGAGCGCATCTTGACGTTTAACCCCATGGACCGTCTGACAGCTGAAGAAGCTCTGTCCCACCCTTTCCTTCAGCAGTACTCCTGTCCTGAGGATGAGCCCGTCTCATCGCACCCTTTCCACATTGAGGATGAGCTGGACAGCCTCATTGCCGAGCAGAGCCTGAGCAGCAGCGACAGTCAGGCTTCCAGCTTTCACTGGGAACGGTAAAGATTTCAATTTGACATAGTGGGACATTCATTCTATTGTCAACAAACAGCTTGGTGAACTTTATCAAGATTGGTATTTTTTTTTATTTAGTTTTTTAAAGTAACTCGTAGAAATTTGTGCCAACTTGTTTCGCACTTCAGTTTTTATGTTTTGTTTTCGAGGAGCAAGAGATTAAAAAAAATCCTCTTCTGAAATTGTTTATGAGAATTTTCCAAACACTTTCTGTTTTCCTTGTCATAATAGGTGGGGTTTTTTCTTCTAAGTTTCAATGTAGAGCTTAGAACTCATTGGGAACAGTCTATGCTACTGTTAAAAAAATCCACAAAGGTTTTTGTAATCAAGGATTTATTTTAAGCAAGATTTGATGGCTGCCAAAGAAAAATCATTCTGGCCAAACCGAAAACTACAGATTTATTTGACACTTTATCACACAATATAGTTCTCCTTAAGGTATCATAGTTTATTGAATAAAAAATACTTTAGTGTTGGTAAAGAGAAAATAACTTGTTCTAATTATTGCAAATACTAAGAAATAGGGAGTAGGAATCAAAAAGGAAAAGGGGTGTTCTAACAAAACCTGTTGGAACTTTCTGTCCTGGCCCTGTGAATCAAAATAAAAACGTGTTGCTGCACATATGAGTGACCTATGATGCACACTCCATATTTACATCTAAATGGAAGATAAAAGAAAGTCTTGTTGGTTTGTAGGTGTATTCTGCAGTGGGTGTGTAATGTTCTAAAATTATTTAGGAGCACATACTATTTTCCTGTTTTTTTACAGTACAAAAATACAATAAACACAATAAATGTGTGTATAACTTGCATGTCTTTGGTCGAAGCTTGTAAATGTTATTGCACAATGCCATAACTCCACAGATGAAACTCTTTTCTATGTACTAAAACAAGGGATGCAAAATATCTTAGCATGTGTTGATTATCAATGACTATTGAATAAAAATATGCTGCACTTGCCTGCAGGTACGATAACAGTTTATCAACGAATATATGGGCACCCTATCAAGGTGAGAGGTGTCGGTGCATACCCTGTAGTCCTACTCCACCTGACCTGGGAGACCCCACAGATAATGAAGAGGTGCAGAGGGACCCCAGGGCCAGTTCCAGCTCTCTGACAGAAGAAGCCCAGGTTGGAAATGCTATTTGTTCACCTCCTCACTTATCTATACTCACATCCCCCATTCAGCAATGAATTGGTTGATAAAAGTGATTAATCCCATGCATTTGTTCATGGTTGAGGCTTGAGGATAAACTCTGTGAAACAGCAGTGGTGTACTATAACCGTGCAAATGTAGTCACACCCCTTAAACATTTTGCACACTTTTTTTAAAGTACAATTGCAAACTTAATGCATTCTGGGGGATATTTATATGGTAGACCGACAAAATGTAGTGCATAAGTGTGTAGTGGAAGAAAAGAGATAAATGGTTTAACATTTTACTCTGTTTTTACAAATAAAAATCAATGTGATGTACATTTGTATTGGGTCCCATTTACTCTAATACCCCCAAATTAAATTCAGTGCAACCAACTGTCTTCAAAAGCCACCTAATTGGGTAACAGAGTTAACCTGTGTTTAATTTAATTTAATCTCAGTATAAATTCAGTTGTTTTGTGACTGCCACATACGTTTGTCAGAGAACAAGACTAATGAACACAGGAGACAGGTCAGGGATCAAGTTGTGGACAAGTTTAAAGTAGGATTAGACAATTAAATATCTCAAGCTTTCAATATCTCACAGAGCACTGTTCATCCACAGATTGAAAGAGTAAAACTGCAAACCTGCCTAGGCAGGGCTGTTCACCTATGCTGATAGGTTAGACAAGGAAAGCATCAAACAGAGTTTTAGACAAGGGGATCATGACAACAGAGATGGAGGCAGCATTATCCTGTGGGAATGTACTTCTTAAGCAGAAACAGTGAAGCTGGTTGTTCACTTTCCTGGATGGCAATGGCTCAGGGAGTAGGAGTTTGTCCTGTAACCGTTGTGATGCCAGTTTGAACCCCTCCTTCATCCATCTTAGTCATTGTGTCCTCGGTAATGACACTTCACCCATCTTGCCTGTTGGTCGTCAGAGGGCCCGATGGTGCCGACTAGATGGCAGTCTCGCTTCTGTCAGTTTGAATGGGCGAATGACTAATTGTAGGGTAAATCGATTTGGTGTCTTTGGACCAGATAAAGCGCAATACAAATGCAGGCCATTTCCAGAAGGACAACCCTGAACATGCAGCCAGATCTACAATAGATTGAATCAGATATATTTGCAATGCTGGCAAAGAGAACCTGAGGCAGGACTTGAAAACTAATGTTCACACATGTCTCTATCCAATGTAATGCAGAGCTGGTGGAGTCATTCTCCAAAATGTTTGCAGTTGTAACTGGAGCATTGTCCACTTGATGTTGTAAAATACACTGAACTCTGTAGCTGCAAGATGATATGAGATATGAATACTTTTGTAAGGCAGAAGGTTGTTTTCTGAAGGATTCTCATGATTTTTAACACTCTTCCCTTCATCTGTCTTAATACAGGTTGATCCACGCAAATATTCCCATAGCAGTTCAGCTGAGCGCTTCCTAGAGAGCTCTCACTCCTCTATTGAACGGGTCTGCGCTTTAGGATACGGCGAGCTTGACTGTGGCCGCTCCTGCGATTACAAAGTGGGCTCTCCTTCATATCTAGATAAAATTGCATGGCGGGAAGGAAAGCCTCAGCACTACTCGGAGCCTAAGCTAATTCTGGATCTGTCTCACTGGAAGCGTAACACTGGCAGACTCCCTGTGCCTGCCAAGCCCATTGGTGGCAGCATAGAGGACCTTGGACAGGTGAAGGTAGAAGAAGCAGAGGAGGAGGAAACGGGGGATTTGTTCCAGGAAATCACCCGCTGGGTGGAGAGTGCTCATTCTCGTCTGCACTCACCCAGTACCAGTCCATCAATTGGGCACTGCTCACCCTCCTGCTACACCTCCTCTCCCCCTCTTCCGCTGTCGCCTACAGACCTCCCAACTCCCGTCTTCCACTACAACGAACACATCCACCCTCCATCAGCTGAATATGATGAAGGCAGACTGAGCCCCCTTCCGCCCATCACATCTTCCTCTAATACCTTTCCCTTTCTCTTCCCATCATCTCCCACAGCTATATTTTCACCTCAAACAGCTTCGCCACCACCTTCTCCACTTGTGCAGCTCCCAGAATCTCAACCACTGTCCTCTACCTCCTCTGTATCTCAGTCCCCTAATGCAGACTCAACGGAGTCTCTACCAGTCAAGCAAAAAGAGCGATTGTTTGACCTGGATGTGTTCATATCCCGAGCTCTGAAGCTGGTCCGGCAGAATAAAGAGAAAGTTCATGTGAAGAAAGGAAAAGATGAAAGCTGGATGGAGGAGAGCAAAACAGAAAACATTAAAGGAAAAGTGCCCCTGCTTTCAGATCACAGGACTTCCCCATCACAGACTCCCAACTCCTAATCTAACATCCAGGTTCAGCAAAAGATGGCTATAAAATTAGTCACACTTTAAAACATGCAAATGAAGGGTGTTCTGTATTCTACTGTAGCAACTTGTCTTTTTAGCCCCGAAATGGCTTCATTTGTGGTGACAAACCTCCAGTTAAAAAACAGCAATTGTGCAACTTTGTTTGGAAGGTTTCTCAGGCAATAAAAGCCAATAAAAACCATGAGTAAAATATAAATCATCACACTTGGCCCTAAAAATACAAAACATTTACTAAATGTGAGCATATATGTATTAGTTCTGCTTCCTGCCTGTTTCTATAGGTACTCAAGTTAGCTATCAATCATACAAGACTTGATGGAGACTAATGGTGGGTTCTCTTTGTACCCGAAGATTTGCTGAGTTCCCAGTTGGAAATACAACGAGAACACCCCCTGAAAGCATAATTTCGTCCAGGAAAATTAGAGTTCCCCTGGTGCGTTTAATGTGTTTTAAAAGTCAAAGCTCAGATTTGAGAATGACGTCACACAAGTGTAGGATAAACAAGAACGGCCCCTAAAGTTAGAAGTCTTCCGTCTGTTTTTCCCTGAAGGTGAAGCTCTTATAGGAGAATGGCACCACACCAGAGTTCAGTGCTTTCAAGTTCTATGGGTTTTTTTGGGTAGGAGGTCAGATCTTCTGAATTCCCATTCAAATATACAAAAAGAACGTCAAAATTCTGACTGAGACTTTTGGAGAATATGTGAACATAGCATTTTAACGCAAAATATGAAAGTCCCACCGGTTTTCCGCCTTGCAGCTACAACTTTCTCAACTTAAGTGTGATGTCATTCCCACATCTGAATTCAGACCACCGAGACTAACTGAACATATTATTAGCAAGCCAGAAAATTTGTGAGATTTGCTAACTTTTTTAGTGCTAACTGCGATCAGCAATTAAAGAAAATAAAAATGTATTTCTCTCTATTTTATGATTTCAAACACTAACAATGTTCACAATTAGGGGTTACACAGCATTTTGTTTGCTATTGGTTGTCAAAGTTAGTTGCAACCTTGACTGCATTATATTCATGTGTCAGCTAATGCTGGGTACTGAACTCTGAGATGTTTGAAGACTTACAAGATTCCCACTCAGAATTTTGACTTCAATGGGCATTGTTGTATATTTAACTGGGAAAACCATAAAATCTGAATTCAGGGTACAATAACAACGCATCATCTGAGTGCAGTGTCCAATATGGCCGCCACACAAATAACACTTAGTGAAGGTTACAGGAATAAACTATTATCAATTATGTCCATTTGTGTCTCATGAAAACTGTGACACACACAGTAATGTACAACTTCTGATTTTGAACATGCTGCTTTGCTATTTAACCGCATTTAATAGAGAACATTACATTGTTATCAGCGTTAGGGAGGCGAATTAATGCCAGGATTCAAGATCTAACTTCTGAGGCAAATAAAATGCACTATTATACATGTCACAGAAAATTCAAGTCAATAATAACAGCAATTTTAAACAGACTCCCATTATGTGTTTAAGATTTGCTTTGAATGTCTTTCGAAACTCAATCCTGTTAACTCTTGAAAGAATCTATCAGTCTTCCGATAGCGTTTACCAAATGATGACAGTGACACAGCAAAAGATTTTTCTAAGCATCTGAATGTATTAACTGAGAAGTAATCAGTTAGAGTGTGAGGTAATAAACTGTTTTATTTATCACTGCTTTATCACTCCCCCATTGACTTACTAAATTTTAACTATAGAAACTTGAAAAAAGTTATGATCATGTTTGATTTTCAAGTACATGTAATATATCTGTAGGCGTTTCTTTGTGGCTAAAATAGTTCTGTAATATTTTCTAAATATTAGAACAAATGTTTTTCGTTGATGATTTTGGACTTAGCTGGGATTTCGTCTGAAAATGCAATGAACTAATCTGTGGTAGTACTTTATGATTCTTCTGCCAGCTGGACTAATTTTTAAATACATGTGGTTGTTTTCTGCACAAAATCTGTTCTACACTGAAGACACACGATCCTTCCACAGGGCCTAAAAGGCTTTCTACTCACCTTCATGTTAACAACGAAAAGCTTTAACACAAACAACATTTATCTATATTTTGGAAAATAGAGAGACTGCCATGTAGCTCTACCTTTAATGTAGGATGTTTTCTGAATCATTTAGTTTTCAGTAGGTTGTTACTGTAAATGCTTCTGTTTCTTTAAAAATAATACTTTGGCTATTTATTTTTCTCAACCAAGCCAACCACACTGAAGGACACACAACACCCTGCACAGTTACTGGCAACCCCTGAAGATATTATTTTATCTAAGTAATATTGATTTTGTTTAAGTAAGAATCTTGCAGTTAGAAATTTAGAAAAAACAGCCCTTCAAAATGAGTAGATGAATAATTAGTGAAAGGAAAAACTAATTTTCAGAAATAATTGCCTTTTATTGCTGACTTTCACTGTTCCGAAATATAAATGTTGTTTTTTTTCTTTAGTTATTCTAAAAATTCAACACTTATGGATACTATAAATAGCCACTCTTTAGCCACTTTTAAAAATGGGAAAGACAATGGTGCATGTCATGCAAGGTATGCTGATTTTTATTGACCTTCATAACCTTGTAAATGCCTCCAAGAAAATAACTATACGCAACATTGCATTAAGAGCAAAGATTGGCTGGGCAAGGAATAAAGTCTATCTTGCTTGCAGGAACAACAAACAGGGAGATAAGACAATGTCCAAAGCTCACTGTTAGAGTTAATTTAATAGAAATTTAAAGAACACATCTTCACCAGTGGTGCCAATAATTGTGGAAGGCGTTACTTAGATGTGCTGTATGGTTGTTACAAACGTAAGCTTAGTTTTGTTACTTTTTCATACATTCTCACACTACAGATGTAAAAAGTTGTAATCCAATGCCTTGCTGTGAAATGATCATTAACTGTATGCAGAGTACAGCTGTACCTGTACAGGAGTACAGCTGAAGGGAACACCAGAGGTACAACTTTGAGATTAAAACACACTAACAGCAGTACTGCAAAACAAGCATGTTTAATCATCTTTTAGTCCTTCACTGAATAGCCACACAATGATGTCACTATGTAACAATGAGTTTCATACCAATCGGCTTCTTTTATGCACACTGTTACGGACAGGTAGTCAAATATTTCCACAGGATACTACCACAAGATGTTCAAGCAGTACAACCCAAGGAAACACCAGTCAGACCAGTTATTTGTGTTTAAATTTACTATGAAGCACATGTGGAATATGAAGCACATTTACAAAGCCAGCAGCATTTGGTCACTCTCAGCCACAACATTACAACTATTTATTGTCTTCTTTTGCCAGTAATGTACCTCTCTCAATAGGAACACGACCATGACCTGTTTAGAGGACTCAAAGAAAGTAAAAACTGTATATTTCTGATTCAATATTAGATAAGTTGGTCTACAGTCAGACTTTTACCATGTCTCATAATCCATATTTGTAGCACAGTTTATTCTAGAGGCATTCAAAGCCAGCAATAATGCCATTACCAAGTGATACAAACACACTGTAACATATATGGTTACTGAGCCAAAAGTAAGAATCCTTATTCTATAAAGCAATGCTGAAAATGTGCCTCAGTACACCTCGATGCTTCCAGCTTGCTGAATGTAACATATGCCCTCGTCTCTGTATGGCTATGCAGGTAAATTAAACCATGTCTTTATGGTCTATGTCTCTGCGAAACAGTAAAAAAAGTTACTGGTTTCTTTTTCCATGTTTGGACTACTCATGCTTCAAGGGGGTCTCAGCCTTTTATTTCAGAAAATTTGTGGGACTGTTATTGTATTTGATTGATAGCATCTCTTTTTTGAGTCTCAGCTTTTGTTGGAAAATTAATAAAAGAATGTTGAAAAAAGGTCTGTCTGTCTGTCTGTCGTATACTTAAGGTTTTTGTCCTGCTGAAAGGCCAAGTTTTTGCCATCCCTACCAGGCTGTCTTACTGTATTTAACTTTATCCATTGATTCTGGCTACCTTCTCTGACCCTACATAAAAAAAAGTATTCCTACAGCAAAATCCCCCAGTACACAGAGTTTCCATTTGTGTCTACTCCTTCCACATGCTGTGTCCTTTCATCTGTCCACTATGCTGTAAAAGCCAGATTTTCTGTCAAAAGATCATCCTACTTTTCCTATTAATCTCTGCTGCTCCTCCAGAGTTACCAATGGCTTCTTGACTGATTCTCTCATAAATGCTCTTTTTCCTGACATGTCAATTGAAGTGGACAGCCATGTCTCAGTGTTTTCAATTATGTCATACTCTATTTTCAGATAATGGGCTTAAAAGGATTCTGTGAGATATTCAAAGTTCAGGATACTGTTTTCTAACTTGCACTGTTTAAACATCTCCACAGCATTATCCATGACTTGTCTGGTGTGTTTCTTGGTTTTTAAGATACTATTTGTTCTCTAACAACCCCCAGAAGCCTTCAAATAACAGCCGTAAGTATTCTGAAATTAAATCATCTAATCATTCTGGCACATCTACAATGAAATGGTAAACATTATGTCCTGCTCGGTTAATATATGCTTGGCAATTGAGAGTTTGGGGGATTTAGCTCTGAGTGTCGGTGGAAAAGTGACTCATCAAGGATTACAAACTATGCTTAATGCACTCCTTATCTGTGAAAGGACAGGTTCCGCTGTGAGAAATCGTTCGATTTAAATGCATAACATTGACAGGTTTTGACAATAGTTTAACATTTTGTATGAGATGACTCAAACAAATAAATTAGGAGTTTTAGTTTTATAGGGAATAACTATTCAACATTCATATGTACCGGTATAGTTAATATTTTAGTGACATGAGATAAGCAAATTATAATGTTTTAAAATAGCAGAGAATTGAATGTAAGCAAGTAATGTATGTCCAAAATAATTTGCTATTTTTCTGGAAGGATTGGGAAACAACTGCTATAATGTACACAAAGGACTAAATGTTGTAGAGGTTGAAATAACCTTGAGAATTTTAATTCTGATCAGAGTAAAGCATCAACGCAATTGGGAAAAACCGAAAAATCTTTGCAACCCATTCCAAGCTTACCGTAATAAGGAATAGTGTTTCGCAACAAATCTATCTTGCGCGCAATAGTTTTTACGGTAACCAAGAAGGGAATCCCAGCATGTGATTGGATGAGTTGCCAGCCTGTCGTGTGCTGCGGTTCGTCCCCTCTCCCCTCCTCGCTAGCTGCGTCTGTTGCGGTAGCTCCTTTCCAAGGGTACTCCAGCCCATTGCAAGGTGTCAAATCTCGAAACTTGCACCGAAGAAACATGCTGAATAAACATTAGGCTGTTCAACAGAAGGAAAGCGGTATTATCACACCCAAAAGCAGGTAAACCAAATCGCTGTTGTGAAAGGACAGACAGTCCCGTGTCACGGTCGGAGAACTTCCCGTTTCCGAGACTAAATTAGCGTATAAGGGGTTTTATTGATGAACAGCGTGAGATTATTCCTTAAAAATAAAGCTATGCTTATAATAGCTTGTGTTGGAATGATGTCTCCGTTTTAAATATCACAAAAGTTCACTCTGTTTGCGTTTTGTTGGTGACTTGCAGTGTGAAACCTGGGTTGATGTCCAAGTAAAGACGGCGATGTTCGATTAGCATGTTGCTAGCTTGTAACACCTGTTAGCTGTCGTTTTTTACTCACTGGGGTATTTCTTAAAGCCTGGCATGTATTTTATAATTAGCTGGTGTTGTTCTTCCGGGTTTTATGTTGATGATAACTTCATATCCTCCCTCAGTCCTCCCGCGCTTCCATTTATGATCAGCTGCTGTTTTCTGAAATGTGAGCGGAAACTTCAGTCTGTCATTAGTAACTCATTAAAAAGCACAGTAACAACATTAAACCAGGCGTGAACAGAGCTTGCCTTTTTCTGCAGTGGTCATTGGCATATTTACATTGGATTGCCCTATATAGATTCACACTCCCATTGATGGGAACAATGAGAAAAGTTTTTTAATACATTTCAGTAAAAATCAAAGGAGCCATGAGGATAAGGGTGAAGGTAAAGAAATCCTTTAAAAGCAATAGAACATGTGCAGCTACACATTAAGACAGGTGAAGTGAGCTTGTATTTTAGGTGCATCCACTAAAATACACTGATTGTCTCTTCAACTATTTCTATCTTTAGAACTTTTAGTATTAAATAATAATTGTTTATAGGGTTCCTCAATGTATTCTCACATAGCCAATTAATGTGATGCTTTACTAGATGTGCATCCTTTTTGTTTAAAACTTCTACTGTCAAACATTAGCAAGATATTTGATTGAATTCCTGGTCAAATTCCAGCAGGGATTGCTGTCTCTAATTAGAGATTTCAGCACAACTTGGTAACGTCAGCAGTGTCAACATTTTAAACAGAGTTGGTGAAATGCACCAAATGCACAATCTCTAAGGTGCTGTTTGTTGTTCTTTCTCTGCAGTTTTGCAAACAAGCGGTTCCAAACAGTTCTGACCATTTCCAGTACACCGGTGTGTGAACATGTGAAAATAGGTCTGGTCTGCAAGCATGCTGACACATTTTCACAAGGTTGTACAACTACAGGTGCATCTAAGTAAATAAGAATACTCTCAAAGGTATTTGTTTCAAACATTCTAGAAGTTAAGCTTTATTTTATAGATTTATTACACACTGAGATATCTCTCAAGGTTTTTAATTCTATTTGCCGTTTGTTTCTTTTGGATTATAGCTTACAGCTAATGAAAACCCCAAATTCAGTTTCTGGGAAGAAAATAACATGAGATCTGAAAAGTATTTCAAAAATAATCATCTCCGGTGGGGAAAAAAACCTTTTTAGACCAAAATAGAAAGCAACTGACTAAAAGGAATTGGGCCACCCACTTTCTTTTATTACATTTTCTTGGCTCTACAATGACTTATAGATCCCTTTTGAACCAAATTAGACTGCTTCGGTTGTTTCAATAGAATATTTCATGTTTCTTATTGAGCAAATTTACTGTATTTTTGTGCTTTATTTTCAAAATATTACGTGGTTTAAGCACGTCCAAATCTTTATCTATATTCATGGATCATAGGTGCCAGTATTGTCACTATTGCTCTAATGCAGTGTTTCTCAAACTTTTTTTATCATTCCCCACTTTGGACAAAGGAGCATACACAAGCCCCCCATGCTTTTATCGCCCCAACAGAATGGTGACCACGCCTGATTTTTAAAGTGTTTTATGTATTTAAATAGCCGAGTTAGTCTACAAGTTTTTAAGGGTATAAATTAGTTGGAAAAAGGGGTTGCGCACTGTTATAAAACCAGCTCAGAAATATATGCTGTCAGTAGTTGCTACATGTAGAACTTCAGCTCACAGTTGGAGAAAATAAAAGTTGTAGTTTTATCAAATTTACAAAGCTTTCAAAAGTACAAAATAAAAAAAATTAAAATAAAATAAATAAAGAGCAAGATACTTATCCCTGTATTTCCTCCGTGGTTGACCGTGTGACTTCTCTGACTCTGAAACATTCCCTGATCTTTTTAGATATTTGTACATTTTGTAGATGGAATCTCTGATAATGCGGCTATTTCAGCTCGTTTTGTTCTCCTGCGATGTATTCCAACGTCAAACTCCCAGCCCGATGTTCCAGGTCCCGGTTCTGTTTACAATGATGATCACAATTGCTAATTTATTTGAGTGTGTTTAATTTTGTGAGAGAGGGGAGCTGGTTGATTTAATTGACAGTGCAGTGAAACATTCACGACGACAGAATCTAGGGGGGAAAAACTATTTAAATCCCGTTGATGTCACGCCCCACCTGCAATACCTCTGCGCCCCACTAGTGGGGCTCGCCCCATAGTTTGAGAAACACTGGTCTAATGAGACTAAATGACACATTGTGAGAGCTCTGAGTGTCTGTGGAAAATGTATTTCCTTGTAATATTTGTTTAATTAATATAAGTTTGGTCATTACTGTCTGCTATTAACAAACTGCAAAGAATACCAGATTCATTTGACCAGGTTTATTTTTGGATCCAACACAATACATTCTGGCACTGAACCAGCGGTCACATGCATGACCTGCCGGATGATACTGTTCCAGCCTGCTAACAGAAGACGGAAATACTGTCGAAGTCTTAAAAAAATGAATCTGCAGCATTTTTTTTTTTTATGCTGTCATGAATAATTTTTGTTTGAGATTTTAGCCTTACTCTTTAAAATAGTAGCAATATTTATCCTGAAGTATTCCACATTTTTCTGTTATTTGGTTGATGCTTTTGCAAGATATTTATTGCTGTGTGTCTTCTTTTATTTTCTTCTCAAAAAGGATTATGACAATCTTTGAAAGCTTTGCATTTGTCAGGCTCTCGTTAAACTGCTTTAAACCAGAATTCAGATTAAAGACAATCACTGCTCTAAGCATTTGTAATCCCCAGTGGAACGATCATCTGCACGCATTTCCTAGCTTTGATGTGGATTGTAAATTCATGATCTGCATTACTTCGAGCTTAATATCTTATCAAGATAATTCTAGGTTGTGTTCACATATAATTAATAAGTTTTCTAGGTTTAGAAACCAAAAAAGCTAAACTTTCTATGGATGCAAAATGATGATTATGAATGTTTTTTCCCCCCCTATAAAAGCAATGTATGCATAGCAGCCCAAAACCATTTACTCTTCTATTTACATCAGAGCTCCTTTCACCTGCTGAAGATTTGTATAGTTACATTAAACAACACAATGGATCATTTAGTAAACGTTGTCTTTTTTTTTTTACCACAGAAACCTTCCATCAGAGCACCTTCAAGGCCATTGACGAAGCATCATGTTGTCAAGGTTGAGGACAACCTGGTCCCTGAAACCCTGTGTCTCTGTCTGCAGATGGGCGCACACTAAAGAAAAGGGCAAACCCCTAATGCTTAATCCTCACACCAACAAGGTAAACATGCATCTCACATTGTCTTAAAGTGTCAAGATTGATTCATAAATGGCAAGACTGCAAGCTTTTTGACACTTTGGTCTGACTTTCCGTGCATAACTGGTGTGAAAACAGCATCTCTCAGCAAGAAACCTGTTGTTTTGTTTGGTCACATTGCACAAAAGAAGAACTTTAGTTTAAAACTGAACAATTGACAAAATAAATGTAGAGTATGTAGAAAATGTTCCTCCTTTTTATGGTTTTCATGCGGACATGTTCAGACAGTGTCCCATTATACTAAATTAAGAGACTACAGATAAACCAGTTGGTTTTGAGTTTATTTATTCAGGACTATGTCTAGGAACAATAATCTCATGAGAGAAGACATTGCCTGAACCAGTTCCTCTATCCTTCCTTCATTTTTATTTATTTATGATTTCTTCTAATTAATTTTCGGTTTGGGAATACTAGGAAGTTTTGTGATTAATAGATGGGAAAGCTCACGGCTAAACAGACAGTAATGGAAAATAATGAAAACAAAAAAGTCAGAGCATGAATGCAGAAACAAAAGTAAGTTAGTGTTAACTTATTCAGATCTTTGCATCAGTTACATAGCAGTATGTTTATTGACAAGACGAAGAAATGTTTTTTAGGCAGCAGAGAACTGTGCTGATACACATGTGTAGGAAAGTAATTTGGCTGTTTTTACCATCTGTTGATCTTTACTTCCAGTCGGAGATTAGCACTTAAATTATGCTATCTATTGCTGTGTGAAGATAAAAACAGTCAACATGGAAGATATCAAAAAATTTCTTGTTTTGAAAATGATGGGTTTTTAAAATCCAGATTGCACAACAGATGCTAACGGTCCCTAGCATTAATTCACACTTACATCAACTAACTAAAACTTACTGCCGTCACAATGTCAAAATGTATTGCTTTATAACTGAAGCAACACATTTCAAGTTGTGTTGTTTCCTTCAACGTGGATACCTATAGAACAGACAGAATGTATGATCTTTTTACTGTTTTCTATATTTCTTCTTGTGTTAATGAAAAAACTAATTGTACCAGTTTTAGCAAAGTCTGATTTACAAAGTATCTTTGGATGTTTTTTAGGAATTGTTGCTTTTTGAGACTAAAATACAATTAAGAGCCACCGTGCTTGAAGCTGCAGCCCCAGAAGAGGTGAAAACAGCTGAAATATAACCAGCTTGCTATTCGCCTGCAGCTGTGAATACTCAGGGCTATTGACACTTTTACAGTCTTATAAATCAAACCAGTGTAATTCACTGAGAACACCAGGAGCTCGTACAGAGGGAGGAAGCAGGTGCACCAAGTGTGCTTTCTAGAGCAGGCTTCAGTCATCCTTGCTGTGTTTCTTTTCATTCTTCCACAGTTTTACCTCACTGCCTTTTTTGGTCTAATTTAATTTAATTCATTAATCAACTATTTGCTTTTCCTGCGTTAAGAAAATTGGAATGCTGTTTTTTTATAGTCTGTTGTATCATGGCCACAACATGGAAAATAAATCTGTCTCAAGTATTGCAGTAATTCTGAGTTTGCATGTTTTTCTGAACGCTTCTAACATGTTATTCTTCACTTTGTTTGGAGACATAAAGTTCATCCAACACATTGTGTTATTTGTGTAATTTCTGTAGCCCTGCATCTAAGTGAAGCTACTTATTTGCAAACTACTGTATACCTAATAACTACGAGTATAGCTCAAAAATGTTGAATGTTTATAAAAAGTTCAATGTTTTATTCACTCCTTTCATAAACTGAAACATTCATTTTATATAGTTTTTTTTAGACGGAATGTAATTATTCAACCCGGTATTTTTTGTAATTTTGATTATTTTGGTTTACAGATAATGAAAACCCAAAAGTCAGTGTGTCAGAAAATTTGAATATTGTTAACAAGTTATATATTAGAAAGTTAACTAACAATGTCCCACCCTAATCAGCTAATTATCCAAGACACCTGTAAAGCTTTCCTGTGCCTCTAACTCATCTCTGTCTGGGTCAGTAGGCAACAAAATCATGGGGGAAGACTGCTGACTGGACAGATGTTTAAAAAACATTTACACTCGCCACAAGGAGGGGAAACCACAAAAGGTCATTGCTAAAGGAGCTGGTTGCTCAGAGTGTTGGATCCAAGCATATTCATAGAAAATTGAGTGAAAGGAAAAAATGCTATAGAAAGAGTTTTGGGGAGCTTCACAAGGACACCTGTTTGAAATTCACTGCATTGACTACCCGTATGTTTTAGGATAAATTTTAAGGTTCTTTTAATGGTTTTTAAGTCTCTTAATGGTCTTGGGCCTTCTTATCTTTCAGAACTGCTTTTACCAAATGACCTTCGCGGTCTCTGCGCTCCTCTGGCAGCCGTCTCCTTGTCATCCCTAAAATTAGGACACACACTCACGGCGAGGCGTCTTTCCATTATTATGGCCCTCACCTCTGGAAAAGGCTGCCGGAGGGCCTCAGAGAACGTTCATGTTTTTAAGAGCAGGCCTCACCTTTTTAGCCTAGCTTTTAACTGATTATTGCTTGATTATATTTTCAGTGTTTTTCTGCGTAGTCTTATCATATATATATCCCCTATTATTTCTATACTTTAATCTGTTTTTTTAAATCTCCCTGCCAGTGTTTCCTCTATGGGAGACCTCTACCTCCGGAGCGGTGGTCGACTGTAGCTGCTGTGATCATGCTTTTTAAATCTGTGTGTGAGGGATGGGAACATGGTTTATGTGGGGTCATTTTAATCTGTAAAGCACTTTGATTTTCAACTCTTGTATGAAAGGGCTTTATAAATAAAGTTTGATTGAATTTGATTGAAGGAGTGGACTGAGGCTACGCAGATCCAAATCCTACACACAGACCACAAGGGTCTTACCAGGACTAAGTGGATTAAGAACTGGACTGTTGATCAGAGGTCTTAAGTCCTCTTTTTAGAGGAAATTAAAGTCTACATTTCACTTAGAAATCAAGGTCCCAAAGTCTGGAGAAAGAGTCCTGAGGCGTGGTATCATGATGGCACGATGCTTGAAGTCCAATGTTAAGTTTCCACGTTGAGTAATGATTTGGGGTGCCGTGTCATCTGCTGGTGTTGGTCCATTGGGTTTTCTGATGTACACAGTCAACACAGCCGTCTATTAGGAAAGTTTAGAGCACTTCAATTCAATTCAGTTTTTTTATATAGCGCCAATTCACAACATGTAATCAAGGCACTTTACAAGAAAAGTAATTTCAATTCAATCATGCATACATTCCAATCAGTTTAAAAGTTTTCCAAGGAAATCCAGCAGATTGTGTTGAGTCATTGACTTGCAGCATTCACTCCTCGTGGACGAACATGTAGGGACAGTAGCCTGCGTTTTGTTGGTTACTTCACAGCAATTTCTCAGACTGAGCAAGCATGTAGTGACATTGCAGAGGAAAAACTCCCCTTTAGTAGGAAGAAACCTCCAGCAGAATCTGGTTCAGTACGAGCGGCCATCTGCCATGACTGAGATTTTATTGTCAAGCTGGACTTGGCACCTGCCCACAATGCCAAAGGTACTAAAAGTTGAACTCCAGGGTAATTTTACTGGAACTTAACAGTATGCACATCTCCATTTCACCGGCCCATTTCTGGAACCAACAGAGTACCAGTCTTGGGGTATGCACCCGGAAATGGCCCGGTAGAGTCACTGGGCGAGAGCTGTGGTTAACTCACGCTGATTGGTTGCAACTCAGAGGATAATGAGCAGAGGTCGCCAAGCAACTGGCTTTGTAAAATAAAAAGAGTTGCTGGCGAAGCAGTTCATAATAACAGCGAACACAAACATGGCATCCATCTCTGCTTCTTCTATGTTGATCTCGAGTTTTTTCTGCTGCTGTGGGCGCCTTTTGGTGCTGATCAGTGATGCCAATCACTGTTAAAGGGGTCGTAATATGCGGATGTCTTAGCTGATTTATTAAAGGGCCAATTTTGTATGGAGCCACGACGGCTAAGACGAGTCCACAGATTTACCCTGACAAGATGGAAATGTGCCTATTGACCGTGGTGTTACTTTGTTTGATTGGCCAGCAAACGCGCCTGACCTGAACCCCATAGAGAATCTATAAAGTATTGTCAAGAGAAAGATGAGAAACCAGATCCAACAATGCAGATGACCTGAAGGCCGCTATGAAAGCAACCTAGGTTTCCATTACACTTTTCCTTCATGCCACATCGCATTGATCCAGTAATTAATGTAAAAGGGGGCCCAAACAAGTATTAAAGGCATAGAAATTAACATACTTTTCAGAAGCCTCACATCTAAATTTAAGTATTTCTTTTTATTGATATTACGTAATATTGTAATTTTCTGAGACACTGTAATTTGGGGTTTCATTATCTAAAACCATCATAATCGCAAAAAGAAAGGCTATTTCAATCTATTGAATTTCTATATTATGGGGTTCACTTTCTGAAATGAGTGACAAAAAATATTGAACTTTTTTTATGATATTCTAATTCCTTTTTGCTGTCTCTGTATGTGTCATCCTGAGGTCATGTATAACATTGTTTCAAGACATTGTTTCATTTGGGCTATAGGGATTACCTATGAGGATTCCCAGTGACCTAAAGTTCCAGCTGACATTTGCAACGTGAAGCTTTAGTTGCTTCCTGTAACATGTTGGGAGTCAGTGCCAAATACAGCCTGGTAGAGTTATGTTAAATATAGACATGCCAACAAACATATACACAAGCAGGGAGCCACCTGGTCCCAAATGTAGTGAAGCTGTTGTGCAGTGCAAAACTGAAAATTGTTAGCCACGATGTAAGCAAACCATAGTGTCAAGTCAAGGGTTCATAGCAAGAAAAAAATAATGCAACAAAAAAAACAGCTGAAAAACAAATCACTTAAACCCAAAAGAGAAACATATATTCACAGTTTTAACTGCTTTTGCATCAATTGGTGGAATGTTGTATGGGTGTAAGATATAGTTTGGTCTCACAAATAGTGTTTAACAATTGATTTTGCATTATAATTTTTTTATGAGATTTAGCTTGTAAGATTAAATCTATGAGAGCGATCCCGCCTCTGCCACAAGCCACCCCCCCAGCCACCCCCCCAGCCATTGCTGGGGGGGTGGCATAGTATGAATGAATAAAATTTAAAAGCTAATATACTGTAACTGGCCGGTTTTTGATGAGGCTCCCACATAAACACAAAGCAGAAAATAAACATTGCCAAATAAGCCTCTAAATCAACTTCCTTCCCAGCCAAAGAGTAGAAAATATGATGAAGCAAATCTCCTCTGTCCAATAATACCATCAGCAGGCGCATTTATGAGATGTCAACAAACATATAGGGACTAAACTACCTGTGATATAGTGTGCCTAGAGTCGTGCTTCAATATTTTCACATAATGCATCATATTCACAGTATCTATTATGCCATCTAGCTATATGAAGTTATATCAATTTTAGTATAAGTACATCATAATTTTGTTGTTTTGATCTTCAATAGTAAAAGGAATCTCATGTAAACTTTGATTGTTTTCGTCAGGGGAAACAGTATGTGATCAAGCAGTACATAAGCAGTGTTATAGTAATTGATGCTGAAAAAAAAATGCCTGAATATATTTAAGGAATCGGACATAATTCTTACAAGTAAAAAGAAAATACATTTATGCTTTTGTTTATTCAGTCTAGCCTAAGTTTAAAACACTTAAAAACAAATATGTTTAATAAAAATATGTATTTCCTTGTAAACACACACACTATCAGATATATACAGCACTGTTGCCTTTTGTTGAGAGGGACTCATGGTGGGGCTAAGTGAAGTAAATGCTGCTTCAGCATGACTTGGCATTTTTTTGTGAGGCAGCCCCCCTCCATACATCACTGTTACAGCACAATCGGCCCCTTCCACAGCCCCTCACTCGCTGCCTTTTATTTGCTGTCCACCCATTTCAGCCAGAGAGAAAGTCTGTAACTACATGCACACGTGGTCACATATGCCACAGGAGCATAAACAAACTCCTGCATAATCTTTCTTTATAATGGGTGTTCCTGCAAACCGTGTTTCTCATTGGCTCCTTTAGAGTGACTCCATGTTTTGTTTTCCTGTGAAAAAATTGCTTTCATCTGGTTTCTCTCATGTCTCTCCGATCTTGCATTCTGCTGTCAGGAGTCATTAGGTCAACCCTATTAAGCCATAAATAACAGAGCGCCCTCTAGTGGCAGAATATTGGTACAAGATACTGTATACCTCTCTTATGCAAGAAAAACATTCAAAAAGAAATTTAACAATCATTTCAACTAAATCAACATCAACAAAAAATCCTTCTGGAAACATAAAATCTCTAAAACACTAAATTATATTGACGCAATTGTCATAAAAGCATATTAACTATTCCTACTCTTCCTTGTTTCCAGAAATACATTTTTGGAACTCTGCTGTGTTTGTTACAGAACAATGTTATTGTAAATGTAAGGCAAATAACCTAAACCTTCAGCAAAACAAATTTCACTTTGACATTTTTTTGCAAAAGCTTCTGAACACTCAGTTTAATCATTCTGATCATGCTGTTTCTCCACAGGGTATGGCCTTCACTCTGCAAGAGCGACAGATTCTGGGGATTCATGGTCTGCTGCCTCCCAAAGTGGAGACTCAGGACATTCAGGCTATGCGCTTTCAGAGGAATCTCAAGAAGATGACAGATCCCCTGGAAAAGTAACAACATATTTTCCTTAAAACATGTCGGGTGGTTTGGTTTTCGGTTTAGTTTTTCTCTTTTTCTTATTTTCTTCCCTTCATACACAGATACATCTACCTGATGGGGATCCAAGAAAGGAATGAGAGGCTTTTTTATAGGGTGTTGATGGAAGACATAGAGGAATTAATGCCAATTGTTTACACTCCCACTGTAGGATTGGCCTGCACACAGTATGGACACATATTTAGGAGACCAAAGTAAGCAAGCATAGCTAATTAAGCATTGCACATTTAATGTATGGGTCAATTTCTGAAATGTTATATCTGTTGTTCTTTGTTGAGAATTTGTCCTAATGGCTTAAGAAACAATATGTGTTTTTCTCCTTAGGGGTTTGTTTATCTCCATTCTGGACAGAGGACATGTCCGCTCCATTCTGGACAACTGGCCAGAAACAAATGTGGCAGTAAGTACCTGTAAACCCAGAATATCACATACTGCAAGTAAAACAATTCTCAGGCAAATAATCTGTCTTACATCCTCAAACAAGCATTTTCACTTTGCACTAGATTTCAGCAAATGCTGCTTTGTGCTTGTTACATAAGTCAATATGCAGTTTTACTGATTGTCATCTTTTCCTGCTTCCTGTCTTTCTAAAGGCTGTAGTAGTAACAGATGGAGAGCGTATTTTAGGCTTAGGGGACCTCGGTTGTTACGGAATGGGAATACCTGTTGGGAAACTCTGCCTTTACACCGCCTGTGCTGGCATTAGACCTGAGAAATGTCTGCCTGTGGTGATAGACGTTGGTACAGACAATGAGGTGGGAAGGCAGTATATCATTACAATACTTTGTTTGCCCTATTTATATTCTGTGTTTCATTTATAGAAGATGTGTAACGCTGTTCCTCCTTTTTGTGTTTGCGCTGCCGTCAGACTCTTCTGAAAGATCCCTTCTACATGGGCTTGTATCAGAGGCGGGATCGCTCTCAAGCATACGATGATCTAATCGACGAGTTCATGGAAGCTGTTGTGGACAAATATGGACAGGACACTCTGATTCAGTTTGAAGACTTTGGGAATCACAACGCATTCCGCTTCCTTCGGAAGTACAGGGAAAAATACTGCACCTTCAACGATGATATTCAAGGTGTGCAAAGATCCTAGCATTAGGATGTTAGTGTTTCAGCTAACTCATTTGAATCTGCTGGTTATATTTTGGTATTGTACATAATTTTATCTACAATGTTAAAGAAAAAGGCAATAGACAAAAGTGTTAATGTTGTGTTGGATCTATCGTGTATAGCTCTGTACCTTTGCATGTTTCCAGGCACTGCATCTGTAGCCCTCGCTGGTCTGTTAGCAGCTCAGAGGGCCGTTGGCAAACCTCTCACCGAACACCGTGTTCTCTTCCTGGGAGCCGGAGAGGTATGCTGACACTTATCCATTTAAAAACTCAATGCATATTCTTCATGAGTCACGCTGCCTTCTACTTACAATAGCTGGTTGTACTGAAAAGAAAAACAAACAACAAAAACACAGATTTGCTTGGTTAATGTGCTTATAAATGAACAGTTTAACTTATTTATTTATAAAATGTCTGAATATTTTCCTCCTCAGGCTGCTCTTGGTATTGCTAATCTGATTGTAATGGCCATGATGGAGTCGGGGTTAACCCAAGCAGAGGCCAGAGAAAAGATCTGGATGTATGACGCACATGGTTTACTTGTAAAGGTTGGTGAGCAGATCAAAAGTCTTCTGTGTGGACAGAGCTGAGTTTTGACTGCTTCCTCTTTATGCACCTTCAGGACAGAGTACAGAAAACAGATGGCAACCAGGAGGCCTTTGTTCACGACAGTCCAGGGAATGTAAAGAGCTTCCTGGATGCTGTTAACACTATCAGACCCACTGCTATTATCGGTGATCACAATCTCTTTACTTTTTTACTCCTTGATGGTAAAACACATGGCTTGTGTTTCAGAAATTAAAATGTTCTTAGCTTTATTTAAGCTTTCAGTCACCAGTTTGTTTTTCTCAATTGTTTTTTTTAACTGTTTCATTTCCAACTAAGCTTAAGGGTTAAGGTTGGGTGTCTCTTCTTTCAGGTGTGGCAGGAGCCGGACGCCTCTTTACCCACGATGTCATTAAAGCCATGGGAGCTCTAAATGAGCGACCGATTGTATTTGCCTTGAGTAATCCAACAAATAAGGCAGAGTGCACAGCAGAGGACGCCTACACACTAACTGATGTAGACACTTTTTGACTTTTTTCTCATTTCTTTATTCACTTACTTATATATGTAAATGTTTCCAAGTAACTTTGAAACAAAGTCTCCGGTCTACCGCAATGCTTAGTCCACTGTTTCTGTGTCTCACAGGGTAGATGTCTGTTTGCCAGTGGCAGCCCCTTTGGTCCGGTAACACTGAGTGATGGGCGTGTAATTACACCAGGACAAGGGAACAATGCTTACATCTTCCCAGGTTAAATTAAAGATGATTATAGATATTTGTTATTTATATAATTTATCGTATGAGGATATGAATTATCTGCATGTTTCACGAACTTTAGAGATTAACAGATAACTAGTTTATTGTTTCCAGTAAATCTCAGGGTGACTGACAACCTTGAACAGTAAAGCTGATGTGTTTTAAAGCTCATCCTGTGGTTTTTGTTTCAGGTGTGGCTCTGGCTGTGATCCTGAGTGGAGTGAGACACATCTGTGATACTGTGTTCTTAGAAGCTGCCAAGGTGAAAAAGGAAACAGTTTCAGTTTCCTTTTAAAACTTGCTCCTTTACTTCACTCTCATTCCAGCTTTCCTTTTGCTGCTGAGTCTGTCTTTTTTGTGTGTGTGTGTGTGTGTGTGTGTGTGTGTGTGTGTGCGTGCTTATCTAAACCCTCTTTAAACTTTTGATGTGTCCTTTTCCTTCTCTCTAGACTCTGGCATAGAAGCTGTCAGATGATCAGCTTTTAATACGCTGATCCATCTGTGCGCTACCTTCTTTTGCTGGGCTACATTTCAATTAGCACTGATCAGTGCAGATGATTAACACGATGCTTTGAAATTGGTGTCTGTGTTACAATGGTAGAAGTGGTCTGATCACTTTTAGTTCAATTGTTTTACTCAAAATCCCTTTCAATTATCCATGATGGCAAACAGAGCACACCACAGACAAATGATTATAGTACTAAATATATATTCTGTTTGTGGGTTGAAGAAATGTCACTTTAAAGTATTTTCACATTCGTTGCAGACGCTCGCTGAGCAGCTGACAGATGAAGAGCTTGCAGAGGGCAGACTCTATCCTCCTCTCTCCAACATCAGAGAAGTTTCTGTTCAGATGGCTGTCAAGGTAAATCCTGAAACTCTGCTGTTTGTTCATTGCTAAAATATTACTAGCTCAATGCTTTTACTATTTGTAATTATGTTTATAAAGATTTTGAATTTTGTCAAAACCTTCAGATGTAACCTTGTTTTTATTGAAGTAGAGTCTGACTGTAATCAAAACTTATGCTAATTATTAGGGGTGTAATCAAGAGACCATATTTTTTAACTGTCCCAACTACTCTGTTTTGTAAAACAATATCCACAGCAGGACGCTCCTGACAGCATTTTTTAATGTAGACTTTGTTGTAATAGGGCAGTATTCCATGCCTGGCTTTCGTCATGTTGGCACTTAGCAGTCCCTCCAGGATTTCAGGATGTTGTGTTCGCAACTATTAAGGCAAATTCAGCCAATCCTCGTGATTTCTGGCACGTCCTGTAATTTTAACCAATTGTCACAACTTCAACGCATGTTTGACCAATCGTGACCCTCCTTTTCATCATCCTATATCTGACTGTGCCACATATCAGGCACACTTCCTGTTTATGTGAGAGAGAGTGAGAGTGAAATATGTTGCATTTGCCAACAAAAGTTACTGCCAAGGACCGTGCTATACAGTTTCCTAATTCTCTGCGTAAAAGTGGCGGTAAATTATTTTGTTCCACATACAATATTGTCGTTGAACACAAATAGAAGTTATCGATTGACAAAGCACTATTTTGACAGATTAGTATTCACATTCCTGACCACTTGGTGCAGACGCTCAGACATTTCAACTTTACGCACAGAGTAAAGTTAACTAGAATAAAATAGAATAGAAACAATGTACAACAAAATTTTAAAAACAGCTCCATAATGTACTCATGCAATAAAAAGATAAAAACTATAAATATGGATATAAATATATAAGCATAAAAAGACAACAAACTCTAAATCAATCAATAAAAAATGATTCCCATAAGAGCATCATCTCAGAACTGGATACTGTATTCAATGCATCTCGCTGTCTGGGAGCTGACAGGGCGTTGAAACCTTGGAGCGCGTCTGTGACCGATGTGGCTGGTCACAGATGCTCTCCAAAGAGCCCAGGGTTGTAACAACCACAGACTGCTGTGGTATTTCCTCCTGCTGAAGCGATAGCTTGCGGGTCAGGAAACAGCTCGTATAGAGAGTCTTCCCGACTTCTGATCTCTTCAATTTTAAAAATAATTTTATGACATATTATGACATATAAAAAAAATTATTTTAGAAATTGGTGGATAAAAATAGCTGTTTTTTTTTTACCGTCAGTAAAAAATTATGGACAACAAAAAAAGGCACTGAGCCTTAATCAGTTTACAGTAATTTAGCAAAAAATTGTTCTTCTTTTTTTATTTATTCCTGCATCATTTCATTTTGTATATGGATGCTCAGAATGCAGGGGTTAACACAAAGGAAAATCACAAATAGAAACCTTGCAACTTTTTACAAAAGCTGACACAAAATCAGGCATTTTAGGCTACACAAAAAAGTGCTGCAAAATCCTGGAGAGGACCGTCTTAGATTTTACAAGAACATTCTCTTGATCAGAATGCCACTATCATTTGTATTTTTGTCCCATAGCCCAACACAATTGAGAAATTCAAAGAGAGTGTCTTAGTGGGTCCAACTAAAGGTACCTTGCAAAAGAACTTTCTATTGCATCCTTCAAAAATTGCTGTGAGAGGGTCATTACATTGGCAAAGTAACTAACAATTTGTCTAGTCTTTCAAAGCTATGCATAAACTTGTAAATATTTTAAAAATTCTACTTTAAATAAACTTTGACCAATCTAAATGTGGTAAAATCTGTAAGTCTGAAAATATTGTGTAACACTGTACATGTTCTGTGTTTCTTCTTCATTGCAGGTGGTGGAGTTTGTCTATGCCAACGGCATGGCGTTCCGTTACCCTGAACCTCTGGACAAGAATGGCTTTGTACGCGCCACCGCATGGAACACAGACTATGACTCCTTCCTGCCAGATACTTATGACTGGCCTGGTGTCAGCTTCAGTCCCAAGATCAACTAGAAGTAAAAACACATCCTTAGTGTGGCCATTGTCATAGCAGACCTCATTTTCTTTTTCCGCCCCAAATTCTCTTACTTAAATGGTTAAAGCGAAGTTGATGGAAAAATGCATTTTGCACCAAAACACTTCGATTACATCTGTGGGAATTGGAGTGGAAACAGACTGTAAAAGGAAGGAAGGAGAATGGAGAATGCAGTTTTTTAAATGAAAAGGGAGGGGGCCACCTGCTGGTAGAAAGAGGTACTGTGGGAAACCAAGTAAAAAACACTGAATTTCTGCTTCGTTTGAGATAAGAAAAAAGTGACAGTACTATATTTTTTTCCTTTACCCACCCCCACACTTTGATCAAACACCTAGGTAGCAATTTTGTTTTGAAGTGCAGATCTTCAACAAAAGGGTTATTATTTAGTTAAGATTTTCAACACATCCTTTTTAAAGTCTAATAATAACTTGGCTGTCGAGTAATTGCCCTAATGTCTAAAATAGATTCCTCCTGGTATTATTGACAGAATACATGCAACTGGATTGATGTCTTCACTCCAGATTAACAACTATATTTATTTAGCACAAACTTTGTTTATTTATATATATATATATATATATATATATATATATATATATATATATATAAATAAATGGTATACCCTCATAATTAACTATTGTCATGAAGTTAAAATGTCCACCTTTTGTCACATTCTTGTTATGCTCTAGTTTTGCTGATCCAACCAGCGTAAGAGCTACAGCAAAGCAGTGTTAGGGGTTAGCTATGAAGGAACAAGCCAAGAAAAAAGGAAAATTATTTGATATTGGTTTAATTAAAACTTTTTTGCAGGTAAAACCTGAATGTGCACTCCAGCAATTTAGTTGTCAAATGCTTTTGTCACTTTATAACTGTTATCTTAACACTCCTTTAGTCATTTTAAAATAAAGAATCCCTCAACAAGCATTTTTGCTTCGGTGTTAAACATCATAAATACTGAACAAAGCTTGTACTAGCATAAAATTATATAATACACAGTATTTTTTTTCAAGATCCTGTGCACTTTTTGATATCGCCATATTTGTGAAATGTATTATTTTTTATGCATTTTCTTCTGTTCTTATGCTATAGAGCAAGGTGAGAACTAAGGCTTTTATTAGCTGTGGTGATCCATCCTGTAAGGTGTGGCTATAGCTAACGTATTTAGAGATGAAAATTGTGGCTCACAGCAGGAAGTGGCTGACCCATGGAAGATACACACATCTTGAAATGTAGTTTACTGCTAACTACGTTCAGGGGAAGAAATATGTTTATTGTTGTTAAAATCTAAAATAATGAAGATGAGGCATCTCGTGTGAAGTACGAGAACCAATACCCTGATTTTTACCCAGGGAATAACTCTACACACACTCCCACTATAAAGCAAAGAGCAACCTGTCAGTTGTGTTGTCACAGACTTTGGCAGAGTTAAGCATTCGTCTTTAGATAGAAAAAATTTACATAGACACAGGTATTGTGCTAGGAAGCACATTGGTGTATATTCATATTTGCCACGAATCTTGCCTTGTCCCTTACAACATACTGTACACAGCTGAGAAATGGTATAACGGAATAAAAAGTGCTTTTGTATTGAATGCAGTATTCAACGTGCAGCTTTAGGTTGTGATGTGTTGTGGAGGGTATATATATATATATATATATATATATATATATATATATATATATATATATATATATATATATATATATAAGTTTAGCTATTTGTCCAACATGGTATTCCTTGTTTTGTTTTTCCTTTTTAGAAAACATTGTTCTTACAAGACTGTGCCCTTTCAAACAGTTCCTTAACGTTATTTTTTTTACACTTCCGAAGCAGATAATAGTATATTTGTGCTACTTTGATATTGTTGATGTCTTACTGCACAATAAATTCTATTGTATATTGGCTTTCTTGTCTTGTGGTTTTCCTTTTGACCTTTGATCATCTTCTTTTCCCCTTAGGAATAAATTGCAACAAGCAACTGTTTCTATAAGTCCAGGTTGCTTAAAGGGTCTTCAACTCGCCTGCAGACAATGCTCCATAGATTCTGTCTTTAGTTCAGGACAGTTTGCTGGCCAATCCAGCACAGTAATCATGTTCATTAACTGAACATGGTAATTAGTATTTTATTAGTATTAGTATCTTTGCAGTCCTGCAGAGAAAAGAAATCGGTCTAAGACACATCATCATAAATATAACAGAAATAAAGGCTTGAAAACATGTCTGCATGTACATAATCTATATAATGTTTCATTTAGTGAATTGAGTTACTGAAATAAATGAACTGCTCAATTATGTTCTAATTTATTGAGATGCACCTGTATAGCAGCAGTCCACACCTTCTGAATCTCTACCAACTCTTAAATGGGCTTTGTGTCTAGACCCTCAAGGCTGCAGCTTTTTCCTTTTGCTCATACACTTTTTCTAACAATTTCTCCTTCCACTCAACTTTATTTACTTCTTTATCAATGACTTTTTGTGACTCACTCTTGTGGAAGGTGTCAGTGACAGCTGGATTTTATTTTTAATAACTGGACAATACTTTAGTTGTGTAACTGTGTCCTTACTGTACATATATTATTCATTCTTCTGTTTTTTATACTTTTCTCATGTGAATCTAAATGCTTCAATTACCTGTCACTTTCCTGCTGTTACAGTAGAATTTCGCCCCTGTGGGACGTCGGATGATTCTATTCTATAACTGGTCAACAGGGCATAGTGGGGCTCTAAAGAATCGATGGGAAGAGAGAAGAAACAAGGAGCTCAGGAAATTTTTTTATTTTCAACACTATAATAGGAAATAGTAAGAATTGCGTAATAGTCCTCCTGACGCAGTGTAGTATTTTAATGTTCATCACATAGGCCATAGATAAAGAAGTAAACGCATGTTAACTCTTTGAAAACAAGTTTGAAAGTATTTTTGAAGCATACGTTTACATTTACATTACAGAAATAATTTTCAGTTGAATCTAACTAAAGTTTTTATTCATGCCTAAACATTTAGCGTGTCCCTTCGGCCGATCCAATCTTGGAGCGCCGCTCTGTCTCATACTTTGCGTCATCACTGTGAGACCAGCGCTGACAGGCGGCATTTTCCTCTGGATGTATTAAGCCAGTATTTTAGACCGATCTGTAACTTTGGGAGGATGTCCATGGACATGACGTTCCTCGGAACCGGATCGGCCTATCCGTCTCCTCACCGCGGCGCCTCGGCCGCAGTGCTGCGGACGGATGGGGAATGCTGGTTGTTTGACTGCGGAGAGGGGACCCAGACCCAGCTGATGAAGAGCCAGCTCAGAGCCGGTGAGGAGCCAGCAGGACCCCATCCAATCTTTGGAAGTTTGGATGTATTAAAATTTTGGATGAGGTGCAGGCCTCTGTCGGATTGTTTTGTTGTTTTAACGGAGACCAGTAAATACCCTACCATAGTAGCCTATTATAACTTTATTCAGTTCAAATTAAAAAATTATTTATTGATCCCAGAGTGAAATTAAGTGTTGGTATAGCTCATATAATTAATTCTTTAAGGAGTTGTTGTAGATGATGATGGCTGTGGGCTGGAAGGATTTCCTGTAGCGGTCTGTATTGCAGCGAAACTGAAGAAGCCTCCGACTGAAGACGCTCTGTTGTTGTATGACTGTCTCATGAAGAGGATGCTCAGGGTTGTCTATATATTTGTTTTTGATTTTATGAAGAATTCTTTGCATCGTCATCTCCAGATGTTCCACAGTTGTCCCCAGAACAGAACCAGCCTTCTTTATCAGGTTGTTTAGCATTAATATATTATGCTATATTTAGACTTAATATATCTATTATAACTTGTTGCAATGATTTTAGGATGATAGTATGATGTTTTAGTGATAGATGGAGTCTGTAACACTGAGATTTCTTGCAGGCCCACATTGAGTCAATGACTGTAAAGGGCTGTGGTCATGTGGTCAGCACATGTAAGGGAAGGAATGCTGTATTCCATCCTCTGAGATAGAGAGAGCGTTTAGATATCGATTTGAGGAAACCCCACATATGTTTTTGTTTTGTTTTTTGCTTAGATTATTAGCTACCTTAGTCTCAGTCTGCCAAATATATTTCTAACCAGTCTAGCATCGTACCAGACAATCCTGCCCACTTTTCCAGTCTTTGAGTCAGTATAGTTGAATAGAATAATCCTTTATTGTCCCACAAAGGGGAAACTCGGCTGTAACAGCAGCAATTGACAGACAATAGAAGCAGTATGAAAACATAATTAAGAATTATATATGTACAGTTGTGGCCAAAAGTTTTGAGAATGACACAAATATTAGTTTTCACAAAGTTTGCTGCAAAACTACTTTTAGATCTTTGTTTCAGTTGTTTCTGTGATGTACTGAAATATAATTACAAGCACTTTATATGTTTCAAAGGCTTTTATTGACAATTACATGACATTTATGCAAAGAGTCAGTATTTGCAGTGTTGGCCCTTCTTTTTCAGGACCTCTGCAATTCAACTGGGCATGCTCTCAATCAACTTCTGGGCCAAATCCTGACTGATAGCAACCCATTGTTTCATAATCACTTCTTGGAGTTTATCAGAATTAGTGGGTTTTTGTTTGTCCACCCGCCTCTTGAGGACTGACCACAAGTTCTCAATGGGATTAAGATCTGGGGAGTTTCCAGGCCTTGGACCCAAAATTTCAACGTTTTGGTCCCCGAGCCACTTTATCACTTTTGCCTTATGGCACGGTGCTCCATCGAGCTGGAAAATGCATTGTTCTTCACCAAACTGTTGTTGGATTGTTGGAAGAAGTTGCTGTTGGAGGGTGTTTTGGTACCATTGTTTATTCATGGCTGTGTTTTTGGGCAAAATTGTAAGTGAGCCCACTCCCTTGGATGAGAAGCAACCCCACACATGAATGGTCTCAGGATGCTTTACTGTTGCATGACACAGGACTGATGGTAGCTCTCACCTTTTCTTCTCCGGACAAGCTTTTTTCCAGATGCCCCAAACAATCGGAAAGACGCTTCATCGGAGAATATGACTTTGCCCCAGTCCTCAGCAGTCCATTCACCATACTTTCAGCAGAAGATCAATCTGTCCCTGATGTTGTTTTTTTTTGGAGAGAAGTGGCTTATTTGTTGCCCTTCTTGACACCAGGCCATCTTCCAAAAGTCTTCGCCTCACTGTGCGTGCAGATGCGCTCACACCTGCCTGCTGCCATTCCTGAGCAAGCTCTGCACTGGTGGCACTCCAATCCCGCAGTTGAATCCTCTTTAGGAGATGATCCTGGCGCTTGCTGGACTTTCTTGGACGCCCTGAAGCCTTCTTAACAAGAATTGAACCTCTTTCCTTGAAGTTCTTGATAATCCTATAAATTGTTGATGTAGTTGCAATTTTAGTAGCCGCAATATCCTTCCCTGTGAAGCCATTTTTATGCAACGCAATGATGGCTGCACGCGTTTCTTTGCAGGTCACCATGGTTAACAATGGAAGAACAATGATTTCAAGCATCACCCTCCTTTTAACATGTCAAGTCTGCTATTCTAACCCAATCAGCCTGACATAAGGATCTCCAGCCTTGTGCTCGTCAACATTCTCACCTGAGTTAACAAGACGATTACTGAAATGATCTCAGCAGGTCCTTTAATGACAGCAATGAAATGCAGTGGAATTTTCATGGCAAAGAAGGACTATGCAATTAATCTGATCACTGTTCATAACATTCTGGAGTAAATGCAAATTGCTATTATAAAAACTTAAGCAGCAACTTTTCCAATTTCCAATATTTATGTAATTCTCAAAACTTTTGCCCACGACTGTATATTAAGGACACAATTACAAAAACCAAAGTATTGTCCAGTTATTAAAAATAAAGTGGCATACTCAGATTAGTAGGGGTGTGCCATCTTTGATGCCTCACGATTTCGATGCGATTACAATTAGATTATTTTACAAAAAATTTGTTGCCTATTTTTACCCCATTTAGGGTTTTTTCTTCATTCCTTCCATGGCTAATTTCTACTCCTAAATCCATCCAGTTTCCATTAATTAAAGTATTCAAACCAGTTGATGTCCAGTCTTTTATTTATTTGAAACCACAAATCAAACCAACACATGTCCAAAATATGTTTCATGATCATATCGATGTCATATTTTCAATGAAAGCTAAAGGAAATGTGCTTTGGCACTTGGTCCAATCCGTAACCACATGCTCTGTTTACTTGAAGACTTTTGACTTACACATTTAAAGTATTCCTGCTTTATGAGGTTGGAAAGAATAATTAAATAAACTTCTGATCAGCTTTTCCCCGCTCAGACAGCACCAAAAAAGTGGACATGTCTGGGAAAAAGAAGATGTTGCTGCTAACATGATACCATAACATGATACTAGGGCTGGGTGATAAATCGATTTAATCTAATTTTCTGTTTATGAAGATTTCATTTTTGGATAAATCAAGAAAATCTGAAAAAAAATTCACCCATGCACTCCAAGGGTTTCAGTAGTTCAAAGTGATGTGAGCCCGCCCAAGGTCTACCTTATTGTTTTACAGTGTGCATTTATTTGGACTTTGAATTGAGGTAAACTCCCAGAAAAGATGATTAAAATAAAAGCAAGTTTTAAAAATATTTTCTGTCATTTTAAATTTCTTTTCAGGAATAGAAACGGGAGAAGAAAATAAAATCGATAAAAAATCGGAAATTGGATTTGGCATCACACCAATCGAAGATTGGATTTTTAAGCCACATCGCCCAGCCCTACATGATACACAACAACATAGCCTTTCACAACTAGGCGCATTTCCACTATCGAAACTTCAGGGTAATTTAACCAGATGTTTTTCTGACGGGGTAATCTGTTGGCCCGCTAAAAATTGTAGGACCCTCTTTTGATGGCACTCTTTAGTCATTGGGAGTGATTTTAAGAAAAATAGGTGAGTTGACTCCCCTTGGAAGAGAGGCGGCCTTGCACACAATTATCTTACGATTCCTTTGGCACGATAGCTCAACTCGTCCTCTGCTTCCAATCCTGATTCTTCCATCAGAGTGTCCATCTGTCCTGCATACCTTTCTGGGAGAGAGGTATCGTCTTTGCTGACCTTCTGGCCATCCGGCCAGGTCTTCACCACACTGTGCTGGCAAAAAAAAAATACTCACCTCTTGGATCTATTTCTGAGCAACCTCTTTACTGGTGGAAACTCAACCCCTTAGATATATTCTCTTGAGGGGATGGTTTGCTCACTTGGTGGACTTTCTTGGGCACTCTAAAGCTTTCTTTGCAGCAATTGAAGCTGACTCATTAAACTTCTTGATTTGATAAGTGGTTGGTTTAGGTTCAGCCTGCTGGCACCAGTAACCTTGGTTGTGAGGCCCCTTTGATGCAAAGCTGTGATGATTTTTCTTTAATGAAACCACGGTTGAGAACAGAAGAATTTTAAGTACCACTTACTTTTAAAAGCAGCCATTCTGCCCCTTTGACTTAGGATGATATAGGGATATCAGCTGCCCTGTCCTTGTAAACATTCCCTCTAAGCTCACTGAAATTATCCTAACAGGTCATACTGTAGCAGGGCTGAAATGCTGTGTGAAATTGACATTCTAAACTTTGACTTGGATATTTATAGCAATCTAGGCGAAATGCAAATCGACATCCTAAAAACAGAAGCACTTAAGTTTGTATGAAAAAAAATAAAAGATTTTTGTCCGTTTCAAAGCTTTTGGTCTTTGCTCATGGAGCCTGAGAAATGATTCAGCCTGTCACCTCATTCTTGGATGCCTGTTTAATATCATGCGATGGTGTCCCCACAGGGCGCATCACCAAGGTTTTCATCTCCCATCTCCATGGAGATCACTTGTTCGGTTTGCCTGGTCTCCTCTGCACCGTGAGTCTCAACACCAACCCTGACGCCCAGCAGAGCCTGAAATGTGTGGACATCTACGGGCCCCGGGGCCTCAGGAAGTTTCTCAGGGTGACTCTTAGCCTCACGGGATCACAGCTGCTCTTCCCGTATGCAGGCAGGTTCCAAAAGCTACCATTCTGTTTCTAAAATTCAGGACAGAACTGAAAACAGGAAAGCAGGCATTTCAGAGTCTTAGACATCACAACTACTGCCTGGAGATTTATTATTTATGTAAATACTTGATATAGTTTGAAAGTTAAACACAATACATCCCCAAACAGAAATTGCCTTCGGTTTTAAAATATTATTTCCATCCATGTAGTTCAGAACTGCTGTTTTCTTTGTTGTAATTTGGTAATTCCATTGCTTGATGGTTGCCTCTTCTTTGTTGCTGTAGTTCATGAGCTGGAGCCCACTCCAGACCAGTGTCCAGAAGAGGGACAGCTCAGTCTGGAGGTAAGCTGATTTCTCTTTTTGAATAAGTTAAGGGTGAAGAAAAAGATGAACCAAGTAGAGACTCTTCATTAACTGTTCTGTCTACGTTCCAACCTCCACCTACTATCTTAAATGTATCAATATCTCAGATACAAGATGTTGAAATTAAGATTATTTTGACTTCCCATATTGTTTACATTTCTTTAAAAATGGATGCTTTGAATCATTTCAACAAAATATGTCTTCATTACTTCTATTTCAGTAGCATTTTTAGCCTTGAAGCTTAACATTTGTCTCCCACGATAGATGACTGTGGAGAGCAGTCCTCCCCACCCACAAGAGCAGCCTGGCAGGACTATACCCCTGGACGTCTCCAGTGACTGTTACCTCCTTTTCCAAGACACCAAGTTTGTCGTCAAGGCCTTCCGGCTGTTTCACCGCATCCCTTCCTTTGGCTTCTGCATCCAGGAGCTCGATCGTCCGGGAAGACTGAAAACAGAACTACTGAAGGAGCTCGGTAGCGGATACTTCCTACTTTACTATCAACTAGAGTGACTTGGACTGTCTTTTGAATTTACCATAGAAAATGCAACTGTTAGCACAAACAAAAACAGAACAAATCAAAGTATTAATTAAATAAATCAAATGTTTTTATAGTGCACTTAATTCATATAGTCCTTTTACAGTTGGGGAACATGACAATCTTTTTTACTTTTAAGACAAGTGAAGGACATTTTGGGACTATTTTGGTTATGTTGAATGAATATACCTAAAATTTTCATGAGGACATTTGTTTTTGAAACACTTTACAATTGTCATCGCAATTCTTTAAAATACCCTAAAAAGATCAATCAGTGTGGCTCCCATTCTCTGACTGAACTCAGGGCCCAAAACTTAATATTTGAAATGAATATTTTAATCTGAAGAACTTTAAAAAGAAAGATGCGTTTCAAGTGAAAAAAATATAACGTTTCAATAGGTTTTGGAAAGCAAGTGCTTTTTTGTCGTAATGTGTAGAATTTCAAAGGCCCTTTAAAAGTTTAACGGTTTAAGAAATAAATTATAATAATGAAAAAAAACGCTTTATAACACATTCATTACACTGTTTGATTATAAACATTTGATTTAGGCTGTGAAACAATAGCTGGAAACTATTGCTCATTCGCCAGTTATAATTATTAGTTATCTAAACATTAAACACTGAGCTGCCTTGGCAGAGGTCTGCACTCTCCAAGTGCTTTTCATTCAGTACCTGTTAGCGATTCAAATCTGACATGTTTTGATAGTGCTAAAAGGAGAGTATAATATGCAAAGAACTATTTATAAATTAATGTACTTTTTTAAATGTTTTTAGACCTTTAAGGTAGTTAATGTAAAAGCTTATTTTTTTATTTTTAAATAATGATCGATGTATTTTCTCCTTTCAATTTTAGGTCTTAAACCTGGACCTCTGTATGGTCGCCTCAAAAATGGAGCGTCTGTGGTTCTGGACAGTGGACGCCTGCTGCATCCCAGTGAGGTTCTGGAAGCAGACATTCCTGGGAGAAAAGTCTGTGTTCTCGGTGACTGTAGCTCGGTTCTCGGTGAAGGAGCTTTCCGGCTGTGCGACAGGGCGGACGTTCTGGTTCACGAGGCGACCCTTGGGAACGAGCACCGGGAGAAAGCTGTGGAGCACGGACACAGCACGCCCGAGATGGCAGCGGCCGTGGCTCGGACTTGCTGCGCACGGAGGCTAGTCTTATATCACTTCAGTCAGCGCTACAAACCCAGTTCTCTACAGAAGGAGGGAGACGAGGATGAGGTCTCGGAGCTCAAGATCCAGGCTGACCAGGCTTTATGGGACAGTGGTGTAGAGGTGACTCTGGCTGAGGATTTTATGACTGTTCCCATTCCTCTCAGAAGACAACCAACCAGTTAAGGTTTGAGGTGATGTAGGTGGATATAATTAAGCCAATGTATGTAATTTAGTTTTCAGAAGTACTGATCTCTGACTTTTCCCCCTCGGATCAATAAAGTGTTGATTTTGAATTGAATATAACCGAAACCAGCTCTTGAGGACGACATTTGGACCCCACCGCCTTAGGTACTCTCATTGAAGCTATGGAAACTCCCATCACTTTTTCCAAATGAATCTGACAAGCCTTAAAATAATAGGAAAGAGTGTTGATGCACTAAAGATATAGTTAAGTACATGTCTTGAAATTGTGAATGTTTCACACCCATTTTTCTGGGATGTAAACTTCTTCCACAGCTGTCTTCAATGAGCTGGCCTTACTGTAGTAAGACAAGAAAGTATGCAATCTTATCGGAACTTTTTCCAGAGCTTTATTTCTGGATCTGTACACAAGGTATTAAAGTACAACAGAAAATACAAAATAATGTTTAACAAAAGAAAAAAAAAACAGCAATGTTTATGTACAATTTTTATAAACAATAAAGATAGCTTCTTGAACATTTCTCATAGTGAAGTTTTTGATTGTCTATATTTCTGGATATACATTTTTAGGTTTTGTAGGGTTTTTATTCACAAAGGTTTTTTTTCGTTTTCAAAGGAAGTGAATTCTCATTTTTAAAACCACAACTGCTATATTCTGTTTAACTTTTAAACTTCTAAACACAATACAAAATATAAAATAAATTTTAGTGCTTTCCTGCACACACAAATCTCATACCAGAGATGTCAATAAAATATCACATTTTTGAGTTCACAGGGAGGTGAGAACCTACTCAAACTACTTAATGGCCTTTACATTCTGACAGTTTTTAGTCTTTGTACAAACCACAAGTGAAATAAATATCACTGCACTGCTAAAGCTAGAAGAGCTTGGAGGACCTACTGCATTATGCACATTGCATTGAAAGAGAAACGAGCTCTCCGCATACTTAGAATCAGCAGCCAACCCTTAACCATCAAGACGAATATTGACATGTAAAAAGATTTAGGAAAGAAAGATGAGTGTCTTTTACACATGGCTGCAAAAATCGCAACAAAGAGTAATACCAGCACGTCTTCAGGTAAAGCCGTTTTTCGTGGTGCACTTGAGAGGCAGGCACAACTGGCATGCGTGGTTTCAGCTGCTGCCTGGTGTTTTTGGGTATTGTGACTGTCCGAACAGAGAAATGAGATTTGAACAAAAATGTTTAAACGGAGAAAAAAAATATTTGTACTGTACATATCTACAAATTATTGCCTTTCTGACAGAATCAAATTTAAAACCTTTGTATCAACACAGACTTCACAAGTGTAAGAGGTCAGTTAATAGGCTTTTTAAAGGATATTTGCAAATTATTTACATGAAATGCAGACGTAAATAACCTCTCTGATGCTTTCAAACTGAATTTACATGATGGAACTTAGTGATTGGTGGGTGGTAATTTGATCTTTACACAAACATTATGGGAAAATTGCAGGCATGTACTGGACAAGACAGTCATGATGTGCCCCTGAAACAAACTAAACACTCATAGCACGATGCATAGATAACTTAGAACACTACTACTGCATCCAAATCAATGACGCCGACCCGCTGAACATTTTTTTTTTTACAATTATGGAATTCAGTCAAGTAAAAACCGCTCCATTTCTGCTACTTTACTCATGGAATTATCAATCCGGTTTTAAAAGGCAGCTCTTGCCAGTACAGGCTAGGCAGAGCTAACGCACACAACTCAAGAGAGGCTTTAAATAAACATAACACCACCAGCACGTCTACCAAAGCTTGCTAGTAATGAAAAACCAATGGCGCTACTTGATTGAGGAACAAATTCCACCATATTTAACAAGAACATATATAGGTAAACCTGCCAAAGAGCAGCACGAACAAACTCAAAAGTATTAAATTAAGTCTTAAAAAGGTCAAAGTATACTCAATAAATACAGAACTTTACTGTCAGTGTTTACATGGCTATTAACCCAACCAAAATCTTTGCATTGCTATATTGCTGTTAAGTTTGCTCTAAGGAGGATAACAGGGAGAAAAGGAAAACAATGTGACTCCCATTATGTTAGACTGCAACCAGCTGTTGAGATTAAAACAAATCAAGTGCAGGTATTTAGGTTTGACATCAGGAGAAAAAAAAAAAAAGATGCTGCACCCTCCAAGTCAGTCGAGTTGAACTCAAAGGCAAGAGATGCACCAAAAAGCTTTTTTATTCTCATCAATGAATGCATCATAGGCAAACACTATCATGTCCTCCCAACAATAACACTCTTCAGGGGCTAAAGCTGTAACTGAGTGAAGGAGACTGATAGCTAGTTTTTTTCCCTAGTATCGGCAAGGTGTTTGATAATGAAATAAACTATATTTTCTATGCGATATCTGTAGTTAATTTAGGCTGCAAGAGAGCGAGAGAAAGCAAGACCTATGCTTTATGCTTTTGAGCTCCGTCTGTAACAGAACTTGTTTGGGTTTGGGAACTCTGGCAGCCTTTCAAAAAAACTTTGAGAATGTAGGTCATGACCTTAACTATCGGATAGAAGGAGATTGATTAGCTGTTCTTATATCCTTAAATAAAGAAAATACATTTTTGGCAGCTCAAAGTAAAAAAAATACAAATAAAATCTGCGAGAAGATTCTGATTGGTGCATCTCTATAAATTAAGTGAAACTGAAGGGCCGATGCAGCTAAAGTCACGACACTTCCTGGCCTTTGAGCTAACCTACATGCTAGTGTTACTTCCACTCAGGTTTTCTAAGGGTGGGGGGGGGTCAATAACACCATCTGCACCATTCTGATTACTGAAAAGTACCTGTAAACCAAACACACAAAAAAAGAAAATTAAATATAAGTACCACATCAAATAAAGACAGGCAACTAACTGCTAATACTAGAGGCAGAAAACAGAATCTGTTTTGGCAGCTGAAAAGAATGGCAGGATAACAGACTGTAGAGCTGAAGATGCCTGTATATGTAAGGGAAGATTCACAACTCTCCTACTGCAGCTTCTGGGCCCCACGGCACATGGACGTTACACATCTCAAAAACGCAAACAAAAATAAAATAAATGGCTATATAAACTCTTGAGAGAAATCAAGATTTTAGTTCTATATGGTAGACATCACTGATGTCATATTACACAAAAATGAAAAAAGTATATTCATATATATACACATATATACGCACACTATATATATATATATATATATATATATATATATATATATATATATATATATATATATGAATTTAAACAAATCAGATTTTCCAGTGAGGTCAGTCTTATATACAAGCGAGAGAAAAAGTCTCAAAAGGGAAGAACAGAGGAAGAAGACGAGGAAGATCACTCTGACTGAAGTGCTGCAGTATGCTGTGTGTGGTGCCGTGCGTGCGCTCCAAGAAACCCATTGGGCTCTCCGCTGCCCGCTAAACTCCCAAAGTCTGTGACAGACACCGCCATTTTGGCTCCGGTGATTCGATGGTGGTGTGTCGCCGTCCGTCGGGCTTCAAAGTCCACCCCGAGGTTAGCAACAGACACATCGTTGATAAACGAGTCAGGCAGTGTCATCTTGAGTCTCTTAGAGGGCCGCTCGCAGTCCTTGTTGACACACACTCCTCCGAGCTGGCCCAAGTCTGGGTGGTAGAATCCGGCGTCGAGCATGTTGAGGCAGTCGGGGTCAGCGCCGTTGGAAGGGAACCCAAGAGATTCGTCGTGGTTCAGGGATCCACGATGGAGACTTTCCAGAGGAGGAAAGCTGTAGGAGTCTAAACAGCTCACCTCTCCAGGGGTGCATACTGTGGCTACAGTGTTGCTTAAAGCTGAGGAGATAGTACTATGTTAGCAGGGAACTTCTGAAAATTACAACGACAAATGTCTGACGGATTAGAAAATCTTCTGCATGACATTTCATTTTAATGCAACCACTCCGAATCCAAGTCCCATACACACCTGTGAGGTCGCTTGCAGTGATGGAGTTGAGCAGATTGAGCTGCTGCTCTGTTGTCTCCATCCTTCCTCCTCCACCTGCTCCTGAACACACGGAGGACGAGCTGTCCACTGCCAGCCCTTCTGCTTCATCCACCAGCCTGTCCATCAGGTCACTGGACAAACATATTTTTTTTACAAACAAGATTGTTTTGTTTCCCCCCCAACATAATTTTTATCTTCTTTTTTTCCCCGTGTTGAAAGGATGACACTCAAACATGTTCCAGCCACTTACGTTACACCAGGATAGCTGCTGTACTTCTTCTTCCCAAACCGATTCTGCTGCACAAAGACGTCGAAGCGCTCAGACTTCTTCCACATGTAATAAAACGCTACGCATTCTGCTACTGTCCGTGTTGTTACCTGGGGCACAAAAAACGTCATTTCAACAGACTGATTTTTTTTTTTTTTACTTTTGCATAAATACTTCAGTAAAAAAATATACAAGTCTTACTTTGTGTTTCTGAATAAGGTGAAAGTTCTTGTCATACATCTGGAGAGCGTGTTCGAAGTTCCTGCATTCTTCCTCCGACCATGGAGGAGATTTTTCTAAAAAATACAACAAAAAAAAGTTCTACTCAACAGTGATCCCTCAAGTCATGAAAGGTAAATGTTACTTTACCAAAGAGAGCAAATCCAAATGACAAGTTTTTCTTTCTAAATACTCACAGGTTCACACAAAACCCTAAAGCATGTAGTCAATTATTGTTTCAAAGTCTGACATGACAAATGTTGGTTATTCCAAGATTTGCTATTTAACTACATCTGACAATGCTTATCACAAGGGACTTATTGGCATTTAAAACGATGTGATAGTTTCCTTTTGTAAATAAATTTTCTTTTTTGCTTACCTTTAGATGATTTCACATGGCTGCAGTATCTTTCTAGTGCTTCATGGGTGTTGTAGTTGCATTTCACAAGCTCATTCAAAGCCTACATTGGGGGGAAATGAAGTATTAGACTAAAATGCATCAGATAAAAACTATCTGTTGAAATCTTGAATTTTTATTTATTTATTACATCAAAGGATTGTCAAATAGATGTGACCTACTCGCTCGTCATCTCGAACATGCATCCCTGGTTTGTCGTATCCTGTGCTTTCATCCGTTGTCCGTGACAACACGTCAGAGAGATAACTCCTAACCTTGTTTTCTGAAAGAACGTCAGGGCTCCACAGTAACTCATCGTCATCTTCATAGACTGCTTACAACGGGAGATGATTTAGGGTTAGATCTGCTGCTTAAATCCTCTTGCTGTTATTAAGAGATGGCAATCTTGTAGACAGTAATATTAAATAATTATTACGATTGTACGGTTGCAAAAAAGCAGCATTCACCTTTCTCTCCATCTCTGTAGTGACAGAGGCAAGACGGCACCTCTGCTTGGTACTCTGCTCCTACCATGATTTCCTATAAAAAGTTACACACCAAGTTTAAAGCAACGGTAGATTAAGGTCTGGCTTAATGTAACATAACGTTTCCCTCTCTTCATGTAATTAATAATAAAATGCATCACTTACTTTTCCAGAGTCATCGGGGCTTGGCCCAAGATCATCACACTCTGATTCTTTATCCCCATCAGAGATAGTATTGGCTGAACAAGCAAAACAAAATCACATTAACTAACACACACACACCTCCTGGTTCAGAGGCAGAAGGTTTTAACTTCCAAAAGAATGTGGGGACCATTAAGGTGATGTCAGATGTCTCTTGGAAATGTCATAGAATGCACACCACTGTGTCAGGATTTAGTGTAAAAAAAAAAAAAAAACATTTTAAAAGCACCTAAAGGATTTTGACTAAGGTCTTTGCATGCTTCCTATTTCTATTTTGATAGGACTTTCACATATTGCTGATCTTCTGTTAACAGTTTTCTTTTTGATCCATCCAGTAAATATTTAAGGACACACCATGGCAAAATCTGAAGTTTTCCAAAAGTATCTCTCTGTGTTAGAACTTAAAACAAGTTGTTTGCGAAGTTGTCTGTAATGCATTAAAACAAGAAATAAAATCCAAATGGTCTGGTACAATGGCTTTACTGAAATATAATTACACCGCCGATATATCGCGATATTTTATGTCACGATATTGTATCGATATTCAAAAGCAATGTATTGATTTTTTTTCTTACAATTTTAATGGAACCATTAATGATGACAGTAATTTTAGTAGTAAAATTAAAAGTATATCTGGTAGCTTTTTTCACCTTCTTCGTTCCAGTGGATCAACCAGATCTAGTAATAAAACTGGATGTGTTAAAGTATGAAACAGGTTGGAGTGTTTAGAATGCTGGGACAGTTTTTCTCCAGTTAAATTAAGTTGTAAAATAAAATAATTATAAATATATTGTATCGTCTCCCCTGAATTGCGATACATATCGTATCACCAGATTCTTGCCAATACACATCCCTAGTGCTTTAATTGTTTGATGTTCTCCTATGTTAAAAATAGCAGTTTTGGGAAAGGATAGAAAACAATATTTGTCTTTTCTCCTGAAAAATATTTAAGAACATAGCTTCTCATAGAAGTACAAATTGTAACTTAAGGTTACTCTGTCACAATCCTAACGGAAATAAGTTTTTTTTGTTACTGTTCAATCGAGATGACATTGGGCTCTCCGCTGCCAGCTAAACTCCCAAAGTCTGTGACAGACACCGCCATTTTGGCGGTTTAGTATAGTATAAAAACTTTACACTATTTAATACCATAAACCTTAACAGACATTGTAAACTTACATCGAAGTGTTCTTGGAAAGAAATCTGTGGTCTCATGAGAGGTAACTGATGGGGTCAGATCATCAGCTGAGGATTGGGTCTCCTCCTCATATTCACCAGATAACAGATCTTTCGCTATTTCCTCCTGATGAGACAAAAAATAATAATTCATATCTACAATTAGATAGGCCACGACAAATAGCCAACAACCCATGCACAGACACCGCTGACATTGCCTCTCTGCTTGGTTAAAAACTCCCCAATTCTGTGTTGCATCACTATCACATGCCCAAACAATTACCACATGACCAACCCCCTTCCCCTCCCGAGACACAAAGAGCAATAATATAGAAATAAATCATTCATTGATATTGCCATATTTTTATTCATCAGAACGATACCAATGTTAATGCCGATAAATCATGCATACCTAACCACAACTAGATATTTTCTTTTAGATATAAACTTTATGTTTAATCTATGTGCATTTACCTTATCCAATGTCATGTCAGGCAGTTCATCCGTCAGGTCTCCAGAGGAACTGTCTATACTGGAGCCTGCTGAGGCCTCATAGCGATAAACGGCCAAAAGCTCTTCCAAAGGCATGTTCCCTTCCTGAAGGTAAAAAAAAAAGAAAAAGGATTAATAGTGCCAATTTTTACAGTGACCTGAGTTACAACATGATATATAGATGTAAAAATCCAAGACAGTTTCATATTGTGTCAGTGGTGGATAGCTGTATAACATTAAATGTTAATAAAATCAATTAATTTTACAAACCTTTGCAAAACACACAAGTTCAAATCAAAGAAAATTATTTACTTCAAATAACCTTAATCTCAGTGGTAAAAATATATTATGCTACTTGTATGGCGTAATATAGCCTAGATGGAAAATCTTTTTAACCAATTTGAATAATAAACTAATGCCTTGTCCACACGTAGCAGGTATCTCACAAAACAAAGATATTTTCTACGGTTTGGCCTGTCATCCACACGAAAACGCAGATTTATGGCATCGAAAATGAATCTTTTTGAATACTCCGGCCAAAGTGAAGATCTGCGTTTTTTCTGTTTTAAGCGTTTGCGTGTGGACAGAAATAACCAGCGTTTTCGGCTCCGCAACAAAAATGCTCCAACATCACTTGTGCAACTTGTGTTTACACTCAGAAACAGCATTTATGCCCTCAGAGATGTGTTGGCATCGTCGATTGTCCAAGTGCTTTTTGTTTGGTTGTTTTTACAAGCTCAATTAGTGCTCTATGTAGAAGTTAGAACATAGAAAGTTACTCTGAGTAGATAGGATTTGGGGGAACTACTGCCCCCTACAGGTTTCGCATGTCTATGAATGTGCTTAACAACGCACTTATGCGGTTAGGTGTGGACGGAGATTTTTCTTTTTTAAAGGAGGTGGTGAGAATATTCGTAAAAAAAAAAAAACCTGGCTATGTGTGTACATGTAATGAATTCGACCACATTCTTTGATAACTACGATCAAACTGCAACATATGTAATTGACTTTGACTCTGTTTATGTTTGAATTTAATTTACTTTTTTTAATTTGTTGTGAATTGGTGCTTTATTAATAAACTGAATTCAATAAGTACATCATTTAAAATAGTAAATAAAAAAAGAAACAGCTTACCCTTTCCAAATCTGCAAGTTCAGAGCGGAAGTTCCTCCCGCCGTCTAAAGACTCCTCCTCTTCTAGAGTCCTCTCATCATCATACTCATGAACTAACATTTCTGCGGTTGGGTCAAAATCATGGTCCTCTGATGATAAAGAGCCAACTGAATAAATGAAACAGAAATATCTTAGTGGCAAGACACACACACAAAAAAGTTTTAAGGAAGATACATAAACCACAAGACACATTGATCAGATTTCAAAGGTATAAAAATAGTCAGTATCCTTCTAATATTCAAGTAATGCAAAACTATCTCTTTTAAAATGGATTAGGTATATTAAACATAAAAACAGCAGGTAATAACTCATGCTGAACATTTAATTACCTGGACTTGAACTTCCTAGAGAAGCCTGAAAAGTAAAAAGTGCAAAAAATTAAAAAAGAAAAAAAAAAGGTAGTTTCAACTTAGTTTCAATTCATTTGGAAAGAAAAAAAATCTCTACCAGGAAAAACATTAATGGATGAACATGGAACATGTCTAATGCATGGGAACATGTAAGCTAATAAACACTTTGTTCATCAATTCAACTGGCATTGCTATTTCTATCATAACTTATAATTACAAGACAATAACAAAAGAAATGCCTAAATGTTAAGTATGGTCGCAAATTGAGATAGCTGCCAAATTTGTGATTGTGTAGCAACACTAGTTATGTTGCTATAAGTGAGTCTGCAGCTGTGAGTGAATCTGAGTTTTGGGAAGCTGTTTTGAGAATTTCCTATAAAGTAAACAGACCCAAAATATTAGATAAAAACAGAGCTGTGGATTAATGCAGAACTTTTGGTTGGACAAAACAGTGCTTGATTCAGCTGAAAACAAGCAGCTTTTTTTTTTAGGTTTATACTTAAAACCCAAAATCCATTGATTTGATAGGTTAGCAAATGCTTAACTAGCCGACAGGAAAAAAAAACTGGCCAAAAAAAAAATGTAGACATAATTTATAATATAAATCTTTGGTTTAACTATATTTTCTTTTAAAAACCGCAATTGATGTCCTATTTTAAATTAAAGAGCAATTGCAAGACCTGCTTTTCAAGGCAATATAACATTTTGGAAACTAAGCCCCTTTTAACCAAATTGTCCCCCAAAGATATTATTGGAAATTGAGGTGAATAAATTACAACAGAATTTCAGCTGCGGCTGTCATAGTCTTTAACCCACAAATATGATCTTTGCATCATCTAAAATCTTTTAATTCTCTTTCAGATTAAATCGTCTGTGTTGACATTCACCTCTTTAGAATTTTACATAATTGTAATTTACATAATTGTAACAATTGTATACAAGATGGTGTATGACGTTTCAATATCTGCAGTAATACAAATAAAACTCTTAAAATGGTAACATATCCATATGTTAGATGTAAATGGTCTAACTTAAAAAATAAACCACAACTGACCCAAAACAGATATGGTGGTCCAAATGTAAGTAGACATTTATCTGAAATGCTTTAGCTCCAAACAGCATCATAATAAGACATTTATCCAGAATAGAAAATAACAATACCCAATACGGATACATAGTCTGAACTACCGTTATGGTTACCTGCTATAGGTAGATGACTTTAACATGAGACGTAAGTCATGGAGCAATTTCAGATTAGAAGCAAGGACTTAGCATTCTTCACTACATCTAAATAAATCAGGCCCCTGTTTAAAGGACAACAGCAAGATTTGAGCTGTATCGGCTCCCGAAACAGTTTGCTAGCCGCCAAGCTAACCCCAAAAGCTTAGTGTTAACGCTTTGCATCGAGAAATGTAAACACTAATTTGGTGTGCATCGCGCCCCCATCGACGGAGAGAGATCTTCTTTTCAATAAGGGTACTGTAATATTAGCGAATACTGTTAAATTAAAAACTTGATTTATAATAAACTGGAAATACTCTTATTTCCTTTAAGCAGCGGGCTAGCGTTAAATTTGCGTATCAATTTACACAGCCGCTACTGCGAAGCAGCTGAGAGCGAAGGCGCAGAGGCCTCCTAGTAAAGGATCAGTCCAGACACTCAAGCATATTTTATAGGAATAAAAATGACATTTATGACATAAAACACGCTATACATGCAGAAAAAACGTTTTTCTCCCCAATCGATAACATCAAGATTAAAACTAAAATACATGAATACAAAAAATATCGATTAAAGACCGGGAGCTTCTATCCTGTTTTCCCTCTTACCTCCGCCATATTGGTACCTTTAGCTAATGAGCTCTTCCTAGCGCAATACCCGGATGAGAGCTCTGAGCCAATCAGAGGTCCAGGTGACGACTGTAGTCGTGACGCTGGTCAAACCAACCACTGATCAGAATAACGGCAATGATCAATAAATGGCAAATTAACAAATAAACGCTTAAAGAAAACGTGAAAAAACACACATCACATCAATTTTCTTTTACCTAGAACATAATCGGTGTCATGTCATCGGCCCTAATAATACCTCACGAAACGGCAGTTCCAGGGGTTTGCTAGAACATTCCTGGTATGGTCTAAGAACATACTAGCGTACATCCTGCTCTTCCTATTACATATTGTAGCTATCTTATTTTCAAAGCTCTCTATTACCGACATTACCTTTTTTTCGTTCCTATTTCCTTCCAGCATAAATATTTTGGAGCCCTGTGAAAATAAAAAGCAACGAATTGTACAGTTAGTCAAGAATGTAAAGGGATTTTTCTTACATTATCAATATACATGCACGTAATTCTCCTATATTAGGCAATTCTTTCCTGTTATACATGAATTATGATCAACTCAATTAGGATTTTCGTCTCAAGTGTTTTCAATCATCTTTAAGGATGTAGCCTACATTATTTTTTCATACACCTTTTGGAGAGTTATCACATCTTTACTCAGGTAGACATCATTGGAAGAGGTTTTTTTTTGTTTTGTTTTTTTACAAACAAATAGATAATAAAAGATTAGTGGCAGTTCTTGCATTGGTTTCACCACAGCCAAGCACTTCGTTTTGCACCTAATACTTCTAGATATAAGTTGCATTCTTCATAAATATTGTAAAACTTTCATATATTAGTAAGCAAAGTACAATAATTCAGTCCAGTTTTGACCAGTTTTTTCACTTATCTCATGGGCATATTCCCTTTATCAAAAAAAAAACAAACGCAGATTTGATTAGATATTAGTAGAAAACCATAAATTAAAAGGAAAAACAAATACTCTTCTTTTCCTGGCTCATTTCTCCCCATCCCTCATTCAGCTATTTGTTCTAGATTGTTCTTCTGAATTGTATATTTTATCAGCAAGGGAAGGCAACTTTATTTTAGCACACTTTCAACAACAAGGCAATTCAGGATGCAGTTCTCTGGAAGTTTGTTCCGGATTAGAGGAGCATAGAACCTGAAAGCTCCTTCTCCATGCCAGGTTATAATTCTAGGGATGATTAGAAGACTAGAGTTGGAAGTCCCAAGTGGCCTTGGGGGTTGCTAGTGAAAACAGATCTTCAACATACTTTGGTGCTTAGCCAATAAAGGATTTATAGACTAGTAAAATTATTTTGAAGTCTATTCTCTGAGCTACAGGGAGCCAGTGTAAGGACTTTAGAACTGGGCTGATGTGCTCTACTTTCCTGGTTCTATAGTAAGGACACAAGCAGCAGCGTTCTGGATCAGCTGCAGCAGTCTGATTTACTTTTAAGGCAAACCTGTGAGGACGCTGTTGCAGTAATCGATCCAACTAAAGACAAACACATGGATGAGTTTTTCGAGGTCCTGTTGTGATATTAGTCCTTTAATCCTAGAAATGTTCTTCAGGTTATTGAAGGCTGATCTTAAAGGCTGACCTTTATGTGAATCTGGAGGTTCAGGTCTGAGTCCATAACTACAACTAGATTTTGGTCTGATCAGTAGTTTCTAGCTGTATTAGCTAAAGCTGTTCGCTTACTTTTGATAATTCCTCTTTAAGTCCAAAAATAATTACTTCAGTTTTGTTTCTATTCAGCTGGAGTAAGTTATGGCATATCCATCCATTGATTTGCTTAATGCAATTGCTTAGCGTTTGGATTGGTTCCAATTTCACCTGGAGACAGCGCAATGTAGAGCTGAGTGGCATCTGAATATGGTAGCTAATCTTACTGTTTGTTATAATCTAGGTTAGTGAGAGCATGTAAATAGGAGGGGCCCCAGAAAGGAGCACTGAAAAACATCAAAACGGTTGATGATTTTTGGGAAGCTATTTAATTGTTGAAACACAGCTTTTTCAATACTCTTACTGAAGAATGAAAGATTAAAGATTGGCTTGTAGTTCTGCATTAACATGTTGCCCAGGTTGTTCTTTAATAATGGGTTGATAACTGCTGTTTTTAAAGCTTGGGGGAGGACACCTGTCAGGAGGGATGAGTTCACTATTTGAATCAGATCAGGCCTAATGACAGGGAAAACTTTCTTAAGAAAAAACATGTGTAAGACATCAAGACAGCAATAGGGGGAGCAGTATGTTAATGCTTTCTTCAAGGTTTTTTTTGTTCAATTTATGAAAATCAGACATTTTCTTTGCATTGGTGTTGAGTTAGGATGACATTGGTATTTGATTTGGCACTGCTTCACAGATTGACTCTCTAATTGTCAGAATCTTTTCAGTAAAAACCTGGCAAATTCATTGCAAACCCTGGTGGTTTACATGATTTGGTGATAAAGAAAAACATAGAATATAACAATTAGAAATCAAAAAGAGCAATTTAGCATGAAACACACAACACATGATACACAATAAAGCATGAAAAACAGCAATAAAGAAATAAAGCATGAACACATATGATACACAAGACATTAATTGTTTACTCAAAGGCAATTCTCAGTTCAGGGGCTACTGTCACAGGAGGATTAGTCAGTCTCTAAATAGTTGCAAATAAAGTCAGTGCATTATTAATGTTTCTGTTAATGAATCCAGAGAAGAACAATTCCCTTACATCTTTCAAAGTTAAGTGATATTTGTTCAGTCTGTCTTTGTACATCTCACAGTGAACCTGGAGTCAAGTTTCCCACCATTTTCTCTCAGCTTGTCGACACTCCCTTTTTCACTATGTACCAGTGCATCGCCAGTCCACAGAGACTTTTTTCTACCCGAGACTACTTTCAATTTAGTTGGAGCAATGGAATCAATGATGTCTGAAATTTTAGAACATTAGTTATCTACCAGCTTGTTTACTGAATTTGAGATAGAGGAAGAAGCGATGTGGCGGAGGTGGGAGAGTGTATTCGTTTAAAGGTTTCAGCTGAGCTATCCCTGAGAAAAAGTTTTTTTTATAAAGGTCTCTTTTATGGTTAAAAATATAGCTTTCCTCAAAACAAAGATGAAATTGAGTCCTCTAGGCATTTAAGTATTTAATAGGACACATTTTATACCCCCCCACCCCTGAATCCTTCCAATTTAAAACTTTCAATAACATTAAGGAACACTGTTTATCTTCTAAACGCATGAGCTCAGCTAACCCGCAAGCCTGGAACCTGGAGCCTGCCACCTCTGATAGCCCAATAGCGAAACGGGCATCAGTCTGACAAAGTCCGAATGCACTGTTGATATCTGCGGGTTCTAACGTCTTCCTGGCTGTCTGATACACTACTTATCAGAACATTACACACAAATGGTCTTTGTTTTCTCTACATGACCTACTGTCTTAGATGCACTCACTAAAACAGAGAATAAGTAATCAAAAGCCAATTACATAATAAATATGCCATTACAGTCTCACTGTGACTAGTTAGTTTAGCAGAGATGGTGCTTTCAAAGATAACACATAAATGGTCAGATAGCACAACATCAATTACTGAGATGTTGGAAATATTTAAACCTTTGCTGATGATTAAGGCCAGAGCGTGTCCTCGATTGTGTGCTGGTTATTTGACATGCTGGGCCCTTTTGAAGTTATAAAGAGTGTTACTTAATGTTTTTGCTTGTCTATCTTGGGAGTTGTCAGCAAGGCCGTCAGTTTGTTTTAGAAATTGCTGGGGACAATAACCATAAACTTGAGTGTGGTTTGAAGATTGCAGGGGACAATTATTATTAATTATTCATATGTAAGTAGTCTTCCATTTTACGTTTCATTACAATATGCACTGCAGTGTATACACAGGTGTTGAAAATCGTATTTTTATTCAATCAATAAAAGTTGAATCAAACGGCACTGAAAACCATCATTAGGCTGTTGGCTTAGAAGAATCATTAAAATCCACAAAGAACAATGTTGGCTATATATATTTCCCCCATGTGCAACATTAAAACTTCTTCCCGCTGCAACCTTTGCTGTTCAGTGCGGAAAAACTTAAACTTAAACTTACAGTACAGAGTCCTGCAACAGGGTGACTCGCATCAAGTTGTTTCATTGAAGGAAAAATAAATAAATACAATTTAACGGGTCTGGGAGGACGTTTCTTTAATCCATGCACGTTGCGAGTGAGAAAATATAATTGTTTTAATGTTTTGTTTAAGACTTCCAAAGAGGATTGTGTTGATATATTTTGTTGGTGGAAAGAGCATGTGTGAATATTTCTCACAGCATGCACTCCTTCTGGATCAGTGGATAGGATGCACCGGCCTGTGTCCGCCGCAGCTAAGAGCTCCAAAGCCTCCATAAATCTCCAAGGTGCTGTCAGTTCCCTGTTAGTGCTGCATTGAGTATGGTGTCCAGGTTTGAAATAATGCTCTCATTTGAATTTTTTTTAAATTAAGTTTCCTAAACTCTTTGCATAAAGTTGAAAATGACTGCGCATTTGCATCCAGTGGTCAACGGTGTGAATTGCAAACTTTCATAATGACGGGCGACCTTTAGATTTTTGAATATTGCACAGTTGATATTTATTAGATGCAGAGATGCAGCAACAGAATATTGTCCACAGTCCCTGGCTTTACCTGTGTTCCTGAATCGCAAATTCAGCGGCAGAAAAGTCTCTCAAGCTGGCAGCAGTGCTGGAGGCCAGATAGCGATAATATTCTGCTATCAGCGCAAAATTGGGGGAATATTCTGGCATAGGCTACTCTCTCCACAAACACAATATATCAACACAATTCTCTTTGGGAGTCTTAAACAAACAAAAAATATGACAAATATTTTTTTCACTTGCAACCCACCTGCAGTAAAGAATCTCCGCCCATGGAATTAAATGTATTTATTTTTCCATCTTGAAATGGGTACTCATGACATTGCAGGACTCTGCCCTGAAGGTGTTTGCAGTGGACAACAAGTCTTTTAAAACCTTGACATATCCACTGCAAAGAATGCTGCAGCATATGCGCAGAAATAAAACATGACTGTATAAGAAAGTGGAATAATACTTCATTCAGATAGCCACGTGGAAATTGTGCTGTGAGCACAAGTGGATGCTGGATCAGCGCTAGTAGGAAATTCCGCATCAGGTTTTTTAAAAGTGGTGGGTACAAAACTGTCAATCATAAATATTGCTGGGGACATGCCCTCGGCATCCGAGGCTAAAAGGACGCCTATGTGTGAACACTCCATTTCAGGGTCATGTGGTTTTAACAGAACCACATGGCAAACAGAACGACATCATCTGTAAAAAGCAAAAATAAGACGGTGAGGTTCACAAACCAGACACCCTACTTGAGACAACAAACCCTTGAGATTGTGTCCACGAACACCAACAAGGGGTTTGGGAACATGGTCAGCTCTGACGAAATCCAACCTACACTAGGTACAAGTTTTACTTTGCACTGAAAATGTGAACACCACTCTTGGTTTGGTTGTAGTAAATAGTCCATAAAACCCTCTATGACACCCCAAACTCCAGCAGCATTCCACACAAAATGCCTAAGGAGTGTAAATCCCCTTTCTCAACCATCTCACCAGTCACTCTGTAGGTGTTTTCTAAGTCCTCCATGTAACACTGAAGAGATGTCTCAACTGTAACACCCCACAATATCCATAGTGCTCAGCATGTCTGGGGGAATCTCATTCAGTCCTTGAAATCTGCCGCTGGGAAGTTTTTTCCACATCTCTCCAACGTCTCTAGCTGAGAAAAAGAAATAGAAGTAGAACATTTTATTTGTCTGACACCATAATATCATAGAAATTCATCTTCATCAGGGCTCCACATCATCTTTACACAAACATACAAAACAGTGCAAGACCTAAGACCACATAGCTGAACAAAAATCGCACACATTGATACTTAGAAAGACCATTTATACAATCATGTTACTCCTCCACAGAGAACACAGAGACTGGATTAAGATGATCCTCAAAGTGCTTTTTCCACTGTTATACTATTGGATAACAGCATCCACAGTTCAGATCTGGAGCCATTGCCTTGTTGGATGGTTTACCAGAAATTATAGGTTTTGCATATTCCAATCCTTTCTTCTCCAAAAAACATTAAAAGCACTTTTGCATTTTCGTTATTTGACTTAGATATTAGGTTCACTTACCTGTGTTTCTTTATGTCATGTACGACACTTTAGCTTTACAAAATAAAAAGATACTAACTGGAATTTTTACAACTTCACTAAAATGCTTACATTTATATTAGCCCTTTGTTAATAATTGATATTTTTAATGTATATTTTACGTACAAGGTTTTAAGGTTCTTGTACTTAAAATAGAAAGGCCATCAAGATATCTTTAAGGGTTAGGGTTTGCTTTGCAAGCTTGAATATTGTGTACTTACACAAGTTAGCCAGGAGGAGATACTATGATTTCAACACACTAGTGTTTATTATGTAAGAAAGTGGTTTGTGTGCAAGTATAATATCAAGATCCACACGTTAGAAAATGGCTTATGAGTTTTTCTGAGCTTTCACTATGCATGAAAGGAAAAATTACAGTATCATATAACTTAAAAACATGGATATTTGCTTAAAATTATGGCTATTTTTAAGTTGATCATTTGCACCCATGGGCAGATTTTTCAATGAGCTGATTTGATACCAAACACTTTGCAAAGAATACAGACACAAAGCGACGAAATTGGAATCAACGAATGTGTCTGACAACCTATGATAACAAAATTAACAAAGCAAGACAGAAAAACAACCTACTGAAATGAGCACAGCTAACCACATAAGAGAACCTCATCCCAGATCCCAAATGCACACAAAATGAGAACCAGTGCAACTACAAAGGAATATACATTCTGAAAATCTAGCTCATTACTGTCATAAGGTATCGAAATAAAAAGATGCTACATGTTTTCAACAAACCAGCACAATGACCCAAATCAACCCTTGAGACCCTATTCATGCAAAATGAAAAAAAAACATAAATGTAACTAACAAAATTTGTCATTAAAACTCTGTCAGAATTTCTATGAAAGAAATCTGAGTTTATTTCACACAGTCTTCCTTTTGCTGTGAACTAACGGGTCTAATTTCAAAACAGTAAATAAAACATTAACATATGCAATGATCAAACAATGACCTAGTTGTGTAACAAAGACAGATCCAGATGATACAATTTTGTTTATTGCTGCGAATTTCTACATAAAAAGCTTTTGAAATGATCCATTATAATACATTATAATATATTACCAACCCTACTCAATTTTCCACCAGGAGTTCCAGTAAAGAAGTAATATATCTATTTCAAAATTAAATAACTCTTCAGAATTGATCTAGAAATATCACATATTGAGCTTGATTTATTTCTAAACTGTTTATGTAGAGTCAATTTTAAAATTTTATTCGATTACATTGGCTTCAAAGACATTAAAACAATTAGTTTTTTGTATAAAGGCCAGCAGGGGGCAAAATAACTGCATGAAAGGATTCTTTTCAAACCAATCTCCAGATTTCGGTAAGATTAGAATCAGGACAGGCTATCTGTATCCAATCTGCTTAAAAAATAAAGGTAACAAACAAAAAATAAATTTCTTATAACCAATTTCCTGGTTGTGAAATGTTGTCCTCTCAGATGCAAGAAAGCTACATGGAGCCATCTGGAAAACATGTGCTCAGTTTTACGATTACATTAGGTGGCACATGGATAGATTGTATAAACAGATCCTAAGTTTACTCTGTATACCAAATAAAATAAAAATTATTTCCTAAATGATCAGTGCTTTGGCACAACTACATTACACAGTTTCTTCCATTTTTTGGTCAAATGACATTCATTATTTTTGTTTGTTTGTTTCTTTATATCTTTGTTTAGCTGTCACATGAAGTTCATATCTCTAAATATGGAAAGGGAAATCCCTGGTGTAGGATAAACAGTGTGGGCTGCAATAGAGCACTAATGAGTCACTGTTTTGGACTATCCAGAGGGACAAATCTCTCCACAGGTCATACTTGAGCCAATGGAGTGAGTTTCAACAGATTATTGCATATTAAGGATTATTGTAGTACCTTTCATAACACTTCCAGAATAAACATGAGAAAAACATAGGGCACCCTATGAAAGCCTATGTTTTTTTCTAAGATGTTGGGACATGTGAATATTTAATATCAATTTAAATTATACAGAAAAATGTGACTAATATGAATAAACAATAAGAACTGAAGGAGAAACTATTTAAATTTAAAAAAAATACAATGTGATGAATTAATGCTATTTTTATTTGGGAATAAATTAAGATGCGCCCACAGTTTTCCTACTTAAAATGGCTAAAATTACACACAGACATATGAAATCAGCTGCTCATCATTACAACATCATTACTCTGCATTTTGAAAGATGTTTACCGTGACTTAATCTCAGTGAACATTTAGTTTTGTGTGCTCTTGACTGTTGAGGTATGACTAAACACCATGGTGAGACATGCAGAGCTGTCTGAGGCCTTCAGAAAAAGACTCTTGCAGCTTATGAGTCTGGAAAGGGATTTAAAGACGACTTACATTTGAAATCAAACATTCCAGTTTATGGTTTATGGAAATACCTCAAAAGTGTAGGACCTTCAAAACAACCTTTATACACCCAGGGGTGCTCCTCCAAGCAATACCAAGCATTACCCTGATAGCAGGCTGCAAGATGCTAAAAGAAGTCTCCAAGAAACCTAAAATGTCATCATGGGACCTACAGGAGGCTTTTACAACTATTGATACAAAAGTGCATGCTTCTACAATCAGAATGAGACTGCTCAAGTTTACGTTTCCTGAGAGGTGTGCAAAGAAAAAATCTCATAGCTTACATTTGCTATGTAAGACAAACTCTGAGGACAGAATAAAGTCTGCCAGGAAGAACTTAGACATATGCCAGGAATTCTGGAATAGTTTTGATGAACATAAAACTTCATTATTTAGACACCAGAACAGAGTTCATCTTTGGAGCAAACCAAATACATCAGGAAAAGAACCTCACACTAAATATAAAGCAATTAGCTGGAAATGTCCTGGAAGCAGGATCTGGTCAAGTACCCAATCTTGGGTATAAAAGGTGGCTTTATATGCACAAAACCTCTCAAACATCTTACAGCTGAAAGTGAGGAGGGGAACAAACTTTCCTCTGATCCACGTCAGAAACTGTTTGATGACTACAATAAGAACTTCAGTCAAGTTATATCAACTAGAGATGATAGGACTAGCTATAAGGGGATAGGGTATCCTAACCATTTTCCCAGCTACAAAATACATTTTTGTAGAAATAATTTGTCCAATGAGTAAAACAGTTTTTGCTGGTAAAGTGCAACGGACACCATTTGTTTTTCAAAAATATTTCATAGGTTGATCTGAGAAAATGTTTTTCTTATGAATAACTAAATTTAATAGGGTGTCCGTGTTTTTTCCACTTGATTGTATCCGTTTATCTCCCTGTTTTCTCCTTTTACTTTTAATGTGGAAAGTTTGAAGGGGCACAGACATTGTGGCCAAAAAACAATATCAAATGATGTTTAGCATCTTAACTGCAACTGGTCCAATGACAATAAGTCATCAATGTGTCCTGATTGTGTTGAACAAACATTGCCTTAAAAAAGGAAGGGCATTTTTAAATTACTTTTATATGAATAAATCGATAAAGAAAAACGAAATAAAAGTAACCCAAAATAATTAAATTAGAATAAAAATAGAATATACAGCATTTCATTTAGAATGCTGATTTTAAGAAAATGGGATAAAGAGCTTTACTTAAAACACATCTGTGAGTTTTTATTATGAATATATCATTGGTCATCTAACAATAAAAATAAATAAGAAAAAACAATCTATTTTTGCAATTGGTCAGATTACTACATCAAACATCAGTATATGTATTGGATTTCTTAGCTGGTGCATCCCTGGTAATAAGCACAGTAAAATAAAAGCAATCTTTTCTATCTTTTTTATTCTTCTTCTTCCCTCTCTCTCTGGCTAATTTACGATTACTCATTTAAAAGCACTTTAGATCCCTGCTTTTACAGAACAATGTTGTCAGGAAGACATGTGGGTTCTAACATAATGAGTGAAATTGCCAGGTCAACAAGTTTTCCTCTGACGTAGATTGTGGAGAGGCGGGTTAGAAAGGGTCACTGATCCATTGTGATACTGCAAACCGGAAGCGCGTGATTAACACCGTCCCACACCTACACTGGGTCTGCAGCAGTCCAGCAACTACCCACTCAGCTGATGTACTTCATAATGCATTGTAACACTAATGACTTGATAATTATCAATTATGCTCCAGGCTAAATAGATACATTCACTGCATGTTTATTCAGCTAAATATTATGCATCATTTAGGGATGACACACAGTCTGAAATGTGAAAACTGCTAGACTATAACAATTAAAGTGGTAATCAACTCAGCTTATATAATATAATATATGTTTTTTAAAATATTGAATACAATTAGATTTAATTTATTTGAGAATAAAAAATGAGATGTTTGAAAACATGCAGTGCGGGGAATTAAATATTATTAACACCATAAAAAACCCATAATCATCATGACTAAAATATGAAAAAATTAAGACAATATTTTAATCAATGCAATTACTGAATAGCACCCAGCTTAGTAGCTAAACTGTTTACTGTAATAGAGGAAAACGGACAAAATCGTAGAACTGCTATGGAATTTAAACATGGTTCCCTTGTTAAGCATTGTAATAGTTCACCATGTACTTTCCATAAACACCTGGGGACTCTCTATGAAAAAACTGACCACCAGGTGTCAGTGTGTGGTTGCTTTGGGTTCCAGATGACTCAGCTAAAGCATTTTTTCCCCCCATTTTCCTATGTTGCTAATGCGCCATCCATAGCAGGGCCACAGCAAAAAAAAATAAAAAATAAAAAAAATAAAAATAACAACGCACAAAGTGCATGTTATTGTTGAATATGTTGGGATGAATCATGAAAACTCCGACATGTGCAATGACACAAGTCTGTTTTATCAAGTTTTGTATTTCAGTCAACCATAAACAGTGAGCAGCTGCAGAGCAGCTCCACAGTGTCAACAAACTTCTCTGAAGGACTTTAAGTTTATATTATTCATCCAAAGCATAAACATGCTGATGTGTTTTCTTTGTAACAAAGTAATTTCCACGAAAGCCAGGAAAAATGATCGTACATCTCAGTATTTATATTGCCCCATGAAATGAGTTGGTAAAAGATACAAGCAAACAGTTTATAAAGAAGGTAAATACGACCACGAAAGAAAGCTCTGTCGGCAAGAATTGATCAAGATTGAATTAGTTGATGAAGAACACATGCAGGCTGCTCTTTTACATGGACACTTCACAATATCTTCAACAAACCAAACTAAAAAAAATTCTTACCATGAAAATAGATAATTGGAGCTTTTTGGATGATATTTGAATTGATTTTAAACATGGGATCCTTAAAACACAGCCACTCACATCCTTGCAAAGTATAAATAGGCCTTTGACACATTGGGGAATGCATTACCAATAGATAACAGATCTCTGCATCTCCTCCAGAGATACAACAGGCTTATTTCCTGTTTATGTAATAAAAGCTCTCCTTGTGCAGCCTGTCAGTTTTTTTGAACTGCCATTTGTTGGTAGCTTTGTGCCACACTTCCTCCAGTTTCAGATGATAGATTGGGCAGTGATCTGTGAAGCTCCTTTGCTGTACATAGTAATGATACTAAAATATATATACATCCTAACATATTCACCAAAGAACCCCCCCACACATTTTTTTAGTTCAGATATTCTTTGCACATGTATCTTCTTTTCTCAGCATTCAAACAAGATGGTTTAATATAAAATATCCAGGTCTTCAGAGTTTCTTTATCTATTTGTGATATTTGTCCTTGAAAAATAAGAGGTAGCTTGGAAACAAAAGGGGTTTGGTGTAAGAAAAAACTGTTAGTGAGATTAAAAAAAAGCATATCTAATGTTCTAGTTCTGAAATGCACCCATTTAGCCTATCAAGATTTGTTTTATTTATTTCCAAGGGTACATTAGCAACAGAGTGTTCATACACAGATCCTATTATAGTAAAAGCTGCAATTGAAGAGTCATTTTTTATGTATGATTCTACAGGACAAAAGTGCTGAAGTACTTCTCAAGAGCCCATCTGAACAGATGTGGCAAGAGGGATTGGGCTGCTTAAAATAAACACAGTTGCCCGCTATTCCTGCCATAATACAGGACACCTCAGCTGAAGCAGACAAAACAAACATAAACCATACATACAGGTTTTAGTTAACATCCACCTTATAAAATTGTCTTGGGTGCACCCATTGTTACTCACATTTTAGTCATGTTCCATCCTGGATTGTTTGTTTGTTTTTATTCCATTTTTTTACATGCATCTCTGATCAGATTTTCCATCTTTGAGATAATTTTGCATCCCTTTTGGGTGGATTAGTGTTTTTCACATCCATCTTTTTTTTTTTTTGCTTCTTGTTTTTTGTTCTTGCGTATTACTTATGGCCAGATCTAGCTATTTTAAATTTGGCTAAATCTTGTCTCATTTGTACTGTTTGCTTTTTTTTCTGTTCATGTCTATTTTATATTTGATGGTAGTTATGTAACTACTAATGCTCTCGGTGTCTTATTTCCACAGCATGGCAGCTTTTTATTGCTGTTATTATCTTTTGTAGTCGTTGCATGTCTTCTGAAGTCAAGCTCCCACATGTATTATTCCTGAAGTTTCTTTCATTTTGTTATCAGACAGATGTTCAAAATTTATTTAAGGTAATCTCTGAAGAAAATCCACATTTGCAAAAATTACCAATTTTAAACTTTGGTTCATGGTGTGGGGATGTTAGTTCAAATCAAAGCCAATGATAGGCAAGACTTAAACCAAAATGATCTTCACATGCAAACTCCATCTAAAGGCAATATTCTACTCTAGTGGAAAATAAAGATGTATTCTATTCTATTCTATTCCAGCACAGCCATTTCATATTTCTCAGACGCCACACAATAAACTAGCTCGCCACCAGAATATGTGGCAAGCACAAGATGTTGAGTATGAATTGACCTTACTTAACCTTATTTGGCCCGTTACAAAACAGAGCATATACAAATTCAAATTCAAATTCAAAATTACTTTATTAATCCCAAAGGGAAATTAAATGTTGTTGTAACTCATTATGCAAGTTCCTTCAAAGATTTGTTGTAGATGCTGATGGCTGTGGGTAGGGATGATCTCTTGTAGCGCTCTGCAGATCTGAAGAAACCTCTGACTGAAGACGCTCCGCAGTTGCACGACATTACGACCCAGAGGACGCTCCGGATCCACGGCGTCCTCCCCCCAACTCACCAGGGTCCCGTGGCTGTAGTTGAGGTCTTATTTGAGCTTTTGTGATGTTAATCAGCTGCTGCCAGTTGTAAACCACCTTGTTGCCATGGTTATGCATCATAACAAATGTCCAAAAATAAAAAGTATCAGCAAAAATCCTTCCAGCTGCAAAGCATTCAAAACCAGAGAGAACAGTTGTCCACAAAAACAATGTTTCTACCAGAAATGGAAGAATTAAAGTTTAAAAAAAGAAAAAAATATGAACCAAAGTAACAGAGCTACTCCAACATGCTGCCACCTTGAGCGGCGCAATTCCGGAATATACTTCCCCTGATAAGAAGCCATGGGTACAAGCCTGGGTTAAAGGCAGGCCAAAATAACTCAGAAGAGGGAAAAATTGCCTAATTATGGCTACAGCTGTTGTCCTAAAATGCTCTGCTTCTTCTTATATTTTACATTGACTCTGTAAACTGCTGATTAGTTAAAAACATTTGGTGAATTCATCTCCTGCTAAGTGTACCAACCCCTATGGTAAAAAAGTCCAGAGCAGTTTCTTTATTAAATCAACTCTTAATGCACCTATCTAACGTCACTTAATGCAGCCATTATGAGCTGATACACAACCGTCTGCGGTCTGTGGGGCATCTGTTAAGTCTTCGTAGCTGAGGTTAGGGAGTTTGAAGCATGCATCAACCACAAGTGTGGAAATTAGCATGGCTCCTTCTGAACTCGGCCACTTATTGAGCTCTGAAGCACAGCAGAGCAGACTCATTGTTTCACCAGCTGCCTTTATGTAACACATGTAAAAGTGTGTGTATGACTGGCCGAAAGTTTTAAAATTCAACTTAGGGTACTATGTTTCATATATGTAGGGTCAGATCAACATAAATACAGTTTCAACATAGCTATAAATAATTTAATACCCATGTACTTAAGCATTTTGCATAAGCTTCTTTCCGTTAGTAGTTAATTAAATTTTGCTGAATTATTTAGATTAATAACTATAAATAGGCTAAAACGAAAACTATAAAAGCACGAAATGGTAAAGGGGTGAACACTTTTTGCTTTAAACTGAGTAAATACACAATGTAGCTTTTAATCAGTGGGTATACATGCAGTAAGAGAAAACTGAATTATTGCCTTAGTCCAAAAAGATTCTGACTTTTTAAATGCCTGTATAAACCTTACTCCAGCTGAAGTCAAACCGAACTGGACTACTCTTAATTGAGCTAAGACACCTAGGTGATGCAGTTAAAAAACAGAATGCCTCTGCATGTACACGACATCCCAGGTTAGTCAAGCTATGACTGGCCTGGGCACTCCCTCTTCCAGAAGAGACAAGATCATGGAAGCGGGAATAATAACACCAGTGCGAAAACAATACAGCCGCAACAACATGTGTAACACAATCATTCAGTACAGAATTTCCGAAATGTACTGTGCTGCAGCGTTGTTGCCATCTATATCTTCACTCATTGTGCATATCCAGCTTTTGCTCCACCTGCTTCACTCCCGCCATTTGTTTACTATTTGTGTGATGCTAAAGACCAACCCGAAGAATGCCAACACAAAGGGCCTGTGTCGCTACCTACTGTCACTAAGTCGAACACACGTCACTCAATAATTCGATAAAGGGTCCCATTCTGGTTAAGGTATTAGCTCAATTATTGTCAAAGCTCAAATCAGATGTGCATGTATACGCATGTATACGATTCACATGACATTGACAGCTCTTCCAGGTCACCAAGTATCCAGAACATCTCACTCAGCAAAAATGGCTTAAATGGCAGTCTTCCAAGGGATTGACCACAAAGAACACAAAGGCCAATTTCCCTAACATTTTGAAGATCCCCAAGACTTTGCTGTGAATTGACAAGACACAACTACAACCTTTTGGAAGGTGTGTGCTATAAAACTAATCCTGAATTACAACACGGTGGTGGTAGTGTCATAGTCTCCGGCTGCTTTATGCCTTCAGAAGATGGAGAACTTTCACGAAAATATTAGTTTGGCTCTTTACCAAAGAAAGATAAAGAAAATAATGCAGATACGTTTGTGACTTTAAAGAGCAACTCACCCCCATATAAACTTTTTTTTGCTGATAAACTGTATAAATAGTGTCTAATAGTGCTGTCTACATGTCTGGTCATTATTTTGGTGTTTTAGCGCATCTTGATAAAAATATACATTTTCTGATTATAACAGTCAGTGTTGCGCCCTCTTCAGGTTAAAACGCTATGAATCAGGCATTGCAATTCGCTCTGCGGTGAGGGCTGACGTCAGCCACCCTCCTTCTGTGGAGTACAAAAGAAGCCGGGTCCACAGAACCTCACTCCTTTCTCTCTCTTTACTATGGTGAAGGAAGAGGAGAGAAATCCTCCACATCGCTCTGAGACAAAGAAGCTCATGTTGCTCTCCATTTTTTTGGCTGTCTGTGTCTGTGCCACTGCAGCAGCGCTGTTGTCAACAGCGCTGCTGCTTGTGAACAACGCTTGTTGTTCACAAGCGTTCGCCGGTCCGCCAGGTAACGCCTCTTTTTGGCGCATTTTTCAAACAGGAAATGTGGGCGGAGTTGGACTCTGGTAGGGGAGTGTAAGTGAGATGCTGTGGCAGAGCCTCAAACAGGCCTTTCATGTTTGAAAATCCTCCAATGTGGGTGAATTAAACAATTCAGCAAAGAGGAGTTGGCAAAAAATCTTCCACAGTGATGTAAAAGACTTACTGTCAGTGTTGTCACCAAGGGCACAACCAGTTTTTAGGTTTAGGGGCAATTATGCAGCTCACACAGGGTCATGTTAGCTCAGATAGTCTTTTTACAATAAAACTGTTGTTTTTTTAAAAACACAGATTATCTTTGTCTGATATTTTCACCTCCAGTTCAGTGCCACAGAGCGGCATCTGAAAATAAAACCAGTTTCTTCCCCCAGGCTGTTTCTCTGATGAACGCACTGGACACCTTAAAGCCAAAGTAGTCAGCAGCAACTCAGCTTTGAAACAAAATAAGCCTGTTTGCACAGTTACAACCTGCCATTCGTTTGTTTTCTTTAAATAAAAAAACTATTGGCTTTAAACATGCATGTAAAGTTCATATATTTATACTTAATGTCTGTGCCGTGTGTGTGCTTGAAGCCAAAGTCCTTGCTTGTGCACACACTCTTAGCCAATAAAGGTTTTTATTCTGATATTAAACTTTGATTGATAAAATGAAACATTTTAGTGTGACAAAGAAAAAAAGGGCAGAACATTGCAAGTAGGCAAAAAAACTTTTTCAAGTCACTGTAATACCCAGCACAAGAGGAGTCTCAGTCTGCACTTCATAAGAAGAAAATTCTTCCAATTCTTTGAAGATTTATCAGCCTAAAATTGATGTAAAAGGCAGTAGATGTTGAATAAATATCAGAAACATGCCGCTTCTGTCTGTGCTCTGATTCCTTTTTGTAAATATTTGCAGCTCTACAAGGAGGAGAAACAGTGAGTGGGCAACGCAATTTCCTTTTTTCTGCACTCAGACGTAGTATTTATACGTGTAGGTGTTTGTATTTCTAATCATTAGTATGCGTCACTCTGCACGCTTACGTTTCACGTAAAACTACTTCACTGAATGACTGGTTCTTTCAGCAACAGCTCCGGAAATGCCCATATTTGGGAAAATGACACAACATGTAACTGGTTAGAAAAGGCAATGTTAGACTTTCTACTCCTTTTAAAACAAGATAATCATCAACACGAACAATGGTTAAAAGATGCACTCAAATTGCCAAAAAAAGAAAAAGAGGTGTTTGATCCAATACCGACAGATCAAATGTTGCTTCTTTTCACACATCAATGCTCCCTTTGAACGTATTCATTCAGACGCATCTGCTTACAGGAATGACAGTTCAGAGAGGCACTTATCATGGCAGCAATGGTGAAGGTCTTTAGCAGTTTAGGCAGGATGCTAGGCTCCAAAAGCTCCTTTGATTCGAGTCCTGTTAAGAATATGCAAAGTGATGAGCAATGCACCAAATGTGAAAGAAAGAGGAAACAGCTGTGTTGTCATGGATAAGAGGCTCCTCATGACGAGACACGTGGGTGATCCTGTCTCCATGGGAACCTAAGATTCTGCCACAAGAACAGTTTGTGAAGCGAAAAGGAACAGAGGATGGAGAGAATGAAAACTTGGGAAATGTTGTAGGTTTTATATTTTTGTTCTTTGGAACATAAATGAATTCCTGTTTCATGCACACCCCATTCTCGCACAGTCATTCTCACAGTTGCTAAAACACAAAAGGGAACTATCAGGCTGAGCCACCTACACACTGGTTCCCAAAGCTATTAAAGAAAATAGATAAGACGTCTTGCAATGGCCATGCCTGGGGAAAAAAAACTACACAGTTGTGACACACTTAATAAGAGTGGCTCTTTTCTGATTGAGAGGACAAGTGAAGAAGAAGAAATAATTACAGTCCATGGTAGAATTAGTCATTAGGGGCAGACCTTTAACTTGTACTCTTATGATAATCTCAAATAGATATATGTGTTTTATGAATAAAAAAGCTACATCCTGCCTAGATGAAAACCACTAAGTAGATAAACAGCATTTTCCTTTTAGATTTAGCAAGTCACAAAAATAATCTTTCCAGCACTTATGTAATCAAAACACAACTTTCAAAGTATTTTATTGATATTTTAAGTGAAAGACCAATCCCAGGTTGCACGTACCGTTAAAGTGAAAAATTATACATTGTTTCTAAAAAATAATGTAAAAAGGAAAATCTGAAAAGTGTGGCATGCATTTGTATTCATACCTCTTCACTCTGACACACCTAAATAAAATAAATTTCAACTAGATTAATTGTCTTCAGAAGTCAGTTCACTGGTAAATAGAAGGCCTCAAACAACATCATGAAGACCAGTTCCAACCCTACCCAGACATGAAGATCAACAGATTAGGTGAATGACTGGAAAGCAATTGGTGGTGCACTCTGCAAATAACCTTCCTTGAAACAGTTGCAAGAAAGAAAATATAAGATGTCTGGTTTGTCATAAGCCATGAACGGGATGCAGTACATATGTGGAAGAATTTGTTTTGGTCAGGTGAGACTAAATTGAACCTTTTGGCTTCTGCGCTTTTACAAGTACACGAGGAGAAACGTGTTTCAACCAAAACACACCCTTTTCATTGTGAACCAAAGTTGGGCATAATACATAATGCTGTGGGGTTGATTTGAGAGATTGAGCAGGGACCGAAGAGCTGGTCACAGTTGATGAGATGATGAATAGAGCTTTCTATAGCTGTCTTCACTCTGTGGGATTATCAGCAGTGTTAGCCAAAATCTTTTGCTTTGGAAGAAAAATCACGAAAAAAAACAAAAAAATTACTTCAGACTAAATGCTTAATATTTTTACTGCTGTCATTTGACTTTTTTACAGGGCTCTCAAATTTGACCCGTTAACACAGGTAGATTAGTTTGTGGAATTAACGTGATTAATTTTTTAAACAATTACACAGAACGACCCACCCCTTTTTTTTTCCAAAATTCAAACCTGTGCTGCTTTCAGTGCTCGCTCATCACGTGAACAGCATGGCAGACCCAAACTGCGTCCCCGGTTCCATGTGCTCATCTCTTAGGGATTATTGATCTAAGTCTCTGCAGAAAGAGACGCGATTATGTCTTGAGCTGTTGGTCTCTTTGATAAAAAATAACATGTGCATTCCATCGACTCGACACTTTCAAGGCAAAAAAAGAGGTATTTGGTAGCAAGAGATCAGTAGAAGTGATTGGAATGGGGAGATGATTAAAAATTCAACAATATTCAGCAATCACTTCACATCAGGTAAGCCTTGGCTAACAAACAAGCTAACACAACTAGCCAACACTGCAGCTGCAAGATAACTGCAAACAATAACATTGGGAACCATGGAGTAATGTAAAGGTTCTGTGTCAAACAATTTGCGCACACATTGTGGTGTTGATAAACAAATAATCCCTCTATTATTCAGAAAATTCAATTCAAAAATACTTTATTGATCCCAGAATGAAATCAAGTGTAGTTGTAGCTCATACCATTTAACACTTCAAGGAGTTCTGGTAGATCCTCATGGCTGAGAGCAGGAAGGATCTCCTGTAGCAGTTTGCCTTGCAGCAAAACTGAAGAAGCCTCTGACTGAAGACACTCTTGTTGTAGGATATAGCCCCATATTTAGGAATGTTAATTATTCATGATTAATCATGATTAATTCACAGCTACCTTTTTTTCAAGTTGATTCTTTTGATTACTCTAACTTAGTCTGAGATCCAATGAAAACTGAATTAGGTGCTTGTGGTATATTTCCTCAAATTAGGAGAAACTCTAGCTGATCTGTTAATTACATGAGCTGTCAATACAGAAACTATCTGGCAGTCCTGTTGTGCTGTCAGACTATCACCAACCTGCTGCTAACTGCCTGGTTAACTTAGTAAAGTTAAGAATGTTGCTTTAGTTAGAGTTTAAAAAGTCTGCAATTACAACGCAACCAGTTTAGTGTGTGTGTGTGTAGGTGTGTGTGTATGTGTGTGTGTGTGTGTGTGTGTGTGTGTGTGTGTGTGTGTGTGTGTGTGTGTGTGTGTGTGTGTGTGTGCCTATGTCAGTAGCCATATTAGTAGAGGTGGGGGACACGATTCTGCTGCAGCAACAAGTCGTGCAGTCGCACATATTCCATCATGCTATGTGACAAGAGTTACTGTCATGTCGATCGTGCACATCGTGACATGTTCAGGTCCTGAAAGATGTTTGAAATTGCACAGTGTGGCAGACTTTAGAGGCTGCAAAAGACTTGAGACTAGAGGTTTAACTTTCAGCAGAACGAAAGTAAAAGGTTCAGCCTGAGCTATGATGGATGCATGAATGCTATAGATCAGTCTAAGTCAATGTTTCTTAACCCTGGTCCTCAGGGTCTACTGCCCTTCGTGTCTCAGATGCATCTCTGCTCCAGCACACCTGATTGAGAATAATTATCCTTTTTTTTATTTTCCCACAAAGAGGAAATTCGACTGTAACAGCAACAAATTGACAGATGACAGAAGCAATTAGGATCATACAAGAAAACTATAAAAAAGTATAAAAAACAGAATTAAGCATAATAATATATGTATATTAAGGACACAATTACAAAAACCAAAGTACTGTGTAGTTATTTGAATGTGCAACTGAGTAGGATAATTAAAAAACAAAAAATGCAGAAGATGCATGTGTAGGTGTGCATTAAAAAGTATAAAAGTAAACATATTATTTACAAGAAGCTATAACAGCATATAAACTAAGTAAAACAACTGTGCAAATAACAGCAGCAGAATGTTAATTAAGTGAGTAAAACAGTGCAAATTGCATCAGAGGTCTAAACACTATTGGGTTTATTGGGAGCATTTTTGGTTGTAAAGTATAACAGCTGCAGGCAAGAAGGACCTGTGAAAACACTCCTTCATGCACCTAGGATGCAGCAGTCTGTCACTGAAGGAGCTCTGCAGCTCAGCAACAGCTTCATGCAAGTGGTCTGAGACTGTCTATCAGTGATGTCATTTTGGCCAGAGTCCTTCTGTCTCCCACCACCTGCACAAATGATAGCATTAGCTCCTGTATGCCATCAAGTGCTGCAGAAGCCTGTTAATCTCCCAGTTATTCAAGTCAGGTGTGTAGCAGAAGGGAAACACCTAAAATATGCAGAAACAGTGGGCCCTAAAGATCAGGGTTAAGAAACCCTGGTCTAAGTGATATGCAGGTATACGCCGTGTACCCACTAGAAAAGGTTCCGAGTTTCCATATGCCCACTGAAAATGTGCAAATATGCATACAGATTAAAGCAAATTTGTGTGTTAGATCTGAACTCTGAAAAGATAAAACCAAAAGCCAAATTGAGAGTCTTTGGCAAGATTTAAAAACTGTACTTTGTGTCTGTGAACAGCAATCCGTCCAACCTGACAGAGCTGAAGCAGTTTTGTAATGAAGAATGGGCAAGAATATTAACGTGTAAAGCTGGACACACCTCAAAACATTAGCAGCAGTATTTACAGATCAAGCAAACTCTGAATAGTGTTGACCCAGGGGTTGAGTATGATCTTATCTATAAAATAATTATCAGTTTCCTTCCACTTAACAATTATATGCTACTTTGTATCGGTCTATCACATAAAATTCCAACAAACTACGTTGAAACTTTGAGTCGATGTGACCATGTGTGCAAAGACTTGCAATATTTTTGTAAGACAAAGTTAAAAAGGGGACAATTAGTAAGTTGCTGGTAGAGATTAAGTTTCTGAGAATTACCGCTCCTAAAGTCCAGTGTACTCCAGTTCATTCACTTCTTTTACCCATCTTGGGCCATCATTTTGTTTTTCTGTATAGATTTACTTTCAACAGGATTATGGCTATCCTTCAATTTTTAATCTTATTAAAATACTGTGAACTTAATTTTGTGTTATTGTATACATTTTGTCCACATTGAAAAGAACAACAGGACCTAATTTTACCTCCAGGATTGGTTCTGGCTTCAGCTTTAAGTGGATATGTGCAGTAAGTCAGTCTACTATTCAAAACACTATAAAGAAAGACTAAATTTCAAAAAACTTTTATTTTTATAAGCATAAATATCAATCTCTTAACGCTTAACCTGGAATAAGTTTGTTTAGCAACGATAAATGGTGCTGCTAGTTAAATTTTAACAGATGTACAAGATTGACTCTTAAGATAATTGCAATCTTCATCATCGTCATATCTTCTCAGAGAGCTGCAGTGAGGGCGCTTTGTGTCCACAGGTGCCTCCCTCTGTGAATAGTGATAAGAAGACAAAAAGCTCTCATATTTCTTTTACTTTTAAGAATGAATGTTTCGGTTAAATTAGATTTGATTTGCAGTGCATTTGATTTTGAACTTAATTTAAGCAAGATCTGTGTAAAAAAATGATACTAATGGACATATCTGATTGATATATGAAAATAAGTATCTAAACCTATTTGTCAGAGATTGGGATAGACTTTCCGATTTTGTGCAACAACAACAAATAGTCCAACAAAATTTTAAGGGGGAGTATTTCTGTGAAGACTCTATGGTATCTAAATTCTAAAAATTCCATGATGAGAAAAAAGGTAGATAAAAAAAAAACTTTATCCAGCAGTGCAATTCAGATTTTTACGGGTTAGTGGCAGCTTACTGATTACGCTGTTTGAAGTCACAAACAGTGTTCTAAATGTGTTGGCATTCCCTGAGGGTTTCAGTTCTGCTCTAATCACACCTCTATATTTGCTGACATTATCAGAAGACTGTAGGTGGATAGAATGGAAAAGGAAAATAGCGAATGGAACTCTCTGGTGTGGTAGTATTTAATGTTACATTACGTAATCGCTCACTTTTCCCATCTGCATATCTGGCGTGTTACTTAGCCTACATGTTTCTATTGTCTTAAATTCCTATCTGCTTCCATCTTTAACTCTACTCTATCACCGTTACATTCTGGAAATAAAGAGGTACACAGTTCCAAAAGTATTCATACTGCTTGAAGTTTTTCACAATTTGTCACTTCACAACCACTAAATTCAATTCAGTTTATTTATATAGCGCCAATTCACAACAGATGTCATCTCAAGGCACTTAACAAGAAGTCATTTCAATACATTTATACAAACATTCCAATCAGTTAAAAAGTTTCCTATTTAAGGAATCCCAGCAGATTGCGTCAGTCATTGGCGTGAGGTTGGGCCCCGTTGATGCAGACTTTCCAACCACAGCAATCCTTCAGCAATCCCTCATACTGAGCAAGCATGTAGCGACGGTGGAGAGGAAAAACTCCCCTTTAACAGGAAGAAACCTCCAACAGAACCAGGCTCAGTAGGAGCGGCCATCTGCCACGACCGTCTGGGGGTTTGAGAAGACAGAGCAGAAACACAGAAGGAACAGAAGATCTGATATAAGAGTACTTTCTATGTTACAGAAAGTAAAAAGTTGATAACAGGACACAGTGGATGTTCAGCCACTGGGAGCATCATCCCAGTCGATGCCCCCCGTCCAACAGGGCATTGCAGCCAAGCAGGATACCAGACCAGGTATATCTTCTATGGAGAGAAAAACACTGAGAGAAAACAAAGTTAACAGTCGAAATAACAGAATGTACTGTAATACAACTGGAGAGTCGTAGGAGAAAAGGAAGTAGCAGAGTGAAGAAAATTGGTAAGTCTGTCCACCAGCAGTATAAGCCTATAGCAGCATAACTACAGAGATAGCTCAGGATAACCTTAGCCACTCTAACTATAAGCTTTATCAAAAAGGAAAGTTTTAAGCCTGGCCTTAAAAGTAAACAGAGTGTTCCACAGGAGAGGAGCCTGATAACTAAAAGATCTGCCTCCCATTCTACTTTTAGAAATCCTAGGAACTACAAGTAAACCTGCAGTCTGAGAGCGAAGTGCTCTGTTAGGAACATATGGAACAATTAGATCTCTGATGTATGATGGAGCTTGATTATTAAGGGCTTTGTATGTAAGAAGAAGGATCTTAAATTCTATTCTGGATTTAACAGGGAGCCAATGAAGGGAAGCTAAAACAGGAGAAATGTGATCTCTCTCCACTAAATTCAATGTATTTTACTGGGATTTAATGTGATATACCAAGACAACACATGAGAAAATGATACATGGTGTTTACATGGTTTTGTAAATAAAATGTGAAATGTGGTCCATGCCTTTCTGCTCACCTTAAGTCAATACTTTGAAGATCAATCATTAGCTGCAGTTACAGATATGCAGGTGTGTCTAAATTTGTTTTTTACATCTTGAGACTAAGATTTTTTCCCATTTTTATTGTAAACTGGCTCAAGGTCAGTCAGATTGGATGGAAAGCATCTGTCAACATCAATTTTCAATTATTGCCACAGATTCTAAATTGGATTAGACATCTGGACTTTGACTGGAAGATTCAAACAAATCAATATTCTTTGATCTAAACCATACTATTGTAGCTGTGGCTATTTGCTTAAGGTCACATTCCTGTCAGCAATGATGCAACCATCATCAATTTTCATGGTGGGGGTGGTGCTGTGAGAGTAATGTGAATTATTTCCCAACACACAGCATTTTGCATTTAAGTCAGAAAATTCAATTCTGGTGTTATCTGACCAGTGCACCTTCTGTCACCTGTTTGCTGTGCTCTTTATGTGGCTTGTGCCAAACTGCAAACAGGTCTTTTCAATTATCATCCTTTAGCAATGGCTTTCTTCTCGCCAATCTGCAATAAAGATTTGTAGATTGCATTTCCAATAGCTGGCCTCTGAACCGTTTTTAACTTAGGCTGTGGATTTCTACTGCTCAATCAGAGTTACCACTGGCCTCTTGTTCCTACTAAGCCTCTTAGTGCATGCAAAAGCCAAAACACATGCAAATCTCCAAAACGCATGCAAACCCCAAAATACATGCAAACCCTAAAACAGATGCAAATTCCAAAACACATGCAAACTGGAAACCCTTTATGAACAAAAACATTTATACAAAGGCCTTTTATGAGTAATGTTTACACAATGTTTTCACGGACGTTAAATCCATGTAGCACTTTCTACATACACGTTTACTCAGTTTTGTAGATGTTTCAGATATATTTTCCTCATCATCGCTGCTCTCCAAATCTGCGTCCGTTACTAGTTTCTCAAAAAAACAAAAAAACAAAAAAAACAGCGCTATTACAAAAGAAGAACTTTTGATTTGGAACTCAGTACATACATATTTATTTTATGAAGCAAACAGTACGTAGATGCCAGAGGTCGGAGCGAGATGAAACATAGACCGGGTTCTACTTAAGGCTTCTACTTCCTGGTTTGTGTAGACATTAGGTAACAAAAGATCATTACTGCCCCTAGCGTCCTGGAACTCTTCCGTTGTGAAGTTTGCATGTGTTTTGGGGATTTGCATGTGTGTTGGGATTTGCATGTGTTTTGCAACTGTTTTGGAATTTGCATGTGTTTTGTCTCTAGGGGCCACCGTACAGATTTTCTCTAAAACATCCATGGCCCATCCAACAGCTGTGTTATAAGTTTAAAACACACACACAAGTAGAGTCTATGTGCTAATTAGGTGACTTCTAAAGGAAAGTGGTGCACCGTATTTTATTTAGGGATATCAGAGATAAGAATATATGTGCACACCAGTGACGTGCAGTGAGGTTCATGATTGGTGAGGCTCAGACTCTTACTGAATCAGAACTATTAAACCCAAATTAGAAGCTTCTATTTTAGTTTTTTTGATTAATTGGAACATTTGTGTTGTTTTAACAACTTTAATTTATGCTTTAATCATGTCCATGCTATTTGATAATGTGACAGCTTGAAATAAATATATTTTAATATTCCGTAAAAAAAAAATAGTCATTTATTTTTGACTGATTTTTTTTCTTCATAAAATTAAAAATCATGTATGATCTTACCTTTGTGCATGAAGTGCATGCATCTATCCTACTCCACAAATATCTCCATCACTTTTATGTGAAAAACGTCTTTATTTGCCTTTATTTTTTAAAAGCCTGTCTGATTCACTGGAGATGATAAGGAGGAAAGAGGTTCTGGATTGCTTCTATTCTGATAGTGTTTTTTTGTATTTTCCCAACTGTTTAAAGTCTTTTCAACCCGTAGAAGAAGAGCGTCTGTTTCCCATTCTGCCTACTGGGCTCAGCACTGTCCCCTATCATTGAGGCACAGTATTTTCTGCCTCACCCTGCACATTTTGACTGCACATTTAAGGCCAATCAGAAAGACTAAATATGTCACATACATTTGGTAAATATAGACAGACTGTAGAATGTTAAAATGTGTTGTAGCCTACATGTTCAATCAAACATGTACAGTATATTGGCAATTTAAAGAGAGACAAAAATGAGCATGCGCCAGCTGCCTGCTTCATTCACTGTGTGTGACACAGTGCCACCAGAGGTGAGGCACAATCGGGCACAACACATCACGCCGCCTCTCTCCACAGGCACTGTGTAAATATATTATGTTATATAAATTCTGTGATTTTGACCATAAAAATTTTGAAATATTATAGAAAACAAACTTGTACAACAGATAAGTTGAAACACAGATTTTCTATTATCATTTTTAGTGCCCATTTTATTTGTTATGACAGGTGAGGCAGTGCTTCACCTGCCTCCCATGACCGCACGTCACTGGTGCACACCACATTTTCCAGATTTTATTCCAGAATATAAAAAAAGTGAAAATCATGTACCATTTTCCTTCCACTTCACAATTTGTTGAAAATGTTAAAAAGTTCAAGGGGTATTCATACTATTGGAAAACACTGTAATTATGCATCCCCTTTATTTGAATCTCAGCTTACATTCTTGTCTGATTTCACAAACTAGTTTCCATTCAGTAAAATGAGAAGGATAGGAAAGGTGCAAACCAGGCAGATTGCTAGATCCCAAGGAGACTAAATATAGTGCCTGTGAAGCATCCTGAAAACAAAGCTGCAGCTGTAAACTTCCATCCTCCATTCTATTCTGATCAGGTTTGCAACGTGAGAATGCTCATGACAGATGTCGCTTTGGCAGCAAGCCAACATTCACAGTGACACAAAGTAGTAACAGGAAACTGTAGGAAAAATCCCATGATTGCTTTTTTTTTTATTTAGGCATTAGTTTTGTTCAGTCAGCATGGTTTCATTATAATGTACAATAATCCATCGAATACATTTTTGCTTTACAGAAGGGAAACAGAAGTTATGCTTATTTATCTTTTTAAACTTCTGTATAATTAAATACCAATTTACTCCCACATTGGATGTTGTTAAGAAAATACATTTTATTTTTATTTTCCCAAAAATTTTTTGGTATGTATCAAAAACATGTTTTAAGGCAGGTCCTGCTGTTACCTTTCTGCAATGGAAACGGACAGACCTAAATCCTGCATTACTGCCAAAGCAGGGAAGGTGTTCCCACATGTTGCTAGGAAATAACAAAGGGGACGTGCTCAGCTCACCTCTCCACCTTCTGATTCATGAGCACCTCGCCCCACTGACCTGGGTGGTGGCTGACTTTCACAGCATTGTTCCAGGCCTGCCATACTCCGCCATTTTGTTTCCTGTGCAGAACAGGAAGTCCTGCCTGCAGCTGTTCCCAGGACTGTGAACTAAAGAGCTTTTACAAGCAGCAACACATACGCATACACACACACACACACACACACACACACACACACGCACACACACACACACACACACACACACACACACACACACACACACACACACACACACACACACACACACACACATACACGCACACACACACAAAAAGACAACATGCATCCTCTTCCTTTGTGCTTCCCCTCCTCCTAAATCCAGGATGCCCCTCTCTGATGTGAAGATGACCCCCAAGGAAGATGGGAAGAGGCCAAAAGCATACTTTTCTTTTCAAGACAAAACCGGCCGCTTGTGCGTCAGTTGTACGTGTCTAAAAGGGTTGAAAGGATATTGCACTTCTCAGCAAATGCCCACGTTCTAGGCTAAATGTAATATAACAAAGTAACTGCAAAAGAAAACAAGTTATTGTACTGTTCAGATTCAAGAACCTGTAAATATGCATGCTCTGAAATTGCTTTTTTTTCTCAAATTATGCAACTGGAAACAGCAAATGCTTTTTGTCTGTTTTGATTTGTCTTCATGTTTGCAATTAAAAAGGTTCCAGAGGAACGAATGCTGGCTTTTATATGGTGTCAAAAGTTACTTTATACTGTAAATCAGTGGTTCTCAACCCTGGTCCTCAAGGCACACTGTCCTGCATGTTTTAGGTGTTTCCCTGTTTCGGCACACCTGATTTCAATTGACTGCTGATTACCAGGCTCTGAACTGAAATTATCTGAATCAGTTATGTTAAAGCAGGGAACTGTCTAAAGGAAAGTGTGAATCGAGGACCAGGGTTTGGAACCACTGCTGTCGATAACACAGAAGGTCACATTGGATGTTATTGTTGCTCAGCAGGGATTTTGACAATATATCCTGAAAGCGTCTTGTCATGACAAGCTCAATAAAATCAAGTCTTACACAAAGAACAGCTTTTTTTGTCTGAAATAACCTCTGTAAAAGTCAGTTTCCAACATAGAACATGTTATTATTGCAAAAGTAAAAACTACTTAAAAAAGTTAATCATATGCTGGAGCTTAGTGGAGCTATATGGCCTTCAGCTTTTATGACTGAATGCCACATTAATAATAAATGTGGTCCTCACTTAGCCCACTTTACGTTCCCATCGCCGGTGGCTGAACAAAGTCTGTGAACGCAGCAGGTGGGAGGCAGGAAAATACCCTGGACAACTTGTTAATGCATCAGGTTGAAAAAAACAACCCTCTCGTCGACCTCTGGGCAATTTAGACACCAGTCTGTCTGATTTAGTGTGTGGGAGGAAAAAAAAAAAAGATATGCAGCAAAGCCACTGAAAACACTTGGTGACTCTTGAGACTTTTTACATCTTTTTTAAAATTCCTAATCAGCACCTCAACAGTACTTCCAATAATGATCTGATGTTAATGTTAGTTAAATGCAGTACATGTTTGATCCTTCATTTACATAGAAAACGCAGTAAAAAATGTACAAAACATTTTTTTCTGTGTTTATAGTCTGATGTATAAACTCTTTGTGGGATGAAATAACTTCACATTATGCTCATTAGGCTCCTGTTACCCTATTCTCTGCCCACATCAAAAGAACTGGCAAAATGCAGTCAGCTAAATTAAATATAACCTATCACGACAGCAATAAAAAGTTATTTCCACTCAGATTATAAATAATTAAATGACAACAAAGACGCTGTTATCTTATCTGCGAACATCATATTTCCCTACATTTTTCAAATTACCCAGCCACCCCCTCAGAAATCACAGAAACTTTTTTTACAATTTTTTTTACAAGATATCTTCAAGTGGTCGAACATATTTTTGCTTTACACATCTTATTATATATTGGTTCTGATTTTGGAGTTGATTGCTCTAGTGAAAACCTGCCTTTAAGCATTTAATACTCGTAACACACAACCTGTCTAAAGATACATGCATACTTGTTGACCCAAAGAATGTTAATGCATGCCACACATTCTCTAATTATTAAGACTTCCTTGCTGCATCCTTTGTTTCACCCAGCAGAGAAGCTGGTTTCTTCCTAAAAACCAAACATATGTTTCCTTTATGGAGGATGCCACTAACACCTCCTCCTCCTCTTTGAGGGTTCCACCCCTTCCTTTCTTTCGACCCTTGGCCCAGTCAGTGAAGTCCGGATTGGGTGTGACTTTTTCACACATCAGATCCTGATTACATGAAGATGTGGTGTACAAAGGGGCATTTGCAGCAATCAGCTTTGTACGGTACACTTTATGCCCATTATGGGTGTGTATCTGTTGATTTTGCTTTGATTGCATCAGTTTTACATCTGGTTACATCTGCAGAGGCTGATGTAACCGAAAAGCAACCAACTTACTCAGTCAACATATCACTATTACTTGCAGGTATATCAAACTGTTTAAATGTATAGTCTTAGCAAACCACTGGTTCAACAAAGCAATAACTTTTGGGATCATTTCATGGCATTGACCATATATGTGAAACACATCAGAGTTGAAATGAGGACAATGTGGGGGAGTCTTCTGTTTCATAGCCTTTAAAGATGGCTGTATGGGCTTTAAAGTTGCAGTTGCTGCAGCTGAGCATGGGGGGCACCATCTGCCCACACGGGCCATCTATATCTGTGGATTTGCTTGTGACTCACTGTGTTAAAAGGAACAGCTCTCTAACTAAGGTGAGAGAGGAGGTGGAGGAGTGTGAAATATTGCTCGAATCAGGCAAAGCGAGCCGAGGATATGTTTCTCTAGACGAAGGAAGCTCTATGAATCATCACTGGGATTCCATGAGCACACAAGGCTCACAAGCCTCCCCCATTACACCTCCGGATGAAGGCTCTCCCACAGGTGAATAGGTGAGAGCCAGGAAACCTCCCCATGCACCTTGACAGAAGAAGAATTTAGGGTCACTCCAGGCAAACCCGTCCATGATTCTCCTTTACTATAGGTCAGCTGAAGGCTGTATCTCTGTGCTAGATGCTATTAGAATATAATACAGGGAAATTTGCTAGCTCAATGGTGAGGAAAACTACTTCTGCTTTCAGCCTTATGCTACCTTCTGCAAAGAAAAATCAATGCATGGATACATCTACCCTGTTCTTCAAGAGTTGCACAACCCCATTTCTGGAACGTTTCAAACTTCACTGCATACTATGAGATTTTTATGAAATGTTTATGCATGTCGTTTTTCCCCTTCCCATTCTTGTGTGAAAATGTCATTGAGAACGTAGGCGGACTTACACAACTACATGTGTGAACGCACAGCGTGTGAACACCTGGGTAACAAGCCAGCCAAAATAAAAAAAAATAAATAAAAACCTTTCATGTCATCAGCAGCTTTTGCTGAAATCATCAGATGAAAGTCAGTGAAAAGACTCTTGAAATTTCAACACACTTGTCAACTGATTACTCAAAGGGAATTTAGCAGGAAACAACAAACTTGAGTAGAACAGAAGTATTGAAATGAAGTTGCAGAAAATCAAGTATGATGGCAGTGGTGCAATCTACATTGCTATTCCATAGTAAAAAGAAAATCCTGTTGAGAAAGTGCCAGATGTTCCAGGTCTGTTATATCTTTGAGTGGTTGGAAAATGCGCTTTATGACTGCATCACTCCAGCAGCTCATGTTCTCAGCATTCCCACGTTCACATGGCTGCAGACTGCTGAACCACTTGCCACAGGAACTGTGCAATGGTTCGTTCCAGTTCTTTCCAAAAATACATTATGGCCTATAAAAAAATGTTTTACACAGTAATTTAAAAATAAAACCAGTTATTCATTAAAGGGAAAAAAAATACTGGGCATTTATCATCATTGTTACAGCTTCAAAAAGAAATTGAATAAAGGGATAAGTGGTGAGTTTATGTTTGGAACACAGAATTCGTACATCAGTGTGTAGAATAATGGCCAATAAAGACAAAAGTGACATCAACAAAGTCTCCTAATTAAGTTTCAGTCTATCGTATACAGATTTATATTGTGACTTTACCAGTGAAGATGGAGGAAGTCAGGAGAGCTGCAGATTGAAGACTTGAAAGATCGGCACCTTACCCAGAGACTTAAAAGCACTCTGTAGTGAGCTCCATCTGCGTATGTTTCGTAACTACATGGAAAGACTGTGTGTGACAAAAAAACGTTAGTGGAAAGACTAAAATACAAACAGCATTTCTGATGTTGTGATGCTGTTCTAGCTCAGTTTAGCATTAATTTCTCACATTTATCCAAATAATTTATAATGGGGAGCCATGTAGAGGTGGTGGAAGTCTCACATTTCTCCAAATAATCAGTTCTTCACTCTTAACCCTAAATCCATCTTCTATCTCACCAATAACCAACCCACTGTCATCTGGACAAAGCAGGCAGCACTGTGAGGATCATGTTCTTTGATTCCTCCAGTGCATTTAACACAATTCAGCCTGATTTGCTTTGTCAGAAACTCCTGAAGACACAGGTGGAGCCCTCAACAATCGCCTGGATCAATGACTACCTGACCAACAGACCACAATTTGTGAGACTGAAGAATTGTGTGTCAAACCAGGTGGTCAGCAGCACAGGAGCACCACAGGGGACCGTACTCTCACCATTCCTTTTCACTCTGTACACCTCAGACTTCCAGTACAAATCAGAGACCTGTCATCTGCAGAAATACTCAGATGACTCTGCAATTGTCGGGTGTATCAGAGATTACGGTGACCGGGAAGTGCAAAACAAAATTACATTAACCTGAAACACTTGTACAAATTTACCGAAACACTTTTACAAGTTTACCGAAACACTTTTACAAGTTGACCAAAACACTTTTACAAATTTACCGAAACACATTTACAAATTTACCGAAACACTTTTACAAATTTACCAGAACACATTTACAAGTTTAATGAAACACATTTACAATCTTACCGAAACACTTTTACAAGATTCTAATTAGAAAAGACCAACGATATTAAAATATAGACCAGAAAGGGTCTAAGAAAGTTACCTAACTACTAAAGCACCAAGAATCTAAGTAAAACAAAAGGGTGGGTCAAAAAAACACAGACTAAGGGAAGCCTTAAATAAAAATGGGGCACAAAACAAAGAACTAACAATCAACTCAACTTAAATAAGGCAAAGTATGATCCAAACTCATAGTTACTCACAAGGAGAAAAAGAATTACAAACTGAATAAACACAATATCTGAAAAATACATGGTTGGAACACATGAAAGATCACAAGGCCCCTGTAAAAACAAGTGATCGTAAGAGAAAGGCAAGAAAGATCATGAAAAAAAATAGTACAAATTCAGGATGTCTTACAGTTTTATTGAATTGGGATAAGATAGGGTCCAGTTTGGATAGTAATCAAGGACTGAAAGGACAGATTGATTAAGTTCTGCGAAGAACTGCAAATACAACTAATTCCAGCTTGTTATTAAGGGCCATTTCTGTTGCAGGGAAGAGGTTGACAAGACTGGACAAGGCGGGCCACCAGTCAGCTGTGAATATTTTCAGTTCTCTGGGGAATGGTAAGAAGTAGCTGTTTACGGCCACCAAAACATCGCCAGATAAAATCAGTTAAACGGCGAAGCACAGATTTGTTCTAGAATGTGATAAGCCTGTTTTAAAGCATCAGTTAGGCTATCAAAATAACTTCAAAGCTTTTATTTTATTTTTATTTTAGTAAAAATTCAGGAGATGTAGAAATTACCAGTTAAACTTGCAGAACAATACAAGCAAATCTTATTGTTGAAAAAAAGTAAATGGTATAAAAGTCAAAAAAAGAAGATAGAGTTCCGGTAATCCTTTAAACTAACAAGGTTGAAAAAGTTTCATTGCTGTAAAAATATAGTTCTTTCTTACTTAAACCTCTTTACTCAAACAGCACATGTGCTCCTCACATAGACTTATGGCACACTGCTGCCAATCATAACAAATCATTTTCATACAAATAAAAAAATCTTAGTAAACAAATACTAGTTCCGTTTTGGTGGTGCAGTTTGATTATGAGAGAGAAAAAAGGATTCTGGTCAATATTCTAGTTTGGAAACATATTTATTTATTTCCATTTATGCTGCTGTTCACTAATGTTCTCATTGCACTTCCATCACAATGAATGCTCTAATAAAAGCTCAAACCAACATCCATGGGGATTTCTGCAACCTGGGGCCTAAATAACAAGGACAAAGAAAGTCTCTTAGCTAGTAAAATATTTTCAAATAAGGTAAGGCTATTTCATATGAACTATTAGGCTGAAGATTGTAGTGGAAGTTTGAAAAGGTCCTTTTCCTTCTTCGCTTATTAATATTTTCCTTTCAAAAATAAAAATTCTTTGCAATTTTTCTGTACTTTTTTTTCATTTTATGAGGAACATTTTCACGGATCACAGATACAAGCGGCTGAAATGAGTTTCCTCCGCAGGGTGTCTGGGCTCTACCTTAGATATAAGGTGAGAAGCTCAGTCGTCCGGGAGGGGCTCAGAGTAGAGCTGCTGCTTCTCCACATCGAGAGGAGTCAGTTGAGGTGGCTCGGGCATCTGGTGCCTCCTGGACACCTCCCTGGTGAGGTATTCCAGGCATGTCCCACTGGGTGGAGGCCCAAAAGGAAAAAGTCAGGACACGTTGAAGGGACTTTGTTTCTCAGTTGGCCTGGGAACGACTTGGGATTCCTCCCGAAGAGCTGGCCCAAGTGGCTGGGGAGAGGGGTGTCCGGGTCTCTCTGTTTAAGCTGCTGCCCCCGCAACCTGACCCCAGATAAGCAGAAGAAGATGGATGGATGGATGGATGGATGGATGGATGGATGGATGGATGGATGGATGGAGGAACATTTTCTCAGACATGAAAGTCTTGTAAAAGTTTTTCTCTTGACAGTGGCTGCTTGTTCACTTATTATTGGTCCACCATTTTAATGTAGTTCCTACTTTAGTTTTGCAAGCTCTGAATTACCAACACATGGAAAATGTTCCTGAATTTTAAAAAGATGATCCAGTTTTGTGTCTACGCATTATACACAAGTAAAAAAAAAAAAAAGCTAATTAGATCGTCAAACTTACTTACAGCCTTCCACAAAAACAGGATTTGTTCTCTTTACTTTTCCCAATTCTGCAAAAATACCAAAGATAACAGTCTGACAGACAGAAAATAGCATCTTCCCACAAACAATATGCAAGGAGCAATTATAAACTTGGCAGGCAGCATATCAATTAACTGAAGGATGATAAATCTCTCAGAACCACCATAATTACGGACTTTTTAAGCATGAAATACTACTCATTTCCTGTGGTTGTTTCATTTTTTTAAGCCTGTGAATTGTCTTAGATGTTACATTGTAGCATCCATGAAGATTGCAGAGATGATTAAGACATATAAAGTTTCTGAACCATTACTTTTTGAAATTCGCTGTGTTTTTCAAAACACTGCTGTAAATCAAACTATATTATTTGGAACTCTTTGTGGGCATGCAGCAAAAGAACTGAAACAAATTGAGCTTTGTGGCAGGCTTCTTAAAGTTTGCTTTAAAAACATGTAGAAATAATTTTCCAAAGTTGTCCATTATGTGCAGATACAAATGTGGTTTTACCTTTCCGTTTAAATGTCCCTTCATGCTTGAATGACTCATAGGTCAGACTCAGTGGCTTAGAAAACAAAACTTTCCTAGAAAGGATGTGAGATAAATGGACTAGATATATAGCAGTAAAAGTGCCATAAGAGCACATTGGAATTAAGACTTCTTCTAAACACATTTTCAGAGACTCAATAGTGGCCGTCGCAGCAGCCCACTGCTGTTTTGAAAGTATAGTCCAAAGTAGACGTCATCTTGTATGCCGATGTTTAACAGTGCAGAAATAGGCAGTGCAGAAACAATAGATGAGGTAACCCTCAGGGGCAAACGCTTTCCAGGGATGATTTTAATCCACAAGGAAGTGAGCTGTAAAAATGGATGGAAAAGCTCAGGGAGGGAGGTGGGAAGGGAAGGATTCTGCAGTCTTTTTTTCCCACAGAGTGCAGCTGCAGAAGCAAAACAATAATGGCATACAAAACAACAAACACACTCTCAGCTAAACCCCCCTGTTACCTCTGAGGAAAACAGTCGGCGATTACATACAAAGAACCAATTGAGAGTGTTATGATGTCAAAAAACACAAAGGTCAAACTCCTGAGAGTGTGGTGCGTATACGTTCACTCGATAAGCACCACGGATGTCATGGTTTACATTGTGTGTTATCGTATATTGCTGCATTTTATGTTAAGTTGTTTTGCATTAGTTTCATCCCTGGTTCACTAGCTTACTATCACTTTAGTTATTTTCTCTCAGCTCCCCCTCTCCCGCTGCAGCAGCAGCACATTCAGTTAATTCCACTCACCTGTTTCTGCTCCAGCAAGTCTTGTCCCAGCATTTAGGCTTTGGTTTCTTACTTTGGTCTTGTTCACACGGCAGGATTTTTATGCAGATTATGCCCCGATTCTTGCTTTCCAACACCCACCGATTATTTGGATGGCTCTTAGGATAATCCTAACAGATATTACTGCCATGTGGGGTGTGTTCAGAGCACTCTGGTCTGCTCGGAAGAACGTAGGGAACGCTTTAATCACAAATCAGTGTCTTGGATTGTCTTGGCTAGATATCACAGAGTGTATGGTGTGCTGCAAGGACAAACAAGCATGCAGCCTGTTGAATGTGACGTGTAGCCAATCAGAAAGCGAGGTGACAGGCAGCGATACACCTTGCAAGCGTCTATTATTGTTTTAAAGAGTCGGCTCACTTGACTGAAGTCCACAAATGCATAGAAACAGAGATCAGTCAGAGCAAAATGTGTAACGACGTTTCCCAGTAAAAAAAAAAAAAAAGGATTAGTATTTAATTTTTCTCTCTCTGTTAACTAGTCCACAAATAATTACCAATGCCTCCTCCTTGGCATCCATAGTTATTTACTCCTTTGACTTTAGTCACGTTTTATATCATGAGGTTTTGTGACATTTCCTGTCTGAGCTTGGAATGTTCGTGAGTAAAATCGGTTCGTGTGTGGTGTCTTGTCATTGACCAAAACAGGAATATCCGTGATTTTCTATTGCAGTGTGTGCGGTCTGAGACTCTTGCGACAATTTTAAAATCCTGCCGTGTGAACCAGGCCTTAGTTCTTTTTCTGTTCTTTTTTGGGGTAGTTGCGTTTCTTGGATTTACACTTGTCTTTATTTTCTTAGTAGCGGCTCCCTATTTTGACTAGTTCTGTGTTCTGTTCTGAGTTCTCTTTATTTCCTGTTTCTCAGTCTTCTGTTGGTTTTGAGTTTTTGTCTAGATGTGTCCTGTTTCTTTACTGCTCATTACTGCCATGTTTGCATTTAGTTCTTGTTCTACCATTCATTCTCATTAGCCACATTCGAACATAGGCTACTAGTTCTAGGAATGCAGTTCTGAGAACTACCTGCCTCGAGTATAGTTATAGGAACCACTTTTTCCCATGGGGACTTTTCCATTTTGTGTTCGCACATGATTGGGGACCTTGATAAGTATGATGCAGTATTGGGGCCAAAATCAAGACTACTTCCCTGGTGCAGGAGGCTATATCCATTCTGAAGCCAACAACTGATCTGACTATTGATAAGCCGGCATTGGCAACTGAGAGGGAGATGGCTCACTAGTGATCACATTAGATAGGCGGTCAACAGCATTGGATAAGCTAGCAACTAGCATGTCTAGGCTGGCCACCCAATGGATTGTCTACTCCGTCTGCTGTCCATTAGCATGGATAGGTTGGCCACTAGCATTCCTCGGCTTGTCACCATGGGTGTTTCTCAATGTCAAGGCGCCTCGGCTACCAAGGCAATGCCTCGGTAGGCGAGGCGCCTTGCTTACGAGGACACTGTCCTTCCTTGGTCAAAGAAAACGGTTAAATGGAACAGACTTACATCACGTGACCGCGGCTGCCCAGGGCCCGCCTTTTGCTTACGCGCTCTGTCTACGTCCCGCCCGTCGTTATATTTTATACGTATAAGTTTCAATATAGATGTATAACGAGAGTTTTACCTTTTTAATTGTGTATATATTGGTTAAATCAAATGTGAAAGCGAGTTAGTACCTGCTAGCAACCGAAGCTGCAACTTCGAAAATACCGCAATGTATTCTGGGAAATGTTTCACCGAGGGAAGGCATCAAGGAACCTCTCATGTATCCTCGGTCAGTTGGCTAAACGGCAGACAAACGGAGGACAGACGCCTCGGTAGCACATGAACATTGGAACACGCCTTGGTGGTCCCTGATGACGTGTCTCCTAGGCAACCGGGGAGGGACCAAGGTATCAAGGCGAGGTTCCTTGGCATTGAGAAACACCCCATAGCTCGTCACACGCTTTTTTAGACGTGTTTTCTTTTCTTTTTCTTTTTATTTATTTATTTATTTAGATTTTTTTAGACGTGTTTTCTTATTTTTCCGACTTTATGGTGGTTGGCAAACAACTTGAGGAGCATTACTGCCACCTTCTGGACTGCTGTGTGGACAGGAATAGTTTTAGATAGATTCATGTCATTAACTTTTCACAAAGTATTCTCTCTCCACAAGATTCGGCCTGCCTCTTTCCCGGGTTTCAGTTCTCTAACCCCACTTCATCTCTCCTTTAGTTACTGTGTTCAGAATTTCTATCAAGGTTGATCAATTTGAGAATGACACTGTACTCATATGGACTGCAGAGTATTCTTTGTGAGGTTTAGTTATGAGATCGAAATTTTAATTTAGTGCCATTGAAGGAACTAATTAAAGTGCTTATTGTGTTCAACAGCCTATACCTTAACCCACAAAATCAAAATTTAATTACATCAGATTCCGTTAGTTGCATTATTTGATTATTGCTATTTATAAACAAATATGGGGGGATTTATAGTTAGATAACAGATTAATCCTGCAGTGCCGGAATTCACCCTGCTCTGAACTCTTTGGAGCACAGTTCTCTGACTGATATTTATCTAAAGCTAACATCATTTCAATTTTTGCATTGTTGTCCATGTATTTAAGTGCAGTTAATAGCTCTGTGCATATTTTAAAGTAAACTGAATACTGTTTGGATTTGAATTTTGTGTATGATGAAGAAATGTCACATCATAGTTTTGAGGCTGCATTAAAATATCCTGTTTGCATTCATCTGAAAGCATTGTCATGCTCAAGAAGAGACTGAGAGTTGAAGTTGTAGAACCCTCTGGGGAGGAAGTCCATTATATTGACGGAAAATGTAAATAAGGTGTCAAAAACTCAACTATTGATGTTTCTGCATGCACACCAGCCATACACATTTTTCCAGGGTTTTCATAATGAACACTGGCATTGCCAAACAGCTGAAGTGAAGCTAATTAACAATCATTGTTCTCATTATTATGCCTCAGGATCCCATTGAGCTTTTAGTATACTGTGACTCACCGGGGATAAGTATGGAAACAGAATATGAGAGAGGGGGATAGGATAAGTGAAGGGATGGCTTCAATGTTGCTTCTTTCACACAGGAGGGGCTCACTGAGCCATGTTACTTTGTTGTTGTTCTCTGCTTTTATGTTTGTTGTGCCTTGTCACGATTTTACACTTTTATAATTGTCAAGACTTAAGAATCAAGAATGACATTTGTTATTAAGCTACTTACTAATGAGTAATTGGGATAAGGATATAAACAAATAAGGATATTTCAATTCTATTCTATTTAAAGTTTGTTTTTAATTAAAGATAGATGATTAAAAAGTTTTTAAATGTTTCCCTAATACTCTAAAGAAACTCCATTCATCCATTTCCTGTACCCGTCCATCTTATGTAGGGTTCCTGGGGGGGGGGGCTGGCTGGTGGCTATCTCCAGCTGTCATGGGGTGGGAGGCGGGGTAAACCCTGGACAGGTCGCCTGTCCATCGCAGGGCAACACAGAGACATACAGGACAAACAACCATGCACACACTCATACCTAGGGGCAATTTAGAGAAACCAATTCCCCTAACAGTCATGTTTTTGGACTGTGGGAGGAAGTCGGAGTACCCGGAGAGAACCCACGCATGCACAAGGAGAGCATGCAAACTCCATATAGAAATACCCTAGGCTGGGTTTTGAAACCAGGACCTTCTTGCTGCAAGGCAACACTGCTACCAATTGTATCACTGTGCAGCCCTTTGAAAAAACTAATTTCATAAATTTGTTTTAAAGAATAATCTCATTTGTAAGCTTTATCAGATTTACTACCTATTAACATTTTATCCTAAAATATTCTTAAATTGAATGCTACTTAAATATATGATTTTACCATCCCACTGCAAACTCATTTATATCATCATAGAGTTGGCTGTTGTTTGTAAATATTAGTCTCCTGGGGGGCCTTTGTGACCTGCTTTTCATCGTGTTTACTCACGTACTCGAGACTCTTTAACCCCAAGCTATCATCTAGCTCTTACTCTTGCTTACCGAGCTACATGTGTCCTCATTAAAATGTGCTGTGCAGCTGGCTAAACAACTCACAGAGGCTTGTCTGGCTGAACCTTGTGGGTAGATGAGGAAAATGGTCAGCACATCATGAAAACCACAGACTTGGCTAAGAAAAGCCAACCTGTCAATCACATCAAGTGTACTAACAAAAATATGCACCAAACTATAGTTATGTTTCTCAACTCTTTGACGGTGATAGTAAGGATGCCCCTTAAACTGGATAGTTTGTCTTTGCTTTTACCCACAGAAAAATGGTCAAGGCATAGAGCTGTAAACATGTATGTGCACAAAGTGTTCTGGGGACAACTGTCCAAAGGACAGAGAAATCAGAGAAAGGAGTGCAAAATATTTGACCTTTGGAGGACTATGAACTTAAAAAGAGCAGCGCACTCTTTTCAAGACTTTTCTGAAGTTGGAGAGGGTTCTGTGAGCTTAACGCGTTGTAATTACACGTTAGCCCCTTTGGATGAGAGGACAGAGCAGACAGAGAGCACCTGGGAGTGGGAAGGACTGCATAGTGGGTGTGCATATGTGCATGTGAGTGTTTGCAAGCACAATTCAACTTGGGGTTGAAAAGGCTTTTAAGGCAAGTACAAAATGTCAAAGTGCTCATTCAAAAATCAAATTAATGTTTAATTGAACTCTGAAAAACAATGAGTTAAAGTTTACACTTTGTATTAACCATGTCTTGTTCTGCTTTGAATAGTATCCAAATATACCCTCAGTTCAAACTTTTTCTGCAAGCTCATCCGACAACTTTAATTTATAGGTAAGCAAGTGGATGGGTGTTTTTTCATTGCACAGAAACACTGAGAAGGAGAAGGCCCTAGATGTTTGAATGAGAGTACAGCATGCATCTGTGAGCTGGTGCTGGGTCCAGGCATGTGTGAATGCCACCGTACATCTGTGGTTGTGTGTTTATACGTCAGCCAAAAAGTGTTAAGTAATGGCCACATGGGGAAAGGGTGGCGAGTGTTGCTTGGTGGTAGGACATGATGACTCCTGACAAAGTGTCTGTGTGAGTTTTTGTTTGCGTGCTATGAGGGGCCGTTTGAGACATTATTCAGAATTAGCTTCTCACACACACATGTGAAATTGAAATCACTCACAAACTATAGTGAAACCTCTCATATAGCATACTGAAATCACTCACAAACTTATGAGCTACTGGTGTGAATTTCAACTCTATGGGATAATTTTTGGGTTCAAAAGAGAGGGGATGCATTTTTCGGCAACCTCAGAGTTTGCCCTGCCTGAAAATGCATCCCCTGCTATATCAAAGAATAAGCAAGTTATGAATACTTTAAGATTTTCTTTATAATTCCACATGCTTTATGAGCTACTGGTGTGAATTCCAGCTCTCTAGGACAATTGTTGGGTCAAAAAGAGAGGAAGTGCGTACTGTGGCAACCTTCAAATCTCCATTTCCAAAAGATGCCCTGCTATTTCAGAGATTTATGTGTGGCATAAATCTTTTTTTATAGAACAATGCATGTTCTTTGGGCTGCTGGTGGGATTTTCAAACCTGTGCCATGCATTTTATGGTTAAAGGAGATGGTACACTATAGGGAAAGTTAAATATTTGGGTTCTATTTAGAGTTTTTGAAGAGGGGTAGGCTATACACAAACAAACAACCAGGGAGGAGGGTTTTTTTGTACTTTATTGATAATCAAAATAATGAACTTCATAATAACAAAATGTCCAGGTACGTTTTCTTATGTACATTGTGTCCTGTTTGCACCCATCTCAGCCTTTAATCGCTAGTTTAAAAAGTGTAAATGTTATACAATGCTTAAACTACCACGCTGTTGGTAGAAAAAGTGCAGAATGTGACCCATAAACAGCGGGGGACCAAAAGATACTCCTGAGACGCTATGACGTTAAAACAGTAAAGTTAAACGTATTCAGATAAAAGGTGTCAAAGCCGTCCTTTTTTACATTTATCTACCATAAAACAGTACATTTTCAGGACGTACATGCATGAGAAAAATATATTTAAAAGATGCCGCGTCGCTGATATTTTAATCCGTTTTCATTATCAGGGGGTTTTGAGCGATGTGTGTTCCCGTGGCAGGCATGCATTTCTGGGCATAACACCTGTTATACACCGGTAACACTCTGCTCTGCAGGCGGGATGGAAAGAGCGATGCTAGGTGGCTAGTTAGTGTGTCCTCATTCAGATTTGCTACAGGCGGTTGTCCGGGTGCTGTCGTGTTAGTCAGGGTTCAAATAGTCTCTGCTGAGGCCAGAATAGTATTTAGTAAGGTCGCTGCTTCACGGAGGGTAGGTTCAGGCTCCTTGGCAGACATTAGTTAATCTTTATGTCACCAACGAGTTCTCTCCACTTCTTCTTCCTTTGTTGTAAAAATGCGCGCGCCGTCCCCACTACCTGACTTCTGTTTCAACTGAATTTACTTCCTTTTCAAGTGAAATTTACTTCTCACACACACTAGTAGAATAGCTCTCATATACACTAGTAGAATGGCTCTCACACATATTAGTGAAATTTGACCAGAAATTTCAGTATAGTATGTGAATGATTTCAGTATATTAAATGAGAGGTTTTCACTATGTTATATGAGAGGTTTTACTATGTTATATGAGAGGTTTTACTATGTTATATGAGAGTTTTACTATGTTATATGAGAGGGTTTCACTATGTTATATGAGAGGGTTTCACTATGTTATATGAGAGGATATTTCAGTATGTTATACGTGAGGCAATTTCAGTATATTGTATGAGAGCTTTCACTATATTGTGTGAATGATTTCAGTATGATATATGAGAGGTTTCACTATAGTATGTGAGTGATTTCAGTATGCTATATGAGAGGTTTCACTATAGTGTGTGAATGATTTCAATTTCACATGTGTGTGTGAGAAGCTAATTCTGAATAATGTCTCAAACGGCCGCTCATAGCGTGCTGCTTGAAGCACGCAAGATGCAGTGGTAGTGACAGTAACTGGCAGTATCCTAGTTTACCCCAGCAATAATTGGCTTACACTTGTTCATTTTCAGTTTTTCTTCAGGAATAAAACAGATGAAACTGCCTTGATTCTCTGATTATCTCCATTACTTTAAGCAATGTATGCATCATTTGCCATATATATTTTTTTAAATCAATCTATTTTAAGAATAAACAATCTTCTTAATCAGTCTCTTGTCTCTACACCATGCTTTTAATGTAATTTTTGGAGCAGACATTGCATACTATTTTTTTATTTGAGTAGTGAAATGCTGCAGTGCAGACAGTGACTCATCGAGGCAGAGAAAGCTGTAGATGACAGAGCTGAACCTAAGAAGAAATGTCTTCAATGCATCATCTGTATATGTCACCATGGATACCACAACAGGTTTTATATCACCCTGAGTTATGGGACTATATGAAACAAAAACACTGTGTTGACACCAATAGTAATGAACACTGTCAAGTATTCATATAAGGTTAATGACAAGAGATGCATGTTAAAAGGAAAAACATATTTTGGATTTGTTAGCTGGTGGACTATAAGCATGAATTAATTTCAACCTGGCTGAACTGAATTCCGAACTAGTTCCTGTAAAGATTGAATTACACAATGCATGCATGTTCCACTGCTATGAAATTTATTCAAATGATCTCAACCTGGCAGCAATGACTTGAAAATAACCTTACTAAATCTCATGCCATGCTTTGCTCAGTCTGTACTGATGAAGATGTACTTACTTCAGCACTGCTAATGTGATTAGTGACTCCAACAGGCTGCTCTCTACTGGCTGTCTGATTAGTTTAGGTGAGGATTATTTGACCGACTGGGGACTTTCCTAGACTCTGCATACAGTAGAGTTCTTAATTGTCATCCCCAGATGGTCAGGCCATATTTAAGTATAGTCAAAGCATAAGCAAGGTGACATCACATCAAAAGTAACTTTCTCTGTCCAGAAACACTGTGCATTTTTACTACCTTTGTCCCAATACACATGCAATAGGAATAGTAAAAAAAAACTTCCTGCTGTTAGCAACAGAGTGAAACACATGGATAGATATATATGTGTTGCGTACTGGCTTGGGCCAAAGGCAGTAATGAACTAACCATGGAAGAAGCATGCAGGTTGCTCTAATAACACCCGGAGCGCTAAAAATAAAGAAGTAACCGGGATGACATAGCGACAAGAGAAACAGCACTGCTTAACAGCAATTTAACAGATTACCAAAGGTTTGACTCCTGGTGAGCAAGGTATGAAGAAAAGTCCGTCCAAAGTCTCTGCACATTGTGTCAGGAAACTATATTTCTGAAATCTGTTTCATGTCCCCAGTGTAAACTCTTTTGCATAAAAAAAACAATGCAGCATTTTTAGTTTGTTTGTATTTTTGACAAATTAGACAAAAGGACAACAGTTGAAAATGAAAACCATTTCAGATCAACACTGAAGACTTAAGATACAGACTTCATGTGAAAGAAAGGTCTCAAAATTTGGTCTGACAAGATGAAAATAAAAAGAATTGTGTTCTGTGAAGAAAATTGACTTCAACCAATTCTAATTCAGCTAATTTAAGACTTTGTGCAATGTACCCAGTAAAGATGTGATGCATTTATTTGGCTTCAATGAGCCAGACAGTTTGTGCTTGTGGTTATATTTACCTTTTTTTTAGCAGACACTATTTCAATCCAATAAAGCCCTCAGCCAATGTAGCGTCACAATAACCGCCCAATTTCTGTAATAGCACCCACTGAACTTAAAATAACCAGCTTCCGATCCATTCTTACAGCCAGTTCAAATGAAGGATCTCTATGTTTTAGTTCCTACCTGCAGCATTTGCAGAATATGCTGTATTTTTATTTCTTAGACTTATATTCAAACTGAGGTTCACCCGTTACAGTTAAAGATGTGTTTCTTAATTCGTTTGTGACGCTCCAGTCAAGAGCACAAATGGCAGGAAGCCAAATAGAAAGAGGAAGGAACACAGAAATGTTTAGTTAAAGGAATGTGACAAATAGTGGAGTCGTATGAACAATATTAATTTTATGTTATCACAAATTTTAAGTCAATGAAAAACAAAATTTATTGGTAAAATGATGTATTGCGCATGTGATTTATACCCACTGTACAGGACAGGTAATATTACTTCAGTTATATATGACATTCACTGAGATGAAAATAGAGTTATGCAGTTCAGTATTTCCTGGCTGTACAGTTGAGTATTTAGCAAAATGTTTTGCATCAGAAATGTCCTTTGTTCAAATATTAACTGAGGTGTTTCTGTATATAGTTTGTCTGAGTAGTCTCTTCCCCTTTATGGAAAAAAACCCCACATAGTTTCACATGGGACAAAATCACTTGTGATCAAACGTGAAAAATCTTTGACCAATGGGAAATTCACATGTTAAAACACGTCAAGAAAGAGGTGAGATGTGTGAAAAACATATGACGTGTTTTGCACACATTTTCCAGTGTGAATTTGGAACATTTTCATGGAAATAAACTGTGAAACACATGGACATTCACATGTAAAGCCCATGGGATAACACATAAACCACATGTGAAACATGTTATTTTCCGGATTAAACCTACATGTTAACAAAATGTGTGAAACTCATGTGGAATTACATGTAAAGCGAATGTGAAGCAGATGTGATTACATCTGAAAAATATGTGAAACCCATGTAAAACCATGTGAAGTCCACATGTCCTAAACATGTGGTTTATCAGGTACCACATGGGATCAAATGTGATCAAAGTACTTAAGTACAAAGCACTTAAAACTTTTGGATGGAAGAGATGCCGCTTTTCAACCCGAGAGCTCTTATTAAATAATGTTTAAATCATGTTTAGATGAACAGACAAAAGATGCTTTAAATTTTACTATAAAGTGTCATGTTTAAAGGATTGAGGACCCAAATGCAGCAAAGTAAAACACAATGATTTAATAAAACAAGGAACAAGGAACTTACACAACTCAGGAGGACCAGAAAATGTAGTGTCAGGGAACAGGAGCCAAAGACAGGGATGATAGACAAACCAGCGAGTAGTGACAGTAGTGATGGCGAGATGAAGCCCCATGGGACATTGAACCACTTCAGCCAATTGGTTCAAGAAAGGGTTCTGCTCACGGGGCTTCATGTGAACACAAACCCCCCTACTGGCCAGGTACATAATCACAGGCAGCTGTAGCTCTTAGCCACTTCATGTGTGATGCATTAAAGTTGTAAGTCTGCTATGGTTCTTGGGAATGACTATGAGTTCCCATAAAATAATTTATCTACATCAAATAGTACAAATGTGAACAATAAAAATATTTTTTGAATGTATTCTGTCTGTTAATTATCCCCAAATGGTAGTATCATGTGTTATGGCAGGTTGTGTAATAATGTTTTTCTCTCACTTGAGGCAAAAGGCATGGGCTTAAGCAGGCAGAGGAAAGTGGAAATGCTTGTGGAACTAGGAAGAGGGCACTGAAAATGATTGTGTAATTTGGGCAATGATATACAAAACAGGGGAAAAACTTTTTTTTTCAAAAATAGCCGTTTCTTAACAGTTTTAGGTTTTAAGCGATTCCTTCTTCTTGACACCACCTCACCAGCCTTTGAAAACACTCTTTCACATGTAACAGAAGATGCCGGCGTACACAAAAACACAGGTGCTAGACTATATAAATTGGGGTACAGCAATTTTTGCTTTTCCCAATATTCCAGGGGGAGTTCCAGCCTGCTAATATTTGGCTCCTAAACAGAGGGAATCCTACTCTTCCTAGCTGGTTCCATCCTCTCACTTATCTCATCCGTCTCTAAAAAAGAGGACACTTGGCCCAGTCCTGAAACACTGTCATGACTGTGACCAGGCTTCTGATTTTAACATATTTAAAGCATGCATTCTCCATGTGGTTAGAATGAACAGTTTAATAACAAACTTCAGATAGGCTTTCACAAGTGCAAAAATGACTTTAAAATCTCTAGAAATTAATTAATAATAGAAATAATTACTCTTCCGAATTAGAAAATGTACCAGAAACAGTAATAGTTTGCTTTACTGGACAAAAATTAAACAAAAATCTGAAATAACATTCTGAGAAAACAGGTAGGCTATTATTTTCTTTTCAATGTAATAATAAAATTAAAAAGCAGCAGTCTCAAAAACACAATGATGCCTGCTCCATTTTTTAGATTTTATCTTCATCCTCCTCAATCAGTTTATAGATGAATTATTATAGATTTCGTTTCCATGTGGACCTACTGGATCTTTGCCACTTTTGTCACACAAAGAAACACATATGCCAGCTCTGTTTGACTGTAAAGCTACACTTTAACTTTAATATCTTGTAAACAGTCGAAGGGCAAAATGGTGCAGCGCATCACAGCCCGCTGTCTTATGTCTGAAACGGTTCAGAACCATCCACTAAAGCATCTAAACGATAGATGAGAGGAAATGTGTCGTATTGCATGCATCGCACCAGTCAATTTAAGTATGCTTATTAGTCCCCTTAAAAACGATGAAAACCTGGACATTTTCATCAATCTATGAAATCCCCCCGGAAGCCACGTGAAAAGTGGACATGTCCGGGGAAAACAGGACGGTTGGTCACCCTACCTAAATCTTATCTTTCTCTCCTCACTCACCAAAATCTTCAAACTATCTGTCTCTATACTCTCCAAACTATATAAACGCTAACCAAACTCTCCTATCCAAACTCCAAACTGGCTGCAACTCTCCTACACAAACCCACATTTCAAATCAAATCAAACTTTATTTATAAAGCGCTTTTCATACAAGAAGTTGCATCACAAAGTGCTTTACAGATTAAAACGACCCCACATAAAACCACCTTCCCTTCCCTCCCCCACAGATTTAAAAGCATGGTCACAGTTATACCCCCCTCCCCCCAACCCATCTCCCATGCACACACAGTTAAAAGAAAAAGTAAAAAAGGACATTGGGCCGAGTGTAGATGAACCATGCAAGGAAACGCCATCAGAGGAGCCATCTGCCCCGGCAGCGGTAGATTAACAGCAGCAGCCGAGGCACAGACACAGGGCACCCAGTGGAGGCAAGGCCAATACCCCCACCTCCACCCAAGCTCCACCTGGAGAGCACCCAGGGAGCCACAGCCGACCACCGCTCCCGGGGCAGAGGGCTCCCACAGAGGAAAAACTGGAACGGGGATTAAGATAAATTAAAGTATAAAAAGAAACAGTATTACAGTAATCAATTCTACTGGAGATAAAAGGATGCATCAGCGTCTCCGTATTGGCCCAAGAGAGAATGGGGCGGACTCTGGCGATGTTCTTTAGTTGATAAAAACTATTTTAGTAATATTTTTTATGTGAGGAATAAAAGTCAGCTCAGAGTCAAAAATCACACCCAGGTTCTTCACTTGTAAAGAGGGATTAAAAGACAGTGATTGTAGTTTTGGTAAAAGTTTCTCTCTCTGAGCCTCAGGACCGATGACTAAAACTTCAGTTTTGTCCTGGTTTAGCTGGAGAAAGTTTTCTGCCATCCAGGATTTAATGTCTACAATGCAGTTCAATGGAATGGAGCCTGAGGGGATTTATATTGCTGTCAAACCACTCCGCAAACTCTGAACCACTTCCTGAAGCAGTCACGTGGTACAGCCAGGCAGCGGGGCTTCAGATGTCATCGTTTTCGGCTCCTCCCCTAAATGAATCAGGCCTCGATACGCGCTTTGTGGAAATGCTCCCTCCACTGCTCGACACACGCTTCGTAGCCTCGGCACACATCGTAACATCACTAAGTGACAGTCAGAGGAAGTATACTGAGGAGGTGTGTAAGTGGCAGGGAGATGGCTAAAGGCTAATTAGGAGAAGCAGTTGCAGGTGAGAGGGAGAGAGCAGGTGGAAACAATCAGTAGCTGGGACAATAGGCAGAATGGCTAGGGAAACTGAGAGGAAGACCAAGAGCAAAACATAAGGCCTAGACAGAGGATTGTACTAGAGAGGAATAAGGACTAACTATATACCTAGGAGAAACTGGAGAGCATAAAAGTGAAGAAAACAGAAATGAGGAAATAAACCTACAAGGAAGAATTCTTTTAAAAGGGACTAGAAATAGGAATTAAATATAACAGAACTAACTGGGCCTAATAATGGATGAGTATCAATAGGAACTTAAGAAAATAAATAAGGGATGAACACAGACATGAGTAACCAAACATAAGAGCACCAGAGGGTGAAAAAATGTAGTGGAAGGAAAAACTCAAACTCAAAGCCCAAACACCCAAAACTGAGAACTATGACATAAAGATCCTAATTCTGAACTCCATATTACTCCAGTAACAACAGGCTTTGATTATAGTGAATTTCTGAAAATCAAAGATTCCGGCAATCAATGTGAATTTGAATTTTAAAGCTTAAGCTGGACCATTGGGAACAACAACACAGATCAAGTTAAAAGAGTCTTCGTTTTCTTTTTTTTACCATGTTGTTTTTGATGTTTTTAGTGCACAGAAGCAATGTAGCCCAAAGGACAGAGAACACAGCTCATAGGCCACAACAGCAAAAAAATATTTAAAAAATTTAGTTTCAAGTCAACAGTATAAACTAAGTCACTCCAAAATGAAAGGCTGCTTTTGATATCAAAAGCATGAAATATCAAAACAGCAAAGTGGTGAACCCCCACCACCCCAAAGAAACTCAGCCAAGGACTCTGAAGGCATCATGTCATGAAAATCAGGCATTGGAATGCCAGTAGCAGTATTAATGAACAACAGTAACTATAATCTTTGGTATGAAGGAAATGCTATATTACCACTTTACGTAACTTCACATAAACAATTACTAAAATTCTTAAAAATGAATGCCGCGCTAAAGCTGCTGTGGTATGAACCGAGATAATAAAATCTGAGCTGGAAATAATTTGAAGAATCCACTATTTTATCCCCCTGAATTTAAAACTAGTATTTCATTCATTCACTGTCTGTGAGGTTGATGCACAAATTGAGATTGTTACAATGTTTTTCCATGTCCTTACCATATTTTTTGTAACATGCTTTTATTTAGCTGCAGATGTAAGCATTGCTTTTAGCATTAAATGTAACTGTTTACTCTGCCATAGCAGATGTCTTATGATTTTGTTTATGCAACATGTGAAGTATAGATGCTAAAAATGTTGCAAAAAAGGAGAGTGCGCACTTATATCGTGATCATTTTTGTCTGTTTTAGGTGACTCATCCTTATCTGGACAACCAAAACACAGGCAGCATCTAGTGTCTCTTTAGTCCTCTGGTAAGTGTCACAATGTGTGTAGAAGACACAAATCCACAGTCGACATGAATGAAGATGAAACCAGCATGAAGACAACATGATGATCTTACATCAAGAGACTGAACAGAGGAATACATACAGTGGAGACTTGATTAGTTAATGCAACACAGAAGAGTAAATGAAAACATGGAAAACAGGTGTAAACAGGGCCGCTGCTAGGCTTTTGGAGGCCCTAAGCCTAATTAGCTAGGGAGGCCCCCCTCCAAACACAAACACAGTCAAAACTCGAGTTCCTACTTAACCTGTTGCTATTTATTTTCAAATTGGCATTAAATAAACATATGAACACGAACATTTAGAGATTAAGTAATATACAGCATAAAACAAAACCAAAATAAACTGCAACAACAGCAGTAATATATAAATAATATATAAGTAATATACAAAACTTTCTTTTGAGCAGCATGGCATGCCACGGACCGGTGCTGCTCGGTCGTGTCCTAAAATAATATAGTCCTGGTCCTGTTAGTAGCGTATGGTCTTTTGTGCAGGCTACGGGTTTGACATTGGCTGTAAGCTAACGTGCATGCTAACGTTGAGGTCAATAATATAGTTTTGACCTTGACATACGGTGGCCAAAAAGGAGGACATTTTTCAAGACTCAACAAATCTAGGATAAAAACTTATTGTTGCACTTACATCACTGTAATACAGAGAATTAGGAACTACTGGACCAATTCTCAGTTCGGAGGAGTGGTAGTGCCATTAAAATCAGAGATCAGAGTCAGGATCTTCACTTTAATTTGAAAATCCTGCTCAGTAAATTATTAGCCGGCAATTTACTGAACATATAAACACATAATATACAGTTCACATTCATGCAAAAACTTGAGTTTGTTACTCACAACACCTTTCTTTGTAACCTTCAGGTTAAACTTGGGTCTGTTCTTTCAACCAAATTATTGTTTAAAAAAAACTGGCCTGCATGACAGACCATGAAAAGTTTAACTCAAATGCATTTACAAAAAATTGTCAAACAAAAGAAGAAAAATAAAATCTCTAACACTGGTCAACTTAACGAGGCGGCAGCTTTCATGTCTGCCGTTAAACTTCACAAACAAAAACAGCTGATTGACGCCAAATACAGGCTTATAATGTCAGGAAAATAAAACACAAGGGGTTTAACACAGATATATTCAGTAAAGTAAAGTTATTTACTCAAGTAATTAAGTATTTTCCTGTTTTACAGACGGAGTTTGAGGCTTAATTAGCTTGTAAACTCCTCACATACATTTCCGAAAATAAGATAACTAAAATAAATCTCATCAAAACCATCCTAGGTTAGATGTTTAAAGTCCTGGCGGTACCAGGGGATCAATGCTGACTGGAAAAGTTTTACTTTTACTCGCAGAAGTCAAGTTTAAACTCTGTGTTTAGCTTTAGCTTCAAACCGCTTCTCCTCCCTTTTGTCTCTCACCCACCTGCTGCCGCGGGGGTTGCTTCACGTTCTCGCTTTGTTTCATGTACTTGTTTAAAAAAAAAATCATCTTTTACACACTTCTAAAACAAACAATTAACCATATGAACTGTCACATTTGCATTTATCTAGGCCTACTTATTGTAATTTCCTGTAGTTATTATTATTATTTGTGAACCCGTTTATACATGAGAGTGATGTGGGTTACATCCTAGACAGCCTATAAAAACATGAACTTACCAGCAATAGATGCACGGGCATCATCTCTGTGTTTTTCTTCTTTCTTTTTTCAGCTCCAGATTCATGTTGTCTCTTCTTACTTGACGTCATTAGCCATTCAACAACATAGCCTGGAAAAGCTTTCGATGCGGAACGTTTTGAGGGCTGTACCATCAGGGTCATGGAGGGGGGGGGTTGGCTCTTTATATAAATTAGATAAAAACATTTAATTTGCCCAAATTGTGAGTGATAGGTTACACAATTAACAAAAAACTACGGTGGGCCTGTTATAACTAATTTATGTATTATATGCAATAGGCTAATGTAAAAATTTTCATGACATTTCTTTGGAAACCCTTTTTGGAGGCCCCCGCCAGGTACTTTGGCCCCACGCGCTCTGCGTACTTTGCGTATGGACAGCGGCGGCCCTGGGTGTAAAAGTGCAGGAAAGTGAAACAGTCAGGTATAAATAACACTAGTGAACAAGAACACAGGAAAAATTAAACAAAGTATAATAAATTATTATTTATATAATAATAAATAAAGTTACAACAATATACCAAAGTCCAACAGATCATGGCAGCAAGAGTTCTTTCTTTTGCTAAAGGCTTTAACCTTATTTTAAATGTATAAGACTAAATATGCTGAAAACTGTATGCACATTTCCCTTGGACTCTGTGAAATATCTCCGAAGCCATAATACTCTCATCAGTTCATTTTACCTTAAAGTCATGCACATTTGTATTCATTGAAGGAAATTGGTTAAAAATATGTTCCAGTAATTACCAATGCAAGCATAGCTGCTTTCAGATTTTAGGACCTTTCATAGTTCTTGCATTTCTTGGAAGACCACTAATTTTTGATGTAGGGACGGAACCTGGAATTTCTGTGCACAGACTGTTTTGTAACATTTTTAAATACAAATCGATGTTAAACAAAGCACTATGGTCACATAAGTGCACATGTAGAAATGCTGAAAACACTGTTGAAACATGTTTTACAGGCAAAGCATTTGGAGATCAGGTTAAGTGGCCAAATGCTAACAGAAAGAAACATGACTATATTTAGAGTTTTAAGATGACGTCAGCATGTGCGGCTTGCCGTCTGTCAGTCCAAAATCTTTTATTATTTTTTACAGTTTTATTGTGTTTTATTGGCTGGTTTGATGTTTCTGTTCTGCCTCTCTGGTGTGCGATTGTCAATCCCTTCTTCATATTGGATATATTTGCAAATTTATGCGGAATGAGAGACATGATGAAAGCCCTATCAACTCTCCATCACCCATTATACCAAACTTTCTACATTGTACTCATTCAAAATCGACTCAGACTAAACGTCCCAAGAGATGAGGTAAGAGAGGTGGAGTATTTGTGCGGATTAAAACCTCCCTAAAGTGCTTGGAAAAGAAGTTTCCCTTTCAGAGATTTTCGTTGCGTTGGATATTACCTGTTTTTCCTAAATCAATGCCGTGGTGTGGACGCCGACCTGTGGCCAGTCATTCTGCTCGACAATTGCGTTGGTGCCAGAGTGGAGTAAGGCTCAGTAACCTCCTGCCTGTAAGTCAGGCCCCTCCGACCTCCAACGAGGTAACTGTTTGATCAGCTCTTGTCAATGCCAGATCACTGGCTAACAATACTTTAGTTTTAAATTATGTCTTTGACTCGCGTGCGCTCGATTTCCTTTTTTTAACCAACCGTGCTGAAAGAGAACTGCCTTTTCAGAACTTATTCAACCGGATAGTGGCTTTTTCCAGCTCGCCCAGGGCTACAGGGACAGGCGGAGGAGTTGCCGTGGTCTTTTGCTCCAGATTCTCCTGTGGACAGCTTCCAGTGGACCACTTTGCCAGCTTCGAAATTAAAGGTGAATTCCCAGTCTGGAGTGCCGTGATCTACCAGCCTCCGAAATTCAATAATAATTTTATTCAGGACTTTGCAGACTTTTTCTGAACCTTTGATCACCTGTTGATTTTTGGTGATTTTAATATTCATGTGTGTTGTGAGACTAAGCCCTTATCTAAGGACGTTTCACACTTGATTAGTTCTTTTAATTTAACTAAGCTAGTGAATGGCCCAATTCATGAGAAGGGACGTACGCTGGACTTGATCTTAACCTTTGGACCGCATGGACATATAAATGAAATATGTGATGTGGGAATCTCTGGTCATTTGCCTGTTTTAGATTGTTAGATTTTTACCTTCCTGTTCCTGTATTGGGCCGCTATGTTACTCTGCGTCCTCAGCATCATATTAATTTCAAGACGGTGTTGCAATTTATGTCTGTGTTTTCAGATATGCAATTTATTTCTCCAGACATTTTCCATACTGAGGATGTTGATCATTTTCTTTCTGATTTTAACACTGTGTACAGCCGTTCTAGATGAAATTGCTCCTGTTAAACTTAAGCGCACCAGAACCACACCGTTACGCCTTGGATTAATGAGTAAATAAGAGCACTTAGGTGTTCTTGCCGACGCGCTGAGAGAAGGTGGAAGAAAGATAGGCTTCACATTTGTTTGAAAATCTTGCGCCAATGTCTATCTGAATATCAGTGTGCCTGTAAGAATGGTAAAACTTGTCTCTGATAATAGTGATAAGCCTCATGTTCTTTTTAATTTTCTGAAGTCACTTTTACAGCCTGGTGATTCCACTTCTCTGGCCCCGTCCACTTCACTTTGTCAATCTTTTGCAAAGTTTTATTGTGAAAAGGTGCATGTTAGGCCAACACTTTCTAAATTTATGCCTAACCCAGAGATGTCTGACTTTATTCCTGCAGCTTTTGAGAGGTTTGTTCCAGTGACTGTCTCTCAGCTCTCTGAGTTAGTAAAAAAGCTGAAACATTCCTTTTGCCCAGAGGGTATTGTTCAACCAAGATTGTTATTAGAGGTTTTTAGAGCTGTCAGTCCTCATGTTCTTAAATTGCTGAATGGCTCACTGACTTTAGGTCGTGTCCCAGCTGCCTTTAAGCATGCTGTTGTCCAACCGCTCCTGAAATAGAAGGATTTAGATCCTAATGTTCTTTCAAACTTCAGGCCTATCTCCAAATCACATTTTCTTTCTAAAATCTTGGAAAAAATTGTTTATCTTCAACTTCTTGAGCCTTTTCAGTTATATAGAATCACAGAAAAATTTCAGTCTGGTTTTAAAAAGGGCCACAGTACACAAACGACACTTTTTAGAGTTTTTAATGATTTGCTTTTAATTTCTGATGCAGGAGTTTCTGCTATTTTAATATTGTTAGATTTGTTGGCTGCATTTGATACAGTGGACCATTAGATTATTTTATCTAGTTTGGACCAAACTGTCGGCCTTACGGGCACAGATCTTGAATGGTTTCGCTCCTATTTGTCTGATAGGACCACAGTGCTTCCTACCGTAATTTTCGGACTATAAAGCGCACCTGAATATAAGATACACCAGCTAAATTTGAAAAGAAAATACAATTTGTACATATATAAAACACACCTGAATACAAGCCACAGGTTTTCCTGTTATAACATGAGATATTTACACAAAAAGAAACTGAAGATTTTTTTTTATTACCTACGCCAGGATGTAATGTTTTCGTGCCCGTCTGTCTGTCTGTTAGCAACATAACTCAAAAAGTTCTGGACGGATTTCAATTACATTTTCAGGAAATGTCCGCAATGGGTCCAGGAACAACTGGTTACATTTTGGCATTGGTCGGACATGAAGCACGTATCCACCCACCGACCAGCGGTGCTAATCTCCACTCTTCTCCCGTGTCAGAGAGCTCACAAGCGGCTCCCCTCGCGCAGCCGCCCTGAATCTCCGCTCTCCGCTGGAAGAGTGCAGCCGTGCGTCTCATTAAGAGACATTTTATTGGAAAAGTACCGAAAAGTTAGAATTAGATCACAACATGGGGATGGGGATGATGAATGGCGGAGGTCTGCGCTCTCTTAGTGCTTTTCTAGTTTTAATTTTAGACGTGTTTTTTTTTTTTTTTACTCTGCCTAAAAAATCAGCAGTACGACACCAACACAACATGACAGTAAAATGCCTGGTTAGAAAATAAAACATACTTTAGCCTACCAGAAAAGTAATTGGTCGCTATCTTCATCTTCCTCATTAAAGCCACTGAAGCCATCTTCTTCAGTGTCTTTATGTCCTCTGAAAGGTCTTTTTACACTGACTCAGTCCTTTCCGCCGCCTCCTCCAACGTCTCACCATCGATTCGTTGATGTCAAGCTAATCTACAGTTGCTCTATTTCCTTCTTTGACGACCAGCTTGATGCCTTTAATGTAAAAGCTGCATTTCTTCGTGTGTTTTCCACGATGAGGGTGTGTGCATGAAAACTACAGGTAGAGTCTTCTTTGGTGCATAATCTTTCCCCATATGTCTGTCTCACTTGGGTGCGTCCTGCTACAGTGGCCCCTGGAGGCAGTTAGCCAGTAAAAAAAATCTGTAAATTAGCCGCATCGTTTTATAGGACGCAGGGTCCAAAAGGTGTGAGAAAAGTAGCGGCCTATAGTCCGAAAATTACGGTACTTTGCAGCTTTCAGTGTGGTGGCACCACCACCTAAAAATAACTATTAATGTCTGTGAGCTGACATGAGCTACCTGTGTTAGGCTACAGCTTTAATATTTTTTATTTGGCCTGGATGCTTCATTCTAAGCTGTTTCTGTTAAAAATGTTTCTGTTGGTTTCTGATGGATGTAGACACATATCTGTTGAACCGACAGTGGAACTTACACATAAACTTAATTTCAATAATATTTAATTTTTTGTTAGGCTTAACTAAAAAGCTATTTCTGCCTACGCCACTGCACCTAAGGTTAGATTTTTTTCACCTACAAGACTATTCAGGGTTGCTTGCTATGCTCTTTCCAGCATATCCAACCTAATTCTGAATCCAAAGCAAGGAACCACAAAGACACCCAACGGCCAGTGTCAGAACTGACAGTTGCCAGAATTACTTATCTTCCATACAAATCAACAGCTCTTTATCGTTAAGTGAGCTGAGAGTTGGTTACTGCGGAGAAGATCGTTCTTTGAATGAGTAAACAGCCTGATTTTGGAAACAGTAAGTAAGTTCTTGTGCTGGAAGCTCACGGATCAATGTTGTTCTGAACCTTGGCCATCTTCTTTTTCCTTTCCCCTCTTGGACTGATGTTACAGTATGTACTAAAGCTCAAAATTAAACCAAAACATGTCCTTCTATAAATTCCTGGGAGACTAATAAAGTAATGATAAATGTTTAAACTTTATTCAACTAAAACAATACTTTGAATGTTCAATTCCCTCATCATACATACTTAGTTTTTTAAGAGTGGAATTAGCGTTGGTATTTATTGTTTTTCTACATTTGTTGGTTTTTGTATACTGTATCTTCAGTTTCATTAAATTATTACTAAGTAGAACTTATTGTGAAAAGAATATAAGTCATTCCTGACCATGTTGAATACAAGTTCATTTTTTAAAAGAATCTTTCTTAGCAATCTTTCCATTCTAAACAAAGTATAATTTTTGTTCTCTCTCTCCTATTATCAACTTTTTACTTTCTTTAATATAGAAAGTACTCTTACATCTGTTCCTTTGTTCTTTCTGTGTCTCTGCTCTGTCTTCTCGAACCCCCAGTCGGTCGTGCCAGATGGCCGCTCGTACTGAACCAGGTTCTGCTGTCTCCTGTTGAAGGGGAGTTTTTCCTCTCCACTGTCGCTACATGCTTGCTCAGTGTAAAGGATTTCTGTGAAGTCAACGACACGAAGCAGGTGACTGTCTATAGTTGCCACATGTTTGTTCAAGAGGAGTGAATGCTGCATGTCTTGATGCAATCTGCTGGGTTTCCTTGGATAGAAAACTTTAAAACTGATAGGAATGTACATATGCTTGAATTGAAATTACTTGTAAAGTGTATTGATATGATGTGTTGTGAATTCCATCCATCCATTATCTGTACCCGTCCATCCTATTCAGGGTTGCAGGGGGGGCTGGTGCCTATCTCCAGCAGTCAAGGCGCGAGAGGCGTGGTACACCCTGGACAGGTCGCCACTCCATCGCTGTGTTGTGAATTGGTACTATATACATAAACTTAATTGAATGAATAAGTTTAGTGTTGATCACAAAAATAAAAAAATAATAACCCTAAAGAGTTTATATGGAAATCTCCTGACATACTTTACTTCTAAGATTGCTGAATGGATGGAAAAAGAGTTCCTTCTTCTGAGGGATTTTGAATCAGATTGTGGGACTGATTGATTTATGAACCTTGATATAATTTCACATAGCTTATCTATGCAGCACATTCTGTCTTCAAGTTGTAATAAACAAATCACATTTCTTGAAATAATAAAATTATTAAAAACATTTATTACTGAGCCAACACTCCAAAGGAGGAATTATGGTTACTAGTAATAACCTGCTGAATGGCTGCTTCGTTACGTCAGCTGTCTGAATGCAAACGGGGAAAAAAGAAGCTTTACATTTTCTGTCCTTCATGAATGCTTAGCCTCACTGAACTGCAGTTCGCTCTGTTACTACTGCCGTCTGGCCTTCAAGCACATCACATGGTGTCACTGTGATAAATCTTGCATTCGCTCTTGGTTGGCATTTTTTCAGTCGATTTTTTACGATTCATGCTTTATTTTACAGAAATCCCCACGGCTCCCATATACAATGGGTCCTTTTATCATTTTGAGGATTCCTCTTCACACACAGTTGTCAGTATTCCTCGTTTTCCTTGTCACACCATCCTGTTCTCTCTCTCCTCCTCTCTCGCAATCTGATTCATCCCTCTTCCTCTGCTATCTCTCTTTCACCATACCTCCTGTTGCCATTAGTATTCTGTTCAGTCCCAGTCTGTCAATGAAGGCGGTAGTTGGCTGTCTGCACCTCTGCTTTGGAGCCAATGGAGTGAGATAGCCTAGTGTGACAGAACATCACTTTAATCAGGGTTTAATTTCTCCCTCACATACACAGACTGCATCACAGAAAAACACTGCCAAATTCATGTCTGTCTTTGCGTTTCATCCTGCCCACCCATACCCTCCACCTCACAACCTTTTTCTCCAGTGCTGTGGTAAGTAGTGGTGCTGCACTTCAGGCTGCCCCTGAGTGCAGTCTGAGCTGACAGATTTCATTAGAGCTGTAATGCAGCTTGTCTCGCCTGCCTCACTATGTCCTTCAGGACAACACAGACCAGGGACATCACGACGCAGCTTAGCACCCAACACAGCATTCAGAAAAGCCCAGCACGATGCAGCATGACAAAGCAAAGGAAAGAATGGAGGTTGAAAGAAAAAGAAATCTAACAACTGCATTTAATAAATAAAAAACACCGTGAGCCTTATTGTTTCCAGAAAAAAAAATAAGCAAGGGATGCTTCAGGCCATATAAGGCGGTGAATTCACCTAGATGTCAAGTAAAGTAGACTGAAGATGCCCTGCAAAAATACGTCATTCCTGTGCTTTGGATTACCTTTGATTTTCAGCAAGCAACTGCTGTTTCTTAGTAACCTCAAATTCTAAATGGAAAGTGAACATCTACACCTAGACTGACTCACGCAGGCAAGAATAATGCTGCTTAAACTTTCTGAGCTGTGTTATAACTTTTTCTTGCAGGACCAGCCAATCCATGTTTTCTCTTTCGTTCAGTCAGGGTCATCTGTGATCAACAGGCCAAAACAAAGAAAACAAAGACACAGATTTCGCAGAGACCTTTTAGAGATTCGGAGTCTGCTTTTCGGTAGTTGAATGCAACATCTTGTAAAACCAGGGCAAATGTGAACTTATGGTTATTTTAGTCACTGAACGAAAATCTTGAACTGAGTTCTTTAAATTTAATTTTATTACAAACTTACATGTGAGTATGATATTCAACATTTGCCAGCTCTGATAAATTTAATAATGCTTAATAATTTTTAAAGTAAGCCAGCAGAGCCAAGAATATTTGGTCTCTACAACATATCACAGCGGAAGCACAAACATAATGCCAGAATTGGCATTAGAAATAACTTGCATTTAATTCCACCCATGCCGGATTTTACTTCTGCTTCACAATTATGTGTTGCTTTGTGTTGGTCTACCGCATAATGTTCAAGTAAAACACATTGAAGTTTGTGGTTGTAATTTCACAAAATGAAAAAATTTCAAGGGTATGAATACTTTTGAAAAGCATTTTATGAGTGTGGAAAGCACAGTTTTTAATTCTATCTATGTCCCCAAGAAACTGATGTAAAGCTGTTCTAAAAAGATATCCAACGCAGCCAATTGCCTCCAGAAGTTACCTAATTAGTTCACTTGTTAAAAATTGTATCTCTGTATAAATACAGCTGTTCTGTGAAATGGCTTGTTAGAGAACATTAATGAAGAAAAGGCTTTAAGAAAAAAAACACCAGACAGGTCAGGGATAAAGTGATGGAATCTGAAATCCATATAATAATACAAATATAATCATAATCATATAAAAATTCATAGATTGTGGCACAACTGTAAATATACAAAGGTGGGCTGTACTGACAGGATAGGCAAGCACAACACCCCAATTATCAGAATTGGGCAAATCAGAGAAGCAACCAAGAAGCTCATGGTAATGCTGGGGAAGCAGCAGATCCACAGTTAAGGTCAAAGACTCTGTTAAAAGGACAACTATCATTAGTACACTCCACTCCAGAGTGGCAAGAATAAAGCTCACATCTGCAGCTTGCAACAAGTCATTTAGGAAATAGAATCTGTGTCGGAAGAAAAATAACACCACATTTCACTCTAAACAACTTATCCACACTGTGAAACATGGTAGTGGCATCATCATGGTGAGATGATTGTTTTCCTTCAACAGGGCCAACGAAGATGGTCAGAGTTGATGGGGAGATGGGTGGAGGTGAATAAATTGCAATCCTGAACGAAAACCTGTTAGAAGAGGAGGAAGAGGTTAAAAGACTTGAGCGTGGGGGCACATGTTCACCTTCCAGCAGAACAGTGAAACAATGGAATCTGGTTTAGATTAACCCACTTCACACATCATTTTAATAATCCTCATTGATCATTTTGTCACAGCTCGGACATATAAACTAAACTACAACAGTCACCAGCCACTGAATCCTAAATAAAGAGCCCCCCCTGCACACACAGGGCCATTATCAGACCAACCACATCACTAAGCCCCCAATGGGCTACTGACCTCTTCTGCTGCTACCAGAAATCAGAAATCAATACAGCATGGTGTGCTCTATTGCCTTGCCTTTCTGTTTTTTTTTCTGTCTGTGCATTAAGTGCTTTGTTATCAAGATGGAGCAGTGCATTTGTAAAAGATTTATTTTTAGTTTTTGTTTTTGTTAGATCCCACTTAGATACAAGATCTCATCTTCCAGGTAGTCACACAAGGAGCAGACAAAAGGAGCACCCACGTCACCAGCAGAATTACAACAGCTGCTTCCTTTCACCAGGTGACCTCAACAGTTCTTTTCTGAGAGTTTTTTAATTTCAGCAAACTCTTGACAATCAAACCCTCTCCGAAGATGGAGACCTTATTTAGGCTCACCAAGACAAACAAGCTTTATTTGAAGCTGAGCCACATGAAGGTTCATTGGCATTCTAAAACAAATCACACGGAACTATCCTCTGTGTTAATTTTATAGGTTACACAGCGATTGCATCAAGCTGAACATTTTACAATGATGATGTGGAGCTTCCTTTTCACTGCAGAGACATTTAATTTGATTTTTAACCTATGCAATGCTACAGAAAGATAAGTTAAACACAATACAGAAGAACCGAAGGAATCTGATCATACTCATCACTTCAGTACATAGACATAAACAAAATATAGTATGTCATTGAGTAACCAGTATTAAAGCCAGAGCAACACCCATGAAAAACAATCAGAGTAATTCCAAACTTACAAGACACCAAATCATCGACTTTACTCCTCAATATTTGCTGGAAGTTAATTTCAAAGATGGATTATACTCAAGACATGAAAGATATAAAGCTTACGAACTCTGCCTTACTTTGAATAAGGCCTGTCTTACATTATGTGGTATTTCAGACATGTCCAGACAGTTCCTGTAACTGAAGCTCAGAACTTAGCCTCCTGTAACGACACATGAAAAAAACAGAGAGCTTTGCACGTGCAAGAATTACATCAAAGACAATCCAATAGCTCTTGATGTGTTAGAACAGGTCGACACAGCAGTAATAAAGTCACACAAAATCCTGTCTGTGTAAAAGCCGCCTTGTCAATGTGAATATTTAACAATTGTGTTAGGTTGATCATAACTCAAAGGGATACAGTTCAAATCTTTTGCTATAGGACATTGTTGCAGGATCTGAGCAGGTAATACCTTCCTTTCAACTGAAAATTCTCACTGTGTCCACTTCAAAAACATTATTTGTTAACGCTTCAAATAAATCTATTAGAATAATATTAGATAGAAGCTTCAAATTACACCACAATCATGTATGTCAGTTAAACATTAAGAAAGCCACAGGCTTCTAGGATAACTGAAATCTTTTTGATTATATTTGATGAGAAATGCTGTCACAAAGACAGATCTAACGTTAGCCGCCCAGCTGCCCACTTTCAACACAGGTGAAAAAATGTCGCTTTGCCAAGACAAGTATGTGTTGGTGCATCTAATCATAAGTATTTAGGTACTTGTAGGCAATGATGCAGGTAATGTGCTACTTAGTAATGTGTTACTCTAAAATCACCACTTTTTTTGGTAAAGAGTAATCTACTGTTTCAGTAATCCTTTAATCCTTCATTGTCCTCAGCAAAAACATGTATTGGCTTTCTTCTTGCGTCTCGGTGAGTGGAGTTACATATGTGACAAGACACATTTTTAGCATGAGGACAACTCAAGTCCACTCAAGTGTAATACATACCAAGCAATACTAACATAAGCAACATTGGAGAGTAGAGAGAAATTTACGTTTTCTATCTGGAAATACTATCACCATCACTATTTTAGGTTCTGTCAGCTAAGGAATATAATTGTAAGGTTCGTTGTACATTCTGAGCAGGTGACAAGTTTCAAAAACACTACGTCAAATTTTAAGAAGCATTTGGAGTCGCAGCACAGCACGATTAAACTTACAGAGAAAGCCCCACCAGGCAGTGCAAAGCAGAGAGATGCGATTATTTGCATGAGGACCCCCACCAACCAAACAACAAAAGCTGGACTTCGGTGCAAAACCAGTAAGTGGAGGAGAGTAGAAGATGTTGGTTGGGCAGTATAATTAAACACTAGCTAGGTTGACTAGCCCTCGTTTCGAGCCATACTAAACAGGATCCCTACTACTATCAATGCCAAGCAGCCTAAAAACATATTATCTGGAGAAGGAGTATGCAGAGACGGAGAGAAGTCGGAAGGTCGTGCCGAATGAGGGTAACTTGAAAGCCCATGTATTGCTTTCATAGACAAATGACCTGAGATTGCTTACGTTAACCAGGTAGTTGGCACTCCACGATGTGCTACGCCTTCTGCTGTTAACCATAGCAGCCAAGGGAAAGTGTCCATGCAACAAGTAGAAGAGTGTCACAGAAAGGTTACTTCATATGTGTGTTGAAACAACTACATCCCCTTTCAGACGTGGAATCACCAACGTTTAGGTTAGTGAAGCAATAATGATATCGTTTAGCTATTTAATACCGAGTTAAAGTTACAGTACCAGCAATATTATGTATTCAGGGACATGGTGAAAATCCTGAATCCTGAATCCAAAAACTACTTAGCAAATAGATTCATCCCAGCTAGGTACAAGGTAAAGGAATCCAATGTAATTACAGAGGTCAGTCTTGTCTACTCTGTTGCACTCATATGTGATAGCTGTAGTAGCATTGCACAGGACATTATCTTATCATCACATTGCACTATATAGTGGAGGCAAAACGTGCTAAAAACAAAAGCTGTGTACAAAGCACAGCTGATTGTGTTTTGGCAAAAGAAATCAGTGATGTTCTGTCAGAGTTTGGCATTTCTGAGAAAATTGTAGCAATCACTGCTGATAATGCTGCCAATATGGATGTGGCTATTAAGTACCTGCAATTTGTGAAACTTTGCTGTTTTGCCCACACACCTAATTTAGCAGCACAAAGTCTGTATTCCCTACATTCAGTGAGTCAGTGGGTAGCCAAGGTTTGAACCATTGTGTGGATGAAGAGTTGCCTGATGGTGAAGGAGGTTTTCCAAGAGAAACAAGAACTTCTACGTAAGACACACACATTTCATTGTATTTAACTTTTGTGCATTGACATTAACGTAATCACTTTATATTTCGGATCTTATTTTATTTATGAGCACTACAGAGTAATACTACAGTATTTGAGTCTAATTTTAAATACAACTATTTAGTCTCCTAGGATGAAAAGCACCTGCTAAAAGACTTAACATTAATGTTCTTGTTTTTCTCATCCCTGATGTGAGAACACGCTGGAACTCTCTGTATCTAATGTTGGAGAGATTCACAATGTCCTGCAATTCAGGCAGCCAGCTTGGCTCAGTGGCTGAGGAAAAACATTGAAAGGGACAGGTAGAGATAGATCAGCTTAGATAAAAAATATTCAAAATGTGAATTCAACGAACAGTATAAGAGTAGATACCCTGCCCCACTAAATTGATTGACTTAAATTATTGCAAAGAGCTGTCACTATGAGAGTCACTAAGAGAGTGCATATTTGAGGTGTTTTGTTAAGAAAAACTCATAATATTTCTAACACCAATTTATGTGTTCTTAATTATTTTTCATACAAGCTTGCTCGGCTGAGCGGAAGACTTCATCAAGCTCGTGAAAGTTTTCGATACATCAATACTCTGCGTGTTTTAAGAAAAGAGCCTTACATGTGGACAGTTACTACCCTGGGTGGAATCTGTAGTAATCTACCCATTCTCACAAAACTCGAGGCACATCTGACTGTGAATGAGGGAGACACAGTGTTCGTATGCAACCTTAAAAAGCAAGTTTGGGCAAACCTGTCTACGCGCTACCATGTAAGTGACTGAGGCAGGCAGCTGAAAATAAACTGATGAGGATTAGAAATATCTTTATTCTTTTGTCTTGTTAAAACATTTAAAGAACATGTGTTTTACAGAATGATGAGATCCGGAATTTTCTCCAAATGTTCACTGCGTTGGATTTGTGCTTTACACAAAAGTTGGACGACGACAGCGTATGGCACAGTGTATGGCACAGCGTATGGGACAGTGGAAGTTATTGTTTGTTTGATATTCTGCAGCAGGTTTTCCCATCAGTGGGAGCACATGCTGCATGTTTAATTACCTGCAGTATCAGACATTCAGGATGTTTGGAAATCTGTTTTCAAAAATTAAGCTCTCTTGTGAAAATTGTATCCCTGTGAAAAGGAAATGTGTCATTTATATTCAAGTCCATAGATTTTATATTTATATGCTCCTTAAAAAAAGCCTTGTGAAAAATTCACCGTGAAGTATAACTTTCATATAATTAAAATTCATGGAGAAGTTCAGAATGTTTTATAAAGTAAGACCCTTGGATAGCTAGCTCATTTAAAACATGCAACGTTTTTTGACCCTGCCTTTTGAAAGAATCAGAATCATTCAAATTCAAACAATATCCAACCCTAGTATTTATGTTAGGTCTTTAGGGCATTCAATGAACTACTTTAAAATGAAAAAGAAATCAACCCCTGAGCATTATTGTGGCATATAACAAAACTTTTCTTCAGTTTTTAAATTTTTACAAACATTTTTATTTTCATGCAGAAAATCACAACACACAATGCACAACAAATTGATCGAATATAGTCACTTGCCCTGTCCTGGTAAAATAAAAAAATCCCACCACAGTGTAATGGAGAATATATGCAAAATCATGAATAAATAAAATAAACATTAATTTAGAATAACACAAAACATTATAAGACACTTTTGAATAATCTAGCTTGTTCAAACCCAAAGAGAATGACAGCAGAGAAAATATATGAACAATCGGAGGCCCTAAAAGTATAGTTACAGACTGGTCATGATTTTAAATTTGGTTTATCATAAATGAAATGTTATCAGCTAAACAGCACTCACTGTGGTTAAAACTAACCAAAACTAGCTCAGGAATGGAGCCGTTTCCTAACAGACAGCAGCAGTCCCATGTGTCTCACCTAATATAGCTCCTGTGGGTTTACATAAAGTATGACAATAGCCTTTTTATTTGACCATTTATGACTCAAACATCTCCTGATGAGCATACTGACACATTGTCAGCTCACAGTGGGTGCACCTATAAGCCTGTATCCAATTTTTCCTATTTTCTGTCATGATTTTCCCGTGCTGTCTGTGGATGTGACGTCAAGCGCTTTCATGTTAAACGTTTCAGATCACTCTGCCACCACCGCTAGTCAGCACTCGCAAGCAGTTCAATGGATTGTGTGAATACACAGAAGAGACCAAGGACAACTCTGACACTAACAGTAACTCCACATAAGACTAAGGCTAGCCACTTTCTTTTTTAAGGGGGCTACACTATCTAATGCCAAACGCAATGAGGAAGTAACGCTGTCAACCAGAGCATCAATTTCTGAAGGGTTAGAGATAGAATTGCTGCCATCCACTGTGTTACCCTGAGACACTGAGGAAAGTAAGAATGGAACAGATTTTTAAAAAATTGTTACAGGATTGTCTGATAAAGCTCTATTATAATGAAATTTTCTTTCAGATTTAAGATGGTCAGTTAAAGTAAATTCAAAAGTTATTAAGAAGTGGTCAGACAGGACCGGGTTATGTGGGTGGACTGTTATTTCCTCACACTCGATACCGTATGTCAGTACAAGGTCCAAAGTGTGTTTACCCGAGTGGGTCGATCCCTGTACTTTTTGAGTAAAGCCAATTGAGTCTAAAATAGCATTAAAGGCTGCATTTAGGCTATCACTTCCACATCTACTATCCACATGGATATTGAAGTCCCCCACTATAATGACCTTATCAGTATTTGATACTAAATCAGATAAAAAATGTGAGATCTGATCCAAGAATTGAGAGTAAGGGCCTGGTGGACGATACAAAACCACAAACACAAATGGTCTTAATGTTTTGCAACTTGGATGAGGAAAATTAAGGGTTAGATGTTCAAAAGAACTGTAGCTATAAATTGGTCTGGGACTAATTAGTAAATCAGAATGAAAAATGGTTGCAACTCCTCCTCCTCGCCCAGTATTTCTAGGAATGTGAAAATTTAAATAACTGGAAGGACTCACTAACAAAGTCTTTGAGGAGAGAGATCTTATGTTTAATAAACCACATTTAATAGATTTATTTTTCTGTTTAGTCAAAGTCGTATTTATCTTTATGAGATTTCCATAATTTGCTTTTGTTGGCTTAACTTTTAATCCATTTAATTTTGGCCGTGGGCAAGACACTGTTTCTATAGGGTAATGGGTGGGTAACAGTACAGAAGCAGCAGAGAGGTGGGTTAAACTTCGACTCTGCTTCCTGGTCTGGACCCTGGGTTGTCAGTGTTTTGTAGGACTAATAAATTCGGCCATATTCCTAGAAAGAAGAGCTGCTCCATCCAAAGTGGGATGGATGCCGTCTCTCCGGATCAGACCAGGTTTTCCACAAAAAGTTCGCCAGTTATCAATGTAGCCCACATCGTTTGCAGGACACCAACTAAACAACCATTGATGGAATGACAGCATGCGGCTAAACATGTCGTCACTGGTCCGATCAGGCAGGGGACCAGAAAAGATTACAGAGTCAGACATTGTTTTGGCAAACTTACACACCGAAGCAACACTAATTTTAGTGACCTACGATTGGCCTAACCGGGTGTCATTACCGCCAGCGTGAATAACAATCTTACTGTATTTACCCTCATATTTAGCCAGCAGTTTCAGGTAGGATTTGATGTCGCCCGTTCTGGCCCCTGGCAAGCATTTGACTATGGTCAATGGTGTCTCTAATGCCACGTTTCTGACTATGGACCTGCCAATTACCAGGGCCGGCTTCTCAGCGAGTGTGTCGGGATAATCTGTTAGAAACGCCGACCGGTTGGTGGTGGCCAGTGGGCTGGGTCCTAGAACTATGCTTCCTACGTACAGTCACCCAGCCGGCCTGAGGTCCCGGCTGCGCGGGCTCTACCGGAGGACGCCTAGAGTGTTCTACCCTTGTTGGCTCCGTGCTGGCTAATGGGCTTCGGCTATCTGCTGTTTTTTCAACAGCGCGGAGCCGTGCTTCTAATTCTGATACCCTCGCCTCCAAACCTACAAAAATATTACATTTATTACAGTTACAATTATCACTAAAGGAGGCAGGGAAGTAACTAAACATCTGTCACAGAGAGCAAGAGAGAAGAGAAGAGTTAGAGACAGGAGAAAGAAGAGTAGCCATAGCCCCAATGAAGCTAAGCTAACTGAGCTTAGAAAAAAACTGAGGAAAAAAAACTGTGTGAAACACAAGTTCCCAAAACGTAACGTACACCACCACAAAACATGTGTTTTAGTGTGCTTGTGTGTTAAAATAACTTAGAGAGGCCTCAGCACAGAGAAAACAAGATCAATTCAAGAGAGTCTGAACACCAAACAGCTTACAAGGAGTGCAAGAGCGACAAAACGAAATGACGCAATACGGCTTACCCCATCACAGTTTAAGAAAGTTAAACTCCTGACAAGTGCCCAAAAAAGATCGAAGATTGAGAGCGACCGGCGTACGGGCGCGCGCTGCAAGAGCGAGCAGAAAGGAAGAGCAGTTCCATATTTTGGCCACAGGTGTCAGTTGCGAGTTTAAATTTCAGAAAATTGCATATAGCCCTGTTAATATACTGCATTTTGCAAACTTGGTGCCAGGTAAAGGTTTAAGTAAAAAAAATATATATTTTTTTATTAATTATTATTATCATTATCATTATCATTATCATTATCATTATCATTATCATTATCATTATCATTCCTATTATTGTTGTTTTTTTTATTATTATTATTAAAGAAAAAAATTTCAGAAAATGTTTAAGTTCAGTTTAAAATGTCGGGAGATGCATTGTTGACATCTTAAAACACACTTTTAATTGAGGGCATATTGGCCAAACCTGCTGTGATTTTTATGTTGAGGCAGTGGGTGGTGTTGTCAGCACCTGCTAAATGTAACTAATAAATTGACTTGTAATCTAACTTAGTTACTTCTAATATCAAGTAATCAGTAAAGCAACTAAGTTACTTTTTTTAAGAATTGATCAATCATTTGATAAATTTTTTAAGGTAACTGTGGCAACACTGCTTGCAGATTTACATGTAAAATAGAGATACCAGTCTACAAAGATTTTTTTATTCTTAAGTCATATTACCTTCAGGAAAGTTAAGTATGACCAAAAGTTTGAAACTCTGCTGCTGCTGCTATCTTATTTAATGGAAGCACAAATATTTTATTTATTTATTTTTTTGAGAAGCACACATCTAAAGTAAGATGCAATCCTAGATTTTGTTTTATACTTCATTAAAGGGGGTTGTCAAATTTCCAACCAAATAGCTAATAAAAAGTAGTTTTAAAGGGGATGAAACAGCTGGGCGTTACACAGTAGAGTTATTGGTTAGCATTGTTGATTCTCAGCAAGAAGGGCCTGGGTTTAAATCTCTGCCGGGATCCTTATATTGTAGTTTGCATATTTTGTCTGTGCATGCATTGATTCTCTTCCTGTACCCCAGTGTCCTCTCATTGTCCAAAAAATCTACACCTTATGTTAAATTACCCATCTAAATGGGCTTATGGTGTGAGTAAGTATGAGTGTGCATTGTCCAGGGTAAAGGTCAGACAGATCACAGTCACGATCATATTAATTTCTAAATGTATCATCTCCAGCTTTGCCACCTCCAGCGTCTCCTTCTTTCTGTTTGTTCGTGCAACCATCTTCAAACCATACATCATAGCAGGTCTCCCTACCATCTTGGGAACCTTCCCTGTTATTCTCAGAGTTATCCTTCTGTCACAAAGTAACCCTTTCACTCATCTAATCCTCTCCATTTCTTCTCCACCCCTCTTGCACAGTGGCCATTGTTTTGGATCGTTGACCCCAGATATCAACATTATCAACACTGTTTCATTTTCCTATAATTTGTCCACATATAAATTCTATTTGCTTTTGCTGAGTTTCATTCTTCTTTTCTCTGGTGCAAACAGTTTAAGGCAAGGCAACTTTATCTGTACAGCACACTTTCAACAACAGGGCAATTCAAGGTGCTTTGGGTGATTAGGGGATCAAATTAAAGCAGCAATAATCCAACAATAAAAGCATAAAGCACAACATTAGCGATTAGATTAGAGATTATTTACATTAAAGATGATCATCAGCTATTACAATGACTTTACAGGGTAAAGGAACTTCTGCAAAATATTTTGAGTTAATCAATGAGAGCAACTACTGACCATAAATGAATTGACTTAAACCACTATAATATTTTTGGATTTTAACACAGTAAAATTATTCTGACTAAGTATGTTTAGACCCACGATGATGTTCACTTTAAGTAACCACAAGTAACCTCTCTATGTAAATAATTATTAATCGTAAATAATAATTATTGGAAATGTGAAAGTAGTTCAGTTGTATAAAATGGTGTTTACATGCACAAAATGTTTAACGGGTTGTTTTAACATGCTAGAAACATATTTTGTAACTGGCTGTTGTCCTCATCTTGATTCTCTGAACTTCCGCCTTATTTTCTCAGCTGAGGTTGATGACAGAATGTTTTCTATCTACAGATCAATACTTTATTCAATTCCTTTAAAGGTACAGTGTGTAATATTTTTACTTGTTTACTTTCAAATTCTTTGTATCCTGTTCACAAACTTGTCTTTTTTCATTAATATGTCTTACCAACGTCTATTCTAAGTATTCCTAATAACTTGAATTTTACATTTTTATATACGTAAACTGTGGTCCACCCTACAAAGTCATGCACCATCTTGAAATACGGTAGCTGTTTAGGGACATACAAGATACGATGCTCCACATTTCGCGTCCTTTCTTGAAAACACAGATCTTTGAGAAGTTGTAGCGGTTCTCCTTCTCCCTCTAAACGTTGTGTGGGGGATAGCGCCGGTTCTCTCTGTGGCAGCCTGGATAGTTTTGTAAATTCTGCTCCTTCCTCTTGGGTAGCTTACCCTGCTTCAATCACAAGTGACACACCTCTGCCTTTCTGTGCTCTCCCTCCCTCTCCCACTAGAGGCTAAGTATTGTGTAGGGCAGAGAGATAGAAGGCTTGGGTAAAGTGAGTAAATTGTTAGTGCTGTTTGTCTGTGTCCTCGGCCTGTCTCAACTGATGCTGAATTCTCAGATGATATCTGATTCTTACTTAATTTTCCTCTGTGATCAATAAAGTATTTTTGAATTGAATTTGAATTGAATTGAGTCCGTTTACAGAGGGGAGAAATACTACAGACTCCACAATTGTATATATTCAAAATGGCAAATAGTCAAATAAATAGCCTCAAATTTAGCAAATAAAATAAACAAAACAATATAGCTTGCTTGTTACATTAGTTTGCCGTTAGCCATGGAATACAGCAAATATAATTAACATCAACATAGCTAGCATAAAAACTGTTTTTATTTCTCGACAAATAAATAGATAAAATGTAGAAAAGAACACAGATTAAAAGAACGGACCTGATCTCTGGATTGAAAGCTGGAAGTTGTTAATGATATACTGCCTTTTGAATGCATGTGGGCTATCAAAGATGCAATACCTTCTCTGAACTGCATGGCGCTAAAGAGTGAAGTGTGTAACATTTTTACACACTGTACATTTAAGTGAAAATTAGGAAAAAATGTTGCTAGTAAAACCAAAGACATATGTTGATACATTTGTGATGTGTTGCTTTATCATTTTCCAAAGATGTACAGCTGATGTTTTATAGTGTTTGGAATCATACTTTAGCAGTGTTCCATGCAAACATAATTTGTTGATTTTAAGTTTGAAAAGCCTTAATAGAAGAAGCAGCCAGTGATTTTAGTTTTTCTCAGTTTTCATTTTGTTTCAGAAAAACTTGAAAAATACCCAATTTTGTGTACATTTCCTTTAACCCCCCATACGTCAATTATTGTCAAAACAAGCATAAAAACAACTTTGCTATATTCCACTAAATGCTCTACACACCTGTTGAGGAAAGCAGAGACAATGGAGTAAAACAAGCTCGTCCATCAGCCCCTTGGAGGCCTTCCCAGCTCTCTTGTGCTGATCCCCATTTCCTGTTGTGAAGGAAGCGAGACTAAATCCACCTCACCCACTAGCTAGAGGCTAACTATTGTGTAGGGCAGAGAGATAGAAGGCTTGGGTAAAGTGAGTGAATTGTTAGTGCTGTTTGTATAGCTACAAATACAAAGCCAAGACAAAGTTGGGGTATTTTAAGCAGCTAAAACGTAGAGCGTTGCAGCGGCATTTGCCCACTGTAGCCAGTGATGGTTCAGTAACTCAGGAAACAGTCTGGCAGGAAAGGGACTGTGGGGTTAATATAAGGGGCAGGAAGCCATTTGCTTGGACAGCCACCTCTTTCCTGATGGAAGGAAAGGTGTTATCACTTTTGAAATTGGTGATCTGCAGCTGCAGACCTATTTAGGTTCAGCTAACAATCTATTGTGAAAAATGTTTGCAAATGTAAACAATTAAGGAGTTCCACTGCTTAATGTATACACTCAAATGGCCAGTTTTTCTTACATTTAAATTAGAAGTAAAGTTTTTATATATGTCATCTGTGATAAGATTTGTGAACAGTAGCTAAAGGTACTTAAAGGTTGGTACTGCTTAGGCTTTTAAAATATGCTGCTAGCTACAAATTCAAATGACTAACTTCATCATAAAAGTAGAAGAAAATTACCCTTTCAACATTTGAATCATTGCTGTTTCTAACAAAACAAATTATAATCCATCATTAATTTAGGGGTTTAGTGTAGGGAAAGTGTTCTTTCACTTACTTATCACTGTGAAACCACTGAGTTAATTATGGTCATCAATTATGTAATCACTGATCTGTAATTTTTTTAACAGTTTATCATTTTAATTTAGTAGCTGGTGGTAATTGTTTGGACATGCTGTGGTTAATGAAAATGTTTCTATCAGTTAGCTGTTTGAGCAGCTCACCTTCTTTTCCTGGCCAGGAGAAATGAGTCAGCTCAAACATAAAAACTTGTAAAAGTTGTGAAGAAGAGCTCCCACAGCTGAAAATGAGCTGTCATCTCGAATGACGTCTTTCAGAGCATCAGACATGCTCTGGCTTTCACTTGTAATACCATCGAATTCCCTACCCCTTGAACTTCTTCCCATTTTTTACTTTACAATGACAAACATCAATATATTGGTTATGTAACATTTAAGTACAAAGTCAAATACCTTTCAGATTTTTGACAGCCAAAGGACTCAACCATGAACAAGAGAGAGACATCCTTTTTCTCACCAACCAGCTCTTAAAACATTACTGCTGATTAAAAGCAGTGGAAACAAAATCCACATTTTAAATTTGTTTAAAACAGCAGCCTTAGGAAGAATAGGACAGTACAAAGCCCCAAAAAAGAATGACGCTAAGGTAATTTATTATTGTCCATCAGAACATGTTAAGAGGAAGCTTTAATTTTTACTGAGCAACAGATGGAAGGTGATCTCATGTTGTCTACCACTCATGAATAGATGTGAAAACATTTTATCTGATTTTGTGGCTATGACAGGTAAGCCATGACGTCATCTGAAAGAAGAAGCAAACAAGATGTGCTTTTTTATAACCTCAGGTTTTCAAAGACGAGCAAATGAGGGTTGACGTAAGGCCAAGAAATGCAGAGACTGATAAGGAGAAATATATAACCTGGCAGATACTTTTTGAAGCTCATTTATTCCAACATGTTGAAAATGAGATCAAATCACAGACAGTTGTGTGATATTATCGTCCCCTACTTCAGTTTCAGCCATTGGGATGAAAATAAACACATGCAGAAACAACAGTGCTCCTTTAATTTTTGCACTTCTTGTTTCTGACATCTCAACAAAGATAGTCGGCACCTGGGAAATTAGATAGGAGATAAGAGTCTCCATTCTCAATGAATGCAGTTTTGAATAATAATCCAGATTTTCTTTATTACGTTGTACACACTCTTTTGACGAAATGTAATTTCTAGAAAACATGAAAATTACTTACATATTTGGATCCAACTTTAACAACTCTAGTTCAAAGCCAAACAATAATCTAAACCCAAACCCAGTCCAAGCCATCTCTCCTTTCTCCGGTCAATGTGGTTTTTCCCAGTAAGTTTGATTAAACACACTAGTTCCTTGTCAGCACTGCTCCTGGACAGGCTTCCATGGCCGCACATGACCAGGTGACCTTACAGGGAAGAAGAGCATGATGAGGAAAAACAACACCTGAAAGCTGAATAAATAAACTGATCAACCAGGTTTAAATCATCGCAATATGATAGATCAAGAAGGAAAAAGATAAGATATTTTCCTGTTGTTTTACTAATAAAAATGCGCAAAGTGTGGCTTGCTTTTCCCCCAGCTCCAAACAGGCACATTGTTCTGTTTTAAGAGCCATCAAGCTTCCCATCAGCTTTTACCACCTTCCCTATCACAACTTAAGAAACGCTTTGCCACAGCATGATGCTGCCATTACCATGACTCACTGTGGGAATCTTGTGTCCATGGTGATATGTAGTGTTAGTTTTCCTCCTTTCTTCCACACAGTACTTTGTGTGTAGGTCAACGAGTCAAATGTCAATCTCATACGAACCTGCAGCGGATTTGTACCTCTGGCTGCTGTGCTTGATCCTGCAAGGTTTGGAAATATTCCAGAATGTTTTTAGGTCAAATATTTTGATATTGTTTGCTAGCTGCTACCAGCCGTCAGCAGCTTTCTTTGGCTTTGAAAAGAGGGCCGCACAAACTCCAAATATAGTATCACCACAGCACCTGATAGTTTGAGATATTCATAAAAATAATAATTTTCTAATCCACGTCCCACCTAAATTAAAGAAAGTTCTACCCGCATCTGCAAATTTTAAATTATGTATTTTTCACCCGTTGCAGGACTCTGATTTCAGCAGTTGCTATTGAAATGTAATTGGCTTAGCTGCCCAATCAATCAGTAATTAAATAGTTTTTTCATCCATCCATCCATTTTCTGTACCCGTCCATCCTAATGCAGGGTTGCGGGGGGGCTGGTGCCTATCTCCAGCAGTCACAGGGCGAGAGGCGGGGTACTCCATGCACAGGTCGCCAGTCCATCGCAGCTGTTTTTTCATTGTTACAAAAAATAAAAAAGAGAAAATAAAGAAGAAAGAGGAACAGACATTGCTAAAAGAAAGGATGCTCATGAAAAGGCAAGGTTATGCATGGGTGAAACTTAGCCAGGGAAACAGCCAGATGGAGGTGAGGGTTTTGATTTTTATGCACGTCCAGGCATCTGAAGATTTAGATTTATTTTTTTCTCACTATCCTCAACAACTCATTTTTATTTGAAATTTGAAATGTAATTTGTTTTTTGATGTTTTTCATTTTTTATTATGGCCAGTCTTGTACATGAGCCCGTCAGGGCCAAGGCTCGAACTTTCTCGTACCCAGATCATGTCTGCCCTCTCTGCAAGCAGCTTCTGCCTTCAGTCCCCTGATGTTATGTTATGGGCGGCTGTAGCTCAGTGGTAGAGTTGTCAGCCTGCAACCCAGAAATTGTGGGTTTGATTCCAGCTTCCACCTGCTACATGTTGTCAAAAAAACACTTCACCTACCTTGCCTACTGGTGTTGGCCAGAAGGGCCGATGGCGCGATATGGCAGCCTCGCTTCTGTCTGTCTACCCAGCTGTGGCTATAATCATAGCTTGCTTCCACCAGTGTGTGAGAGTGAATGAATAATGGAGTTGTAAAGCGATTTGAGAGTCTTGAAAAGCGCTATATAAATGCAAGCCATTATTATGTTTTCATTGCAAGGTTAACCAAAACAGTCCTCATAGCTGAGGAGTCAGCTGTTAGATCAGAGTAGGTGAAAGGCCTCTTACCTGACTAATAATAATTATGCCATATTCCTGAGATTCCTTTACCAATAATTTCTTAATCAATTAATTGACATAACTTAGATATTGAAATATTTCTGTAAGAAAATGCAGCTTCTTCCCTTGCCACTTCAATGTGCCAGTGCAAGGCACTCAACCCTGAGTTGCCTATCATTCTACATATTAGTGTATAAACATTTCCTTGTAAGTGAGCGAAGCAGGAGGAACGTGGCTCTAATGTAAAGCACTTTAAGTGGTCAGTATGACTAGAAAAGCTCAATATAAAGCTTCAATTATCAATAGATTCACTTCTTTTACTTATGGAAGAAACTTTTTATGTGAGTCTGTGGAAGAAGACCAAAGGTACCAAAGGTTATCTAAGATAACATTCAATAAACTCTACCATGATTTGAAGACTTCATTGCTCAACACACCCCCTGCAGTGAAGATTTGGGAACCAAATGCCAGCTTGAATGTCATTTGGTTGAATGTGCTCAGTGCATCTCAAATTGCCATTTGGAGATCAGACTTGTAGTATTTTTTAAACAATCACATTACTTTTTGTTTTACCCAAAAGATTGCTTTAAATCTGAGCATTTTCTGGTAGCTTTTTTCATTTTCTCACCTACTTTTTCACAAAGAAACATAACCACAAATCCAAAAAATAGAGACAACAATGCACAGCTTGTCCAGATTATTGGTATACATATAAAACTTGCAGTTTTCTCAACACTGTGACAGCTGATTGGTAATGGATTGAAAGCTAAAGTCCCCCTGTGAGGCTGTTTTTGTCACCTCATCACTATTCCAGTCTTCTACACCCCAGAAGACATCCCACTCATCCCGCTAGCAAGTCTGAACAACATCAGTGTGAACAAATAATGACTTCTCAGCAAAGTCAAGTTAAGAGTTTATCAAACTTGGACTTATTTTTTAAAAGTTATTTGTGGCCTTTATTCAATAGTAGCTGGACAAGACAAAGGACAGAGAGAGAAGAGGTAGAGATGCAGCAAAAGACCAGGAATCAAACTGGGGACAACACTGACGATTGTAGCCTCTAAATATGGTCACCAGCCCACTGAGTCAGGTGGAACCCCCAAGACAGCTTCTTCTTAAACTGATATCTCCCGCATCAAAAATGTTCCAGTGAACACTCATCACTTTGCATCACATGATTATTTACATAATCGTATGCGTTTATTTAAATCAGATAGAATGTTGGTTTATGGTCATATCCAGCCTAGGAGGAGAAACAATCTGATCCAAACATAATGTTAGGCATTTGGCAAACCAATGCAACTTACAAATGAGGATACAACAATGTAGTTGATCTTATTTAATAGAATGAGGATAGTAACTGTGGCTCTACACACCTAACAGATTTCTGCTTGAGATTAACCAGATATTGTGATCAGATCAGACTGGCTTTTTAGACTTTAACAACTTCACATCATCCTGCTTCAAAATAAGCAACTACCACTTTAAGAGGTAGTATGCAACAGAGTACAGTGCAACAACATAACACCTGTCTCATATATGTCAAATAATCTTCCATAAGCATGGTGTAATTTTAAAACAGCAGCCTCAGGAAGAATATGACAGTACAAAGCCTCTAAAAAGAATGACACTAAGGTAATTTATTATTGTCTATCAGAACATGTTAAGAGAAAGATTTTTACTGAGCAACAGATGGAAGGTGATCTCATGTTGTCTACCACTCATGAATAGATGTGAAAACATTTGATCTGATTTTGTGTCTATGACAGGTAAGCCATGACGTCATCTGAAAGCAGAAGCAAACAAGATGTGCTTTTTTATAACCTCAGGTTTTCAAAGACGAGCAAATGAGGGTTGACGTAATGCAAAGAAATGCAGAGACTGATAAGGAAAAATATATAACCTGGCAGATACTTTTTGAAGCTCATTTACTCCAATATGTTGAAAATGAGATCAAATCACAGACAGTTGTGTGAAATTTTCGTCCCCTACTTCAGTTTCAGCCATTGGGATGAAAATTAACACATGCAAAAATGACAGTGCTCCTTCTTTAATTTTTGCACTTCTTGTTTCTGACATCTCAAAGAAGATAGCCGGCACCTGGGAAATTAGATAAGAGATAAGAGTCTCCATTCTCCATGAAGGCAGTTTTAAACATCACATCTTCACATTAGGAAACATGAGGAAAAATTAACAAAAGCGCCTTCCAAGAGATTTCCAATAAATCACAAGAGTTGCCCCATAGACAAGTAAAGTATCTTCCTCATTCTTGATGAGGGGGGTTTTAGGGTTTTGAAGCATGTCCGCACTCACTCATACTGTTACAAAGGATTGTCTATTGATTTTTTTTCTTTTTTGACTTCTATCATACAAAGGTTGTCAAGGACAGTGTTTCTTACATTTTTGTGAAATAAAAAGAATAAATGCCTCAAAGAATAAATACCAAAAATTCTTACAAGATGATGTTTAAGCATTCTTGAACAAAACCCACAGCTGGAATAAACATAATACAATATCGGCAGTTGTTTTCATTCTTTTTCTTATTTTATGACTTGTGTTTATGAATATGTGAAAGTAAATGTACTTTCTTCTTTTAGTTAATTACTTGTTTCTGTGTACAACGTAGCTACTTAGGTATTTGAAAAGACACAAAAATAAATAAAACAGTTGTGCCACTTGCAATCATAGATAACATTACATTGTTATTACTGGCAAAAAGAATATTTGATAAATGATCGTTTAATAATAATTATGTTGGTTTGATACTCTTGTTGTATTTTTTATCCAGCTACATGTAACCAATGCCAAAAGATAGTATTTCAACATCAGATAAACACAATGTACACAGTTTTTTGAAACAATTTTATTGCCCCTTTTGTTACAGTTGAGAAAAAAATGTTTCATATCCATATATTTAGGTTCACAGATGTGATTGGCCAACAAAAAAAAAGTGCATAATGGTGATGTGAATGAAAAATGATACATGGTTTTCAAATGTTTTTCAAACACAGGGTGAGGTTATCTCCCATCTCCCAAGAGTTATATTTGATCCAATAACCAAATGTTTGTGTCTTTGGATATGCAAAGTTGATAAAGACATTTTGGATTTTTATAATTTTTTAGAAGTTTTTTAAAACCATGAATAGTTATTCTTACACTTTGCAAGTATACGCAACCTTGAGTTAGTCTCTCACATAAAATCAAGGAAAAATACTTTTTTTAAGTTTTGGCCCTAACCTGACAAAATCTTAAAAATTAAACATACATTGTGTAAGAACTTCTCCCATCTAGCGGTGAAACAACCAACTGAATATTACGTTCTAGCCCCACCTCCCACCCCCCCATTCCGAGCGCATTTTAACTCCTACAGTGGCCGTTTCATGCCAAGGTTAACATGGCTTCCAGTACTACGACTTCGTCCAGTGTTCCTTCCAGTGATGAGGTTACTTTAGAAAACTACATTGCATTTAGTTATATAAATGTCTGCCGCGTTGCGAGTAGACAATCTCCCTCTGGCATTCATCACGGTACAACTGAGTGTAGCCAAAGCGTGAAAGGCGGAGCTAGAATTTCCAGGAATGTCCCTCGTTGGCGAATGTATTTCAAAGACGGAGGCTCAATATGGATTCAGCAATTCGCTCGATTCACACGTATGTATTCTGAATAGCATATTCTAGACTTATGAGAATACTTTCATTAGTAGGTGGAAGTAATTACACATGAATGAGCACATATTTTTGAAAGAACAAAGGGGTTTTTGCTAAGAATTAACTCAAAAAAATACGCAATGTAGCTTTAAGGGATATAAATATTTTTGTAGGACAATATAAATACTGCAATTTCAATATTGATTTGAAAAAACTTAGAATATTAGGAGCAATCATTCTTTATAGAAGTCAGCAGATTATTGGAGAGCATAGCAGCTTTTGAATCAAAAAATAAACAGAGGAAAGCCCATTCACATGCAGAAAAACATGAAAACTCCACATCGTGCCAACTGCAAGATCTCAATCCACGGACCTGCTGTGGACCTGACACAGTTGTATTTAAAAGCTGTTAGTCAAGTGTATATTTTGGCCTGCAGGTGGGCTTTCAGCTGACACACACACACAGATGTACAGACATAAAATCACAATTACTTTCAACACGTTACTCTGATGGGAGGGTGAGTAAAGCTGTTTGTCTGTGTTGCTGCTTTCAGTCAGTATAAGTCACACATAGGTGAAGTCAGCAGATCCTCACAGTCTTATAAAAACTGCCCTTTGAGTACGAAAAGCAAAACCTATTTGGAAAGCTTACGGTCCTTGTATGGACATAAGCTTTGTTTCATGATGGCTGAATATGGACAAGGTGGTGTAGGCTTGTCAATTAAAAGATCATGAAAATATAAAAATAATTACCTGAAAGAATTGTGAACATTGCTTTGGATTTTGTCACTGTAAGGAACAGTGCCACAGCTTTAACTGTAATAAGGAAAGGGCAGTGTTGGTAACAGAAAGAGAAAACTCAACCATATTTCTATCTTATGTACCACTCCTGAATTTATGATTGCTTTAACCTTACAGTTACTTAATTTAAAACCTCTACTCAAAAAACTATTTTTTACCACACAGCACTGCTTCAAATTGAATGCCACGCTGAGTCACTTATGCCCCTTTTGGTACCAAGTTGTATTACCACAGAGCTTATTAGTTAGCTGATTAAAACAATTTTACCAGACACATTTGCACCCCCAAAGGTTAACAGCATTTTATTTGTACTTGGAAGTAGGAATTTTCAAGTTTCCAAACCAACAAGTTCTTCCTTACTTCCTCTGGCATTAGACAATGTAGCCCCCTTAAAAAAGAAGACAATTAGCCATTGTAGGTGGCTCCCTGGTTTAATTCAGAGTCGCATACTTTAAAGCAGAATGCTGGAAAATTGGAGAGAAAATTGTGCTCTACACACCTAGATGATTCCTACTTAACCTGGGAAAATAGTCAGCCGCTGTATAAAAAGACCCTTCAACAAGCTGAAACAGCATATTTGTCATCATTAATAGGGGAGAATAAAAAAAATCCTAGGTTTCTTTTTAGTCCAGTAGACAAACCTACACAGAGTCATTGCTCTGTTCAGCCAATTATTCTCCAGCTCTCAGTAGTGATGACTTTATGGGATTCTTCATAAATAAAATTAATCCCATTAAAAATAAAATGATTGGCATTCTCCTAAACATGTCTCCATCTTCCTCAGTAAGTGAGGCAGCATTGGAGGTAACTGTAGAACCTCACGTGTGTTTGGACTGTTATGTTAGCTTTCGGAATTATCAAAAATATTAGCTTCATCTAAACCTTTAATTTGCATGTTGGACTCAATCCCAACCAAATTATTTTACAGAAGTGTTTCCTTTGATTACTCCCCCCATTTTAGATATGATGAATCAATCTTTAGTAAATGGATACGTACCACAGGAATTTAAGGTTGCTGCAGTTAAATCTTAACTTAATAAACCTTGTCTGGATCAAGATGACTATATATATTATTTTCCTTTCTTATCCAATATCCTTGTGAAAATAACTGCTACTCAATTCTGTGAGCATCTAAAGAGGGTTTCAGTCAGATTTTAGAGCTCATCATAGCACTTAAACAGCTCTGGTGAAGGTTACTAATGATATTCACATGGCTCCAGCTAATGGACATGTGTCTGTTCTGTTCTTGTTAGATCTCAGTGCTGCTTTTGACAGAGTCGATCACAATATTCTCATAGAAAGGCTTGAACATGCAAAGATCAAAGAAACAGCACTAGGTTGGTTGAAATTATATCTGTCCAACAGAGACCAGTTTGTTCATGTAAATGATAAATCTTCTTCACACTAGTGATATATATATATATATATATATATATACATATGTAGCCATATGTCACCATATCTAGCAAGTTTTTAGACCCCTCTAGCGATTCTTTTGCAAAAAAGTGACTAGCGACAAATGTAGCAACTTTCTTTTGGTGTTATTGGAGACTCTGATTTGAGGAACGTATCCTTGTTACTCTTCTCACTAAACTGTGGTGCTGCCGTGGGCTCCTCTCCAGTCCCAGAACAATCACAGTAGACGGCCAGTCCACACGCAGCAGCTCCACCCACCTCTGCTTATACAAATTCAGTGCTCTGTTTTCTTCCATGTAGAGATTCGCTACAATTGGAGAGACTGGAGATCCCATGTCGCACCCATGTTTCTGTCTGTAGAATTTGTCCTTGTATTTGAAATAAGTAATAGAAAAATCCAAAAGAGTGCAAATCTAGTCTGAAGTGAATTGGGTCCTTTGTTGTAACTTTTTGTCCTCTTGAAGACGTCCACTGACTATTTCAATTGCATCTTATGTAGGTAGGTATGCATGTGAATATTGACGTGAAATTTTAGGACACTAGCGTTTCCCCTAGTGCCAGCTTCAGTTGGCTGACTTTCCTGACAAAATCTGTGGAGTTTAGTAGGTGATGTGGAGTGTTTGCTATTGAATTATATTTCAGTCAAAAATCCTAAGCAAGATTTTCAACAACAACTGGGCCTATTCAACAAGGCAAAGGTGTAATCGCTCATGTGGGTGTTAATATTCTACAACCGTGTGTGGATTTCTCCTTCCCTGCGCTCTACATGAAGCTTTCATACAGGTGCGAGGATAAACCTTGGGAGAGGCTGCGAACCTTGAAAGGAAAGTCTGCTCACGCGAGTAAAATACTTCTGACTGTTTGGAAGGTCAGCCTAAGGTCGGCACTGACCCTGTACAATTGGTATTTTTAAATCAGTAATGCCCACAGCATCAGTAAGATTTTTTCAAAGAGTTCACCAAACAGGACATTACTTTTGGTATCCTACAAAAAGAAAAGCCTCATATTGAATGTCATCATTTATTCTGTTAGTTTTTCATTCATAAATGTAAATGTCTCAAATGCAAACCTATGTTTTATACCTTCCTCAAAGAACTAAAACTCTTCTTCTCCTCTTTCTTTAATGGAGAAAAGCAATGCAGCTGCTTGAAAGGATATAATTAACTGATTGTAAACTTTTTACCCCTTGCCTTTTTTTACATTTATTTTTCATTTCATTTATTTATGTTTTTAGTTATTCTTTATTTTCTGCTTGAATGCTACAACAATGTACTTTTGCTATTTTCCTGGCTTTCTGGCATCACCCATGTCATGTTTTCTTTGTTTGACAAATGCCATTTTCTTGTATTGTTAAACTGTGAAAAAAAATAAAATCTTACTGATCCTGTGGGCGTGACTAATTTAAAAAGACAAAATACACGGGGTCAGTGCTGACCTTAGGCTCCCCCTCCAAAGAGTCTTTTACTGGCACAAGCAAAATTTCTTTTCGAGGGCGCAACCTCTCCTACGGTTAACCCTCACACGTGTATGAAAGCTTTATGTAGAGCACATGGGAGATGAAATCCACACTCACAGGTTGTTGGATACTCGTGAGATGAATTCTACGCGTGTGTTTTGTTGAATATGCTCGCATAAGCGATTACATGCGTGCCTTGCTGAATACGTGCAGGTGAGCGCTGAAAATCTCACTGGATTTTTGACTGAAGTATAATTCCATAGTTTCCTACTATTGGAGCTCAAATGGAAGCAAGATGTTTAGCAATGTTGTAGGAAAAAGAGTTGATGCTACTAATGATTGGTCTAAGTAGTACACCTTCTTTCTGTTTCTTAGGCAGGCCATAGATGCATGATGTTGCCTTACCAGGGTATAACTTGTAGTAGAAGGCTCGATCAATCACTTTGTCTCGATCTTGAAAAAGACAAAGTGATTGATCGACTACTATGTCCTGGATGACTGAGAATCTACTCCAACACAAGGCTGGTAAAGTGTCTTGCCCAAGGGCACAACAACCAAGACGTATAGAGTGGGGGTTCCAACCGGCAACCCACAGGTTACTGGTTGCCCCTAACATGCAGAACAGTGGACCCTAACAACCAGGATTGGGGACCTTTGAACTGGGATATTTCTTGAATGTTGGAGCTTTCGAGGCAATTTCGAGGTATTCCAATCATGATAGCTTCAACTAAAACCTCCTTATTTGAAACATTTTACAGACTCTGTTTCATTAAGTCATTTTCCAACATAGTACTGTACAACCTTTGTCTTGGAACATGTTGCCAGTGTTTAAATGCACTGTAGTACTTGGCTTTATGTTCTATAATTTGTCTAGTTAGTATCCCACTGGTTTAATGTGTGTACTTCTAAAGGGATTACCACATAATTTATAGCTGATGGTTTTTGCATTCTTTTATAATTTTATTTAATTCTGTAAAACATGCCTTCAGGAACAAGCGCTGTTGAATATTTTGTAACAGCTCTAGGGGAAACAATAATCTTTCATATCATATGAGGTATTAGGCAATGTAATAGTAGCTTTCTTAAAAAATGCACTGCAATTTAAATTAGGATTTTAACTTCGAATTACATTTCAGAGTAAATCCAAGCACATATTGGGCAGTTATTTTCATTTTCCTTGTAGCTGATTTTAGTTTGAGGTTTTGGAAGATGGCTATCATATCATCACACTTCACCTTTCTATTAATAAAAAAACTGTCCTCTAGCGATTTTCGCCCACCTCCTCCTTGTTCTCCTCCCAGGGCTTATCTGGCTTATTGTTCTTATTTCATCTACTGAACCAAACAGAGGACATCCAGTCGGATGTGTTCCTGTTCCCTTCTCGCAGGAGCAATACAAACAGTGACAACAGCCATTGTCTTGCTGCCTGGTTAACAGTAAGTGACATGACAGTTCGTCAGCTGTTATTCTGTCACTTCTGGCTAAAATCGAGGGTTTATTTTAAAAAAAGCATGTACCTCAGCGGCTGTCACTGTTTATCAGTAATGCGTCAATCATATGAATTATTTTCTGAACTGTGGCAGCAGCTGGATCCTATTATTTCAGCTAGTACAATAAAACTCTCCACAAGCCACTTCCCCTTATGGTAAAAAGTGGTGTTGAAATTTCTTTGTTGAAACAGCTGATATCTTTATATGCTGTGCTTGTTAGTTTAAAATGCTTGAATTCAACTCTTGTCAAAGCTTAAGCAAAGTGTTCAAAGCATATGATGAAATAATCATGTTTAAGATAAGCAACTTTGTTTACACGTTTATCTGGGTGGACACTTCCTGTGGATATCAGGAAGATAACACCAAAGTGAGTTTTAAATGGTGAGAACAAAATGAGATTATAGTGATAAAGCAAATTAGCTTGGGCAAAAAGACAAAACAGGTCTAAAAATAATCTCTGTTTAGTTTACTTAAAACTGAGATTTCAGGTTATTTTTTCCAAACTCTTATGCTGGGTACTTTATTAGGTAAACCTAGCTAATCTTTTTTGGCATCAAACCTACCTTAATTCCTTGTGGGATAGATTTTTTTGTTAATCTCCCGCTCCACTATATCTTAAATGTGCTCTATTGGAGAGATGTGGTGTATGTGGAGGTCACTGGAGTAAAGGGAACTCATTGTGATGGTCAGAAAACCAGTTTGAGATGATTTGAACCTTGTAACAAGGTGCATTGTACTATGCACAATGTACTATGAATTGTACAGTATTATGTAGACATGGTACACTGTGGTTATAAAGAGATGGACATTGTCAGCAACCATATTCAGGTGGACTTGGGAATTCAAACAGAGCTCAAGTACCAAGGGCCCAGAGTGTTGCTTGATCATATACTCTTTTGTTCCCACCCAATTCTGACTCTACTGTCTGTATATTGCAGTTAAAGTTGAGACTTATCGTTCTAGACAATGTTTTCAGTCTGTTATTGCAATTATCACTTTTTCTATTACCCTAATGCACATAAATGCCACTTGCTGGATATTTTCTCTTTTTCTCTTAAAACCTAAATGGTGGTTGTGCATGAAAATCCTAGATCAGAATTTTCTGAAACAGTCAGACATCTTCATCAGACATTAACAACCATGCCACACTGAAAGTCCCCAAAATTGTGGTTTTTTTTCTCAGTCTGATGGTAAAAAAATGGTAAATGGCCTGTACTTGTATAGCGCTTTATTTAGTCCTTGAGGACCCCAAAGCTCATCACACTACATTCAGTCATTCACACACTGGTGATGGCAAGCTACATTGTAGCCACAGCTGACAGAAGCAAGGCTGCCTTACACTGGCGCCACCGGGCCCTCTGACCACCACCAGTAGGCAGAAGGGTGAAGTGTCTTGCCCAAGGACACAACGACTGAGACGGACGGAGCGGGGACTCAAACCGGCAACCCTCCGGTTACAAGACAAACTCCTCACTCCTGAGCCACAGTCGCCCCATGATGCTTAGTTTGAGCCTCATTAAGTTGTTGTCACTGCATCTGGATGCCTAAATATGATTGGCTGGTTCACAATTTATATTACCAAACAATTTAACAGGTGTACCTAATAAAGTGGCCGATGAGTGTATCTTGTCACAAAAACGTTTAAACTCGCTGTTTAATGCATTTGTGCTTAAAGGACAATTTCACTGTAACTGTTGATTGACCACTTGTCCTCATTTTTCCTGATTTGTCCCTTGAAAGGTCAATGTGTCCTTAAGACTGAGTGCTTAATAAAGCAGGGTCAAATAAAGAGCCCAACAGTCCCTCTCCAGTTCTATTGATTTAAGCTAATCAGAAACAAGGAGGTGTGTGAGCAATACAGAAAAGACTAACGCTGGACTGCAGCTGGATGTTTACGTGTGGGCAAATATGAGGAAACGGTTTGCCATGGAAACAGCATTGTCTCCCCCTCAAGTGCAAGTGGAGAATGCTGGTCTATTATCCGAGATGATGCGGTGATTGGTTCATTGATGGGTCTGTCCAAAAGGCATACATGAACATTTGACAGCTCTCTTCTGGTGTCAGCATCTCCCATTTCCTCTTTGGCCTGACGTTTTACAGCTCTCTTTTACTGTCTATGAATTCCTGAGCACAAATCAATTTTCATGAATGAGAACAACAAGGCAGAATTAGGGGCAGCAGCTGGGTAGACAGATTCAAGCTTAGTAAACTCACATCTTTATTTGTAAACATTCCAGTGTTTTTTGGATTCGAACTAAAGCCCCGTTTTCACTGAGCGGAAGAGTGCGGGTCAGTCCGGTCCGCTATTGTGTAATTCTGACTTTTGATGGGAGCGTTACCACTGCCTTCTGAACTCTCCTTGAGCAGGCGGGGTTTACCCTGAACGCTTGCATGGCGTCATACTGGAGGGACAAGGAAGTGGGTGACGAGCAAAAAACACAGAAGAGGGGGAAGAAACAACAACAATGATGTCCATCCAGCAGCTCATGGTTATCTTTCTTGCTTTTGGGTTTTTTCTTTACACAAATACGGCCGCTGTGTTTAATAATTTGTCTATACAGTACAATTAATTAAAATACTTAAGCTTCTCCTTCTTCTTGTGTGACAAGTAACCTTCTGTTGCATTTTTTACACAATGATGATAAAAAAAATTTACAGTGGACCCCTGCCTTTTCATGGTTCAATATTTGTGGATTCACCTATTCACAGATTTTTTTCTGTTGAATTTGACTCCAAGTTATTTGTGGAAAATCTGCAGATTCACAGTTTTTCCGTAGCGCATATCTAAAATGCTCAAACAAAAAATAAGCAGCTTGGGAAGCTGCAATAACTAGTTGCAATGCTACTTGGCGTGCTATGGGTTTTATGCATAGTCACTTCCTGTTTACAATAAGCCAGCCCCATCACATCTGGCTCAAAACTGTCACAACACAGTCTGGACAAAATGGCATTTTATACCCGTTGTCTTCAAGACCCATCATATGATGTCCACCTGATTTTTTTAAAAGCACGCACAACGAGCAAACGGGTGAAGGGCTTTAAGTTGTATATAACCAGCTTTAATCACAATTATGAAGGTAAGTGTCACAAGACGAAAAAACATTGAGTCCAATCAGAGCACTCGCACCTGCTGCAGTACGGATGGGGAGCATCGGGAAGTTTCCGCATGAAATCTATTTTTTCCGGATGCCGCATGTGGATTTCCCTGAAGTTAAATAAATTACCATAGACATATATATGTATATTATGTCTATGGAAATTACATGAGCCAGGCGAGGTCCATCTAGTATATTTAAAAAGTAAAGTAAACCCGTGTTGCATTTATTTCCTGGCTTTTTTTTGGTTAATAATGACAGGGATATCAATTCACAGTGTATGATAGTTCACAATATTTTTACAAGTATATCTTTAAATATATTATGTCAGATTTTGTCAGTGTGTTGCAAACTATTGCTAAACATTCATTGCTTTCACTCTGTGCCTTCCTGAGATGTTCCACACACGAACCGCAGTCATCGTGAATGGCAGTCGTACGGAAACTAGACTGCATCCGTTCTGCACTCATTGTGAATCAGATGTTATTCTGTTTAGGTCACTGATAACTACAGCTTAAAGATCTCATTCACTCTTTTTTTGAATAAATTTGCTGTGGTCTCCAGTATGAATGAATGCCTTGTGAGCCGTTTTAAGTGGAATAAATGCTCTGGCGCTCCTGTTTGGGAGGATGCAGTTTGTCGGAGGAGTGGGTGGGGGGAAACGTCAGGATCACAAGTCTAACTCATTATTTTTCACAATATGCAAACATCTCACCTCTGATTGGCTAACATTAATGTGACTCTTATGCTGCCTTCAAACAAATAATTCACTTAACTTACTTCGCTGGCTGGGTTCCAAGACAAATTAGTCAGTTTCTTCCTCAGCTCCTCTATCTTAGGTAAAAAAAAATGCAACGCTGATGTGCTATGTCCACAAATAAACCAAGCTCGACTGTGTTCTGCCATGCTGTGGAGTTGCTAACAGTTAGCTTCGACTTCTAGTTTCTACTAGCAGAGACGTTCTCTGCGGTCTTCAGGCTTCCCATGGGTGGTGACAAGCTAAGATAGGCAAGAACCTGAATTCTAATTTTCCCTGTGATATAGTAGGGACTGGATTTTTCTGACTCACCCGTTTAGCCGTCCGTTTTCTTTCTATGGCTAGTGCAGGTAATGGGGATTGGAGAACATGTTCACGTGCAGCATGCATATGCAGCTCAGAGTGACCGATCGTAAGAACAAGTATTACATGGTTTCTCAGTGAACGAGACCTTTAACATTTAACGATGAATATTAAGCTCACATTTAACACAGAAATGTATTTGTACTGTTCTTTGAGATAAATCCATTGCTACTTATATTGTGTTTTCTTAGGTTAGCACTAGCTGTATTTGCTAATAAGCCACAATTACTTCTCTTTCTCACTCTTTCCAACAAGAGTGAGACAGGAGAAGTGACAGTGAGGGCAAGCTGCTTCAGATCCATGAAGAAGAGCGGGAAGCCGCATACTTACATCGAGAGAATAGTTGTTCGAATGAAATAAAACCGGAACAGCGCTGGGCTTTAGCCTCCTTCTACCTGCCTCGGTTCTTAGACGTCCTGTGCTGCAAAGTGTCCACTGCAGACACGGATGTGGTGAAAGATGAAGTGTTCCCTTCTAATGTTCACCATCCATCTCTTTCCTAGTTGATGGTCTGATGGTAATGTGTGAAAACTGACCATTGAATTGTATTTAATTGATGAGGTACACGAAGGAACACAGCACTGTTGAGCTGTCGACACGCCGTTGAAACTTCTAAGATGGCTTCATCTCATACTATGACATTATACTATTATATTGGTATACTATCCTATACTAAACTGTCGCCTTGATTATAAGCAATATCTCATTCCTCTATTTACCTCAGTGCTGCACTCTACTGCCACAACGCTTCCCACAGATGTAGTCGTAAACGCTCTTACTGGCTTATCCAAAACTAGAAATTCTATTAAATGCGCTATGCATATTGGCCAGCATTTGCAAAGCAGCCAATGCAAAAGCGGCATTTATTTTTTCCTGGTGGTGATTGGCTGTACGCCTTGGAGCAAAAATAAGGAAGACTGTAAATATTAGCTTCTGCTGTACTGCTGAGACTATGTTCACTAAGCTATTAAGGTATATATGGCGTGTGAACTAGTAAAATAGACAATTTAACTTCTCGCAGGCGGCTGTGGTCCAAAACCCCTGCGAATACTGGGGGTTAATACTGTATAATACTTTATACATTTACCTAATTGCAGAAAATCAACAATTATTCTTAGTTATGCTAAAAATAAATATAATGATTTATACTCAGGAAAAGATTAATCCAGAGCTGTTTTAGACAGGGATGTCGTTTAAATGAATGCACATAATTGTGTATCATCTTTAAAAAACAGGATATGATATGTTTTTCTGCTCTTTGTTTCAGCTGCAAGAGTAAGCTTTATGAGCAGGTCATATAGACGTCTTTATCATATTTTTATATTTATTGCTAACACACTGATAAGTTACCCCTTTTTGTCTTCAGTTTGCGCAAGTTAATGTTCCAGCAGATGCAAGTCTGTCTTTGAAATAGGTTCCTGTGCGAGGTACAGAATTAGGAAAAATTGCTTTCTAAACATTTTCTCATTATTTTTAGAATGACCTGTGAAGAAAGTGATTATTAAAGTTATAATAAGGTTATGTTTAACATCTATTTATTTTGATTTTGTTACATTGACTTGACCAAATATATGGAATAAAGCCACTACATTTAGTAGCAGTTTTCAAGTACTTCATGCACAAAATGTTAAACCTTTATGCAGTGATTCCCTTCATAGAAGAGGAGCATCCAAAGTTAGTACTAAAGGGTTCATGTCCTGTATGTTTTTGACCTTTCAATTTCCGCACACCATAATTAAATACATGTGTCCTTGGCAGCCCCTATGCAAAACCTGATGCCATGTTGAGGAGTTAGTTTAGCCTTTTAAATGAGCTGTGTTGGAGCAGGAACCCATCTAAAGCATACAGGACAACTGCTGTTGAGGACCATAACAAAACAAATTGAGTAAAAAATACTTAAGATAAACTCTGAGGACAAAAAAGTGCTATATGGGGAGCACTTAACAGTTGAACTGATATAAATTGTGCATGAATTAATGAAGGGATTAAACCAATTATACCGAATCAGCAGTTTGACTTAGAAATTACTTAAATATGCATCTGTTAAGACTAGTATTGTCTGTGAAGTGCCAGCATGAAGTTAGGAAGAAACATAAAGATTAAACCGTTGAGCAACATGGCCCCACCTGTGTGTACAAGTGTGTGTTGTGAAGGATTTTCTTTATCTTCCTATCTGTGTGAATCACAGGACTGAAATGCTGCTCTGATGCCTCGGGGCTTTCCCCCCCACGGAAGGCGAGGCCATGTTTAAACACTGGCCACACTTCACAGATCTTTTCTGCTCATTTACTGATACCAGCAGTGCTCAGCCTAAAACGGGCTTTGAACAGACCCACAGTATCTTGCGTGACTGATCAAAAGACCATATGTTTTCTTTTTTGTCTGTTCATGACTCTAGTGTTAACTTATACAAGTTAATCTGTAAAATGTAATAATTTTATGGAATGATTCATAGCAGATTGCCACAAAGCTGCTTTGAATTGATTGTGTAAACTACTGATAAAAAACTGTCTTTTGGAGCTAATGTTTTGAGCAAATAACACATGAATGAATCATCTTGTGTATCAGCTTTTATATCCATACTTGTTGAAACTTTGCACAAAAGAATTTGAGCATGAGTACTTCAGAAACTCACCAAAGCACACCCTGTTGGCTGCTGTAGATGGAATTTGTGATTTTTTTTTATTATTCTTTGCTGCAACTATGCTTGAGAAGAGCTTGAAGTATAATTACACCCCTATCCAGCACATTTCAGTGATTTACAATAAAACTACTATGTTGTAATGAAATGAGTGACAGCATGGAGCTTTTAGGAAAAGTTTCGGTCCCACTGAAATTACTGCTGCAAACCAACAGCAGGTGGCTTAGGTACAACCAAAATATCTAACCAAACCAAACCAGCGAACTCTAGTCTGTCTAGGACCGTAGGTTTCTGTACGATTGAAATGAACTCTGCTGCAGTTCAATTGCATATGTGAATGGCAACCGGACCAGAACCGCACCAAAAGCAGGAAGCGGGCTATTGTGCAGGGCATTCTAGGTAAATAAAATCTAAACAACCGTGCATGCTGGGTAGTTGTGGGAGAAATGGCTCGTGGTCAGACATGGAGTGAGGATGAGGTTAAAGCCCTTATTGAAATACGAGGACATCAGTGCAGTGAAGTTGCATGCGCGCCTACTCATTGGATGCCGTCTCATTCGGAGCTGTCTCAGCCGCCTAGTGTAAAACACAGCAATCTCTAGAGTCATCTGCCTTGTTATCTACTCATCCTGAGCCCCTTGCTGCAGTATATTTATCTGGCACATTTGCCAAACACAAAAGAGCAATCCTAAAACCGCTACAATATGCTGCCACTCCATGTTTGTTTACTTTTTAATGTAGAGGAAGAGTCCCCCACTGCACCGAGAAGTGCAGCACCACCACAGTACCACCACAGGCGGGAAGGTAAACATGTTGCTTATAAGCTTTCGTTCATTTGACAAAAAGAGCAGTGTGAATGCAAACCGCATCAGCAACAATGTTGCAATTTTCGTCATTTTGGAAAGAATCCTTTGTTGCCCTTAGGTCGCTAACTCCTGCAGCTTCTTCAGGTAATTAGATTTACTTGATCCATGACTGAGTAATAACTTTTCTCTGTATTTGTATTCCTGGTTTTTGTTCAGTCTTTGACAGATGATGGTGTTGTGCCGCAGATAGGTAGGTTTTGGCTATGATTAAATATGAATAATTGCTTAGGGCAATTATTAATAAGATTAATAATTTTATGTAAAATTTAACAAGTTTGGGGGCACCATCCTGGTGGATTCCAGGAACATTTATATATATATAGCCAAATTGTTCAGTCTCAGTTTATGTTTATGATTACCAGCCTGATAAGGCTGAGATAATTAAACAATAGATGAAGGAATAAGTTCTTACGCTGTGGACATTAATTGTACGCATCACTCCAAGTAATTCCAGACAACTTCTCTTTAAGTTAAGGGGACTTTGTTTAGAAAATAGAGAATCCCATCTATTCTAAAGCATGCAAAAATTACTACAGATCTTAGACAACAATAATAGGTGAACATTAAACACAATTAACATGAAACGAATCAGTGAGACAGCTGAGGTTCGGGTCAGAAAAGGAGGCGGTGGCCCTCACTCCAGGGGGCCCAAGTCACAGATAGCCTGTGGGACAAAGGCATAAATCTTAGCTCTGTGCCAAGATGGAGATCAGCACATGGAGTCTAAGAAAGAGTCATAAAACTAGCTTTGGCTAAAGGAGCACATGGGGGAAGCGTCCATGTGGAAGGCCTCTGGTTTAGCAACAGGGTAAAGAACAATGGGGTTAACCTTTTCAGCTAAGACCAGCTAACGCAGGCCCGACCGAGCCCGACTCTGCCGGCGGTGATCAGGGAGCGAGAGAGAGAGAGAGAGAGAGAGAGAGAGAGAGAGAGAGAGAGAGAGAGAGGAAAAGAGAGAGAGAGAGGAAAAGAGAGGAAGGAAAAAGAAAGAATGCTGTGATCCGCTCAGGATAAAACAAAGTTGAAAACACAGCAATTACAGCTCAAACTTATGCGTGCAGTGATGCAAAATTGAGCAAACAGGTACAGCGCTTAAAAACACTTTAACCCAACAATGAACGAGATCTAACTCGTTAAAACTATATTTTCTATTTATATCCGCCCAGACACAATATTAGTATAAATGAACCGGTTCAGTCCTACTTTGCCTTGAAGGAGGTCCAGTCCAGTAGGAGGAGAGCGAATTGTGTTTGTAGTTTAGCTACAAAAGGAAGAGTTATAAAAAGTGTGGCCGTGTGGCCCAAATGCAGGCTGGTTGGCCTGCAGTTCGACATCTAACGGACTGTCTTGGAACAGTTCTGATATAACTCAGCTGGATACACAAAAAGCAAAAGGGGCACTTCAAAGCTTTAAAATTAGTTCTTCCCTGGTCCAGCGGGTCAGAACAAAAGAGAATCTTCACCAGAGAGATGTCCTCTGTTCAGCAGTAGTTGAGAACAGTTTGAAAATGGGCGCGACTACTCTTTATAGCCTCTTTGGCCGTGAAGTCATCGCCGATGTCACCATGGGTGGTCACGGACCAATAGGAGTGTGTTGGGGGTCACTGCTAGGACTGCTGGGAAATGTAGTCTGCTCAGTCCATCTTATTAGAAATGGAATCACAACAATGGTGTCTGAATCTGTCAAAGGCTTAGGGTTTGAGGACAACCAAGGGAACACCTGGTTGTTATCATTTTGTACTAACAGCAGTTTGTAAGTTGTTTTTTTTTAAATACTACCTTAATTTTGCCTGCCTTCTCTCTGCTCTTGGGTTTGACAACTTCACAAAACATGAAACTAGTACTCTAAACCGTTCATGTCTAGAACAAAATTTCTGTCCTTGATTCTGATCCCAGTCTCATTTAGATCGTTTGTCAATGCATAGTCGCAATGGCTGTGACTGTGAGTTTATGCTTCTCCGTCAGCAAATTTGCAACCACACGCACAGGTCTTGACAGAGACGTTTTCCTTTTATACTTCTCCGTTGCTGTGTCAGTGTTCCAAACCATTTCTACACCATATAGGAGGAGGTGTAGATCTTTTCTGGCGGGTCTGCCTACCATTGCGGTGAAGTCTCTGGTCGACAACGGTGTATTTACTTCAGCTTGTAAATGCACATCCACTTAAGGAGCAATGGCCGACAGAGAGTGAGTTTTGATGAGCTGGAAAGCTTTTATCTAGAATCACAGCTCATTGAATACTCTAAAAATGCATGTAAACAAAAAAACAAACACAGTGGTCTATTTTGTTTTTCTCTACACATCTTGGTGTTCAAAATCGCCAAAAGACCAAATTAGATAAACTGCCTTTGCAATATTAAGCATCTAGTTGCCAAAAGCTGCATTGACTACTAATTACGTTGAATATAGAGCACTGTTCTGGTGAAATGATCTTGGGCTGACCAATCACAGACATGCGCTGTCTGTTGTGTTGGACGGATATTTAAAAAATTGGGCTCTACTCTGTACTCTCTACTCCTTGCTTGAGTGACGGAGAGCCCTTGCGTCGACGGATAATGTAGCTGAATGTCTCCTCACCTCCGCAGATGGAGACGTATTAACTAGGCTTGACATCTCAGTAGCCATACCGCAGTTTAAGATGCTTGAAATGATCAACTATCTTCCTCATGATAGCCGTTATTTCTGTGACTGCTCTATAAGAGGAAACCCCTGTGATCTCAAACTGAGGCATGTGTGCAAAACAGCATGTTTGCAATCCTATTATCATTCATACTTATTTAATCATCATATACGGTGCTGTGAAAAAGTATTTTTGTTGTCACACTTAAATGCCTCAGGTAATGAGACAAATGTCAATATCCAGCAAAAATAATCTGAATAAATACAAAATGTAGCTGTCAAATAATTATTTAACAAAATTATAATTTAACAAACTTTCAAAGAAACCCCCAAAAAACTAAAAAAAGTCGTTCAATTCATCTTGTAACTGGTTGTTCCATCTTTAGCAGCAAAAATTATCAACTGACATTAAGTCTTTTACACTGGTGTGAAGGAATGTTGCCCACCTCATCTTTTTTTTAAACTGTTTTAACTCAGCCACATAGGAGAGTTTTCAAGCATGAACAGCCTGTTTAGGTTCCGGCCACATCATCCCAGTCATATTTAAGTCCAGTTTTTGTCAAACGTTGCTTTTTGAGATATTCTGACCTGGCCTTAGTGGTGTGCTTTGGATCGTTGTCCTGCTGTACAACCCGAGCTCCCTTTTGCTTAAGGCCACAAACCAAAAGCCAGACATTTTCCTTTAGGGATTTATTTTAGAGAGCAGAATTTCTGATTGCATTAAATACAAGCAGTCATCCAGGTTGTAAAGTAGCAAAGCAGGTCCAAACCATCCCACCACCACTATCATATTGTCACACTGTCACCAAGACAATAAGATATTATTTTCCTCAAATGCTATCTTAGTTTTACACCAGATGCAATTCGATGCATTCCTTCCAGAATGTTTCACTTTAGTCTTGTGAGTACATTAGCAAGATATCTTCGGAAAATGTTAGAGCTTTTACTGTTTTTAAACATTTTTTTAACGCTCCGTGGAACTCTATAATAAATGCTATTTTAAATGGTCTCTTTCTTACAATTAAATTTTGAACACTGACCTTTTTTTGAGGCAAGAAAGGTCATTTTGTGACCTTGAGCTTGCACTTTGTGACCTCCTGGATGAGTGGTTGATGTGCTCTTAACATATTTTGTTGGGCATGCTAAACCTGGGAAGGTTTCCAAAACCTTACAATTTTTTTTACAAAACTTTGTGACCCTTTTCAGACTGTTTGTTGTAAACGGCTTTGTTTCTCCTCTTTTCATAAGTTTTGTTCTACTTATAGCCTGTATTTGTTTTCCTCCAACATGTTTATGTTCACCTTCAATAGCTGCTTCACTTCTTTTAGAGATTGCGACTGAACTGCTTTCATTTTCAGTTTTAAACTAGTTAAAAACAGCAGACATTTTAGCAGCACTAGTTGCAGTGTTTTAAAGAAGTTGACAGCTTTTGCTGTTTGCAGCTCTTACAGCTGAGGCAAAATTTAGACAGTAAGGTGACAGCAGCTACTAGGTGTTGAGTTTATTCAACCACTCCAATACTGATCAAACAAGAAAGCGGCGATCTTAACCCCAACCTCATACCTAAGATTTAATCAGGACATTACCAGAGTAAATATAATTCTAATATGCAAGTAAGCAATGACTGTTTTTTTCTTTCACTGGTATACAAGATAAAAGCATCTTCAGTATGGTTTTGTAAACTGCAGCAAACATGTTTTTGCAGTTTTACACACCCCAGATTTGACTACTGATCATGATGGCTGCCATTTCCTCACAACAAAAGAGGAAATTCATTAAAAAAATCACAGAGGAAATATCTACCTCAAAACATTTCACTATCTTCTTTTGGCATTTTACTGTTTACACTTGTTTATTTAGGATTTCAGAGTGCAAGGTAGCTCGGGCTGGTCTAAGAAGTAATCAAGCATCATATCATCCTTCCTGAGTGGAAATAAACACAACATTGGCCCAACAAGTTGTTGGAGGTCAAGGATTTTGGTTTTGAAACAGTCAAAGGTGTGCATTGCTTCAGCTTGCTGTAGCAGGTTTGTCAGAACAGTTTCTGGTACTATATTTGTTTTATGTTTCTAAGCCTAAGTAGCTTGTTAACTTGAAAATTGTTCTGTATGTGCTCAAGCTGAGAGAACAGCAAAATGGCTTATCATTGCCCTTAGTCATAAGGCTGCCGTTACACAATCAGGTGATTCTTTAATAACAGATTTTTGCAGGTCATCACCCCTTTTTCTAGGAAGCCAGATTCTCCACAGACATCACGGAGGAGGGCTGCTCCAGTCGGAAAGGATGTAAGAAAATCTCTTATTAGAAACAGAACAAAAAGCGTCAGTCACTTTAACACAGTAATCAGCTTGTGATGCTCATTTGCATGTGACAGCATCTGAGAAGACTATGCAGCGGCTTGACGTATGCAGTCTGAAAGGGTTCATCTGAGTTCAGTCAGTCTGGCACATGTGATTAATGTCTGAATAAAAAATGATTCTGTCTAATTTAGACGCATTCAATAAAACATGAAGCCCAAGCATTTAGGTAATGACAGCTTAATTAGCAGCTGGACAGCTGGACACAAGGTAGACAAAGTGAACTAGACAGCAGAAGTATGAACAAAGCTCAGGATGCAGTTTGCACCCTCTCTGTACACAGTGAGCTGAACTCAGAATATATCAAATCAAATCAAACTTTAATTATAAAGCACTTTTCAAACAAAATAGCATCTCAAAGTACTTTACAGATTAAAATGACCCCACATAACATTAGAATCACTAGTGTAAAACATTGATAAAGTGTAATCAGGTAAAACATGCAGAGCAATTAAGCAGATACTAATGAATAATAATCAATTAAAAGCTCAGCAAAAAAGGTGAGTCTTGAGCCTAGTCTAAAAAACATGAACGTTCTCTGCAGCCCTGAGGTCCTCTGGCAGCTTGTTCCAGAGGTGAGGGCCATAAAACTGGAAAGACGCCTCACCATGAGTGTGTGTCCTGACTTAGGGATGACAAGGAGACAGCTGCCAGAGGAGCACAGAGACCAGTGTCTCCGTGTTGGCCCGAGAGAGAATGGGGCGGACTCTGGCAATGTTCTTTAGTTGATGAAAACCTATTTTAGTAATATTTTTAATGTGAGGGATAAAATTCAGCTCAGAGTCAAAAATCACGCCCAGGTTCTTGTAAAGAAGGATTAAAAGACAGTGATTGTAGTTTTGGTAAAAGTCTTTCTCTCTGAGCATCAGGACCGATGACTAAAACTTCAGTTTTGTCCTGGTTGAGCTGGAGAAAGTTTTCTGCCATCCAGGATTTTATGTCTAAAAGTCAGTTAAAAAGTGCATCCATTGGCCGTGTGTCATAGGGAGACATGGAGATGTAAAACTGTGTATCGTCAGCATAACTGTGAAAGATAACTCCACGATGACACTGCCAAGAGGGAGCATGTAAAGGTTAAAAAGCACTGGGCCTAAAATTGAACCCTGGGGCACACCACATGTAATCTTGTGGACCTTAGAGATACATATACTTGATAAATCACACAGCATGGGACAAATTTATGTAATTATGCTGACATATCTATTGCTATATCTATCCATAATTACTGATTAATTCAATCAGTTAAGTATATTACAATGGTGTCTTAAAAGCATGAGCACCTGGATGATTCAATTTTCCGCTCTAAAATTGTGGCAAGGCCGCGGTTGTTTTTGAACTGGACCCTCTGAAGAAAAAAAACTTGCCTCATTCTTAGACAAAGCAATGAACTTAGCTATTACTACCACTAACTAAAGGTAATCAGTTTTTCTTCAACCCCCTGATGCCATACCTCCACACTTCTATTCTCCTGACACCTGTAATTTTTTTAACACGTCCAAATATTTACCAGAAACTAAACTTAAATCCTCCACTTTCCTGCTCCACTGAACTTTTCCCATAGTATCAGTCATTCACTAGCTTTGATCTCCACACTGTTTCAGACATCTCTGCCCTTATTCATAAATTTAAGCCCTTCACATGTCAACTTGACCCTCTCCCCACAACTCTTGTAAAATCCTGTCTCCCCTCTCTGTTGCCCCTTATATCTACCATTATTCATTCCTCACTCACTTCTGGAATTTTTCCAACACTTTTCAAAACTTCATCTGTCACCCATGTATTGAAAAATCTTGGTTCAGATTTCAACAATTTTAATAACTTTCGTCTGATTACCAACCTACCTTTCATTTCCAAAATTTTAGAGAAAACAGTTGCCACCCAGCTCCGTTTTCATTTAACTCACAGTAGTCTGTACGTCAGGTTTCAGTTCCGGCTTCTGTCCTCATCACAGCACATAAACAGTTCTACTAAAAATTACCAACGACCTTTTGATGGCAGCTGATTCTGGTTTACTTTCGATTCTCATCCTCCTTGACTTTAGTGCAGCCTTCGACACCATTTCTCACTCTATTCTTCTTAATAGACTATGTTCACTTGGTGTCACTCGTATCCCCCTACCCTGGTTTCAGTCACATCTCTCAAGCCGCACTCAGTTTATCCAACTTAAGTCGTTTGGATCCCAGCCTTACCCTGTCACCACTGGAGTGCCCAAGGGCTCTGTCCTGGGGCCCCTTCTCTTCATCATTTATATCCTTCCCCTTGGTAATATCTTCCGTAAATATAACATCCATTTACACTGTTTTGCCGATGACACCCATCCATACCTGTCCAGTAAATCTAACTCCCCCCTCCCATTTCCATCCCTCAACACCTGCCTATCTACAGTAAAACCCTGGTTCGCCTAAAATTTTCTTAAATTAAATGATAATAAAACAGAAATTGTCATTGTTGGCATGTTATCTAAAGTTGACCAATTTTCTCTCGTCGAAAACTCCTCAGTGTTCCCCTCCCCTCAGGTTAAGAGTCTGGGTGTCATCCATGACAACTCATTATCATTTCAATTGCATATCAATAACCTTACCCAGTCTGCATATTTCCATCTACGAAACATAAATATCCTTCGTCCCTCCCTCTCCCCTCATTCTACATCTATTCTGGTTCACAGTCTTGTTACCTCCTGGGTCCCAGGGAAGGCATTTTGTCCACCAGTCATTTCCTCCCCATCCCCAGACACCTCTGTCCACCTGCTCCATCATTGTACCACTCATGTAGGGTTTTGGGATGTGGGCACGTCACTGGGGTATGTAGGTACCTTGCGGTGGGCACACTTTCTGGCTCCGGGGGAGGAGCCCTTCAATGAGCCGTTGGGTGGCTCGGTGGAGGACGGACCTGCCGCCTTCCGCTTCCTGTTCTGTGCCTGGTCAGTTCACTGGTGGGTTTGTCTGGCCTTGGTTGGGTGCCTGGTCTCGGCGCAGTGAGTGGGGCGGGATCTGGGCCCGGGAGCTGTTAGATCTTGATCGGGTCGTGTGTCGTCCGACGGCAGGCCTCCTCCGGCAGGCCTCCTCCGGCCTTGCGGCGGCAGCGGCGGAGAACCCCTGTCGCCCGGTCTCTGGTCGGGGCCCTGCTGGGCCCTGGGGTCCCCGGGTCTGGGATCGGGTCTGGGCCCACCCTGGCATGGCCAGTTGCTGGCAGAGCCCATGGGCTCGTCCCTGTGGCCTCCCGGGCCCCTGCATTGTAGTTGCTGGATGATCCCCTGGGGCTTCCCTCTGTTCCTCTCTTGGTAGGTGCGGTCGGCCCTGCTCTGTTCCACCTGGCCCTACTAGGCTCTGGGGCCCTCTGGACGTCTGTGTCCCCGACCTCCTTCATGTCTGTGTCAATTCATGTAGGGCGGGTGGATGGCTCCTCACACCAGCTATCAAACACACAAATGGGGAAATCTTATATGCACCAGCATGCTCACACACTCCATAGGTGTGGGGACATCAGTGTCTACAGATATATTCTTGGGCTGAGGCTATCATCAATAGATCTTGAATAATTGGTGTCAAGAGCTTTTCAGGGACATTGTTGTTGTATTAATATACCCATTTTTGTGTGTTGTGAATGTTTAGTTCTTAGTTGATATTATTTGGTTTATTTTGTCAATGTTGCTTTTTTTTTCATTTCTCTGCCATCTTGCGGAAGTGGAGGACTGGGTTGTTTTTTTCTTGTGTTCATTTTGTTCCCCTTCCTCTCTTGTATTGTCAACTCAGACTCCTACTTCTCCTGCCTCTCTTCTTCTTCATCTTCTTTCTTTCTTCTCTTTTTTTTCCGAGGAATCCATTTATAAACTTTTTCTTTTCAATTTAATCATGTTTATATCACTAAATCCTTTCCTTCTGTATTATGTCTGTTTTATTCTGTGTTGTTTATGTTATTTGTTCTACATGTAGCATATTTTAGATGAACCCCCCCCCCCCCTATATTCTGTACTTATGTTTATGTATATAAATCTGAAAACTATTACAAATATTAACTAAAAATAAAGTTGTCCTCCGAAAAGGGGTGGTGGTGGCTGTAATTCCCTCCTCTTTGGTCTTTATCAAAAATCCCTTCATAAACTTCAACTGGTCCAGAACTCAGCTGCCCGCATCATAACAAGAACCCCCTCCTTTTAACATATCACCCCCGTCCTTCATCAACTTCACTGGCTCCCAGTCAAATTCAGAATAATCTTCAAACTTCTCCTGTATACATTCAAGGCCATCCACAAACTTGCCCCTCCTTACCTGTCAGATCTTCTCCATATCGTTTCCTCCTCCAATTCCTTCAGGTCTTCCTCCTCCATCTATTTTGTTGTGCCCTCCTTCCGCCTCAGAACTATAGGAAGCAGAGCTTTCAGCTGCTCTGCTCCTAAACTCTGGAACTCTCTACCACCAGACTTCTGTAATATTTACTCTCTTCCCCTCTTTAAATCAAGACTCAAAACTCACCTGTTCAGGATATCGAACTCTCTGTAATTACACTGTTTATTTTAATTGATTGTTTTATTGTTGTTTCTGTTGCTTGTCTCGATTGTTTTGTTTTATTGTAAAGTGACCTTGAGTGTTCTGAAAGGCGCTTATAAATAACATGTTACTATTATTATTATTATTATTAATTCATCCTATATTCCTATATTACTGTCTCTGTTTAGCTGTGTTTCTTTTTTTTAGACGAAGCCACTAAAACAGAGATGAAGCCACTAAAACAGAAACTGCTGTCTTTAACTCTGCTTTTTCTTTAACATAGAAAGATCTCCTGGACCAGTACCTCCCTCTTTTTTGTGTGCATGCTCTGTCTTCTCAAACCCCCAGACGGTTGTGACAGATGAGCGCTCACACTGAGGTAAGTTTAGATGGAACTTTCCTCCAGTTAAAGCGAGTCTTTCCTTTCAGTTGTGACCATATGTATGCCTCGCAGTATGAGAGAGCGCTGCAAAATTAAGAAATCAATGGAATCAAATGTCAGCTGTCGCCACAGCTTTGTTCAAGAGGGAGGATTGCTGGAAAGTCAGTATCTCAATGCAATTAACTGGGTTTCCTTGATTAGAAAACGTTTTACCAGTTGACATAGAAAAGTGAACCTGATTTATTTTTGTTTTTTAACTACGATTGAATTGGAACATATGTATTTGACTTTCTATCTGTATATATGATTAAATTGACCATATATTTTTGTATATAAATGGGAACTTTTTGTTTTTTTTAAAGTGCTTTTAAACATCATTAGTTGTGAATCAGGGCTTTATAAATAAGTTTAAATAAACTGAGGTTAAATTGAAATGACTAGTTTAAGGCCGAGACCTGTTTTTCTGTGCTAGCCTTGTCCGCTATCCATATTTTAACCACATACTGCATATGACACATATCGAAAATGAGCAATTAGTCGAAGTCAAAAGAAAGGTTTTCGACTTAAAAAAACCTTAGGAAATAACTGTTGATCTAGATTTCTATAAAAAAATCCTGAAAAGGTTGGAGGAAAAGTACAAAGAAAGAAGGGGGATATAAACCTCCAAAAGTTCACAGGAAGGAAATACAAGTGATTAATTCATACAAAGGTGTTTTTGAGAGGGTGTTACATTTGGAATCAGTCTATGCTCCTTTAGTGCTTCCCTACTGAGATATAATAAGATAGATTTGGCACAACTCTTTGATCCAAAACTGAACCCAAGCCAATTTTAACAACGTGCAAGCTTCTATTTTTAGCTAGTCAAAAAAGATCTCTTCAAAGGGCTGATTGTAGGAAATTGCAAGAATCAGAGCAGGAGGCATGAGCGTCACACAAAGTAGTGACCGCGTCTTACATGATGAGTCATACACAACTCTAAATATCACTGAACACCTGGAGAGAAACCAAATATGACATGCTGCAAATACACTTGAATATCTTCTTTCTTACTTAGACACTCAATAAACATATTTCCTTCATGAAAAATAACATTTTGGCCAAAGGTAATTTTGTGAGAATTTCAAGTTCTGATCTCTTCAGTCAATAGGCTACTGCTGGAACAGAGAATGGGCAAAGCTGTACTCATCCCAGCTCTTTTTCTGTTTTAGTCCACAGAGTAGGAGGAGGACTGCTGACATTTGATATGCAAAGGCCTTTAAATCCCCCAAGTACATCCCAGTATGTGTGTTTCACAGCTTTTTTCCCTTTCAAAATACAACAAAAATCACTTCATTATATCAAACTGACTCACTGTTCTGCCTGCAGAGAACCTTCTGATAGAGGTTTAACTATAAAGACAACTAATTCTACTACCAAGCCTGCTAGCAGGAACACGAGTTTTCACACTGACTATGTCACATTTTTTAGCAACAGCTTTGTGTGTCTCAATACAGAAAACAAAATTTTTTTGATAAAATCATACTGTGAGCTTGCTCTGTAGCAATGCTTCTCAAGCTGTAAGCAAAATACCACTGGTGGTAATTGGCTTGCCTTTAGAGGTGCAGAGAAGAAATCGTAAGCCTAGATTATTTTTCTCAAGCAGCGGGGATGCGGAGACACGCAACACCATCATCGGTCGACTCAAGCACTCTGCGGCAGACTCGCAGAGAGTGACAGACATGCCCAACTTTTTAAATGTCCATGTCATGTCTTTGGGTCAAAGACAGTTATAATTTCATATGGTTAATAAGTTAGTTAAAATGTCATAAGTAAGTTCATAATTGGTAATAATTATATGTTAAGAAGTATGTTAAAAAGCCAAGGTTAAAAAGTAAACAAAGTGAGACACCTTCTCTAGGAAGGATCTTTGTTGTTGTTGCTGCAGAGTGAGTGCTCTTCTCCCCAGCGTTGCCAACTTAGCGACTTTGTCGCTATTTCTAATGACTTTTCAGACCCCCTTAACGACTTTTTTTCCAAAAAGCGCCTAGCGACAAATCTAGCGACGTTTCTGACCACCGTAAGCTACTTTCTGTGAAACTTTGTCGCCGATATTTCCTGCATTTTAGAGACCCACCAGCTTCCCGACGCTCAGAAAGGGAATGATCTGTGCATGTGTACGCAGCATGATCAGAGTATATCAACTGACCAATCATAAACCTTTTTCGGTTCATTTCACCCACTCACAACAAATGAATGAAGTTTGTTTTTCTTTCACACAGATATTGTTTCCATTTCAGGAAAAAAAAAATCATAGTTTTGTAGCCGCATAAGAAGTATGATTTGGCTTTGTAATATTGCAGACACCAAGGTTATTTTAATATTGAGATGTTGAAGGAATTGATCAAATTCAAAAATGCAGTTAGCTGATTAATTACTTTGTTTTATTTTTTCCCTTGTTATATACTGTTGAAAGAATTTTCAGTCATTATAGAGAATAAAACATGTATTTTTTTAAACACAAGATTCTATAAAAGAAAGGGACACAGATAAAAAAACAAGGGGGGCCAGAAAGCAAAAGAGACTTATGTACAGTAAAATGGGGTTTGGGGGGACAGAGTTGTCAACAGTGTTATGGCAACAAAAAAACTACACCAACAACACATTAGACATAACAATCAGGATTATATTTATACTTTTTGCTTTAACATCAATTGTTCAAAAGGACTGTCATGTCTGATGTGAGGATGCTTAAAGATGGCAGGATTTAAACTAGGAATAAAAGAACCCATAACACTGTTGACAAACCTGCTGGCTTTTTCTATTTTTGCTGGGTTTACACCTGCCCTCTATCAACGCCTTTGGGTGATGGAGGAGAAGATGATGGACAACTGAGGGTGGAGAAGGTAAAGCTGGTGCAGGTCTTCCATCATCATGTTCACCAACTGGACACTGCTGACCGCCCCCATGTCATCTCCACCACAGCTGATGATGAGGACATCTAGAGCTGCTCTTCCTCCTTTCCACCTCAGCCCCCCCAGCCAAACCAGGAGATACGGACGTCTGGGAGGCCGATGTTTCCTCCGATGGTTTCTTCAGCTCTCTCAGAGCTATGTCAGACATAGCTGTCTCCAATGATCCAAATGGCTATGGAGAAAAAAACTAGCATAATGAATGGCAGTTGCACAGGTGTGGCTTATCGGTTGACAGTATAATACTATTAAAATTCTACATTAAATGATGGAGACAGGTACTTACATTTTCTGCTTTGTTTGGCTGTTGTGGAGGACAGGCATGCAACCATTGTGACCTGGTAAACAAAATCTATAAAAAGAAACACAAGTGTCTTACTAAAAGTGCAACTTATCCCTTCCCAGACCTCAATAAATGATCAGTAAAATTCATACATTGCAGAATTGACTAGGATCGAAATTAGTCATATTAGATGTTGCTAATCTACAATAGCTGTGGGAACAGTTTTTTTAACTGGGACATCCTACATGGTAGTACAATCACTAACAATTAGGGTAAATACAAATATTAATATAAATATGTGAACTATCCTTACTAACTTAGCTTGATCATGTATCTCATGCATAGACTAAATAGATCTCATACACTATTAATAACTAAGTTAAAAATATTATTGAAAACTTGCATTAAGTTAATGATCATTTCATTTGAATAAATTATTTCAATTTAAATGTTAACTTACCGATTTAATATTGTATTTACAGCCTGGATGGAGGAGAGTAGCAGAGTTGCTCTACTGCGGCTTTCAGGCTAAAGGCGCCCGCTAACCTCTGTTAGCTTCAATTAGCTCCAGTTAGCTGCAGGATTAGCTCCTGGCTACATCGGCTCAAAGTGTCAATCATCCGCCCCCGCCGTTTGTTGCTCGGTAAAAGTAAGTCAGCCCATACTGCAGAAAGACCTGAGACCTGAAAAGCACGTCTGACAACGCTGTGTCGCTCTAAATGTTTGAGCCTCGGGAAATTTTCGTCTTTGTAAGTATTTATGTGTCCTAAGCACCTGTTTAGAAGTCTCAGACGTTTCAGGAATATTGTTTTGTCATGTTTTTTAGCTGTTGGTTACATTGGAATGTCATGTGCACTGGCTAGCTAATTGTGTTTAATACAATGCACATTTAGTGATTTCTCCTTCCTTTTTGTACGTTACAGTTACCAAACAATTGTTGTTTTCAATACAAGAAAGCTTCACTAAACAAGAAAAGCAAGCCTTGTGTCGGGAGTTTTCTTTCATGGTGCGCTGGCTGTCTAGCAGCACACAGACACGTGTTGTGAGGACAGCACAGTCCAAGCTATGGATTGTAACCCTGTGATTGGTCAGCACACCACTTCCTTTAAATTTGCCAACATTGTTGCTATTTCAAACAGAACAACACAAAACAGAGTGCTGAAGATATCTAGCAGCAGACATAGAGAAGATGGAAGGGCATCTTGCATAAGGCAATTTATGTGAGTGTTCAGCGTCCGTTACAATAGGGAGGAGCTTTTCATCATATTTCTTCACGAAAATCTCTTTTGAGTATTGAAAGAGGCTGAAGTTGTTCAAGTGAAGAGTTTTGGGTTAAAAATAAAAAAGTAAACACACTGTTGTCTCCCAGAGAAGTGAATGCAAAGGGGAGCCTGACGCCTGGTTCACACCGGCCGCGGAAGTGCTTTAAAGCTCACGAATATCAAGCGCTATATGCAGCCCCCCTGTTCACATCAGACACGTATTTCTCTGCCAAGGTCGACAAGCGCTTCTGCTAAGCTGTTGTTTTTTTCAGATCTATTTTTTTCATCATGGGTAAGTAAATAACCTCATAAAGTGTGTCTCTATGTGTGTTTGTTTGTTTATTTTAATCTTTATAATCTGTTTAGATACATGATCGCATTTGTCATTCACAGTATTTTATTTAGAAAAATTGCTTTTATTTTGAAAATTGACCGGATTCTCTCATGTGTATTGGTGTCCATTCCGCTTCCGCATCCGGTGTTAACCAGGCCTAAGTCTTCTCCCCTTCCAGTCGGCCCATGGGTCCCTTGATGGAAAAAAAATGAATGAAGGTAAATGGAGCGATAAAAGTTATTTTCTGGCCAGGTTTGCTTTACGCCCTGAATCACATATATGCTGTACCAAAATTTGAATAACTAATGATGTGTGTTTCGAGTCTGTTTGTCATGTGATTTATGATTTGCTTGTAAAAATTCGTAATTAAAATTACTACAAATCAGAAGTTGCAAATATGACACCATGTTAGCTAACATTAGACAGCACTAGCTAGCACTTGAAACACTCACCGAGACCTTGTAGAGCTTCGCCAGCATACTGGCTCTTGTTCGACCGACTATTTCTCCCCCAGAATAGTTGCCATTTTCCACATGGCCATATTTATGGTGGTTTTCTCCACGTTTAATGATCCTTCCTTCCTCATGGGAGAAGGATGCGAAGCTTGCTAAACTCACTGCAATTTTTTTTCTTCATCATTTGTAGTCCACTACGTGTTTTCACACAAAACCTAAAGCAGCATTTGCCGCCTGTTGAAAATTAGCGCTTTCTTGGCATCAAAATGTGTCTTTAAAATTCATGGATATCATATGTTAAATCCATGGAACATTTCAAAATTGTATCGCTCCATTGAATGTCGTTCATTTTTTTTCACAATACGTGACCCATGGAAGTAGATGGGCTTGACTTAGGCTCCACATTGTGGCAGGACCCCTCTTAGAAAAGCACTACACCCCCTGTTGTCCTGGCAGGGAATGGTTTTCTGGTGTGTACACGTACAAATACGTTCCTCTGAAAGGAAAACATCTCCGTCATACTTGTGCATGCCTGTGCAAACTTTCTGACAGAAAAGCATAAACTAAGCCTAAAGTATTAATTATTTGCAAGGTAAATATAAACACATTTACTGTGGGACTAAAATTAATTGAAATCCTGAAAGACAAGTTGTTGAAGAGCGGGGGAGAAAACTTGGAGAACGGAAAATTTGTGAAGACTAGGAATTACAGCAGACAGCTCAGGGAAAAGGTAGGGGAGGATTTTAAAGCAGGATTAGGCTATAAAAACAATATCAGTCACTTTGAACAGTCTCACAGACCACTGTTCAATCAGTCATGTGAAAATGAAAAAAAAAATGCAACACCTGCAACTTAAAGGAACAGGGGGCAGGATTTGTAAATAAAATAAACATCCATGTCCATTTTTTTTAAATGCTGTTGGGTGATGAAGCGTTATAAACCAAAAATAATGAGCCCACCCACAAATCGTTCCATTTTCTTAAACTGGCTGTGTGCTGCAAAATGTGCTGCAGTTCGGGGCCCGAATTTCCCGCGAATTTCCCACGCTGTGTGACGTCAATTGACACTGCGTGTGCGTTCTCGACAGCTTTAAAAGAGAAAGAAAAATGGTCGCAGACCTCCATTGATTCAATTGTGTGAATGGATTCTTCTGCAACTGAGAAACGACTCACAGCCCACTAAAAAGTGGCACTAAGAAAAAGAAGTATGTCACTGTGAAGAGGTATGTTTTATTTAGTGAAGCGTTTGTGCGCACTCCTGTGCGGGTGGCTGCACATACTTGCAGCGTCGGCCGCGTCGCTCGTGAGTTTCGTTTCTTCATTCTGCCCCTGCTCCTTTAAAACTAAATGGCTGCACCGAGTGAAATATTGATCAGGGAAGCAGTCAAGAGACCTGTAGTAGCTCTGGAGAAGCTGCAGAGATTCACAGCCTAGGTTGGGGAATCTGTTGACAGAACTACTAGTAATCAGACTAATTTAGATTTTTCAGAAGAAAGCTGTTGTTGAAGGAACAATTTCAAGAGAACGTAGCTAAATGTGTAAGCGGGTGTTCTGGTCGTATTAGAAAATGCAAAACGCAATATTTGATGAAAAAGTAACACTGTATATCACTCTGAGCATGCCATCCCTAACATAAAACAATATAGAGGCAGCTTGGCTTTGGGGAAACTTTTCTTTTGCAGACACTGGTAGGCTGGTTACAGCTGATTGGCGAACAGGAACCAGCAAAAGTTTCACTCTCTTGATGTGCAAAGCAGGTAGAGGCAACCTGATGTGAAATGCAAGCCATACTTTTTAGATTATTGCGTGTTGAAATTTGAAAAACTATGTATTGTTTTCCTTTCGCTTCACAATTTGTGCTATTTTGTGTTTGTCTATTATATAGTATCTTAATAAAACACAAAAGTTTGTATGTCATGAGACAAAATGTGAAAAATTGTCGAGAGGAACTGAAGCACAGTAATTGAACTCCATCCAAAGGATTTTTTTTCGGTTGTTTGTATGACATAACACACTGACAAAAGTCTAATTCCTGCTATAGTACTGTTGTAAATGGTCTATTAAGATGTTTAATTGAAGTGGCATTGTTAGAAAAAGTTTGAGAACTACAGCTTAGTACAATGCCAAACTCCAAATGCTTTTCCCATTTGATAAATTTTTTTCACACAAGTAGATTCCTATGTGGACAGGTAAGCTGATAAGCAAACATTAACTGACCAACTCCCAATGTGACCTGAATTTTTGAGTGTGTGTGTGTGTGTGTGTGTGCAAAAGCTGAATCTATATTCGACTATAGAGTGTTCTTACTCTAAAAGCCTAAGAGCCACTTTTTGAGCTGCCCGCTCAAAAGTACTGTAGGTATTATTACATCATGTGATGAAGATGCGGCACTTCTATCCAGGAGGAAAGATGCCCTTGAAGGCCTGAAACCTTCCCATCAGCAGCGGTGTATATTCCTGTCAGACTGAAGCAGCCATTCCAGGGGCCATTACTGTCCCAACACACACACACACATGCACACACACACACACACACACACACACACGCACACACATACTCAGACCTGGAGGTGTTGTCATGAATAATTCCCGATCACTGCTCCTGTAGGTTGCTTCCTGTTCTTGTTTCTTTTCTGTGTGGGTATGTTTATGCATGAGATATTCATAATTGAACTCTGAAGTGCACAGATATTTTCTGAGTGAACATCTAAAGAGAGGGAATGACTCAAACATCCATGTTCAACTTCCACCATTACATAAGCATGAAGGAGGTGGAGAGGTGTTCACCAACAGACGGGTGAATCAAACCATTGCTGGGGAACAAAGGGTGATCCTAATCCAAACCGATAAGCGGCCAGTAGTTGGGATTTTCAGTGAGCGAAGAGCAGCAGCCTCTCATCCTTTACGCAGGGTTTGTTAATTTCAAGCTCTCATCACATTGGTCAGTGGGTTGCTTGTTTCCATGGCCACAGAGAGGGAATGTGAAAAGACGTTCAAGCTCGAGTGTAGTGACTTTCCCTGAAACGCTGTGATGTAATCCATGACATAGTTTAGCCAAGTCTGTCACTGTAATAGTGTGTCTGTGTTCGGCAGGCTTTTCTTTCCACATTTCTGAGCCACCCGCCCTGCCCACGTATCTACTAATCAGTGCGCCTTTTTGTATGGAAAAAAAAGGACCTCCTCTGTGTGTTTGTGGCACAGGGTCAGCCACATTGCACAGACAGCCATCTTTGCAATATATTACTTACTGTTGCAAAAGAAACCTCAACTAGTGGAACAGGGAGCCTTAAACTGCTTTACAAACAACTTCCCTGTGAACAAGATTTCTCATTTATCCATCGTTCTACCATTTTCTATCATAATTTCAAGGTAAAGAACCCAGACCAGTGCATGGGTTGGAAGAGCTTTAGGAATTAATCAGAGTTCAATTTAAAGGGATAGTTTAGGTCTGTTCAAGTGGGGTTTTATTAAAAGGTTTAAGCAGCTGCATAATTGGTCATAGATACGCAACACTCCAGCATTACATTGCTAACCATTTAACAATGTAGCAAACACCATTTGATCATCAACTAAACAAAATTTTCTCAGATTCCTTAGACATGCTAAAAAACTCAATAATAGTATTATTTTTACTTTACCACTATGCAAATGCTTTGTCTGCACTAATGAAGACATTCTCACATAAGGAAGCTTGAAACTGAAAATGACAGCACGACTTACTTTTGGATTAATTCAGCTAATAATTACATTCCCACTTGGGTGCTCTCAGTTCGTTTTTTACGGTCCTTGAATATGGAAAGAAAAATAACATGAAACGAGACAAGACAGTGGTATTGTAGCATAAGCAATGTACTCCATCCTGATGCAGGTGTAAACTGAATTGCACACCTTTGACCCTAATACACATGTACAGTTCAAACCAAGAATGAATCAAAAGTGACATACTTCAAAGGCCTGACAGGACTCTATGTTCCACACTGTCTACTTCATTTTCTCAGTTATAAGCTTTAAGTAACATGCATGTTTTTAAATATGTGGGGGGGGGGGGGGGGGGAACGCCACTGTAATAGATTCTAGCACAGAAAGTAATAGTGGGCATGGTCAAAGTGATCCTGTTTTGTAGTTTTTAATAAAATCTGGATTACATGTATGCACCACAAAGTTAAAAGAAAAATCCCCAGTTAAGTCCCTTTGTAAATATCCATGTTTCTGTCACCGAAAACTGCAAACGGTGCAGAAAAAGTATTTTGCCAGTATCCCGGTTACTGTTTGACAGGAACTTAGTATAAATCCAGATTAGTTGATGCTGGAGGCTAAAATAAGCTTCAAGTCAGAGTTGATCCCTCAAAGAAAAGTAAGGCAGTATAAAAACCAATAAAACATATTAAATATATAAAATGTTCAATTAAACTACGTTAATATTTTTCTTTTTAAGCTTCACATGTTTTGTTCTTGGTACTTGTTTCACACAAGAACATTAGCAGTGCGCCACCTCCGATCTCCATTTCCTGTGTAAGTAACCATCACCTTCTTTATAAATACCCAACCATTGCAAACATGTCCACGGATTTGAACTCAAGTCCACTTGGGCGCTTCTAGATCTCGCAGTTAGCTTAATTCTAAATTATACAACACAGAGATGTCAAGAGAATTATGTACTGCAGGCAAGACGCCAACTACCCACAGTAAAACCTCCTAACAGTACCTTACTTTAAAAATCCTGAACTTTCCATTTAAGAATACTTCAATCAACCTCAATACCTTCCAAGTCTGTTCGTACATAAAGTTGGTATAGGGACATTCAAATAAAAAGAACACTTAATAGTTTTTTTTAAAAACACTCTTATTTATTAAATAAATAAATACTCCACTTTTATAACACAATAAGTTATTTAAGACATTGTTACCTAAGTGATAATGGCTCATAAATGATTTTTAAAAAGACCTGGTGTTATGTCATTCTACATCACCCCTAGCTCAGAGTGCTGAGCCCATCTGTCAGTAAAGACAATAACAAACAAATCACAGTTTTTAAAAGTTAGTGTGATATTACACCCCCTCCCACTCAGACAAACAACTAATTTAAACCCTGGAACATCCACACAAGTTATTTCTTTCCATGGCTGAGATGGCTTGGACATACACTGTACATCATTTACAGTATCTCACAGTCGTGCTCTGTTACGGTTCAGAGCGTCATTTTATGCCTCTGAAATAAAACTAACTGTTCTGTACACACCAAAGCTGGTGCCAGCCCAGCATTAGTCTCATTACATACCCAAAATCTCTCTTTTTTATTTCTACCCCTAAAACATGTGGGGTTCACATTCGTACCAACATCCACGGTCCTATCTTTACCAACAGTACAAATCAGCCCTTTAGTTCCCATCAACATTCATTGTGCTACATTTCATTTTCCCAGACTTTTTCAGTCTCTCTCTGCATTGTACTTTCACCTGCATCGACGCTGAGTCATGACAGTGCAACGGTGCAGGAATGTTTATTTTGCTCAAGCCCAGCCCTGCAAATCTGCCCGTTCTCTCGCAGGTTCCCTGTTCCTCTGCAGCACTGCAGTAACACAGTGGGTGGATTTTTCGATTTTTCAGTCCATAGCAGATTTTTGTGGGTTTAACTGCATCTCTGTAGCAGCATATTGAGGGAGTACACCAGGCGCTGGCGCAGGTCGTTAGGGCAGCCAGACGTCAGCAGGGAGCTGAGTTTGAAGGTTTTAGAGACCCGTTCCTCGTTGATATAGGTCAGCATGTACTCATCCCTCTGGCAGCACAGGATGATCTTGGTGTGATCATGGTAAAAGTTGACCTTTGGAAATAAAAACAGAAATACATTAGAATATTTTACCTTTCATCTATTGTTTGTTTTGTAATTTTGCTAAGGAAAAATGTCATTGTTTGCACCCAAACAGCTCCTCTGAGCATGCCCAACAACGGCTGTGTTTTCCACAACTGTGGGTGTGTTTACCTGGAAGGTGCCGTCGTTAAATAGCATCATGAGGGCGCGGTCAGACTTGAGCCACTGCAGCAGGTAGAGTCTAGGCATGTGTGCATCTGTAGTAGTACCAAGGTCCCCGCCCTGAGAAAGCAAAAAGACAAAACCTTCGGGATTAGACATGCTGCAACTTGAACATTTCTGATGCTGTAGGGTGTGGAGAATTGAAGAAGAAAAAAATAACAGCAAGAGAGAAACAGTTAGGCTCGAGAAACTGGAATTTTCACTTACATCCATGAGGTTTTCCTCCATGTAGTGGGAAAAGTACTTGAGAACAGTCACTTGGCCCACAAAGTGCTCAGGAACCTCGCAAGTGGGAAAGACTGAGCGCTGGCCTAACTCTGCATAGTAATGGATTGTCCTGAGAAGGAAGAGCACACGGGTTGTTACACACCCAGTTGGAAAAACCAACACTGGATAAAATACATAAAAATACAAAGTGACTCATTTTCCTTTGGTAAATCTATCTGTTCAAACCTAAAATAAATATCTCTCATAAATATGATGACCAATTATAACCCTACCCCTATCCCTAAGCCAACAACCTTAATGAGAAGAATAAGTGTTATGACAGTGTAGACTACTGCATACTTTCTATCGGGCAGGAGGCTCATATGGGTGCCATTGTTGAAGAGAACTCCAACGGTGTGATCAGACAATTGGTAGCCGAAGCCGTACTTATTGGAGTAGTCCACCCATTTGGTGACCCATTGAAGACTGCAGCTGTTTAAAGTCTGAGGAGTGTCATTTGCTGCAAATTGGGAACACAAGCCAGGATCAGAATACATGGAATATCTCGGGCAAGTCTTAACCATTAAAGTGCTTATGATAAGCTAACAGTCTAAGGTTTTAATTACTTAGTAGTTAACTCACCTTTAGGCATATTCTCTAGACATCCTCTTAACACACTGGCAACAGTCTCAGCCACGCTCCCTGTTGTGTTATCTTCAAGACCTTTAGATACAAAACGCAAGATCCATTTAGATGAATCAGAGATAAAAACACACACTTACACTCTACCTTTTCACTCATGGTGTAACTTACATTCACTGCTGCTGCTACAGCTGCCTAGACTCCCCCTGACGATCAGACGAATGGTGTCTTGCGTTGCCGGCGACTGACTCTCTGTTGCCAAGGCGACGGGGCTCCCGGCAGATGGCGGAAGTAGACTTCCATTCTGAGGTGGGAACAAGTGACGACAGGACTTAGATTCTGTGAGTTTAGATCATCTCTTCCTACTATGACTCAGTGGTCACCCACAGATTTCAAAGTGCCTGGCTTTAAAGGCTGAGAATGAAGTGCTTGTAGCTAGTTCAGAAACTGTGCTTGTTAGAAATTTCTGCTGCAGCCACAGAGGATGATTCATTGGATTCTCCACAGCAGGGTATGTCAAATCCACACAAGTTTTAACTGTGGTGTGACTAATGCACCTGCAAAAATGGCCTACCCATGCCCTTGTAAATATTGTACTGTTGATTTCTTACCTCAGACAACTTTTTGCTCTGTTGTTGACTGATAACGGTCCTTTCCAAGTCATGCTGCAGTTTGTAGATCTCCTCCTCCTCTTTAGTTAACTTGTCTACAAGAAAAGAGCAAACATTAATCCTTGAAGCTGCACAAACTGACTACTGTAAGGTTGCATCCAGCCATCATCAGAGTCAACTTAGTTTTTACAATACTCACTCAGGGTCTCATAGTATTTGACCTTATCTCTCTTGCCCCCGAACAGTGCCGCAGCAGCTTTCTTAAAGAAGCTCTTTGCAGGACTAGAGACGTGAAAATCTGGTGGTGAATGGCAGCAGCTAGGTGACAGGCGCTCTGGACTAAAGCCCTGTGTGTAAATGAGAAAAGTGGGTCAGTCCGTGTGGAGGCGGGAGGGGGGGTCAACTCTGAACTCCCACACAGTGAAATTTTCAAACTGAAAGCCAAAGCAAGTCGAAGCGCTGAAGTGGCGGTCTAACCTGGGTAAAGAAGTCGTGCCGCAGAATATGGTCTAGATTGGGTCTATCCTCTGGAATCTTGGCCAGCAAGTTGGCGATGAGCTGCTTCGCCTGTGGTGACAATGAGGAAGGGAGCGAGTACCGTGCCTCTCTGATACACCGGTAGGTCTCTTTCAGGTTGGTGGTTTCAAAAGGAGGTCGACCCAACAGCATAGTGTACCTGAAGCAGAATACAACGCATTACATGAATGCACTGTTTAGGAAACATATTTCCTATCTTCAAGAGGTGTCCACTAGTACTTCATGATGATGACAAACTTTACTGAAGCTTTTCACAGTCCCTAACAGTGGAATAATAGGAACCCAACTCACATTACACAGCCCAGAGCCCAGATATCCGATTCACAGCCATGACCCTGCTTGTTGAGGACCTCGGGGGACAAGTAGTTCGGAGTCCCGCAGATCGTCTTCCTCCTGTTTCCCGCCGGCTCCAACTTGGCAGCGAGACCAAAGTCTCCAACCTTCAGTTCCATTGACTCGCTTACAAAAAAGTTCCCTTTGGGGGAAGAAAGGCAGTGACAATATGAGCACTTGTGAGCCAACCCAAGATCAAAGGCATGGTACAACACAAATAGTATGGATTTGAAGAGAAAAGATGGTTGGTTGAATGAAATCACACATATGAACAGATCTGTGAAAAATTATGCAAAAAAAAACTGTTGTGCAACTGTTGGTGCATAAAGATTTCTTACCCAATTTAAGGTCCCTGTGAAGTATTTCTTGTTCATGCAGGTACTTTAGTCCAGAAACAATCTGTCTCAGGTAATACCGCACCTCTGGTTCAGTAAGCACTTTGCGAGCCTTCAAAATGTGGGCTAGGGACTACAGAAAGACAAAATAGAAATTATTTGAATTTTTACACCTGCTTTCAGAGATCAGACACAAGCATGCTCCATCATAAATGTAACTGGGAGTTTATTCAGAAGTCCAAGTTTATTCTATTATGCAATAAAACACAAATAAATGGTAGTATATTTACTTTCTATGCAATTTTTCCTTTATATTTTTTATTATACTTGCACTCACTTTTCTACTGCAGTATTCCAGTAAGATGTAGATGTTCTCTTTGTCCTCAAAATAGTGATAAAAATGCACGATATTTTTATGGTGCAGGACCTTGTGCAGCTCAATTTCTCGGTCGATCTGCACACAGAGAAAGGGCACAGCGGTCACGTCTGTAACCAAAGACATTTGAGAGACAACTTGCCCATGGGTGCGCACAGACACCGCTGCAGCGCGCTTACCTTCTCCCGCTGGTGAGGCTTGGAGACGCGCGCATGTGGGATGATCTTTGCTGCGTAAACTTTTCCGGTGGAGAGGTCTGTCATCTCATAACATTTAGCAAATCCTCCCTGGATGAAATAGGGGAAACAACAAGGTTAGAACGCCGTGCCTTCGTGGTGATAAGTAAATTCCAAAGAGTCGGGTGCAGATTATGTAGTGTGCTACCTTTCCCAAAACTTTTCCGCGGCAGTAGCACTTCCCTGTGGCCGGGTCGGTAATGATCCGAGCCATCTCTGAGGGAGCGCTGCGCTCGTCCGTTTTCTTCCGCCGAGGCTCGCAGGACCTCTGCGTTGATTCACACATGCTGCTGCTGCTGTTCGTCTGTTGGGGGACGGTGCTTTTATGTACTTCCATCAGTGGACTGATTCTCTTCCTGCATACAGAATGCATTTCGGAGAGGTGGTCTCTAAGCTTTTATAACATCGCTCCCTCCCCTCCTGCGCTCTCTCTCTCTCTCTCTCTCTAACGTCACAATAGGAAACGGGAGCAGAAGTCTGTCTGCTATCGATCACCTAACACACAGACTGCGTTAATGCTGACACAGATGTCAAATGAGAAATTAATCAGTGTTAGCACTGATTTATTTCAATTTTAGCATTTTAATCCGCGCATTGCTTAACAATACAAAATGTTCTATAAACGAGTTGTTCACGTGAACAAGAAAGGTAAATTAAACTAATACATTATGGTAAAAAAAGGAGATTTTATCTGCTATATTTCCTGATGGCTAAGGCCTCTTCTTGCAAGATAATGATAGAAAGAACTCAGGAGTGGTTTGAGGAACACAGCAACAAGTTGAGATGTTGACTTGTCCTGACAATTCTTCCAAGATCTCAATCCAATAAAGAATAGCATGGTGCAGGACAAAACTAATCTGCATTCCGTACAGCCTCATCTCAGGCTGCTGAGTGCCGAAGCCAGTTTAGAGCTATAGCGCCCTCAGGTGGAGATTTCTGTCTCAGGGTGCCAAAAAGGGTCTGCATAATTCACAAATCAGATGTATGGTCACAGACAGGTGAAGTGCACGGCTCTTACTGTCTGGGTGGGATATATTAAGTAGCAAGAGAGCCTGGTGTCCTAAAATTTGATTTGTTAGAAGCAGAAAGATGCCAAAGAGAGAGAGAGAGTTTGAGCAACTTCACACGCACATCTCCAAAACAATATCTATCAAAAGTGTTCTAAGGAAGAAACATTGCATCAACATCGATCAGACAACTGCTGCAGATGTTGATGCTGGTTTTGACATAAAGGTGCCAGAATACACTGTAATGCAGTTTGCTGCATGTACAGACCAGGCATGGTGCCTATGCTAACCCCTCGACAACTATAATGGTCATATGGGCATCAGAACTGGACCACGGAGCAACATGGGATTTGGTTTGTTGAATAAATTATTTTCTTACCTTACATTAATAGTTGGCAACACTTAAACAACACACACAACACGTGTGTGTTGTTTAAGTGGCTAACACATGACACCAGGACACAGTGTGGGAAAAAAGCAAGCCAGAAGTCGTATGCTGATGATTAACGAATGTTCTGCTGGGATACCCAAGATCCAGTCCTCCTCTGACACGTATCATCTTCCCAAGCATAGTGACAGCTCATGTAAACTCTTTGAATGAAACAATATTTCCTGATGGCCATGGCCTCTTCTTGCAAGATAATGATAAAAACAACACAAGTCTGAGATGTTGACTTGTCCTCACAGTTCTTCCAAGATCTCAATTCAATAAAGAATCTGTGGGATTTGCAAGACAAATGAGTCATATAGAGGCCCCACCTTGAAACATAAATGTCTTAAAGTATCTCATGTTAATATCTTGGCACACCTTCAGGGGTCTAGTGGAGTCCATGCTTGGACTCCACTAGACCCCTGCAGTAAACAAAATGTTTGGTAATCTTCTCCAGAAAATGCACAGAAAAAATATCCAACTCTTTAAAATTACATTTCTTGACAAGTGATTCCACATGACTTCTGGAAACCTTACAGATGGAAGAAAGTTGAGCTTTTCTCCAAACTATATTCCAGTTTATTAAATTGTTCTATTAAAATTTAGACAGTGAGCTATGTGCAGAATCAGTGTTGTTGGTGTAAGATATATAATTTCAACCCATTGAAAAGTGTTTTCATGTCAATAAGATGATTAAGGATTCTCACAAATCAGCTGCAGAGTAGAATAGGCTCAAGGTCTTGTGAAAGTGCAAATACTGAACAAAAGCTTTACCTGCCATCTCAACACAGAAATGATTACAGACATCCTTCAGTAAGGGTCTCACTGTCTCATGCTTTAAAGAATCAAATTATTCAGCATACTCCATTCCAGACGACACAAAAGCAGCACAAGGATGATTTAGTGCAGTGTTGGAAAGAGCATCCGACTTATTTTATTTCTGTCTTTGGTGGATTTATCAAGTGTGAGCGCACAGAGCTGATCTCATAGGCAAACGTCTGGTCAAGTCCAGAGCCGGCAGATGATTTTTGGGGCCAGTTAGGGAAAGGAAAACGGCAAGAAATGACCAGCGCATCTTGAGGAAGCTCCTTCAGCAGCTTCACTCCCAGCATCTCCATCTGTTAACAGTTATAGTAAGAGATACATAACATAGCAGCACAAATTCAGTAAAGAAAATATTTTAATAGGTAAACCGCTAACCACTCCTGGAGCAAGGAAAGCTGTCACATTGTTGTACGACGACAAATCGATCTAAGACAAAAGAAGGATACACTTAGGGCTTTGCCCACATATAGTGACTTTCAAAATTCATTTTGTCACTTTCAGTCACATTACAACCACAAAATGTTATGCATTTTATTTGGATTTTGGGTTAAGGACCAAGACAAAGAGGGGCATAACAGTGAAGTGGAAGGAAAGTTCTATACTGTTTTCTACCTTTCTTAGAAATAAATCTCAAAATCTTGGCATGCACATGTATTTGTGTTCAATCTCCACTGAGTAAATACGTTTTTGAACCACCTTCCACTGCTATTACAGCTGCAGGTGTTTTGGGGTATGTCTAAACCAGCTTTGCATATCGAGAATACATTACCCATTCTAAGTTGAAAAAAACTATTTTAAACCAGTCAGATTAGATAGTATTTTTAGATAGCAATTTTCAAGTCTAACAATAAATCCTGAGTTGAATTCAGATCTGGACTTTGAGTGATTGTAACACATGGATATGCTTTGAACTGAACCCGTCCACTGCAGCTCTGGTTGTATGTTCAGAGTTGCACCACCTGCTGGGAGGTGATCATCCACTTCAGCCTCTCATATGTCTTCTTAAAGAACTGCCCTGTACTTGGCTCCGTCTAGCTTCCCAATAACTCCTATCGTCTTCCATGTCCCTATTGAAGAAAATGATTCCCACAGTGTGATGCTGCCACCACCGTTTTTCACAGTGTTGGGGGGGTGGTGGTATGTCCAGAGTGATATGCTGTGATAGTTTTCTGCACCTATAGTTTTTTGCATGTAGGCAAAAATGTATAGTTTGGTCTTATCTGTCCAGAACACCTCCCTTCCACCTGTTTGCTGTGACTTCTTCATGGCTTGTAGACCAACTTTAAACAGGACTTATTGTTGCTGTCTATGAAGAATAAGTTGTTTTTAAAAAAACATAAATAGAGGAAAGATTTATAGACAACAGTTGTCCTATCAACAGATGCACCCACTGGAGCTGTGGATTGCTGCAGCCCCTCCAGAGTTAGCATGGGCCACCTAACAGCTTTTCAGTTCAATTTTGATGGATACTTTTGCAAGGCACAAGAAGATTGTTATCACCCAAGCCTCACCTTCCAGAAGTCCTTTTTAACAAAGTTTGCCTGGCTAGAGGGGATTCCTCTCCAGTAGGCTTTGCTCTTCGCATATGTCACTAAAATTGAGTTGATCTCAAACCCTGTGCACTGAAAACCAGCAGAAGAGGCTGCAAACACCTGGAACAACCACAGCAAAAAAAAGGCAGCAATGAGAGTGCCCATTCTGTTGCCATTACACGTTTTGATGAAGAACTTGTTTTGGAGAGGTTCTCTTCACTCACCAATCTTCCATCTCCAGCTCCCAGATCTGCTAAGCGACCTTTCCGTCCCTCAAGCAGCTTCATAACATTTTGTGTTTGGTCTTTACTGGAGGGCAAATATGGAACCTGAGCCACAGCGGACACAGCATGTGGTGAGTCAACATTGTCTGCCTGAGCTGTAATTACTATAAATACAAACTTGCATTTAGAGTGGCGAGAACAAGCAAGAACATGAGATTTTGTTTGTTACTTTATGGAAAATAACTTCTACAGAGCATAAGCATTACAGTCTAGTTGTTCCAATGATCTCAGTGTGATCACAAACTACTGATATACACATTTCTTTTTTTGTTTATTTGCTAAAAAATGCATCATACTAATTATACTTCAGCTTTCAGTAAACTGTGTGTTGTTCACAACCTTGACTCTGATTTTTCTCTGGGTCTGTATAACCACAAATATTCATGAGTTAAGTCAGAGAATTATCTTTAGTTTCTACCTGGCAAACTCAATTTAATCTGTCACTGTGCAAAACTAATCATTTCTTAATACCCTGTAACAGCCTATATTGTCAAAAGGGGGGCGGCAGTGGCTCAGGTGGTAGAACAGGTGGTCGTGAACCCAGAGGGGCCCAGTTTAAATACTGAAGAGCATCTGGCATAAAACATCAGCCAAGTCCTTATGCATGCAGCTGCGGAGTTGGGCAGTTTGGCAACCCCACAAAGGGAGGTGCCAAAAGGACAACAGCCCTATACAACTATATTGTAAAAAAGCTATTCAAAAGAATATCCTCTAAATCACTGTGTACACAGCCCAAATGTATAAAGTGAGGCATCTGATCTGAGCATGCAGACTGCATCAACAAACATCTGTTAAAGAACGGGTCACTCTCAGGGGCTCGGTGCATTCCTCACTACTAAATGTACTAAATGTTAAGGTAATATAACAAATAAGAAGTGATAAAATACCACAGAGTAGTATGTAGTAACAAGGTCACTTAAAAATAATTAATCATAAAGCTGAGAAGAATAGTAAGAAGGCGTTGGCGACTTTCTGCAGATTGAAAGGATACAGACCTCCAAACTTCATGTTCCTATAGATTGCCATACCTTAGCATTGCATAGGGAGCTTTGTGGTATGGGTTTTCATGGTGGGGCAGCTGCATCCTAGCCTTAAGTCACTAAATCAAATTTAAAAACTCTGGATGCAATTGTATAAACCACATAACCGGAATCCATAGCAATAGAGATTAGTTCTGTGGAATAGCAAATCATGCCTCACTGTCTGGCAATCCAATGGACCAGTCTCACTTTGGCAGTTGCGAGGTGAACAGCACTTGTCTGAGTACAATGAGACTAGTGTAAAGTTTGGTGACTATAGTTCTAGTGAAAGGACCTTTTAATGCTTCAGCAAACCAAGAAATGTGGTACAATTTCCATCTCACAACTGTGTGGAAATAGTTTGGGATGGCCACTTCCTACACCAACATGTCTTTGCACCAGTCCACAAATCAATGTCCATGGCAATAGGGATGAACCAATTTAGTGTGGAAGAACTTGACTGAACTGCACACAATCCTGACATCCACATGACAGAACATATTTAAGATGATTTAAAGTAGAGAGTGTAAGCCAAGCCTTCTCATCCATTATCAGTTTCTGACCTCACAAATGTGCTTCTGATAGAATGGTCAAAAAATCCCATGAACACATTCCTAAACCTTATGAAAAGACTTTCCAGAAGAGCTGAAGCTGCAAAACCAGTGGGTCAGCACCCAAAGGCATGGGTGTCTATTCCAGCTCCAGTCTTTAACTCCGGTGTCAGTTTAAGATGTCTCTGCTCCAATACAGCTGATTCAAATGGTCCAGCTACCTCCTCAGCAAAAACACAGCAAGCAAAAAAATTATTAAAGCAATATTTTGTACACCTTAAGTTTCCATGGGATTTTGCGGAAGCCGGGCAAAGTGAAGACACTCCATAATCCATAAAGGCCTGTGAGGAAGGTGCCTGTGCAAGCTGACACGATGAGATGGGGTCTGCTGGTGGGAAAGACCCCACAGTAGTCCTGAAGGATCAGCTCAATTGAGTCCTCCATGGAAAAACTGTGTAAAAACCTTTATTGAAAACAAACAAAAATGCCTTCTCTTACTTTTTACAACAATATAGTTTTATAAGAATAACAGTTGCCAAACAAGTTTCAATTTCTTGCTCTGTTTTGATTATAAAAATCTAAATAAATGACATTTTCAAAGATGGAGGTCATTTGCACTGTGCTTTCTTCTTCTTTTTTGACTCTGGGACTATGTAGAACAAAGTACACCATAATTAACAAATAATTTTCAGGAAAAAAAAACATTTTATAATTGCTGCAAATGGTAAATGTTTTGTGACACTTATTTAAAGAGCTCAAATTTTATTTTAATTTGTTTTTTAAAATACCAGAACAAGTGATAGTAAGCAAGGAAATTTAAACAGAAAACTCTGCGCGGTTTTGTGGAGGCCAAAAATAAGACCACAGAAAGTTTCTACAGGACTTTAACAGTTCCTCATTAGCAAAGTCCAAGGAGGACACCTCATGGTGAGAAGCAAAAAACATTGAACTCTAAGGTTGATAAAAGCATCTAAGTGAGAAAGAATTTAACTGAACAATGAAAACCTAAGTAGAGCTCCTTGAAGCCAAGATTCCACCACTGTGCCAAAGACTGATGACAAACAGGGGTGAGGGCTACAAGGAGCTCTGGTTTCCACCGCTTCCAGCACAACGCTAGGATGGATCGCTTTTGGAACAGCTCCACTTTCAGACTGCGACAAAAATCAGATCCCTCTGTTTCTTTTGGGAGGCACTGCTGCTGGTTGCTGCCTTGTCTATGGTGCATCTGAGGCACCTTCCAGGGCATTTCCTAGCAGTAAAAGATGTCGTCACTGTGAAATAAAATCTCCACAAATAGCCACACAGGAAATGAAGCCACTGAATTTTAAAAGAAGTTTGAAATAAAAAAAATAACCAGGATAATATAGAATAAAAGATGTTACCTTGTTTTTTTCAGGTTATGATGCAATAGGCTTAGTTCTTTTAAGGACAATGAGCTGGAGCACACATCAGGCAAAGAAAAGCTGGAAAAAGAGAAGAGAAATGTCTCTAATTGACCCAGATCCAATTGAAAATGTCTGAAGAGAGGAAATGTGTCATTTCAAAGATTAGTTCTGTAAGAGTTTTGTCAATAGAAGCGAAGAGAAGAATAATGGAGGACACACGAAAAAGGTACTCCATAGTAGATTATAGGCAGAGGCTCCCATTCTGCAAGCCTTAAAGAAAAGTAACAATAAGATGCACACAACGATGGTTTCATATAATGTGAATGCTTCATTTCTTCTTTGCAAAGCTTTAACTTTATATTAAAATATTTGGAAATTGTCAAAATGCTTTTATTATTTTTACTATAAGCTGAGCCCATAACAATTTACTAGTACTGATTATAATAAACGTAAATGTAATTTAAACCCAAAAACAGTATGTTCCATTTTGTTCAATCACCCAATTACACAGGTGTGCTGTGTAGAGAAAATGAAGACAAAAAATGTCGATGTTTAAAGTCTTAGACTCAAAGCAGATAAACGAGAACATTAAACTACACAGTGTGTGTTACAAAACCACTCATAACATTCATCTTTAGAACATGTTGTTACATTATCATAACAAACCTAATTGCATTTTGCTGATTTTATGTGATACACGTTAAAATAGTGCATACTTGTGAAGTAGAATGAAACCTGTAGGGCTTTCCCTGTATTTAGCTCCATTCATCCTATTTCTAACCATGTTCGCTAACCCTTCTGATGACAAGCTTCCCCACATCATGACACTGCCACCATTATACATGTGAGCCAAGAAACTGACCCATTCACAGATTTTCCCACCAGAGCTGTTGAGCTCCTCCAGAGTCAGCATGAGCCTCTTAACTGCTTCTCAGATTAATGTTCACCTTGTCGGTCTGCTGTACAATACTATGAATATAACTATAAATTGAACAGGGATTTTTGTTATGTTTAAATATTGGTTTATTTTTTATAATCTTGGCCTGCTTTAAACTTTTCCACGACTCTATCCTCCTAGTGTGTTCCTTGGTCTTATTTAATTAATTAATTACATTTAATTCCTAACACTTAAAAAAATCTGCTACTTTAAATGTTAAGATTTTAATGTGACAAAAATTAAACAATCAGTTCATATGAAACCAGTGTGTGCAGTGCAATGTATTGACTATTTTTACTCCCGTTTTATTTTATTGGAAGGGTCCACAGAAATGTCTTCGCTGCAGGACAACAGAGCAGCTCTCTAACAGCAGATGGAGCTACAGCGACATTTGGTTCCACAAGAAACCTTCGAAAAAGTTTGATCTTGAATCGCTTTGGTTTAAAAATCATATCAAACATCAGCTTTTATCCTCATAAATATTTTACGTCTTAGCAAGAAAGAGCTACACGGCCGGATTCTTACAAAAGTAGCTTGTAAACAAAGTGAAACGTTTAGGATCAGGGCTCTCTAGACGCGGCCGATGCATAATAAACCAAAGGAGTGTTAGAGATGAAATAGCAACGCAGATTGCACACAGAAAAGCTCTTATAAGTAAATGTTTTTTGCAAAACATAGCACAAAAATGCATGAAATTGTGGAGACACATGTCTGAGCTGCCTACCTGCCCCTCCCCTATTTCAGTTGCTGTCTGCGCAGTCTGCCGACTGCGCACATGGGTCGTGCAAAGGCCAGTCAGTCACAATAATCCCGCCTGTGACAACTAGCAGGCCCTATCAGCTGCCTGCCAAGTAGAGGACACAGTCTGCTGGGCAAGATAAAGTATATATTCAAGCCCCAGTCTTATCTACTGTGATTCTTGAGATAATTAATTGTAGTATAAAAGATACATCAGGTTTATCTCTGCATAAATGCACATGCTCAAAATGTCCCTTCCTTGTCATTGAATGAGAGTTAAGCAGTAGAGGTTTTTTAATTATTCCCATTTCCTAGTCCGCATAAAAGACCCAACGTCTGATTTTAATTGCAAAACATGGGCATTTGTTTATCTCGAAAGCTTTCGATTTCATTGTAGAGCTCGTATTATTAATATTCATCAGCACTTAGATCGCTTATTTTCTCGGTCCCTCTGAAGCGGAGCCGCTTGGGCTGCATGGGCGTGGGCACGCCTGCTACAAAACAGGGTGTGGACGTGAAAAGAGAGAGCCTATTATATTTCCTTCCTGAAAGAAAAAGGGGGGCAGAAAATCCTAGCCATGTTGATGTTAATGTTTTACACTGAAGATAATTAAAAGACCAACAGGTGGAATATTACTGAGGATCAAATGGATCTGTATGGGAAGGTAGGACTGATAGATTTATGTAACTAGAAAATGAGAATGTGTAAAACTATTAAACAGGGTTTGTTTTTCCATGATGAGAGAGGGTGTGTTCCAGATAAAATCAGACATCTGAAGCAGCGTTTCATCCAGCTGTTCACATCTGGGAGGCACTGCACGCTGGTACTGCCTCCATGCGCTTTCCAAACTCTGTAAAAAAAGAAAAAAAGGAAAAAAAACTACAAGGCCCGTGTTCTTTGTCCCCGTGACGTAGCTGTTACCCATGACGCGCGCTTCCTTTCGCTCAGGCGAGCCAGCATCATCATCATCATCATCTCCACCACCACCATCATCCTCAGCAGCAGCAGCCTCCAGATCGGAAGCGGAGGGGACAGCTCCCAGGTGCTGAAACTGGTTCGGAGACAGAGAGCGAGAGGGAGAAAAAATAGCATAAAATCAGCGTCTGCCGTCCAGATTCAGAGAAATAAACCCTGTCCTGCTTGTCAGGTGCAAATACAGGTCGAAACGAGGCCTACGAAACAGGTTTGTTCACACAATGTCCTTTTAGTTTTACAAATATGGACGATTTTTTTGTGTAAAGATAGAATGACATCCTCCTGGTCAGAACAGCTCGTCTATATGCAGTTAACTGGCATGCAGCTTATTTGCTGAGCAGCGCTTGATTACAGTTTTTATGCATAACCGGCTTATTATGGCGTGGAAACGGTGTCCTTGCAAACACAGACACACGCACTCGCACACAGGAAGCGACCAAAAATGCAAGTACAGGACGTGCATGATGGAGGTCCGGCATCTTTTATTCAACGCAAAGGCTGCAGGGAGAGATGGTTGCACATGTTCACGGACTGCCCGATCCAAACATTCACCTTGGAGGGAGCGATGAGCGCTCTCCTGTCATCTCCTCAGTGTAACGTGCGTCCTCTGAGGTCGCTGACTGCTGACAGCTTGCATGGGAAAACCTGTATCAGGGTCTGATCTTTCAGTACTCTGTGTACAATTGTGAGCAGCTCAAATCTGAGAGCATATTTAATGATTATTCACAAGGAGCACATAAGCAAAAGTGTCTCTCTGTACTCTTCTAAAGACAAATCTAACACTCAACATGCTTCCTGAACCAAATTTCTGAGCAATATTTCACATTCTATTAAAATTCACTGAATTAGTCTGTAAGCAGCTCTTAGAATCAAACTCACTCATACTATTTTATTTGGGTAATTTTTTAAAATCCTTTTTATAGGTCTAAAGGCATAGACCCAATTTTTTTCACATGTAGTTTTTTTAATGCTATCATCAGTAGTAGTTTCCTTATTTTTAGTTGAAAGATCTGTGAAATAAAAGGCTGTATTTTCAGATATTAGATATAATTTTCTCAGAAGAGACCATTGTTAGGCGTGTTGTTTTCTCAGCCAACCAACTTATATTGTTTCACTTATGTTGCCATGGACTGGGTATTAATTATGTTTAACACTTTAGCCACATTAGCCAACTGTCTACTAGTTTCTGAAATCTACTTAGTCTGCTATGGTCCATCCTACTCCATTGTTTTCTCATCAGGTTTGTCCTTCATGGTGAAACGGAACAGAAAATAAGAATTAGGTCATAAATAAGAAATAATTGTTGGACAACCTGAGATGTGCCATTTATTGGCAACAGCGTTCTTGAGAAAGACATTCAATTTGCTAGCAGTTTAGACCTTAACATTAGCACTGTTGTTAAACTAGCTAAAGTTGAATACAAACCTTTAAACTGTATTCTGTTAAAGTAGCCTTTTTAACCTTTCCCTGACAACTTGCAGCCAAGATTCATTAGCAATGGCTGCCTCAGAGGGGAGGTTTTGACTTTAGCCTTTTTCTGTCGCAAAATTTGTTAGAGAGAAAACCACAAATTTTATAGCAATTCCTAACTTCTACTAAATTTATATATTTATGCACAACACAGTCTGGACACATATCAACTTCGCTGTTTTCTGCTGCACACAGCACAAGACGAACAGTTGACTGAAGTAGGATCTTCGGTTAAATTCTGATCAAAATCTTTAGGTAGTATTTTATGCCAAAAATAAAGTATCTAGTTTCAAAATTCAACCATTATTTAACATTACATAAACAAACGTATCTGCTTGGATACAATGTTAATCATTTAAATTATATCTAATACTCCAAAATATCTTTTTTTGGTAAAATGAGCTAAATATTGCCCTTTTAGTAATAGCATCAATAAAGACAACTCTGGCTTATTTATAGAGATTATCTGAAGGTGGAATCATCTCAGCTTGTTATCTAATACTCATTAAACCAACAGCTTGCTGTGTTGGTCATGCTGGTTTGCCTGACTCAGCCTTCTGTCATCTCTGATCTGTATCCTGTAAAACAAGTTTACTGTACTCTACACCCAATATTTAGGCTTTATAGTTTTCCGCTCTCCTTCACTGCAACTTCAAATAAATTGGTTGTTTTTTTATTGACATATTAAATAAGCAAATACTTATAGCTAGTGGATGTATCAATGATTAATTGTCTTATAAGATGGATTGACACCTACAGTATATGATGTTTTCATTGCTATTGTTGTTGTTTTGGTAGATGGCTGCCACTCAGGATGTCAAGGGGAAAGGAGAAGGAGGAGACCAAAATTTTGACTACATGTTCAAGCTACTCATCATTGGCAACAGCAGCGTAGGGAAGACATCCTTCCTGTTCCGATATGCCGACGATGCCTTCACATCGGCCTTCGTCAGCACCGTGGGCATTGACTTCAAAGTTAAGACCGTATACAAGAATGACAAGAGGATCAAACTGCAGATCTGGGTATGAAATATTCACAAACACAGATATTAAACATTCAGAAGCCAAAACATGTTTTATAGCTGATTTCTGCCTGACCTGCAGTAGTTGATTGGCTAAGAGACCACAAAGGTCACATATCTTTTTTTTAAATGCACAGAAGCTTTTAAGCAAGCAAATTCATGTTTTTATTTTATTATGTAAAAATTCAGTTTAGGACCTGTTGTAATTTCATAGGTATCTCAGGAGTAAAATGGCTTATAAAGGTGTACATACCTGTTAAAAAGGCAAGGTTTTTAGACATTTCAATACTCTTTCGCCTTATACTGTGACATGTTTGCTGTACTGTTCAACTGAACAAAGCAAACTAAACCAATACTTTGTTGAGACGCCTTTGATTTTCATTCCCCATTCACTATTCTGGAGTTTATACTCCGTTTATCTGTCAAAACGTATCTGATTAAGCGTGAATTTAAATACAAATTGCTCATGTGCATCCTTTAGTTAAAACCAGAGCTTCCAGGGATCAAAAGGAGCTCATTGTACAAATGCATTAGGCAGGAGAAGTGTATAAAAACATCCACAGTATCATATACATAACATGACACAGTGAAGGTAGTCATTACTAATAGGTGAATTTATGTGACAAGAGACACACTTAAAAAACTGGATTTTCTTCAAATCGGATGAAGTCAGTTCTGAGCCAAAACCTTTAGGTGTTAGCTTAAAAGCGGAGGATGAAGTTAGAGTTCATTTTTCAGCATCACAGTGAGCTCACAGTTTTGGAACTTGGGGTTATCAGAACAAAGCTGCAGTCAAGAGATGCCCTTACAATTTAGGAGATTCAGAACACGTTTGTAAGGTGCAGTGAGAGGTATTGCCAGGTCAAGATGTGTGATGCTGATAGACTCCCATCAAAGAAGACTGCAGCTGAAAACTATTCTTTAACAAAGTATTAGTTTTAGGACTTTAGGATTTATGCAACCAGGCTATTACACCTGTTCTGTTTTCAGTTTTTCTCTTTATCAAAGTTGTTCAGTTGAATAGTAGAGGAGATATATCCAATTCAAAGTGGAAAAAAAAATCTAATGATTTATCTTGGTCTCATTTATAATCTGGTATTTTTAGATTCAGTGTAATTTATATTCTGATGGCCTCCAAGGTCTCTTGGAGAGCTGAGATCTTGTTTCATTGCTCCTGCAATGTGATTCCTGACAGAAAGGTTGTTGTTCTATATCAAGAGTCCAATTGGTTTGTGTTTGTCCCATTCTCTGCGTACATATTTTGTAGATGATTGATATGTCTATAAAAAAATAAAATAAGAACAGCACATCCATTCAATTCCAGCCAGTGTTTTGGCTCATTGGATAGTGATTGTTTTCATACTGAAGAAAATCACAGCTTTGCATCTTTTGACACCAACAGGATTTACATTTTGCATATTTTTTGTGAATCATCCTCTAATGGGTAAATACTAAAATACTAAGATAAGAAACTATTATGCCCACATTAAAACTTTGTTGTAAAAGCTCAAGTGTCGTAATCAGTAGTGTTTGTGCTTTAGTCTATAAATTTCATATATACAGCGAACATAGAGCATGATCCCTTAACTTAATACATTTTCACTAATCAGCTTTGTTCTGCTTTCGAACACTCTGATCTAAGTGTGTAGACAGATGGAAATCTCAGCATTACTGACAGCAGACTAGTAAGTGTTAACATGGCCACAGAGGGGAGGAAGGCAGAAGCAACACCTTTCTCTGAACGTGTAGAAAACTGAAGAATTTGATTGTTTAATTAAGAGTTCATCTGATGTGGAGAAGCAGATTATGTCCCTATACCTCAGAGACTGTAAACGTAAAACAAAACAATTTCTCTTTTTTTCCCCATATTGTGGTTTTGTTCTTTTTTTTCGGGGTGCAATAGGTACCTTTTGTAGCAATTATCCATCCTTAGAAAGTGAAACATTTTGTTTAAACAGGGAGATGAAGGCTAATCAGGTTAATGTGTTTCATCAGCAGCAAAGACAAGCATATTCTGAGAGAAAAAGGATTGCACTCGCATCGAGATAATTGGCTTGTCTTTTTTAACTTGCTTAGAAAGAGCTGAGACGTACAGTAAAGGGACCTTTTAAGGTGATGGGTATTGGTTAAAGTCTTTACAGTTGTCACACATATTACATTTAGAGTTCTCTCTGCAAATGAGTGAGGCTGTGGTGAATGAAACTGACTGATGGCAATATCATTAAAAACATACATATACAGAACAAGGGGTTTCTTGCACACAGCAGGTTTCTACTCCCTGCCTTCCTGCTTAAAGAAGTCAGCTGCCTTGATTGATTTTTGCTGAGCACTAGACTACAAGTATAGCTTTTTAAAGTCCTTACATTCCCTGGACTAAAGCAGATTTTTTTCCTGTTCCACTCTAATTTTAACTACATCCAGAGAAAGAAAGATACTTACAGTTCTTGGGTAATTGTTATATTTACAATTAAGAATGAAAAGGGAATGAAAATCATAAAGATGCAGCATTCAGACAAGAACTAAGACAGGGATAAATGTGCAGATGACTCAAGCATGGCCTGGTTTATACACAATAACATGAATAAATACTGATTGGCAAACATTATTTACTCCCCTTAAGCTTTTTCCCACGGATTTTCATGTTACCACAAAATTCAATGTATTTTATTGACATTTTTTGGTATACACCAACTCAACGTACTCCATACTTGTAAAGTATGGTTTTCAATTATTTCTGTGTAGTATTCAGTTTTGATTTAGTACCCCTGAATCAATAGATAATAGAAGTTGAACTACCTCTGGAAGTTATTCAGTGGATGTCTTTACTAGGAATGAAATGTTCGAAAAATGTTCTTTGGAAAATTGCTCAAACTCAGTCAGGGTCTCAGATGTGGGTCTGAAATCTGACTGGACCATTCGAATACATAAATAAACTTTAGTTTGAATAATTCCATCGTGGCTCTGGCAATTTGTTTAGCTCCTTGTCCTGCTGGATGATGAATTTCTAGTTAAGTCTTTTGCTGTCTCTAACAGGATTTGTTCCAGGATTGCCCTTTATCTAGCTCCAACTATAATTCCATCAACTCTGACATACTTCCTCTCCTGTGCTAAAGATAAAAATTACCACAGCATTATGCTGCCACTACCATGTTTCACAGTGGAAACGGTAAATTCAGGATGATTATTAGTGTTGTTTGTCTCCCAGAAACAGTTTTCTGAATGTAGGTGAAATAGTTAGTTTTGTCTCATCCAGCCAGCGCAAATTATTCCACATTTTCTGTGTCTCCAACCATAGATTGTGGCAAACAACAAACTAATTATAGCCTTTGTTATAATGTGCTGATTGATTCTTTCCCCCATGAGCTAAGGATCTCTGCTTCTCCTCCAGAGTAACCATATTCCTCTTGGATAACAGCTTGAACAGTACTGGGGCGACCGTGGCTCAGGTGGTAGGAATTCATCCTGTAATTGTCAGTTTGAATCCCTGCTCCGTCTGTCTTGGTTGTTGTGTCCTTGGGCAAGACACTTAACCCGGGTTTGGTGGTGCCTGTGTCCAGCAGCCTCGCCTCTGTCAATGTGCCCCTACAATATAAATAGCATGCCACCATCAGCGTGTGAATGGGTGAATGACCGAATGTAGTGGAAAGTGCTTTGTGGTCCTCTGACTGAAAACGCGCGAAACAAGTGCAGGCCATTTAACATTACTCTGAGATGTTCAAAGCTTGGAGAAAATCTTTAGTAACCCTTTGCCAACTTCCTACGTCGTTTTGGTCTAAATACAATGCAGTTTGCTGTAATAACGTGACAAAGTGGAAAAGAAAGCTCTGTTTCAAGTCACTGTTTGCTGTACGAAACATTAGTGAACATTGCAGGCTGGTGCTGGTTTTGATCTCTGCATAAACTGACAGTAAGTCCCAGCTGCAGTGAGGGACGTGGAAACATGGCTGGTCGGCTGCGTCTCTGCGGAGTGAAGGTCAGATGTGTCCTCTGGCTATGTGACCGTGTGCAGGCGAACAGAACGCCAGATTACGGCGGCAAACACAATGCAGAGCTGCCTGTTTTCCGTCTGCTCGTCAAGAGCCAAGTAGAGCAGCCAGTTGTCCTCTGCCATGATTAACAGACAGCCTGGAAACACACTTGTTATGGGTGTAAGAACAAAGCTGTAAACATACAGTAGCAGCATGAGGAACAGGAGGGATTTCTCATTATGTAATCCAAAAAACAACAACTCTACTGTGTAAATTGGGTAATCATCTCCCAACAGTAAAAAAAACTTTTTACATTTTCATTTGCTTTCTGAACATCTCTAGACTGTGACACATTGATCATCTATATGTACACGGACACTCTTTTAAATTGAAATGGTCTTATTTCTATATTTAGAACTCATTTGATGAAATGAATGTCATGATCTCTGCCTCAGTGGACCTTTAACAGCTGATTGATTATTGTATTCAGGAAAGAACAGAATCAATCTCATCAGCATACAGAGGTGTGTCTCCTGGCACCATATCAATCCAAAGCTGGTGCAGCTATTACTATAAGGATTAATTTAATTTAATGAACACAGAAGAAGAAGATTTAAAAATTGCAGCTATTACAGCAAGCAGGTCAGGTTTTGTGCGTATTAATATCAGTGCATTAATAATGTAAATGTCGGCTCATGAACATTGTGGTCCTGCGTATACAGCTTGTGCTGTGCATGGCCGGGTCAGTGATACCAAATCATGTCTGTGTGTAGGACACTGCAGGCCAGGAACGCTACAGGACAATCACTACAGCTTACTACCGTGGCGCCATGGGTTTCATCCTCATGTACGACATCACCAACGAGGAGTCCTTTGGCGCTGTGCAGGACTGGTGAGTCTGTTTTTTTTTTAATTACTATAAGCTCATTTTCTGAACAAAGTAGCCTACATTCAATTCATTAAATTCAAAACTCGCCGATCTTCTCTGCTACTGAATACTTTCTATGTGAAATCTGACAGGCTTTCTCTACAGCTTGCATATTCACCTTTGAGGAAAGTTCAAATCACAGGTCCATTCATGAGTCCTCCAAGCATTTGGATGCTAAACTGTAACTCTGAGCCAAACGTCTGTTCTTTCTGATGATGCATTCATGTCTAGAACTAGAACTTGGATGGTAACATTCAACCAGTTGCACAAATTAGGTTTCTGGGTTAGTGTTCTTACATTGAAAAACAACATGAAGGATGCCAGAGACAGAATGTTGACTAATCAGGTGTCAAATGTAGTCATCCTACACTCTTTCAAGCAAGCCAAAGGGCTTTGCTCAGAATTTGCATTTTTTTGGAGGAAATTATGTAATTCTGTTCATGGTAATTTAGATATTTGGAGGTTACCTGCATAAAGTGCCGTACAATCCTGAACATACCCTCATTTTTTATGTTTAGTTTCTAAAGACTAACTTCATCCTAATCCAGTGGTTCTCAAATATTGGGGCGGGCCCTCATAGTGGCGCAGTGAGGTGGTCATGGGGCGCAAGAGGCAGGAGGGCTTTTGTCTTCATTCATGCTTGAACAATAAACAAGCCTACAGTCACTAGGTAGCAGCAGGCCTCAAACTAATCAAGAGGCCGCCTGTTCAACCCAGCAGAAGTAGTCTACACAGAAACACCGGTGTACAGACTGACAGAGTATCAGGGCTCTATAAACTTCGCAATGTGGGACAGGTGGATGGAATCCCAGAATTTAACAAAATGGAATACACATTTAAACACTCTCTCTGTAGTGTTTTGGCAGCTGCAACTTTTGTACAGGTTGCTACCTGGTTAGGCGGGGGTCAGGTCGGCCCTCCTCTCCACAGACAGAATAAACCGGCGAGCCATGGCAAAAAACTCATTGAAACACTTACGCCCTCCAAATAATAATAAAAAAACTCGAAGCTTAGCACCAGGCTCAGGGCTAACGATGTGTATTTATCGGGAGAGCAAACCTATAAGTTGTCAGCTCACGGGCTGCAAGATCTGCAGGAACATGAGAGCTAAACACAAAAACACTGACATGTCATGTATTTCAGTGGAGTCTGGGACAGAGTTAGGAACTAAACATTAATAAAGGAGGATTTACTGTTTCCAGGTCTCTTTATGAGACGTTTTAATGTGGAGCTCAACTAAAGTATTTTAAAGGGAAATTTTATTTTATAAAATGTGAAAAACATGAGATTCTTTGTTTTGCATGAAATGTTTTAGTTCTTTAAAAATGACAAGGAAATGCTTGATCCCCAGCACAGTTCTTTATGAAAATATTTGTGAATAACAGTAGCTTAAATGTGGGTGTCTTTGGCTATTGATTTCTTAAATTATTTTTATTCACTACATAATTCTAAACTTTTTGGTTAATAAATACGATCAGAATGGAAAAAGTGTAATACAGAAAAAAATTTGGGAAAAAAGTGGAACTTTGGAAAAATAAATAAAACAGAATTGGGAAAATAATGAATAGGATTTTATTATATATAATATAATATATATACACAGTGGCTTGCAAAAGTATTCGGCCCCCTTGAACTTTTCCACATTTTGTCACATTACCGCCACAAACATGAATCAATTTTATTGGAATTCCACATGAAAGGCCAATACAAAGTGGTGTAAGCGTGAGAGGTGGAACGAAAATCATACATGATTCCAAACAGTTTTTACAAATAAGTAAGTGAAAAGTGGGGTGTGCGTAATTATTCAGCCCCCTGAGTCAATACTTTGCAGAACCACCTTCTGCTGCAATTACAGCTGCCAGTCTTTTAGGGTATGTCTCTACCAGCTTTGCACATCTAGAGACTGAAATTCTTGCCCATTCCTCTTTGCAAAACAGCTCCAGCTCAGTCAGATTAGATGGACAGCGTTTGTGAACAGCAGTTTTCAGATCTTGCCACAGATTCTCGATTGGATTTAGATCTGGACTTTGACTGGGCCATTCTAACACATGGATATGTTTTGTTTTAAACCATTCCATTGTTGCCCTGGCTTTATGTTTAGGGTCGTTGTCCTGCTGGAAGGTGAACCTCCGCCCCAGTCTCAAGTCTTTTGCAGACTCCAAGAGGTTTTCTTCCAAGATTGCCCTGTATTTGGCTCCATCCATCTTCCCATCAACTCTGACCAGCTTCCCTGTCCCTGCTGAAGAGAAGCACCCCCAGAGCATGATGCTGCCACCACCATATTTGACAGTGGGGATGGTGTGTTCAGAGTGATGTGCAGTGTTAGTTTTCCGCCACACATAGCGTTTTGCATTTTGTGCCAAAAAGTTCCATTTTGGTCTCATCTGACCAGAGCACCTTCTTCCACATGTTTGCTGTGTCCCCCACATGGCTTGTGGCAAACTGCAAATGGGACTTCTTATGGTTTTCCTTTAACAATGGCTTTCTTCTTGCCACTCTTCCATAAAGGCCAACTTTGTGCAGTGCACGACTAATAGTTGTCCTATAGACAGATTCCCCCACCTGAGCTGTAGATCTCTGCAGCTCGTCCAGAGTCACCATGGGCCTCTTGGCTGCATTTCTGATCAGCGCTCTCCTTGTTCGGCCTGTGAGTTTAGGTGGACGGCCTTGTCTTGGTAGGTTTACAGTTGTGCCATACTCCTTCCATTTCTGAATGATCACTTGAACAGTGCTCCGTGGGATGTTCAAGGCTTGGGAAATCTTTTTGTAGCCTAAGCCTGCTTTAAATTTCTCAATAACTTTATCCCTGACCTGTCTGGTGTGTTCTTTAGACTTCATGGTGTTGTTTCTCCCAACATTCTCTTAGACAACCTCTGAGGCCGTCACAGGGCAGCTGTATTTGTACTGACATTAGATTACACACAGGTGCACTCTATTTAGTCATTAGCACTCACCAGGCAATGTCTATGGGCAACTGACTGCACTCAGACCAAAGGGGGGTGAATAATTATGCACACCCCACTTTTCAGTTATTTATTTGCAAAAAATGTTTGGAGTCATGTATGATTTTCGTTCCACTTTTCAGGTGTACACCACTTTGTATTGGTCTTTCACGTGGAATTCCAATAAAATTGATTCATGTTTGTGGCTGTAATGTGACAAAATGTGGAAAAGTTCAAGGGGGCCGAATATTTTTGCAAGCCACTGTGTATATATATATATATATATATATATATATATATATATATATATATATATATATAAATACACACACATACATAAAGAATAAAAAATGTAATCAATGTCAAAAAAGATAAACATTTGTAAAAAATTAGGCACTCCAGTCGGGCCGGTGGATGATGTCATAATATGCAGATTAGATGAGTGAATTTGCTCCCATTAGAAATTTTGTCTTATTGAAAATATTCAAAATTGTAAATTTTATTCAAAAATTGTGGCGCCTGAAGATTTAAATTTGTTTGGACCAATATTCAGACCTGATTCAAAGTTTTAACTTGTCCAGCAGATTTTTTAAAATGTTTTTCCATCCACTGCCTCACAATTCTCAAAAGAGAAATAGTTTTAATCGGTAATAACTGATGATCTATGAAACATTCATCTATAGGCTTCTAAATTTAGAGCTTTTGACACTTTGTTGTTAGAACTCTGTTACCAAGACGAAACCTGCTGCCACTACTTTAGAAAAAGCTGTGAAAGATACACGTTTTTCAAACACATTTTTTTTCTGATATGCAGTGATCTCACTTAAAACTTTTTAAACAGTAAATAACAAACTCGATAATTATTAATCTCGTATGTCCTGTCAGATACATCGCCTTGCAAAACCATTTATAAATACTAAATGTTTTACTACATGTCAAGTGACAGCCCCAACAGAAAGTAGTCCAATTGATTAGCGGAGGAAAAAGGACATTTGGTTTTCAAAGCATTTTTTCACATAAGAATCTGTCAATCACTGTTTGCCTCAATCTGTCAATCACTGTTTGCATCGAGTCAGTGCCTTCTAGAATTCAATTCAATTCAATTCAAAAATACTTTATTGATCCCAGAGGGAAATTAAGTGTTGGTATAGCTCATATAATTAATTCTTCAAGGAGTTGTTGTAGATGATGATGGCTGTAGGCAGGAAGGATTTTCTGTAGCGTTCTGTATTGCTGCGAAACTGAAGAAGCCTCCGACTGAAGGTGTTGTATGACTGTCTCAAGAAGAGGATGCTCAGGGTTGTCCATAAGCTGAATACAGAGAGCTGGTGGAGCGCTTTGTGACATGGTGTGGAAACAATCGTCTTACTTTGAATGTGAACAAAACAAAGGAGATGATTGTAGATTTCAGAAGAAACAGGGATAAGTCAAACACTGTTTCCATCATGGGAGAAGAAGTGGAGGTGATTGTGGAGTATAAATACCTCGGAGTTCACCTTGACAACAGACTGGACTGGAGACTTAACAGTGAAGCCGTCTACAAGAAGGGACAGAGCAGACTGTACTTCTTGAGGAAGCTTAGGTCCTTCAAGGTTTGCAGCAAGATGCTGCAGATCTTCTACAAGTGTGTTGTGGAGAGTGTAATCTCTTCAGCCGTCATCTGTTGGGGTAGCAGCATCAGAGCCAGGGATTTAAAAAGGCTAAACAACCTGATAAAGAAGGCTGGTTCTGTTCTTGGGACAACTGTGGAACATCTGGAAATGATTATGCAAAGAAGGATTCTTCATGAAATCAAAAAAATATGGACAACCCTGAGCATCCTCTTCATGAGACTGTCACACAACAACAGAGCGTCTTCAGTCGGAGGCTTCTTCAGTTTCGCTGCAATACAGACCGCTACAGAAAATCCTTCCTGCCCACAGCCATCATCATTTATAACAACTCCTTAAAGAAATAATTATATGAGCTATACCAACAATTAATTTCCCTCTGGGATCAATAAAGTATTTTTGAATTGAATTGAATTTTGATTAACTTTTTTGATTTTATGAAGAATCCTTCTTTGCATCATCATCTCCAGATTTTCCACAGTTGTCCCAAGAACAGAACCAGTCTTCTTTATCAGGTTGTTTAGCCTATTTAAATCCCTGGCTCTGATGCTGCTACCCCAACAGATGACGGCTGAAGAGATTACACTCTCCACAACAGACTTGTAGAAGATCTCCAGCATCTTGCTGCAAATCTTGAAGGACCTAAGCTTCCTCAAGAAGTACAGTCTGCTCTGTCCCTTCTTGTAGACGGCTTCAGTGTTCAGTCTCCAGTCCAGTCTGTTGTCAAGGTGAACTCCGAGGTATTTATACCCCTCAACCACCTCCACTTCTTCTCCCATGATGGAAACAGTGTTTGACTTATCCCTGTTTCTTCTGAAATCTACAATCATCTCCTTTGTTTTGTTCACATTCAAAGTGAGACGATTGTTTCCACACCATGTCACAAAGCGGTCCACCAGCTCTCTGTATTCAGCTTCTTGTCCATCTCTGATACACCCGACAATTGCAGAGTCATCTGAGTATTTCTGCAGATGACAGGTCTCTGATTTGTACTGGAAGTCTGAGGTGTACAGAGTGAAAAGAAATGGTGAGAGTACGGTCCCTTGTGGTGCTCCTGTGCTGCTGACCAGCTGGTTTGACACACATTTCTTCAGTCTCACAAATTGTGGTCTGTTGGTCAGGTAGTCATTGATCCAGGCGATTGTTGAGGGCTCCACCTGTGTCTTCAGGAGTTTCTGACAAAGCAATCAGGCTGAATTGTGTTAAATGCACTGGAGAAATCAAAGAACATGATCCTCACAGTGCTGCCTGCTTTGTCCAGATGACAGTGGGTTGGTTGAAGCAGGTGTATGATGGCATCTTCAACTCCAACTCCACAGCGATAAGCAAACTGCAGTGGGTCCTGATACGCTCTTGTTTGCTTATTCAGGGGTGCCAACAGGAGTCTCTCCAGGACCTTCATGATGTGGGATGTCAGGGCAACAGGTCTATAGTCATTGATGACTGTTTGGTACTGGAACAAGGCAGGATGTCTTCCACAACACTGGAACCTTCTCCTGAGTTAGGCTAAGGTTGAAGAGGTGCTGCAGAATCCCACAGAGCTGCTCTGCACAGGCCTTCAGGACTCTGGGGCTGACACCATCTGGAACTGCAGCCTTGTTCCGGTTCAGATTCTCCAGCTGCCTCTTCAACTGACTTTTGGAGACAGACAAGTGGGAGGGGGAGGCAAAGGGGGTAGCAGCATTCCCTGACTTGGTTGAAGTCAAACTTGTGGAATTATAAGAGTCCATGGCTGAGGTGAAGGATAAAACATCCGAGGTGTAACAGGAAAGCTGTTGGTCAGAGGAGAGTGGGATGTCTGTTTGGCTGGGAACAGGAGAGGGGGATGCTGAGCTAGTTCCTGAACTGAACCTGTTGAAGAATATGTTCAGTTCATTGGCTCTGTCCATACTTCCATCTATCCAATCTTTCCTGTCCTTAAAAACTGTGATCTTTCTCATTCCTGACCAGACATCTCTGATATTGTTCCTCTGTAGTTTGTTCTCAAGCTTCTTCCTGTATGCCTCCTTGCTGTCTCTGATCTTGACCTTAAGTTGCTTCTGTATACTCCTCAGTAATTCCCTGTCTCCCTCCCTGAAGGCTCTTTTTTCTTGTTTAGCAGTTCCTTCAGGTCACTGGTGATCCAGGGTTTGTTATTAGGGAGGCATCTCACTGTTCTGGTGGGGATGATGTTGTCCACACAGAAGTTTATATAGTCAGTCACACACTCAGTCATTGCATTGATGTCCTCTCCGTGTGCTTGGCAAAGAGTCATCCAGTCTGTGGTTGCAAAACAACCCTGCAGGGCTTCTTCAGCTTCCTGTGACCATTTTCTCACAGTTCGTTTTATCACAGGTTGCCTCTGAACAAGTAGTTTATATTCTGAACAGAAAAAAACAAGACTGTGATCTGATTGTCCCAGAGGAGGTCTTGGTTTGGACATGTATGGATCCTTTACATTTGCATAAAACAAATCCAAGCTCCTGTTTTCTCTTGTAGAGCAGCTGACAAACTGTTGAAATGTTGGAAGTGTAGTAGAGAGCGAGGCATGATTAAAATCACCAGATATTGCCACAAATGCATTGGGGTGCTGTGTCTGTAGCTTAGCAACAACGGAACTGATGACATCACATGCAGTGTCAGCAACGGCTGAAGGTGGAATGTAAAACACTGCCAAAATTATACTGGTGAACTCTCTTGGTAAATAATATGGACGAAAACTAACTGCCAAGAGGTCGACATCTGGGCTGCAGAGACGACACCTCACAGTAACATGTCCTGGATGACACCATCTGTTGTTGACAAGCACTGCTACTCCACCACCTTTTCTTTTTCTGCTCGTCTTCAGATCTCTGTCTGCTCGTACAGTCATGAAGCCTGGCAGAGAGACGTTGGAGTCGGGGATATGATCCAGCAGCCACGTCTCAGTAAAACACATAACACTGCATTCACGGTACTCTGGCTGAGTCCTTGTAAGGGCTTGGAGTTCATCCATCTTGTTAGCCAGTGATCTTACGTTGCCCATTATGATCGATGGAAGAGATGGCTTGAACTTCCTTTTTCTCTGTCTCCTTTTCGCTCCTGCTCTGCATCCACGTCTCCTCCTTATCAATTCATCAGGAATTTGTGGCTTCAGTTGAGGTATTATTTCAGCTTTTGCGATGTTAATCAGCTGCTCCCGGCTGTAAACCACATTGTTGCCATGGTTACGCATCATAACAAATTGTCAAAAAGGAAAAAATTACAGCAAAAATCCTTCCAGCTTCACAGCACCAAAGACTAGAAAGTATACAGGTCAAAAAATGCTATCTTCTTTAAGAAAAAGAGGAACCAATGTACAAAAAAACCAAAGCTTAATATATAACCAACAGAGCCACTCCAACGTGCAGCCACCCAGAGCAGCGCAATTCTAGAAATTCTAGATTGACGTTTTACTGCAATCACAGCTGCAAGTCTTTTGAGGTTTGTTTCTAACCTAACCCGCTATTCACATCATGAGACAGATTTTTCAGCAGATTCTTCAGTATGGCATACCTCATCATTGTATGGGAAGTATCTGTGAAAACTGATTTTCCATGTCTTGCCTTTTACTTTAACTCTGGACTCTGACTGGACCATTACAAACTTGGATCGAAACCATTTCATTGTTTCTCCAGTTGTCTGTTAATGGTTGTTCTCCTGCTGGAAGGCAAACTTCTATTCCAGTCTCATGTCTTTTAGGGTCCCTAATAGTAATTTTCCCAGTGTTGTCCTGTATTTAGCTCCATCCATCTTTCCATCAACTCTAACCTGTATTGCTGAAGAAAAGTATCACCATAGCATGACACTGCCCCCACCATTTGTCATTCAGTGCTTGTGGATGCACATCTAAATCGAGCTATGGCAATAATCGAGCTAATACTTTAACCAGAAAGGGAGCCTTTATCAGAGCATATATGTTAGTAAGAAAATGAAATTATTGAATGAAGTGCGTTGAACTCTGCTATGGTAGGGGGCGACACATGCTTTTTCGCGTTGGCATTCTTCTGCTTGGCCTATAGCATCACACAGATAGTAAACAAGTACTGGCGGCAGTAAAGCAGACAGAATAAAAGCAAGATATGCCCAGCGAGCAAAGAAATGGACGACAACAGTGGTGCAGCACAGTACATTTCTTACATACTGTACTGTTTGATTGCATTACACTCGTTGTTGTTGTTGCTTCTGTGTTGTCGAACCTTTGAATCCCCATATCGATCAGCATTTAGGCCAGTGTGTGCTTGTGTAGCTGTCTTTTAGATTAGTCAACTTTGCAGCTGATAAAGGGAGCTCCTGTTCATACCAAAGCTGTGAAATTTAGTCCAAATAAATCACATCTTGATAGTCTTACTATCTTTATTACACATAGAAAGGTCAATGTAACATCTTTTTACTCTGGTATAAGTAGCCAGATTTGAATCAATTCACAGTGAACCACATAGGCTTTCTTTTGCAGGTAAAAGCCTGATCCATTTATGATTGTTTCAGGACCCCTCTGACTCTTTGAAGGTTTACTGCAGTCTGAGCACTGACTGTGATGGTTATCTGATGAAAGGGAGTCGTGTTTACAACAGGCCTGGGCTACCTGAGAGCTTACTTAGCAGAAAGAGGACAGTGCAGTAAAATACATATACATAAATGGAGCGCTCCTTTTTTTGTCTTTGCCGCCAGCTTTTATTCTACTTTCTCTTACTCCTTGTGACAAGGTTGAAGGGGAAAAAATAGTGGTTACCATGGAAATTGCTCTGTTCTGACCTGTGTACGGGTTAATTTTGTGACGAGCTCATTTCCTGCCTGAGTCAGAGACAAACCGGAGAAATACTGTAACACTGGAACAGAAATTAATAAACATATTTGTTTATTTTAAACAGTTGCTTGAACCTTATTTAACTCCCTACCATTTTTAATTGCAGATATTTTAGATAAAAACAAGAGATTTTTTTCTACATGTGAACTACAAGTGAGAGGACAAGCTCTAACATCTTGATGCTGTCGCTATTTGTTACTCAGTCTTTTTTTTCTCTCCTGGTTCTGTCTCTCCTGTTCTCCGCTCATGATGTGTTTGCTGCCCTACTTTCAGTGAGAATGCAACCTCACAGCTGCATGTTCCTTAAATCCCTTCTTATATTGAGAGCAGTTCAGAGAGGTTAGAACAGAGCAGACCTCTCAGAGTAAAAGTAACTCCCCAAAGTCTAGATTTAACTGCAGATTTAAAATGTTTCCAAATATCAGTATTCACACCCAATCTGAGCTCTGTATTATTATTAAAATCTTAAATTCAAAACTGACAGTGATGACAGTTGGGTAAAAATGTTTTAGCCAGAGATAATAAATCATACAAGCAAATTATTAAGGTCATTAATATAAACCTATCCAAGTCCCAATCTGTCATGATTTTGGGGTGGTGATGGTGATTGTCTGTATTGTTTAACACTGAATTTAGGATATTGTTGTTGTTGTTGTTTTTTTAACTTGCTCATGTTCAAAACTAATCTACAACAAACTTCTCCAAAATCTACATGTTTTACATTTAATCTTTTAATGGAAAGTTATATCAAGTTTTAAATTGGTTGACTGACTTGCAGGTCACATAAAACTTTTATAAATTTTCACAAGCAGAATTCACAAGCAAATTTGGCAGAGTCTCACAAAGTCTTGGAAGTATTGTATCATCAGTGTTATAGACAATAGCATAGATCTGAAGCAGAAACTCATCAGAGGGCAGGTGGAAAATATGGCAAAAAAATAATTGTTTCTCAACACAGCAGAGGCTTGATGCCACTCCCAAATCCAGACCCATTAACTCCAAATTGTTTACACAAAAAGTTAATACTACAGGTTTGGCTGTGTAAGGATACAGAATCCATGACATTATTGTAACATACTGTAAAAATTAAGCAAATTTAATATTGAATAGAAATGATATATACTGTATAGAATATATATTGACTCTTATTGCTGAAGAGAGGACATACAAGCAAAAAAATATAATTGTGATAATGAAGAAAAGAATGATTTTGAAGATGATGATTGGAATCATGATAATGCTAATGAGGATGATGATGAAATGAGACCACGGTGTTCAGGATGATGTGGATTATGAGGATACATGAGGGTAATGGTGGTGATGAGGATTATGAGGATGAGAGGGATAAAGATCATGAGAATGAGGATAATAGTGGTATAGATGATGTGGACAAGAATGAGGACACTGATGAAATGGCAAAATTGTCACAGAAGAGGAGGAAGACAAAGATGATGAGGAGAATATGGATATGAAGATGATGATGAGGAATGATGATGGTTATGAGTGTGAGGAGCATGGCGATAATGAGAATGATGGGAATGAAGATGATGATTTGGACAACAGCAAAGAGTAATAATGAGGGTGATGGGTATCAATGATTATTTTGGCGACAATGATGGGACACTGATGAGAGTGAAAATGGTAAGGATGATGTTGCTGAGGGTGATCATATTGAAGATAAAGAATATTGTGATGACTGAGGAGGAGCGCACTGTATATGGTGATGATGAGAATGTGTGATGTAGATGAGAATGATAATTATAATGAGGATGAGGGTGATGTTATAGTGAACTTTAATTGCAGTGTTTGTTAATAACATATCCTAAAAAGTGTCCAATGTATGAGAAGTAAATAATGACGTTTATTTGAGCAAGAAGTGGCAGCATATTTTTACAACACAGATTTGAAACTGACCCACTTTTCTACAAATGGCATATGTGACTCACAAACTTGGATGACCCCAAAGGAGATGAATGTAATCTTTTCCTGACCACTCCAAATGGCGAACAAACATTACATCATGTTCCTTCTTCCTCCATCTTTCTGTTTCTGAAAGTCCTGTCAAGCAAACAATGGCACAATAATGCAGATCTGACTGTTTTTTTTTTTTTCTTGCAGCAGACCCCATGAAGATGATTGGTGTCTGTGTGTTTGCTTCTGATTCTGTGCAGGTCGACCCAGATAAAAACCTACTCGTGGGATAATGCTCAGGTGGTGCTAGCTGGGAACAAGTGTGATATGGAGGAAGAGAGGGTTGTCTCGGTGGATAGTGGTCGCCTGCTGGCCGAACAGTTAGGTAGGTCATACAACAACATCCACAAACATTTGAAGTTATTATGCAAGACAATGAAAGTGTTGCATAGAAACATTATAGACACCACCCTGCAGAAGTTAACATTCGTCTTGAACTTTCTCACATTTTGCCAAGTTAAAATAAACCTCAGTGTATGTTATTGGAATTGAATTGGATAAATTGACATAAAGGAGTGCATATAATATATGATGCTGAAAGAAAAATTAACGGTTTTAAAAATGTTTTTTAATCTATAAAGTGTGGATTGCTTTTGTGTATAGCCCCTAAGCAAATACTTTGTAGATCATGATTAGATTTCGGTCTGAATTTCAAATAGGCCACCATAAAACATGAATGTGCTTTGATGTGAACCAGTGTTTCCCAACCCTGGTCCCTGCTAAGCCTGTGTTAAAGCAGGGAAACATCTAAAACATGCAAGGCAGTGGACTTGAGGACCAAGGTTGAGAATCACTGATCTAAACTATTTCATTCTAGCTCTGACTCTACGTTTAGAGTTGTTGTTAAATGGTAAATGAGTTGAATTTATATAGCGCTTTTCTGGTCTTGCTGACCACTCAATGTGCTTTACACTATAGCTACATTTACCTATAATCAGATCTGTAGACAACTTGGTGCTTAGTGCCTTGCCCTGTAACACATCGACATGTGGCATCGCTAGAATTGAACAGGCAACCTAAATCTGCATCTAATTGCAAGATGACCACTCTACACATTGATCCACCATCATTGTTGTACTCCTGAAAGTTGAACCTTCGCCAAAAATCTCAAGTCTTTTGCAGTCTGTGACAAATTTTCCTCAGTTACTGGATTGGCTTACCTCTCCCTGCTAAAAAAAGAAGATCCCCCAATGCATAATGCTACCAACACCATGTTTCATCATGGGGGTGTGTTCATGATGTACAGACTTCCTTTTTTCACTCCATGTGTAATTTTACATGTTGACCTAGAAGTTTCGGTCTCATCTGGCCAGAGCACCCTTTTTACTTTTTTGTCTCCTATGTACCCTACATGGCTTGTTGCAAGCTGTAAACAGGAAGTTACTTTACTTTCAACAAAGACTTTCTTCATGTCACTCACAGATTTGTAGTGGGATACTAAAGCTGTCCAGTCAGTAGATTCTGCCACCTGAGCTGTGGATGGCTGCAGGTCTCAAAGAGTTATAATAGACTTTTTGGCAGCTTCTCTGATAAATGCTCTTCTTGCCTGGCCGATAGGTTTAGGAGGATCGTCATGTCTCGGCAGGCTTACTTTTTGTGTCATACTCTCTTCATTTTCAAAGAATGGATTGAACTCTTGAACATTTTGTTTTCTTATCTCCAGGTTTTGAGTTCTTTGAGACGAGCGCAAAAGACAACATCAACGTCAAGCAGACCTTCGAACGTCTCGTCGACCTAATTTGTGACAAGATGTCAGAGAGCTTGGACACTGATCCTGCTGTCACCACCGGAGCCCCCACCGCCAAACTGACAGATAACGCTCCGCCTCTCCAGCAGCCTGGATGCAACTGTTAGTGAGCGGCGTTAGAAACCTATCAGGGCAGTAAAGTGCAGGAGGTCCTCGCTCTGCCAGTACCGCCCTCTTTGGACTGCAGTTCAAAGCCTGTTTAGTAGTAAAAATTGCAAAGGCTGTTGCATTATCTCCTCAACTTTATCACCTTATATAATAAGCAAGTAACAAGGACTACAGTCATTACTAATGTAAGACATATAACTTCACAGGTTATCTAGAATATAGGGAATCAGTATCCTTCAGTTAGTTAGTTTGATAATAAACCAATCCTGTCTGGCAGGGCTTGAAATAGTTCAACACTTAAACTTACACTTCAGACCTTTAATATATTTATGAAAACCTATACAAGAAATAGAATCAGTGAGTGCTTTAATACGTCTATAAAGTTTTCTGTATGGTGTAAATCGTCCTTTTTTTCTGGGTAATTTTGATTCCTAGAGCTGCCAAATCTAGGATTTAGCGCACTAGGCGATGTAGCGGCTTTCCTTTGTGTAATGACTGTAATAATAAGCCTCTGGCTATGACTGTGCAGTAAGTGAGCGTGGATTTGCATGAGTGTGTCATGTCATGTTGCCATTGAATAATCAACTACCTTTTGGGGAAAAAAGTGGCCTTTCAGCATCTCCAACTCGGCCTCTGTAAGTCCCTCTGTAAGTCCTGGAATGAACTGAGTCTGTGTAACTGATGTGAGTACAGTTTCAACCCTTTGCTGTATGTAGATGTGGGAATTCTCTAATAAGTATCTTAAAAGCAACTCAATCATTATCCTCAGCCTTTAAGTGTTTGATGCAAAGAGCATGCTGCCAAAAACTCAAACATGTGTGCTGTTTTATCTGAAGATAGGCCTTACCCAAAGCTCCTCTTCCTCAGCTCCATTTCATCAAAGCACAGTAAAGCATATGATAAAAACAGACAATGCGTCCTGGCATGGAATAAACAGCCATAATTTCTTATTCAGCATGATTTGTGCTGTAAAATTGAAACCCTTCTTTAAAAAAAGAAAACTGTATGTTGCTTTAAAAAACATAAATATACACCACCTTTGTCTTTGATAAGTGCGTGCGTTGTAAAAGTCGTAAGTAGTTTAAAAAATTCAAAAAGTTTCCAGTTCATCTCATAAATTCATTTAAAAAGTGCCAAAACATTACAATCCCCATAACAGTGTCAGTTGCTTGTTGCATAGGGAAACAAAACTACAAAAATGTAAAAAAAATAATTAAAAAATGCATGGTCAGTCCTGACGTATTGGTGTAGAGTTATATTCTGAGACACTGTAAATATCACTGTCTTACAGATTTAGGAGCATTGTCATGGCACTCGCTGTGAAATGCAATGGGCCAACAAGTGCAATATTTTATGGATGAAATCCTGTAAATAGTTTCCTTTTGTCATCTTGTCCAACAGCTCCATCTGCAGTTTGTGAGAGAAAACTGGACGACATGAATCTGAAAATGTGTGCTCTGTGAAAAGAGTGAGGGCTTCATTCAGAACCTCCAGTCACTGAACATGTGTTGTAATGTGTATAGTGGACATGAAAGGCTGCAGACCCCGGTTAAAATGGCAGGGGGTTTTTTAGATATAAAAAGATGAGACCAAGATGAATCATTTCAGAACTTTCCTCAAGAACCTTGGCTGAGGCCCCGGTTCCAGCTGTAAAAACAACAACAAAAAAGCTATTGTAGTCCTCCTAATGGCCTCCCTCCGCACTTTTCTTCTCATCTTTCCATCATTTTGGTGGGACATTCAGTTCTTGGTTATATCTAATGTCTTGCTAATTATTTTATACCCTTATGGTGACTGATACCTTTTGACAATGAGACCCCGTGTCATTTTCTGTGAAAAAACCTACTGGAACAGCTGAGGTTTATTTAGTGTAGATCAGATGGCAGCTGTGTAATGACTTCTATTTAGCATGGGTTGGAATGTGGCCGTTAAATCCGAACACATTTTCCCTACGAAAATATTTTGTATATAATTGTTTTTTTATAGAGTTTTACAGTTTAGAGGTCACATCAAATGGGTAAAAAGTTCTGGAATATATTTGTCTTGACATCATTCTTTTACATCACAAAAAACTGCCACTTTAACAGGTGTAGACCTTTTATATTTACTTTTAGTGTGAGGATGGGTGTATGTGTGTGTGTGTTTGTCTGCCATACTGAAGAGACAAATTAGAGTTCTATAGTGTATTGTTTGTGTATACCTTTTTGTACAAATGTATTTGCGTACTGTATGCTGTTCCCGATAACTGTTGGGTGTCGACTGAACTTCTGTTATGTCAAAATGCAGTGTTGTTGTGCAGATAGTCAGGGAGATAACCTAGTCCATGCCATATGCTGTACTGTTAACACGAGAAAAGGGATACACTTAAACATGCACACAAAGAGTGTATGTTAGCATCTGTGAACATGTCTTATAAAACAACACGGAATAAATTATAGTAGATCCCAAGTAAAGATTCATCTTATAGAGAAGAACAGATCAGCCAGTCAATCGGATAAACAAAATCTCATTTTAGAAAACTTGACAGATAACTGAATTTCTTTCTTGGGAGTGCAAGCAAAATAAAATTGTATGTTTTTGAGATTATAGAAAATAAATTCAAATTCTATGACTGGGTCTGTTTTTTTTAATCTGTCTTCACTACCTCTAAGCAGGATAGAGGGCGCTGGAGGCTGCTGAGCGGTATACAGTCTCAGCAGTTTATTCAGTTGATGCAGTGGGTTGTAAGTGGCCTTTTACAAGACAAAAAGCGCCTCCTAGTGTTAAAATTAGATCTCTGCAAAATGTTATGTTTGCAGTTCCTGCCAAATGTTCACATATAATCATATGGTTTGGCAGAAACATTGAAATTAAATAACAATTCTGAGGTGGGTAGAGTACTCAAAATTGAACTAAAGTAAAAGTAGCACCACTTCAACATATTTTAATCAAGTAAAAGAAGTAGCTGTCCAGAAAATTATGGAAGAGTAAAAATGTAAAGCTCTGTAAAAAAAAGTTACTCAAGTACTGAGTAACTGATTTAAAAAAAATCAGATTTAATGTTTAAAAATGAAGAAAAAAAAATCTTCTCTACTGCTTATCCTTGCAGGGCCGTGGGGGAGCTGGCGCCTAACTCCAGCAGTCTGTGGTAGTGATTTACCTGCAAAAACAAAGATAATCATTTCTATATCTGGAAGCACAAACAAAATTTTTATTAGGTAGATCATCTCAGCTACCACAGGATGTCTGCTAATAAATGAATCAAATTTGCTAATTAGTAATTGTATGTCATATCAGTTTCGATGTGAAGTTCTGCGCCGATGATTGTACAAAAAGTCTTGCTGAAAGTATGGCATCATCCTTGCAGTCTGTGGGTCCTGCAGCTGGTGGTATTGTGCAGCACTGGATGAGGATATAATTTCTGAAACATATAAGAAAAGTACAAGTCAGTGAAATTATTAACATATATTATTGTAACCTCCCATGTGAGTATGTGCTTGATCTAACATTGTTAATCTTAACAGTTGTAACATGTAGGCTGTATAAAACAAAGCCTGTAGCTGAACCATCTTCACTTACGATTTCATCAAATGTTTGTTCTTTTTTTTTATTCCTCCATCTGCTTTTTTGCCATACTAGGCCATAAGGTGAACCCGGTTTTTGTTTCATCTCAGTCTCTTCAGCAGGTCTGACCCTCCCTGTAGAGAGCATCAGCGATTTGGCTCCAGACCCTAAATACATGTTTAGTCGGTGATGCTGTTGAGGTCGTCCCACACAGTAGAGCTGAAACAGTCCCTCAGAATCTCTTCAGTCTCCTCTGACCATTTTCTCACTGTGCATGTCACACCTGGTTCTCTGTGGACTAGAGGTTTATACACAGGCTGGAGATGAACCAGGTTGTGATATGAGCCCCTCAGGGGAGGGAGAGGTGATGAGCTATATGACTCCTTGGTGTTGGCATACAATAAGTCCTGTGTTTTACTGTCTATGATCTGGCATCATAAACATTAAAAATCATCAAAACTATTTCATTTATTGCATTGGAACGCAACAAGGAAAACACATCCTCCATTTCCTCTAGGGGCTTCTTACTGCAGTGCATATGAAACGTCAAACGGATGAATACAGTAACCTACTTATTTATATATAAATTAATAAATAATAATTTTCTCCATTGTTCCTTAAACCACACTCAAGGTTATGGTTATTGTCCACTACAATTTTAAAAACAAACTGATGCATGCCTTAAACTACCCCCAGCTGGTTTAAGTCAGTGGAGATATTTTCAGGTGAACGAACAGGGCTGTATGTTAATCTTTTTAGCTTATAGCACTGGTGCTACAGAGGTTGTTGGTTTTGTAGCACAGACAAAAAAAAAGTTATAGCACCAACACAAATGTCTTTTACAATCTCTAAAATCCAAGATGTAGTGCATCTCATTACTTAAACACACAAATGAAATGCATACAATTAACAGACAATCTTCTGACTATTTGGCTATTACAATATCTGACCATGCAACAATATCTATTATTAGATATTCAGTTATCAACCCATAAACTTAGTCCACCACTTTGGAAGTTTAACTCTCTTTTCTTGGTAGACAAAGGATTTTGTCACATAATTTCAAAATCTATTGATGAGTTCAATAGATGGGAGAGAGTTGAAGTTCACCTTAGAGGATAAATTATTTGTATGCTGCACTTTTTAATAAATAGCTTAACTCCTGGATTACTGAATTTACAACTGCAATTAGTAACCTTGATCAATGTTGTGCTCTGAATCCTATTCCAGAACTGCTCAAACAACATACGAATTTACAGGCAAACTTCGATCTTAATTCAACCAATGAGGCAGAATGCTTATTACTCCATAGTCATTGTGGATATAATGAACATGGCGACAAAGCTAGTCGTTAACTTGCACATCAGTTATGGCACCAGGCCATTTAGAGATTGATTCATAGCATTAAAAATATTTCTAATGTAATTACTATGGACCCCATTGAAATCAATTCTACTTTTCAATAATTTT